>OY992878.1:97556345-97666345 GCA_963921405.1 Cepaea hortensis | reverse complement strand
TAAAAATGTAACATAAAAAGTAACAGACAACTGAAAATGACGCACTCTCTGGAAAAAAAAAAACAATGACAAAATGAAACAACCAATGAAATCTGAAACAACCAATGAAAACTGACACAACAGACTGACACAATCAAAGAAACTAACATACGTCGACTTGCCCTATCAGCTTACCCACTCACGTCCATAACCTGATCACTTTCCCTAACAACGGCCCCACTTACTATAGCAACTTACCCAATGGTTCTCACACATGTCGACTTGCCTTATCAATACCTACTTGCCCTAACATCTGTCCACTTGCTCACACAACTTACCCACTTGCAATGTCAACTTATCAATTACCTCGTACAAACCTGTCCACTGGTTTGCACAGCTAGTCGAATTGCCCTGACAACTTATCCACTTACCCTAACAACTTGTCAACTAGCTCTCGCATCTTGTCGACTTGCCCTAGCAACTTGCACACTTACCATAACAACTTCACCACTAATCTCACAGCTTGTCGACCTGTCCTAGCAACTTGCCCACTGGACCTAACATCTTCCCCACATGCTCTCACAACTTGTCGAATTGACCGATAAACTTCCACACTTGCCCTAACAATTCCCCCATTTTCCATAACAACGTGTCCACTAGTTCTCATATCGTGTCGACTTGCCCGATCAACTTG
This sequence comes from Cepaea hortensis, assembly GCA_963921405.1. Lineage (NCBI taxonomy): Eukaryota > Metazoa > Mollusca > Gastropoda > Stylommatophora > Helicidae > Cepaea > Cepaea hortensis. Next base: position 97,665,672 of record OY992878.1, on the reverse strand, counting down.
CATACTTACCATAACAACTTCCCCGCTAACTCCCACAGCTTGTCGACTTGCCCTACCAACTTGCCCACTGAACCTAACAACTTCCTCACTTGCTTTCACAACTTGCTGAATTGACCTAGCGACTTGCCTACTGGACCTAACAACGCCCCCATTGGCCCTAACAACTTGGCCACTAGATCTCGCATCATGTCGACTTGAACTAGCAGCTTGCACACTTACCATAACAACTTCCCCACTAACTCTCACATCTAACTCTCGCATTACCAACTTTCCAACTGGACCAAACAAATTCCCCACATCCCCTCACAACTTGACGAATTGACCTGTCGCCTTCCCACTTGCCTTAACAACTCCCATTTCCCCCCAACAACTTTTCCACTTGCACTCGCATCTTGTCGACCTGCACTATCAACTGACATACTTACCATAACAACTACCACACTTGCATTGTCAACTTGTCAACTACCTAGTACAAACTTGTCCACTGACTTCCAGAACATGTCAAATTGCCCTAACAACTTATCCACTTACAGTCACAATTTGGCCACGCGCTCTTACAACTTGTCGAATTGCCCCAACAACTTGCCCACTCGACTTCAAACTTCCCCTCTTGTTCTTAAAAACTTGCCCGCTGGTTCTAACAATTTGTCCGCTTGCTATTACAATTTGTTGACCTGTCCCATCAACTCACACACTTACCGTAACAACTGTCCATTTTCCCTAACAACTTGTCCACTTGCTCTCTCTCATATTGTTGACTTGCCTTATCGACTAACCCACTGGTTCTATCAACTTCCCCCACTTGCGCTCACAAAATTTTCTACTTATTTTACAACTTGGCGATAGCCTTGCGCAAATTACCACTTACTCTTACAAACTATCCTAATAGCTCTCACAAGCTATCATTACACGGCGGTGATCGACTCGCACGCAAGGATCAACAGCTGAAGATCAGTGATCTCATCATTGGGCGTCTGCGGTTCTGGTCCTTACGTCGGGTCGTCACAGGTCTCTCATCCAACTCTGCGGATCCTCCTTACGTCCGTGTAAACTAGGCTGTTTGATTGAAGAGTGTACCCCGCGCTTAAGCCAAAGTTCAGACTCCAGGTATAGCCATGGTGGACTCCCTGGAATCGTAGACACACACATCCTGTGTTGCTCAGAAGACTCAGGAAAATGTTCAAACTCCAGCCCAGTGGGCTAACCGGAATCGGTAGATACATAGTTCAAGTACAATTCAAGCGTTAGGCAGTCGGCCCAGTGGACTACTGACAATGGTAGCCCTCTCAATAATCAATGTCAAACTCTGAGGCCATCACTGGTGCCAGATGTCGCCTCAAATCTCTTGCAGACGACCCTGCTCGTTGGAGCATAGTCGCTCGTAGCATAATCAAAAGTGTCACTTGTGGCTTCATTGTGGTATGGCAAGCTAGTTTTTGTACCACGCGATCGAGTTGAGTTGAGTTAAGTTGAGTCAAGAACCGACATCACTGCACCCAGGACATTCCCATACGTCTGTAGAGCTGACCCTGAAGGAGTGCTCGGGATCAGGGTTTATTGGAAGAATTTCCTCCCTAGTGGTATTCTCCGACGACGGGAATGTTACCGGCAGGAGTCCAGTGTGCTGGTCCAACATTGGGGATACTTTATCACCACTGGATTCGGTTATTAGCCTGGTTTCATCCCCCCCTTCTTATCATAGGTTTCTTATTCAGTTCCCATCAGAAGATCGAGTCTGCAAGGAAAAGATCTTGTGAAAGAACCCTGCAACAACCCTCAGCAGTTAGTAGACATATTACTTATGTTCTACCTGACCTTATGCTGCCGAGAGAGAGAGAGAGAGAGAAAGAGAGAGAGAGAGAGAGAGAGAGAGAGAGAGAGAGTGAGAGAGAGCGACAGAGAGAGAGAGAGACGATTTGAGTGAACTGGACCATCATCTGTCAGACAGCCCCTTGATCAGCTTCGTCTTACAAGGCCTGAGGTTCCAGCTTGGACAGGTCCGGTCGCCGCAGCCACAGAGACATCCGGAACCTAGATAAACGATACTCACTCTTTCTCACTCTCTGCAGTCACCCTGTTAGAATACGTTCATCTATATAAGGGTTGGTAGTCATTTGCAGGGGGATGCTTGTCTTCCTGACGATCCCGCCTCATGTAGTCTTCATAGTTCATTTCTCCTCTGGGTCTCCATCTCAGATAGAAGAAACACAGTTTATAAGACACTTATCTCCTTCCCCTTTTAGATTATGAGTGTTATTCCTATTTTAGTCTGTCCCCTCGCTGGTAGAAGGTAAACAGAGGTATGAGTATACATGGTATCCTTCCCCCATGTAGAACGTAAATATCTACCCCTTTCAGTCCCCCTTCCCTAGGGGAATGATCATCTCGTGAACGGTGTAGCTGCTCCTCATGGATCAGCATTATCCTATCTTGAACGCTGTCGGCACTCTCTTTACTTTACCCTTCTCTCCGTGAAATTAGAAAATACCCCTCTGGTTTCTGATAATTAGGTTTATTAAGTTATAAGACAAATAAAATAGAGGATATGGTTGAAGTAGACATGCTCCGTGGGGAAACCTGTTGGATGAATGCTGACTATCCGCTGATCTGATAGATCAAAGATCTAGTCGGGCCGGTTGCTTGTACTCGAACGCCCGTCTTCTATTCCGTCACTGCTGCCCCCTCCCTAAGGTCACGGTATTATTCTTAACTCGGCCTAGTTGACGAAACATCCCTTTCTCTCACCCATCGTTTTCACCCTGGTAAAATATATTGTCTCAGTTGCCTTTCTCTTCCTCCTGCCGTGCACTAAAAGGGCATAATGGTTGATTGAAGCATATGGGAAGCATAATACCTACGTGCCGTAAGTAAACACCGAACAACGAGTGCCTATGTCACTGCGCCACGGAGCCGTTTACCTATTTAGTAACTACAAATAGATAGGTCGTGTTTATACTCTTACAAAAGAAGGAAATGCATGGTACGAATAATGATCTCGGCTATTTGGTAACGCCTATCGGTTATTGCTAATAGAACGTTATCAGTCGCGAGTTTACAGCGATCTGATATCATTCAGTGCTGTCGCCACAACCTATCAATATTAGCTCATTAGTATGCGTGACCTGCCCGCTTAGCGATACACTCCGGCTGTACTTGTTGTGCGGCGACGATAACACACTTTGTTCTCTGATTTACGTGAAAGAATGTAAACTCACTTTACCTGAATCATCATAACCAACTGCTGAACTTGCTAAAGTGAACTAGACACCTGTTGAACTTGGCCATAGTCCTGTCAGGCCAGTTTAAGATCATTAAAGACAGACTGGCTTTCTTGAAGACGTATTTCTCCATCCAGACGTCAACACAACTGTGGTCTGTCGACCGTTCGACCTTGGCTCTAGGCCCACGTCTCGGGAGAAAGCAAGAAGTTCTATTAATTCGAGAAACTCGAAATTCTATGAGTTTACAACTCAGAACCAGGTGAAAATAAAATTCCGTAAGTTCAGTTCCCCCCAGGTGCAAAAGGAACCCTTAAAACTGAACTTCGGGGGGACAGGAGAATATTACAGAAGGGGGACTTTCCTCGGGTCCCCGCTGGCTAAAATTAGCATGGGGTTTCAGAATGCGATAAGAGGACACGCCTACTGGCCGTTTTGTGACATTAGGCACCCTCTTAAGAAGGTCGATCCCTTCGAACTTTCACCCGCCAGTGGTGCTGTCCGAATCGACTTATCTTTACATTCCGATAAAAGTTGCCGAGACAGAAACAGCTCCTACACTCTCCTTCCATACCTGAACTAGTTAGGTTAAAGAAGAGCACTCCAATTAGATAGATCACTCTCTGATTTGTAACTGCCAGAGCCGCTGCCCGAGCGCTGGACCCTCGATAGATTTTTAGGCATATTTTAGACTATATCATTGAGTTGTAATAGACTCACCACCCCACCACGACCTAATAAGTCAGACCCTATCTGACCAGAGGATTTTACCAACCGGGTCATTCTGTCGTTCCTCGTTCTAGTATCTCCACGTTTACTGTGATGTTCATTGATGAATTTTCCTTTCCACTGCTAATTATTATAGTTTTCGTGTTTTGGAAGTTAATATCTAAGCCACATTCTGCACTATGCATGTTTACTTGTTCCATTAGGTTTTGTAACTCTTGCTCGCTTTCTGCTTGTAACACTGATCTTGGTGTCACAAAGGAGTGGGGAGGAGGAGGTTAGATGCCTAGGTTTACACTTTTTAATTGACTATTAGGCAGGGCAGGTTTCCTCCCTAACAATTTCCCCTCCCTGGTTGTCACAGAACGCCGCGTTACCATCCAAGAATATATTTTGGTCTACAAAACTTAGATAGTTAGACTAGTTAGAGGAATTAAGATTTAGTCACGCTAATCAGCATTTATCAAGCTCTGACAAAGGGTTCTTCTTCTTCTTCTTCTTCTTCTTCTTCTTCTTCTTCTTCTTCTTCTTCTTCTTCTTCTTCTTCTTCTTCTTCTTCTTCTTCTTCTTCTTCTTCTTCTTCTTCTTCTTCTTCTTCTTCTTCTTCTTCTTCTTCTTCTTCTTCTTCTTCTTCTTCTTCTTCTTCTTCTTCTTCTTCTTCTTCTTCCTCCTCCTCTTCCTCTTATTCTTCAGCGTTCCGAGCCATTGAGGTTCTTTGCTGCAGATACAATCCTTCTCCATTCGTCTCTCTGGTTGACCTTCTTTTGCCAGTCGTTGATTCCAAGTGCTTGTAGGTCTGTATATATATTATCTCTCCACCGTCTTCTTGGTCTACCTCGTGGTCTATGGTCATTTATTTCCTGAGTGTAAGCGAGTTTTGTTTACGCCGGTAAAAAGGCCGACACTCAAATCAGTCTCTTTATCAAAGAGTTGTAAAACCCGCAGGATGCCACGAGCGGCTAATCTTCAATTTAACGCCATACGAGAACCAGGTTGAGGTTCAAATACCCATGAAGGGACAGCAAGGCGTGAAATAGCGTAAAACGTCGCACAGATGATATGCGGCCTGGACCCGAGAGATGACGTTTACATTTGGATGTCTTTGTTTGTGTCAGTGTGTCGTTGTTTCAGTTTGCTCGCTGCTTGATAAGACTCCCGGATTAACCATATTGTCAGCCTGAATGGGGCATTCACACTGATAGCATGCATGTCCAGCGGAGAAAAGGTGTGATATGTGCGTATGGACGGACTGAAGTGTGAAACTAATCGATACTTAACCCTAGTAAACACATAATATCTCGGCTTAGTGATAAACGCAGAGTGAGGAGAGGACAAGGCGGCAAATCGATAAGTGTAATTAAGAACCTGGTAGTGGTATAAGCAGTGCAGGATTTACGTATAAGCTACACAAGCTATAGCTTGGGGCCCCCAAGGAAGTGGGGGCCCAAAAAATATTGTCCGAGTGAGCAATTGTCATATATGTATATATGACATAGAACATCTGGACTTATAAAGGGCCCCATATTTCAAATAGCTTAGGGCCTTATCAAGTCTAAATATGGCCCTGGGTATAAGTAGACCGGGCTGTGTCAGTCTCAGTAGATGTGCCTAGGTTTGGATCTTGTAACATAAAGTGACCTTTACATGTATTATACATTTAATTAGACTGATCCTTAGTTTGTCTAAGATCTCTCCTAAATATTATTTCGTAGATACTACTCACCAGTCTTTAGATTTACCGACTTTGGTTATTTCTATGAGAAATAGCCGGGTCTCCTTTTGTTGCGTGCATTTATTGTACAGATTATAGTCAAATGACTATATTTCATTTAAGTTTTCACTATTAAGTAGCTAGGAATAGAAAGAAAAAGCAGCGGCTGCAGCAGGATATAACAATATGAATTGGAAACAAATAGGTATATTAAGCTCCCGCGAGAAGAAACGTACTAAACATCAACACGTTGCACATACCTTACAAGGAGATCCATCGTATCGCGAAATACAGGTGAAAATCTGAAATCAGAAGCACTCAATAAATATATAAAATGAATAATAAAATAAAATACACACAAACGCGTACAATACGACACACAGGACGGCCGACGTTTCGATTCTCAGAATCTTTGTCAAGGACAGGACACCATAGATAGCTAACACAACGAAATACAGCAAACAAAGAAAAAACACACACTACTCCGATGCCATGTGGGGCAGAAAAGGTGGCTTTGCCAGCTGCGAAGGCGCTCGTTGGCTGCAAAGTTAAAAGTGGGTTGCAGGTAGGATTTAATTAGCCAAAAATATGCAAACAGTCTGCTATGAAAATATAGGGGTGTGGGGACAGTTAGGTATAGATATGGGGTGGGGGGGGGGGACAGCATAGTAATAGATAGTGTAAACAATTGGGGAAGATGGCACAGTTATACCGTAGCGTCCACATCAGTATTGATACCTGCTGGATGGATGCATCCCAGATTGTTGATTAGCTGGCATTCAATTTTGAGCCTAACGGAGCTGTTGGAGTAGCAGGGTATTAATGCGGTGACACATACATCGTCGACTCCATTATTGTTGGAGGAATTGAAATGGTTGGGGACAGGTGTGTCAGCGCCCTGATTGATGTCTCTGGGGTGTTCTCTAAAACGGTCAGCAAGACGTCTGCCAATTTGGCCAATGTATTTCATGTCACATCGTTTGCAGATGATGACATAAATCAGATTGCGGGATGTACAAGTGAAAGAATCTTTCAAGGTGAAGGTGCCTAGGGGAAATGAAATCCCTGGTGTCTGAACAACGTATGGGCATGTCAGACAGTTCTTACGATGGCATTCGAATGTGCCCACAGATGAAGTAACCGTGGGGAGGCGACTATGCACAAGGTGGTCTCTGAGGCTCTGGTAACGGCGGAAAATTACCATAGGGCCATTGGTGAATACCTCACGAGTGGTTGGATCGGATTATAAGATGGACCAGTGTCTCAGGAAAATGTGCTTGATGGCATAGGCGTGTGGATGGAAGGTGAGAATGAGCTTGGGTTCATTGTTCGGAGGTCGCGTTTGTTTGACGAGGGACATTTCCCGCGAGACTTCGGTTATGCGACAGAAAGCTGTGGACAAGACGTCGTCTGGGTAGGATCGTCTGCGGAAAAAGTCAAGCATTTCATGGGCTCTCTCGAGGAAGTCATTATCATCCTGACAGATACGACGAAGGCGGAGTAGCTGTGAATATGGGATGGAATCTTTGCAGCTTTTGGGGTGGGATGAGCTGTACAGGAGGAAACCGTGAGCATCAGTAGGTTTGTAGTACACGGAGGTCGTGAGGCATGTAGGGTTTAATTTAATAGTGGTGTCAAGGAAATTGACAGAGGTGGTGGAAATTTCTGTGGTGAATTTGATCGATGGATGGAAGTCATTGACATAATTAATGAAACGGTTCAGTTCCGCCTCTGTCATGTCAGTGAGACCTAAGTAGCTAGGTAACGACAGATCGGGCAGACCTATTTTGCGGCTGTCCCGTGGTTGTTACTCCAATGAGAACTGTTTATTTTCTCAAGTCGCTGTATATAATAGTATTACTAATTCATACGTTATGCTATTATTAGGAATATCACCATATGCCAAATTTGTATGTTTATGTGCATCATTTTATTACCCTGGATATGCATTTGGAAGACTTTAATTTGGTCTTTTCAGATGTCTGTCACATCTATGAGAACTATTAATCTCTCAGTTTGTTGTTGATAATTAAATTACTGAATTTTTTGCATTCATATTACTTATGTAGGAATAATTTTTTATGCATATGTTTAGTATATGGTGGATGCAAATTGTCATACGGTAACTCACCAGGATGAATAGGGTGTTGTGCTATGTTGTTCTTACGAGCAGCGCGCTTATGCATATTGTCTATTGATTGTGTTGAATCAGATGTGTAGTGGTGTAGACATTACCCACAATCTGTAACGGATATGTGGTGCTCTGAACCCTTTCAATGTGTGGTAAACGAACGTTTATCATAACTCTTTTATGCCTGGAACAGAAACAGATCACCAGCACTTAAGCCCGCCGATCAGACACTCTTGTAATAACTCCACTAACCATATGATCCGCGGAAACAACTTTTGACAGAAAGGCTTCTAAGAACCGGGTGTTTGAATCAGTGACACTGACTTCGGGCATTTCTTTTATTATTACGTTGCAAGAGATGATATAAGATGTAATTACAGGTGTGTGCGACGAACGACTCGACAGTAGGAGAGTTGTGTAGAGAGAGATAAATAAAAAGGAGAGTGAACGCAGTAAAGCCGGAAGAGAGACACTGCAAGACAGGTCATTGTGTGTGTGTATGGGGGTGATAGATTGTATGTATTACTTAGGATTGTGCTGATGTAGAACTTAGACACTACACATTCTTGATTATGTCTTCCCTGCTCTCAAAAAGAGCGCCAGGTTGTAGATCCCGAATATAAGGAAAGACCAGGTAGCGTTAGGACTGGACATTGGTCCAGAAAACCGACGGGCTGATCCTACTGGAGAGTAGGGATCTTACTGGAGCGTGGAAATCCTACTGGATCGTAGGTGTTCCTACTGGAGCGTAGGAGTTCCTACGGGAATCCTATTGGAACCTAGGCAGATCTCACATGTAACCCGGCCACAGATCCAAACAGGATTCAAGTAACTTTAGAATTATGTACATGCTTTTCATTACTGCATATATGTGAATGTTGTACTACATAAAACTCTCCAGTTTCACTATCATAATCCCGATAACCATCATATTTTGATGATTAATGATAGTCAATAAAGTTGATAGTAGTTGGTTTTAACTCATAGTTCAATCGTTATACCTTTTTCCAAGGGAAGCAATAGCTTTGCTTACCTCGGTGAGGCGCAATTGCACACCATGGAGTGGAGTTGTGTAAGGGGGAAAAACCTACCCTTCCTAGCAGTCCATTTGTCGACTTAAACCTAGGCATCTAACATTCCCTTTCCCACTCCTTGGGTATGCCAAGACCAGCAAATTATACATAGTAAATTGGCATTAGCAGCTGTACTCTTTGGTTATTCAGGGGCTTAATCTTTATTTCAGACATATCGATTTTGTCCCGAGTCAAATTCTGACAAATTGTTATCTCAGACCGGTTTTCTGACAATTTATGTGCTCGCCCGGCAGCTTTCGAGAAAGTAATACACTCACTTCTGACGAATTGATTGCCTGTCCGTGATTAACAATAGTCACTTCTGTCAAGTGGGGTTGCTCGTCAGTGATAGTACATAACTTAGCGGCAGCACCCCCACAATTATGACACTGGTTAAAATAACGAGGCCCCCCCCCCCCCACTAAGTGCTGTAAATAACAGGTACACATACACAATTACGTACAGTTAGAATATATTATGATAGAACTATGAGTTAAACAAACAACCACTGTGTTTATTTTTTATAAAGATTTTTTGGCACCTTGTCGTCTTGACAGACGATAGTTTGTTACATTATGCTTCACAAAGTCATAATAACTACAACCCATGGCGGTTTCGAATGTGACTGATAAGACTAATTCGCGCTGTAAATGTTCGTCCGCAGTGGATACATGTGAACACATGTTCATTTCCATCATCATGCACCATCTTACGTCTCACACGCACTGTGTGTGACTTATCTTCATTAATTTTCTCCTATGTCTTTATTCCATTTATAATACTTGTATGGTATGATGATAGTGAACTGGTGATTTCGAGACATAGGACATTCACATATACTAGGTTGTGATGTGGAATGTTAGTCGCATGAAATGATGTAAACAATAATATGATTTTACATAAACATTCACGACAAAATACGTAACTTAAATTTTGTTACTTGGTTGACATGGATACAGGTCTCAGAATGGGATTTCGCCTTGGGTCAGCTGAGACAGTGTTCTTTGCGAACACAAGTCTTTTATCCACCAGGTTTCTCATCATTGCCACTTAACAGAATCGCGTAACCTGGCGTTCTGTTTGAGAGCTTGAAATAGTCGATCAAGAATATGTAGTTTCCAAGTACACATATAAAATCCTATCTATACATATACTAATATACACAAACGTAGGTATAATATCTGGCACTGTTTCCGTACAGGTTTACCGCTTTTACTCTCCTCTCTCTCTCCTCGCCTCTTCTCTCTATGTCTCTCACCCTGTCAATTTCGAAGGACCTTTCCGTAGTCGAACAGGTCCCATCGTTGCAATTGATTCCTTCACCTTATCGGTCACGTCTCGCATTCAGATACAAGGTTTCTTTGCAGCCGCGTCTTCACCAGAGTTGGTTCAGCAGGTTAAGTGTTCAGTGGTGTTAAAAGAAGAATGCCTGACCTTCGAGCTTACCTGCCGGTGATCAGTCTCTGCGTCAGACTCATATGAGTTCAGAACGCACGTTCATCGCGCACTTGTAATGGCTATGCATTCATCATGGGGTAACATATTATATCTGAAGCATGTTACAATAATAATCAATATGCATAAAGAAAGCTCTGCATAATAATTGCACAACAAACAATCACCCTGGTGTGTTATAGCTATTTTAAACATCAGATCATCATGATAAAATTATGCACCAACTATAGAAATGTTGCCCTGATCTGTCATACAAATAAAATTCTACTAAAAATCATAATGGGTAGACTTCGCAAGAAAACAGAAGAAGAAATTAACGTGGTTCAAGCTGGATTTAGACAAGGAAGAGGAACAAGTGATCACATACGCAACATGCGTTTAAAATAGAGAAGTGCAGATAATTTAATGTCAACATATTCTCATGTTTTGTGGATTATACAAAGATATTCGACTCTGTAAAACATCAGAAACTTCGGGAAATCATGAGGCATACGGCTTTCCATTATTTGTATTACAACTCATAAAAATGCGCTATCTAGACCAGCAAGCAGCGGTTAGAATAGATGGCGAAACATCAGATTTGTTTGACATCAAGCAAGGAATTCGTCAGGGGTGTGTGCTGTCTGATGGTACTGTTATCCACAACACACAGAAAGATATAGAAAACCTAATAACATAAAACCAATTGAATAGTGAAAATCACAAATTATATCTTAACATAGCAAAATCAAAGACAATGCATACTGATACAACTACTATGAAGAAAGAAATATATGCAAAGTAGTACAATTTGGAGGTGATGGAATATTTCGAATATCGTGGGCCATTGATTATCAACAGTGGTGTCACAATGAAAAAAATAAAAAGACGAATATCTATTGCTCTTCATAGACTAAAACAATTAAATAAATTGGGGAGTGGGACAGATAAAACTAAAACAAAAATAAATTAGATTGTTTAGAACATGCATCTTTCCCATTGCAACATACGCCTGTGAGACCTGGACACTTACTAAACAAGTTAAACAGAACATAAATGCAATTGAATATAAATGTTATAAACGAGTTCTAAGAAAATCTTGAATAAAGAAAAGAACACGTGCCTCTATACTTCAGGAGCTGAATAATGAAGAAGGTTGGCTATTAAAGACGATAAAACAAAGAAAATTTAAATATTTTGGTCTAGTGAAACGTCACGAAAGTTTGGAGAGAACAATAATGGAGGGTATATTCCTGGGAAGAGAGGAAGAAGAAGGCCAAAGAGAAGATGGGTGCAGGATGTGGCGGATGATCTCCAGATGGGTGTGTTGGACGCGGGACATTTTGATTATGATCGAGACGTTTTCCAGAAGGTTTTTATGGAAGCGAGGTTCTGCAAAGGACATGCTACTGAATGAGACCTCAGGACGCGAACATGGAGGAGTTAGTTAGTTAGTTAGTCGACAGATCATCCTCATTGCAGATCGAACCATTCAGGAGTTAGTTAGTTAGTTAGTCGACAGATCATCCTCATTGCAGATCGAACCATTCAGCCCATAAGTGCTCGGATCCCCTCCTCAACAAATCCCGCAGCGTATAGTGGCTAACGACACCAGTTCTGTGTTGGTTTATCAATCTTCTTTGGCTTCATGCGTAGTGTACTTGTTTGGCCACACCTCTTTTAATTTGCTGTTCTCGCAGTCTTACTTCTCTTAGATCATTCAGAATGTCAGCCTGGTCCATGGCGCGTCCGCCCTCCACGGTAGCCTTACCTGCGAGCTTGTCAACCCGCTCATTTCCTCTTACTCCTGCATGCCCTGGCACGAAGATGAAGCTAATCTTTGCCAGCCGAGACCACCCCAGAGACAGCAACCACTCACTTCGGATACACCCCATCTCTATCCTCTTGAGCATGCTCATTGAGTCGCTAAGGAAACATGCCCTATTGAATGTCTGTGTCTCGAGCCATGTTATTGCTTTACTTACTGCTGTGACTTCGATAGTCAGGCTGCTTGTGGTCTCAACAAAAGCACCAGAGTCCTCCTTCACAATTCTCCCTCCGGCCTGAGCCGCAAAGGCCCATGAGCTTCTCACGCGTCGGACGACCGACCCATCTGTGTAAATGACAGCATCACCGTCTACCGAATTCTCGAAAATCAGCGCTTGTACTTCTGCATCCACTGCAGCCGGATTTTCTTGTCTGCATTTTCTGTATAGTTGGATGCAAACTGAAAAGGACGTAAAGAAATCTTTTGGCACTTGTACCCACTCCTCGCTAGGTTCTAAGTCCTCAAGTGAACACACCTGTTGAAGAATGTCTTCGGCTTGACCCATCCATGACTTTCCTCTTTTTAACCTGCTGCCTTTCACCTTCCTTATTTCACTATGCAGTGGATGTTGTGTGTTTGCGTTAATTCTGAGGTAGGCACGTGCTCTGCAAATTTGTATTCTGGAAAGACATAGTGACAGTGAAAGAAATCAAGGCTGTGCTTCGACGATAAAAAAAACAGCGCTCCAGGGCCAGATGGAATAAGATACGACCACATCAATAGGTGCACCGACAACGGGTTAGAGAAACTAGCAGACAAATGGTTGGAAAATCAAGAAGGTAGCGCATCGCCTTGAATGCCGTATCTCTTGTACATCCAAGAATAATGCTCATAGCTTCGTTCTGTATCCTTTCCATCCTTGCTATCTGCTTACGGCTGAGATTCAGGATCGCCATCGCATACTCCAAAATAGATATGACCAGCCCCTCGTATAGAAGACATAGATGACGCTGCTCACAGTTTGCTGCCGCCATCACCCGCATAGCAACCAAGCCCCGCTTGGCCATTGTTATCACCTGGTTTTTGTGCTAATTATAAACAAGGCTTCGATCAAAACGTATCCCCAGGAAGTTCATTGCCTGCGTTCTTTCAGCAGTCTCTGAACACAGATTTACAGTTGGTGTTGGAGTGTTGAAAATATGATTATTCAACGAGAACCTTGTCACTGTTGCCTTTGTTGGGTTGACTATTGCCCCATTTTCAACACACCAAGTACTTATGCGATTGAGTTCTGTTTGTAGTTCCACAGCAACCTGATCTCTATCCTTACCCTGACTATACATTAACACATCGTAGGCATATGACAATGTCCTCCCCGGTCCATCTCCTCTCTGGTGATTCTCACAGTGTAGGCGTTGAACAGCACCGGAGATAATGGTGATCCCTGTGGTAGGCCAGGATATATTGTTGCTGGTTCCGAAGTCCAACTGCCACATCTGAAAACTACTTTCTGTTGGAAGAGGGCTGCGGCGATCCAACTAAGGAGGAAAGGACTCTTGAGTTCAAGAAGCTGAAGCATTAGAAAATCCAACGGTACTCTGTTGTACGCGTCCTCAAGATCAATCGCTGCAGCAATGGTTTCAATACCTGAGTGGAAACTTTCATAAACATCATGGGCAAAAACTGCTGCATTGGTCCAGGTTTCTCTTTTGGGACGGTACCCTCCTAGTTTATGTGGAAAAAACACCTTGCTTCTATATCTGGCTTGATATTTTTCTGGCAATTAACTTCTCCAGCAGCTTGCCTATTGTATTCTGCATGGTTATTACTCGATATCCCTGAATTTTTGTGTGGTATTTGCCAGGCTTCGACAAGGGAATCAGATAGCTGTGTAACCACTCCTCCTTGATGCTAGCACTCCTTATACTGTTGTTGTACATGTCTGCTAGTTTCTATAACCCGTTGTCGGTACACCTATTGATGTCGTCGTATCTTATTCCATCTGGCGCTGGAGCGCTGTTTTTTTATCGTCGAAGCACAGCCTTGATTTCTTTCACTGTCACTATGTCTTCATCCGAAATATTCTGGGCCTTGTACCTGTCTGAGGTGACCTCCTTGGCAAGATTTCGGCCTCTCATGTTTGTCTGGTTGCTCTGCTCTAGATAGCGTTCGAAGAAGGCTTTGCCCTTGTCCTCGTCAGTCCTCTGCCAGATGAGGTCAGCACCTTGGAAGTCAGAAATTCTCTTATTCTTGACTATCCCACTCATGCTTTTATGTAGTCGCCAGAACAATTTCAGTGACTTGTCTGTGCTTACTCTTTGACGTACCTCTGCCTATTTTTCACTTTTAACCACATTAACCAGTGTTTTGAAATAGCTTACTTTTGTGTGCATCTCTTTTTCTAAGTTCATGCAGGGACTAGGATGGGCAACTCTGTTCTTCTTGGCGATTTGCCATTTCCTTACAGCACTACGCTTATCCACCCAGGCCTTCTCCACCTCATAATTCCACCACGGTGGCTGCTCCCAGCTTTATTCTTGCCATGAAGCTTTCTGCGCTTGTCATGCCTTATTTTACTCACCACATCTTGCCCTGCACTGTCATACTGGAAGGTCTTGACCGTTGACTTGGTGCTGCCTGGTTCTGCCTTTCTCCACCAATATGCTGCAAGGGTGGTGGTCGCTGCCGTGGTACCCTAGGACACCCCATCTGCACACTGTAGTGAGTGAAGGAGAAACTAGCGCCAGATCAATAGCACTGTCCTCATCACCTGGCCGGTCAATGGTTTCAAGTGCAGTCACGAGTCCTCTCCCTGTATGTTGGGGGGATTGCTTACCCATGATTTGCTTTTGGCGTTGAAATCGCCACAGAAAATAACATTTCTCTCGTGACCAAATATGTCACTTAAGCACTGCCACTTCTGGGAATCCACACTCGGATTACGGGCATAAACATTAACCAACACAAATGGCGGGACATTTTTTCGTCCCTTGGAACGGAACGTGTGTTTGCCTAAATGTTTGTAGTTTAAGTGTGTTTTTCGTAGTGGAATAGAGTTCGGACCGTGCAACGGAGTTCAACATATCATCGGCGCCTGGTGGCGATATTTAAGCCAAACACGACGACCAGACGACGACTGGTAAGGACACAGCGTGATAAAAGAGCAGGCGCACGCAGAAAGCGGTTAAAGTGTGACAGATTGGGCATCAGACACGTTCGTGTACTGTACTGGAACTGTGCATCATTTAGTCAACGCCGACCCATTCTCGAAAAACTACTGTACGGAAACTATATTGTGGTCTTACAAGAAACACACCTCGGCGACGGAACAGTCAATGTCGCAGGGTTTCAGGGTTTCTTTATCAGGCGGCACCTCGGACAGGCCATTCTGGTCCGCGACAACATACTAGTGTCTGAGATCGATATGTCCGTCTGGAACAGTGATGCCCTGCAAGTGCAGGCATTAAGAATAATGACGCCAGTGCAGCTTGCTATCGTGAACGTTTATACACGTAATGGCAAGGTCTACATTCGACAATGGCAGAGTTTGTTCGATATGGATGAAAGGCATATCATCTACTGTACGGACTTCAATGCCAGAGGTAGTCAATGGGGGAATAGCATCACTAATAGACAGGGAGAAGATCTGGAGGACGACCTGGCATCTGCTGCCCTAGTCTGTCTGAATGGGAAGGTCACTAGGATGGCCACTCGACCAGGTGATTCTGACAGCGTCATTGACTTGGCACTGGCGTCGCCCACCATCGCACCAAGATTCCGGTGATACCACGATAGTTACCACCACCCCTGTGTCATCTTGATCGAGAAAGACAGAGCCAGAAGTCAAGGAAACCAGACAAATGCCTTCCCGTATGAAAACACTGGTCAAGACGCCATAAGCAAAATAAGAAGAAGAAAACTAACTTCCTCCCGCAGGAGACAAGAAAGATGGTTGCAACCACCATGGTGGAACGGAGAGGTCGAGAAGGCATGGCTGGGAAAGAGGCAGGCTGTCAAAGACTGGCAAAAAGCCAGAAAGGCTAACATGCCACAGGGTGTGTTAGCGAATCTGAAGACTGGGGTCCATAGGACGATGACTTTATTCAAATCCTGTGCCAAACAGGCCAAGGCCTAGAAATGGGATGAGTTCTGCATGAAGGTGTGCTCCGAGCGATCTCTTTCGACATTCTGGCGCCTCCATAAGAGCATGAACGGTGCTGCACAACGTAGGGGTATTGCAGACTTTCAAGGCATAGACCTCACATGGAAAAATTCGGATGCGGATAAGGTAATGCCCTTCTGCACGCTACATAGAGCAGACTGACCAGAAAGACGAGCCCGCCAGGCAGAGGACCACAACGACACTCTCTCAGTTGTGCGATGGGGTCGAGACAGACGAAGAATACATAATCACAGCTGAGACAATACGTGCGATGCTCAAGAAATCACCTAACACAGCCCCAGCTTCAGACGGCATCCGATATTGTGACCTACTGGTGATGTCAGATGATGACATGGAAGAACTGGCCAGAGAATTCAACATCAGTATCCAGAGGGGTCAGATCAAAGAGGAATGGCTACACAGCTACTTGCTGCCGCTGCCAAAGCCGAACAAAGACCATTCCAAGATAAGCGGCTACAGAATCGTTACGATGCAGAACATTGCTGGCAAGCAACTAGAGAAAATTGTAGCACACAAACTTGCTTGTGACTTGGAACAACTCGGCTGCTTCCCGCCCAAATTTGGAGGATACAGATGTAACAAAGAGTCATGGCTGAATGCGGCAGTCTTTGATCAAGATGTTTATAAAGGATTTCAGGTCAGAGAAAAGACATGTGCGGCCGCCATAGACTTAGAGGACGCATACAATAAAGTATCCTTCGAGCACTTGATGCTAGCCCTCCTCAGACTGAAAGTGTTCCCTCACCTTGTACGATGGAACGGGGTAAATCATGGATGGGTCGGGCGAAAGATATTATCAGACAGATCTGCAGTCCTACCAGTATCAACCCCGGCAAGGAATGGGTGCCTGTTCCTCCAGCTTTTAAGTGCACCTTCTCCTGCATTATCACACTTGACAGATGGTGCAGAGAACAGAACCCTGCCACTGTCAATGCAGAGGTCTATGCGCTCATCAATGAACACGCAGACAACGCCGAAGTGCTCATCTATACAGATGGATCTGTTGTAAAGAAGCAGAGAAGTGCATGGGCATTTACAGCCCGTTCAGCGGGCCGAACAGTTCAAGAATCCACTGGTGCCCACACTATGCCCTCGAGCAGCCTGACGATGGAGGTCATGGCAGTAACACAGGCTTTCCTATGGCTAGAATCACAGCATTATACCAAAGTGTGTGTACTAAGTGATTCAATGAGCATGAGTCGGAATGTCGAAGCTGGATCTGTAGACAGTGGACGAGTCGCTGAGGAACTAACTAACTAACTAACTAACTAACTAACTAACTAACTAACTAACTAACTAACTAACTAACTAACTAACTAACTAACTAACTAACTGACTAACTGACTGACTGACTGACTGACTGACTGACTGACTGACTCACTGACTGACTGACTGACTGACGGACGGACGGACGGACGGACGGACGGACTAACTAACTAACTAACTAACTAACTAACTAACTAACTAACTAACTAACTAACTAACTAACTAACTAACTAACTACCTACCTACCTACCTAGCTAGCTACCTACCTACCTACCTAACTAACTAACTAACTACCTAACTACCTAACTACCTACCTACCTACCTACCTAACTAACTAACTAATTAACTAACTAACTAACTAACTAAACTAACTAACTAACTAACTAACTAACTAACTAACTAAACTAACTAATTAACTAACTGACTGACTGACTGACTGACTGACTGACTAACTAAATACCTAACTAACTACCTAACTAACTACCTAACTAACTAACTAACTAACTAACTAACTAACTAACTAACTAACTAACTAACTAACTAACTAACTAACTAACTAACTAACTTCTAACTATCTTCTTCTTCTTCTTCTTCTTCTTCTTCTTCTTCTTCTTCTTCTTCTTCTTCTTCTTCTTCTTCTTCTTCTTCTTCTTCTTCTTCTTCTTCTTCTTCTTCTTCTTCTTCTTCTTCTTCTTCTTCTTCTTCTTCTTCTTCTTCTTCTTCTTCTTCTTCTTCTTCTTCTTCTTCTTCTTCTTCTTCTTCTTCTTCTTCTTCTTCTTCTTCTTCTTCTTCTTCTTCTTCTTCTTCTTCCTCTTTGCGTTCATCCGGAGTGTTTTTTCAGATGTGATTGCGGTGTGTCTGGCTAGGCACCCTTGTGCCGAAACCATTAGGCCAATACATCCGACTTTAACTTGTATTTTTGACCAGGTTAGCAATCCTGGAGGACTCTTACTTTTGTGGTGCCGTCCACATCCCAGCTGGTTAAGTTAGAACGGTTGAATGCTTCACGATCAACCCTCAAGGAAAGACAGGGACAGTAAATGACATTTTCCGCCATCCAGGGCGTCTTCCATAGTTGCAGAGCCAACACATAGCGCTCTGTTGCTGGGCTCACCTGAGCGACTGAGCAGCCCTCTATAGGAACACACTACTCACCTCCATAGTATGAGGAAGGGGCTTGAAAAGGTGCCCTAAACATTGTCTGCTCCATCACTACCTAACCAGCTAGCCGCGGTTGATGGGTACCCTAAACTGCGGTCGACATACAAACAAACAAACAAAACAGGTAAAGTTAAAAGAGCAAACCATATTCCCTTAACAATCGGAACTTGGAATGTACGCACCCTACTTGACAGAGATGGCGCGTCGGGTCCAGCGAGACGAACAGCACTGATTGGGAGAGAGCTGGGCAGGTACAACATCGACATTGCAGCCTTGAGCGAGACACGACTTGCAGAAGAAGGCCAAATCTGTGAAATAGGTGCCGGCTACACATTTTTCTGGAGTGTAAGGAAAAGCGGGGAAAGACGCCAATCCGGTGTGGGATTTACCATTGAGATTTTCCTGGTCGGCAAACTAGCTGGATTTCCAAAGGCTATAAACGACAGGCTCGTGACCATTAAATTGCCCCTGCTGAATGGAAGGAAGCATGCAACCATTGTGAGTGTCTACACACCAACTATGACCAATGGAGATGATGTCAAGAACAAGTTCTATGAGGACCTGCACAATGTATTAACATCTGTTCCCAAAGGAGACAGACGTATACTCCTTGGGGATTTCAATGCCAGAGTAGGCACAGACAACACCTCTTGGAGTGGCATTATTGGAGAGCACGGAATCGGAAATTATAACAGCAATGGACTCCACCTTCTTCAGACATGTGCCGAATACGAGCTCATGATTACCAACACAATTTTCCGTCTCCCCATGGGAAACAGGACATTGTGGATGCACCCTCGATCGAAACACTGGCACCTCATTGACTATGTCATCGTCAGGAGGTGAGACAGACAAGACGTTCGGGTGACAAAATCCATGTGTGGTGCCGAATGTTGGACAGACCATAATCTCATTATCTCGAAAATAAACATACACATCAAACCACCACGGCGTCCTCAAGGGGAGAACATGCAAAGAAAACTAAATGTCACCCGCCTAAACAGCAAGAAAATGCAGCTGTCGTTTGAGGCGGAAGACCGCCTCAAGCCCAATGCTGCAGCTAAACAGGATACAGAAACATAATGGAGAGCCCTAATGGACATAATTTACAACACTGCTATGGAACTAGGCCGGCACATTCGACTTCGGCGGGCATTTGTTACTGAGGTTAGCCTTCCTCGGGTTTCGAGGGACGTTAGACTCTTACTGTTGTGATGTCGCCCACATCTCAGCTGGTCAAAGTAGGACGATCAGAAGCATCACAGTCAACCCTCAAGGGAAGGCAGGGGCAGACCATGGGCATTCCCTTCTATCCAAGGAGGCTTCCATAATTGCAGCGCCGGCACATTTTGCTCTGAGATATTGCTCACCCGAGGAATTGCCACGTATTACTCATGGCTGCTTTAATTCCTCACTTCCATATATTGGGCATTTCTTTTGCCACTGGTCGCTCAAGCACAAACCAGGGACGGACAAACTGTGGACGACATTCACTCAGAAAGCTTTCACTTCGGACTTCCACGTAATGGATTCTCTAGCCAAGCGTTCCATTTCATGTAAATGAGACATCTTCCACCTTTGTCTACGCTCACTCTATGAGTATAGATATATACTTTCATCTTAACTATTGCGTGCATTTTCCACCTTTGTCTACGCTCACTCTAAGAGTATAGATATACACTTTCATCTTAACTATTGCGTGCATTTTCCACCTTTGTCTACGCTCACTCTATGAGTATAGATATACACTTTCATCTGAACTATTGCGAGCATTTTCCACCTTTAGTAACCGTTCACGAGATAGGCTACATGTGCTGCCGGATCAGCACCTTACCTCTATGCATCAGTGAGCAAGTAACGACCAGGCCCTCTCATCCGAGGATCCCTCATATCCCCCAGCTGAGAGCCTTCGAACAGGTATCTGGACTAAGCATGTGGCGTGCTCAGCATCTCTCCTCCTTCCCGAGGTAGGTGAGTATCGGTCCAACTCTCACGTCCGAGGGATTATGGCTTATAGGCGTTCAGCCATATCCCTCAGCTGATATCCTTAGAGTATGTGTATGGGGGGGGGGGGGGGTACGGGGTGTCAGGCTTTGGTAGCACCTTTGGTAAAGATGACTCTCATGTCATTTTCAGGACCCATCCCCACTGGTCCAAGAATGACACCCAGCTCACGCCTGTGGCTCCTAGTAGCTGTCAGCATGCGACAGTGCCCCCCCCCCCCCGGGAAACAGCTGTGAGAGGCTGGCTAAACGAGACGTGGGTAGCCGATTTGGTGTCAAACCAAGCGGTGAACTAGGGTATGCCTACCCAGCATGTGAAGACAAGATTCGGCAGACTGCGTGGAAGAAATCACTGATGACTCAAAGGGGAAAGACGGCATTTACTTGCAAAGCGTTGTGGAGCGTAATGAGCACGGCAAGGCACGTAGAGCGCCTTGGTCATTCACTCCACCTGTATTTGTCTTCAGTCGTCTTGACTTGTCTTGCCACTGGACTCAGATGGACTCAGGCGAGAGAGTGAGGTCGACGAATTGCGCAACTCTTCCTCACTTTAATCCAATTCATCGCGCAAGTCATTCGTCATCCAACGTCATATATCACCTTCAAGCCTTGTGGCGATGGGCGAGCGGCGAAGCAGCAGGCGTGGGTACGCTGGCAGCCGTAGTCGCAGACCTGCACACAGGCGGCTCAGGCCATATGGTCGTATGGTCGTCTTCTACTGACCCGAGCAGCAGTGGGATTCGGCAGCTCCCTGAGCGACTGAGCAGCCCTCTATAGGAACACACTACTCACCTCCATAGCATGAGGAAGGGGCTTGAAAAGGTGCCCTAAACATTGTCTGCTCCATCACTACCTAACCAGCTAGCCGCGGTTGGTGGGTACCCTAAACTACGGTCGACATACAAACAAACAAACAAAACAGGTAAAGTTAAAAGAGCAAACCATATTCCCTTAACAATCGGAACTTGGAATGTACGCACCTTACTTGACAGAGATGGCGAGTCGGGTCCAGCGAGACGAACAGCACTGATTGGGAGAGAGCTGGGCAGGTACAACATCGACATTGCAGCCTTGAGCGAGACACGACTTGCAGAAGAAGGCCAAATCTGTGAAATAGGTGCCGGCTACACATTTTTCTGGAGTGTAAGGAAAAGCGGGGAAAGACGCCAATCCGGTGTGGGATTTACCATTGAGATTTACCTGGTCGGCAAACTAGCTGGATTTCCAAAGGCTATAAACGACAGGCTCGTGACCATTAAATTGCCCCTGCTGAATGGAAGGAAGCATGCAACCATTGTGAGTGTCTACACACCAACTATGACCAATGAAGATGATGTCAAGAACAAGTTCTATGAGGACCTGCACAATGTATTAACATCTGTTCCCAAAGGAGACAAACGTATACTCCTTGGGGATTTTAATGCCAGAGTAGGCACAGACACCACCTCTTGGAGTGGCATTATTGGAGAGCACGGAATCGGAAATTATAACAGCAATGGACTCCACCTTCTTCAGACATGTGCCGAATACGAGCTCCTGATTACCAACACAATTTTCCGTCTCCCCTTGAGAAACAGGACATCGTGGATGCACCCTCGATCGAAACACTGGCACCTCATTGACTATGTCATCGTCAGGAGGTGAGACAGACAAGACGTTCGGGTGACAAAATCCATGTGTGGTGCCGAATGTTGGACAGACCATAATCTCATTATCTCGAAAATAAACATACACATCAAACCACCACGGCATCCTCAAAGGGTGAACATGCAAAGAAAACTAAATGTCACCAGCCTAAACAGCAAGAAAATGCAGCTGTCGTTTGAAAATATGCTGGAAGACCGCCTCAAGCCCAATGCTGCAGCTAAACAGGATACAGAAACAGAATGGAGAGCCCTAATGGACATAATTTACAACACTGCTATGGAAATCCTGGGTCCAACCCCCCGAAAGCATAAAGACTGGTTTTATGAAAATTCCGAAGACATAAACCAATTGCTGGCCGAAGAACATCTTCTCCTCAAGGCACATTTGAATGACCCGAAGTCAACATAAAAAAAAGATGCCTTCAAGAACATTCAGAGAGTAGTGCAGCAGAAACTTCGGCACATGCGGGACTCCTGGCTGAGCAGCAAAGCTGATGAAATTCAAAGCTTTGCTGACAGACATGATATGAAAAACTTCTACGACTCACTGAAAGTGGTCTATGGTCCTACATCACCAGGCACAACTCCCCTCCTCAGTGCAGAAGGAGAAACATTGGTCACCAATAAGAAAGAAATCCTTCAGCGCTGGGCAGAACATTTCAGCAACATCTTAAATGCAACTTCCTTCTTCGATGATGAAAGCATCAACTGCCTTCTCAAGTTCCCATAAATGTTACACTTGATAACATGCCAATCATAGTGGAAGTAAACAAAGCCATCCAGCAACTCTCCAGCGGCAAGGCACCTGGTTCGGACTCCATCCCGGCAGAGGTATACAAGGCAGGTGGGCCGGTCCTAACAGAGCAGCTTCACGAAGTCTGTACAAACATAGGGGAACGAGACCATGCAACAAGATTTCAAGGACGTGTCAATAGTCCACCTTTACAAACGAAAAAGAAACCGCCAATCCTGTGACAAACACCGAGGCATCCCCTTGCTTTCAATTGCAGGGAAGATACTCGCTAGAATTCTTCTCAATCGCCTCACGGCCAATCTCGATCAAGGTCTTCTTCGTGAGAGTCAATGTGGCTTCAGAAAAGAACGTGGAACTGTTGACATGATTTTCGCTGCAAGGCAGCTGCAAGAGAAATGTCAGGAACAGAACTGCGAAATGTTCTCCACTTTTATTGACCTTACCAAGGCTTTTGATACAGTCAGCAGACAATGACTGTGGAAGATTATGGCAAAATATGGCTGTCCACGAAAGTTTGTCCAAATAGTGCGGCTATTTCATGATGGCATGCAGGAAAGGAGTACAGAAAAATGGTGAACTGTCTGAGCCCTTTCCTGTCACCAATGGAGTGAAACAAGGATGCGTCCTGGCACCAACACTGTTCAGCCTCTTGTTTTCAGCTATGTTGACGAATGCCTTCGAGAACAACGACATTGGAATAGACATCAACTACCGCATGGATGGAAAGTTATTCAATCTCAGAAGGCTGAAAGCTAAAACCAAAATTAACAGCGACACCGTCAGAGAGCTCCTGTTTGCTGTGCCAACTTTGGGCTAAATATCAATTTGGAGAAGACTGTAGTTATGTACCAGCCAGCTCCTGGGAATAATCATACTAGTAGTATAGTAGGAGGTTTTGCCACCTTAAATGGGGATCCGGAACCCCAATTTTTCCTTAGTTAGTTAGTTAGTTAGTTAGTCGACAGATCATCCTCGCTGCACATCGAACCATTCAGTCCATAAGTGCTAGGATCCCCTCCTCAGCAAATCCCGGAACGTGTAGCGGCTAACGACGCCAGTTCTGTGTTGGTTTATCAATCTTCTTTGGCTTCCTGCGTAGTGTTCTTGTTTGCCACCCCTCTTTTAATTTGCTGCTCTCGCAGTCTGGCCATTGTTGTAGATTCACAGTCATCACTTGGTTCTCGCAAAAGTCTCACTTCTCGTAGAGCATTCAGAATGTCAGCCTGGTCCATGGCGCGTCCGCCCTCCACAGTAGCGTCACCTGCGAGCTTGTCAGCCCGCTCATTTCCTTGTACTCCCGCATGCCCTGGCACGAAGATGAAACTAATCTTTGCCAGCCGAGCCCGCTTCAGAGGCAGCAACCATTCTCTTCGGATCGACCCCTCCTCTATCCTCTTGATCATGTTCATTGAGTCGCTAAGGAAACAAGCCCTAGTGAATGTCTGTGTCTCGAGCCATGGTATTGCTTTACTTACTGCCATGACTTCCATGGTCAGGCTACTTGTGGTTTCAGTGAAAGCACCAGA
Source organism: Cepaea hortensis (assembly GCA_963921405.1). Lineage (NCBI taxonomy): Eukaryota > Metazoa > Mollusca > Gastropoda > Stylommatophora > Helicidae > Cepaea > Cepaea hortensis. The sequence goes on along the minus strand of OY992878.1, from coordinate 97,641,072 downwards.
GTCCTCCTTCACAATTCTCCCTCCGGCCCGAGCTGTAAAGGCCCATGAGTTTCTCACATGTCGGACGACCGACCCATCTCTGTAGATGACCGCGTCACCGTCTAGCGAATTCTCGAAAATCAACGCTTGTACTTCAGCCTCAACAGCAGCCGGATTTTCTTGTCTGCATTTTCTATCTAGTTGGATGCAAACTGAAAAGGATGTGCAGAAGTCTGTTGGCACTTGACCCACTCCTCGCCAGGTTCTAAGTCCTCAAGTGAACACACCTGTTGAAGAATGTCTTCGGCTTGACCCATCCACGACCGTCCTCTTTTTAACCTGCTGCCCTTCACCTTTCTAATTTCACTATGCAGTGGATGTTGTGTGTTTGCGTTAATTCTGAGGTAGGCGCGTGCCCTGCAAACTTGTATTCTCTCTTCAATGGTTGGAACTTTTTTACTTATATAAGCTATATGTGACGTCATCCGTTCCCCCCGAAATTGGATCCCCATTTTCAAGGGGGATCCAACGGGGACATAACTCATTTCTGGTCTTATTATATCCCTTTTTGTTGTGTGATTTAAAGATGGCGGCTTTTGTTATTATTTCTGGTCTCTTTTTTGTTGTGTGATTTAAAGATGGCGGCTATTGTTATTTGTAGTAGTGGATGGCGGGTGAAGATTAAAGATGTTAAGTCGTGAGGTGGGGGAAATAAAAAATGGCGCTTTATTGTTAAGCGGTAGAGGTTGTGTTGTTAGATTGGTAGTGGTCGAGTTGTCTATCAGGTGATCAGGTGTGTGTCCGTGGGTGGGTGATCGGGTGGGGTGCGGGCGGATGCTCGGGTGTGTGTGCGCGGGCGGGTGGTCGGGTGTGTGTGCGCGGGCGGGACGGGTTCGAGTGTCAATAAAATATGTGACGTGGATGGGTAGGTGTTTATGATTAGTCATGGATCCTAGATGGAAACATCCTTTTACAGTTTCCTATGAGAAAAAGGAATGTATGAACATCTCGGGAAATGTGAAAGGTCATGTCGGCGTGGGCTAACTTCTGTAGAGTTCGGGAAGTCACGTGAGTCGATGGCCAAACTTCTGGAGGAGACTAGCTCAGCATTCACATTGGATCTTGGAGACTGTCCAGTTTGTTTGATGCCTTGTTTGGGAATCCAGATATGGAGCTACACACAAGACTACTGAATCTAGCGATTGTTCGTTCTTAGATGCAGAGGCAACAGCGAATGCCAGCTGTATTATATGCATCATCTGGGAACGCAGAGAATGACCTACAGTGATGGACCTCTTAAAACTGTCGTATCACAGTCTGTGGCTGACTAGATCCGAAGTGAAAGGTAAACACTATTTAGAGTGGTATCGATTGAATGCTTCTTGCGAAATAGGTCAATTAGAGACCAGGTCAGTCTACTCACCGGCATGTGTGTTGTGACCCAAATAAGCGGTGAAGGTGGCAAGTCGGTAAGGACAATAACTAATTTCATGAGCCAGTTTGTGGTCAGCCTGGGTGAGGCGAGTTGACAAAGGAGTTCGATACTTGCTCCAATGAAGGAATGTTTATACGACAGTATGGTTAGTAAATAGGTATTGCCCTTGTGAAGAGCTACAGTTTGATTACCCGCAAGGCTGGGTTTGAGACAAGTATGCTTTTGTCATCATCATGTGGCTTGCAAGAACAATGATAGGTGATTTGCGTCTAATAGAAATATCAGACTATAGGTTATGGAGGAATATCGACCCAGATCGGGAGTTATGTGAGTTATATATATCTTCACATCTATTAGGGTTACCTAACCTTGACTAGGTACACGATCCCGAGACACACAGACAAACACACTCTTCTTGCTTTCAAATTTCGGTATTGTTTAATAGATTATTTTTAACGTGTATACACGTAACATTGCAAACCTAGAAGCACCAGGGGTTGGAAGGATACTAACATTTCCAGGTGATATTCTTGCATATAGGCAGGGGAGAGATAAGTAGCAAACGTCCCAGGAGCCACAGGCCACAGTAGACAAAGTGATTGAATGTTGTACTGAAATGAGTGCTGTCATCCACCCGGAAAAGGCAGCTGTTTTGTGGTGCTCTCTGGACAACAGGATTGTGAGTACTGATGTCCCAAGCCTCACGATAGATGGTAGAAGCGTCAACAGAGAGAACAAACTGAAGTATCTGGGAATCACATTTGACAGGAGCCTGTCCTTCAAGGACCATGTGGAGACGGTTGTGCCAAGATCTCAAAAGGGACTCAATGCATTTAAAACTATGGCTGCAATGGACACAGAGCAGAGAATGCTTTTCACACCATGCCAGCACTTGATCCTCTCAGTGATTTATTATGGACTAGAACTGCTCACTGTCTGAAAGAGTCAGTTGGTGAAATTAGAGCGCATACGGAACGAAGCTAGGCGTGTCATTCTGGGGTGCACTAGAGACACCCCAGTAGTGTGTATGTGTTACATCCTTGGTTTGCCGACTGTTGCTGGTAGGCAAAAGGTGATGCAGACGAAGGCATACCTAAGAGTAGTTGCTGACACAGATCACCCGTTGCATGAGACGCTGGGCGCGGTTAAGGGCCAGCGACTTATAAGAGGGAAATCATGGATGGCTCAGGCGGAGGATACGATCAGACAGGTGTGCCCCTTGGAGAACATTAGGCGAGGAGAGGAGTGAGTCATATTGCCACCGGAGCAGTCAGACTTGTGCAGAGTTATAATCACACTGAGACGGTAGTGCAGGGAGTGGCCAGCAGGGACCACGGAAGTGGAATTCCAGCAACTAATTCAGGATAATGCTAGCCCGGGTGATGTGACTATATACACAGATGGTTCGGTGTTGAGAGTCTGGTATTTGATACCACAACATCTAGCTTAAGAAAGGAAGTGGAGGCGGTCAGTACACCTTTCCGCTGGATGGAGAATACGATACACACACACACATCGTGATTGTAACTGACTCAGAAAGCATGCTGAGTTGGGTGAGGACAGGCAAGCTTCGTGCAGAGTGGCTTGCTTCGCTTCGGAAGTCGCAGATGACAAGAATCATCTGGATCTTTTCTCCGGAGCAAGGTGGTATGCTGGGGAATGAACAAGCGGACAGATTGGCTGGCTCTGCAAAACTGGGTGGAGTATTGATGCATGATAAGGCAGACGTGGTTGCGGCCTTGTGGGAGCACGTGTACACCTCGGTTGAACAAATGGATCACCATGGTCTGACAAGATTGTGACAGCGAGAGGTGACGATGGGATCTGGCCGACGATCGACGCTCATAAGAAAGGCGAGACGGACATATAATCAGATTGCTACTGGTACTATTAGTGTTGGAACTCTTCGCTGGCTGCTGAGGATGGGGACGGATCGCTTATGGGAATGCTCCGAATGCTGTGATATCGGTTCCTAAATCAATCAATCAATCAATCAATCAATCAATCAGTCTCTTTTGTTAAGAAGGGAATAATATTGTCAGGCCTGTCTAATGGATACACAGCCTGTAATATAATCGGAACAGAATGTTCTTTATGCTACTTTACACACGTTTGGGCTGACAATGAAGCCAAACAGTATGGGCTTTTATATATATATATATCAGACTATCCACATACCTTAAGAGAGGAGTCGGAAAGCGACAGACACAAGAACAGATTCTTCTTTGTTTTGTCTAGCTTTATTTAGCTTCAGCGAAGGTTTACCAGCGCAGCTGGGACAATATCAAGCAACCTTGGCCAGTATGGGAAATGCCTGTACCTGTTATCCTTATACTTATGTCCTCTTTATGCTGTAATAGACTGTGTTTTCAGAGAGGCTATCCTGGCAATGAGGTTTAACCAGTGGCAGGGAAATCTATTTTCATGCTAATCTACACAGGTCTATGAGAGATGTGTCTGAAGTCAGATCCATTAAAGTGGTCTGAGGCTCGAAGAGCTGACCACACATTAATTTCAGTATTGGATATGTTGTGATGTATTAATGACAGATTAGAGGGAGGTGTTCACATGTCTCTTCTTACTTTCAAGATTCCCTTTTCGTTTTCCTGTGTCTTGATTGATGTGCCGTTGAGGAGAAAAATCCCCCCCCCCAAGTCAACGTATAGATGACAACTGGGCCATTAACCTGACGACTTCTGACGAAGCATAGATGACCGAGCCAGCGAAGTGGCAAAGTACACTTGGGTTGGAGAAACAGCCGTGCGGTCTAAGGAACGTTTATCCTGACTAGGCTCGTGTCCAGAGGAGATCCTGGAGTTCGAGGAAGATCAGGTGACTTTATTCTACCACCTGTGTCTTCATCACTTCCAAGTCATAATAATGGCCAGACTTGTAGAATGAAGAGACTGTCCTCCTGACTATTATAACCACACTCAATGTTTCTGTATGTTTGTCTAGTCCTTGAACGTCTGTTCTGAATCTGAATCTTCATTAAAGATTTTTAATTTACTTGTCTTGAGACTGTTGTCTTATAGTCAAGTAGCGGTCGGCGTGTGTTCTAAGTTAGTCTGATGGGAAATAGCGTCCGGGCACCGTCCCGATATCAACAAGGGAATAAGAGGCAGAAATAACCTTATAAACCCAAGAGAAACAAATATCAACAACAACTCAGATCAGGGTCAATGGTATTACACTCTGCCAGCTGCTCAACCAGATAGATCGGGAAAAACAGACAGAACAACACTTGTAATCGGCTGCAAATTTTGTCTCGTCGGGAAACAGTGTTCGCGCGCCCCGCGCGCGAGCGCGCGCGCGCGTGTGTGTGTTTGCGAGCACATTTGCGTATATATATATATATATACATGTGTGTGTGTATGTGTGCGCGCGGGCGTGCATGTATGTGTATATTAAACACACAGGTATGTTATCCTTTAGTAATATAGACCAATAAATGAAAAAAAAATTAAATTGTTGCTGGACACTAAAGGTTGCTATATTTCATTGTTTTCACGGTTTTGGCGTCACTTTATTGACATATAAAGACCCTGAAACACTTGTCTTCAAAGAACTACCATACAATCCAAGTTGCTGAAACATAAGGACATGTTTATTGTACCAAGCTACTAGTATCAGTCAACTACCATATCCAAGTTCCAAGTTGCCTTGTTATAATCAAGAAATATTATAGCCACTCCTAAAAAGGAAGGTTACTTATGTGTCATATGTAGGAAAGTCTTCACCTTACCTAACAATTTAGCTCGCCATATTAGTCAGAACTACTGCGAAAAGAACCAGATAAAACTTGTCATATATGTGGCAAGCTATCCAATAGAAAGAACAGTTTAAAAACACATACGATCACACCAAACACTTACGGACACAACATAGCCATTAGATATGAACATAACACCTTCAACAGCATCACGGAAAAAGACAACCTGAACACATACACACATCTGTAAAAGCAGAAACAAGACACGAATATTCTTAAGCAATACATCCAACAGACATACATGGACTACTGGAAAGCAATGAGGACACATCACAATATTAATAAATATATGCCTGTCTACACATTCTATATTACCCCACAGACTCAACATCCTATCGACTGGACAGCGACATTGTTCAAGATATTTAACTTGTGGGAATAATAGATACAAAATAAACTTTATCAATCACAGTCCTTAGACACCGAGAGGCACACAACCTCAATTTCTTCCACGCTTTTTCTAATAAAGCCTTTGTATTTGAACCCCCTCATCTAATCAACACTAGACAGAACTTTGACACTTTTATAAAAACAGTACTCGAATACGAAAAACTTACCTACTATTCAACAAGGACCAAATACCAAGTACACCATAGTGAAAGTAGCCACCAGCTGTTTGATATTTTCCATATTCTAGGGGTCCCCTTAGGTTGTTGTTTATGTAACATTCCAGATCATATAATCCAAAACAGAGCTATTAATACACTGCTAGATGACTTCAATTCTAACTCTTACACAGACAACTTGTCTTTTAAATCCTTTTCGTTAATCAAAGGAGGTCCTGTTAAGAATCTTAGGAAACAAACGCAGATTTTAACTTGACCGTGGGGAGCACATACAAATATAGATTCATTAGTTAATTTCACGGGGTTAAATAAAATGACATTCGTGCTTTGGGACAATGTTTTGAAATCAATATCGACATTTTTTGGTATGATAATAACCAGACACTTGTTTCCAAACTTAGGGGTAGAGGGAAATATAATGACACGTTGCGTTTATTATTTTCTAAATATAATTTTATGTACATTATGGATATCGATAGAGCAACTCTTTTCATGTGATAAATGTGGAAAGATGTGGAACGATTTTACGTTTATGGAAAGATATTGTAACTCATGTAACGAGTTAAAACAGTAGATTATTTTTAAAATAGGGGTCTACAATCCACCGCAGACCATTTGGAAAGTAATTGACGAAGAAGTGATTGCAGTAGTGACTAGTTTTGTATATCCATATAGAGCCGGATATCACTACTATACCTGGGAAAACCAAATCTACAAAACTGTTAGTTAAAAACATTCTACGTAGTTGTTCAATAGCTTCCAGTGTCTCAGAGTTAAAATATCCTGTATGTTTCATATCAACATGTGACCACCAAGATTTTGTCTATAGTATGCTTGAGTATCTACAACAAATTTCAGTGAATGTCTACGAACGCTTACAAGACATAGTTAGTGATGTTTATAGACAATTAGAAAAATTAAATCACATGATCCTGAATTCGAAATTAGATGCATATTAGAGGAAACTGCGTGTCATAGGATTCAATTAAGGCAAATATGATCTTAACATAATGAAACCACATTTAATTTTATACTTTATTTAAAAATCCCCTTTTATTTTTGTGGTATTCAAAAATAATAAATTTATGTGTATTGCCACTGATTAGTTAAAATTCTTAGATAGTAGTAATTATTCAGCGCAAGCGGTTCGCTATTCAAAGTATATATTTTCCTACAAAAGTACTGAGACAAAAGGCTTTTTCTACTACGAGTACATAACACAATTAGGTAGATTACAAGACACATAGTCACTTCCACACTCAGCGTTTTTCTCACAACATAAAAAAGTGTAACGTTTACATAAATGAGTACACATATTGCCAGAGGGACTGGGGCTAGAACCAGATGTCCGAGCTAAACATATTTTCTTGTCAGTTACAATAACAAAGACGTAGTTCCATTTTAGTGCTCTAAAATTCTCTAAATGTTATATTATAGATATGCTTAGAGTTGCCATTTCTATTTGAGGTGTATCTTTAAGGTATCTGTTTAAGACCCTCTGCTAAGATTTATTATATTGCAGTCGGAAGAGTGAATTGCATAAAACCATTAGCAATAACATTATAGGGGAACAGTCCATCATTTTTCATAGACATAATGAAACAGACAAAGGGCAGATTAGAGAGGGTAAGGTAGTTAAGAATTTGACAGAATATTACGCCAACGCACGATATTTGTGGGCTATTATGCAAAAAATGTCAAATAGATTTCCCTATTATTAGAAATAAAGATGACGGCTTCAAGGCAATCAAGGTTAACAAATATACACGACCGTGTAAAGAGTGGGTAAAATATACACATAAGATAGAATTGCAAAACAGTTTGGTGGGGGTGGAAAGTTTTTGGGTCATGAACACGTTAGAGTAGATGGGTGTGATAAGTGGACTAGAACAGTCTATCAATTTCACAGTTGTTTATTCCTTGGACATCCAGACTGTCAAATGACCAACAATAGAAACAATAATCCAATAAATAATAAAATGTTGACTTACTTATTAGCACAAACACATAAGATTCAGTCTATCTCGTTAATGGCGTTAAGGTTAGAGTAATATAAATGTGGGAGTGTGAATGGCAGACTCTAAAAAACTGATAGACACCTTAAACTTTTCATAAAGACGACATTCCCTAGTCCCAAACAGTTTTGATGACATTTACCCCATAACGGACAACAAAATCTCGAAGCTGTAACAGCTGAGACCAATTGTGGGTTGGCTGAGTGTTACATCCATGTGCCAGACTCTCTTAAAGAATACTTCTCAGAGATGACACCCACTTTCAACAACATTGAGGTTGGTAGATAACATACAGGTGACTTTAATGCGTGAGTTGGTTTCGTAACATAAGTTTTTGAAGAGCTCAGGACGGACTCTTATAGGTAGTTATAGTAGGGGGAAATCTTGTTGGCGACACTGTCATTAAAATGGTACCTAACACATGGCGTAGAAGTCAGAGGGATATATCAGGTGACTGAATAACAACCATTTAGTTGTTTTGAGAAATTTGGGAATACGGCATCCAATGCCGGGTATCAGGGGAATAGGGACCATGCCTACACCATCACAGCAGAGACAGTGAAGTTATTAGGGAATCCCGCTTAGAGTAAGCCATTGATTAATAAAGCCAAACATTCAGAGTTTCCTACTGAAAGGCTGATGACATGACAAAGCTAGGAAAACAATCCCCTTTTTAAGAAAATGTCTCCACTTACCAACGACATCTGTGAGGTTGAATCTTTAAACAAAAAGACGGAATGGGATCTCATTCTACAAATATGTTTCTCTCTTTACCAGTATGCCAAGTTGAAGATGCCAGGTTTTATTATCATTTCCTCGATAAATTTATATGAAATGGAAACAAATAGGTATTTTAAACTCCTGCGAGAAAAAACGAACTAAACATCAACAAACGTTGCACATACCATACAAGGAGATCCACGTGTCGCGAAATACAGGTGAATAAATTTATAAATGTGTGTGATTTTCAGCTATGTGAAATCGACACATTGTTTGAATGTAGTACTTAGTATACCCACAATAGCACAAGCATTTATACCACAGATTAGAACAGAATGATATATATTCTACAATTTCTTGTTCTCGTCCGTGACATGTTACCTCCATAGCACTATAATTAATACCGCTACATATAAGGCCTGTCAGGATATTAAAGCATACCAAAAGAGAACTAAGGGGTTATTTAAATTAGAATATGAGGGGTTATGAAGGATGTCCTTGTGTTAAAAAAAAACTTAGCATTATTTAGGTGATTACAACAAAACCAGCAGAAAAGATCTCGCAAAACAACACAAGACATTAAACAAAGACACCTTTTTGACTGTTCTCAATATCCAGACAGCGAGTGGAGGAACAGATGTAGTGTTCAAGACACAAGACTCTTCTATCTATCCCATACATGCAATACAGAAATCTCAAACTTAGTTCTACATTAAGCGTCAAGTACATTCAGACAATGTCACCACCTCACAACTCAACATTTAATTCCATATTACTTGCCTAGCAAAACAATATTATCGCTATGTACTCATCTTTAATACTTTTATATGAATAATAAATGTGGACTTTTTTAAGATAGTTTCTATTTTTATATTTGAAACTAAAATCTTTATTAATGTGTGTCACCTCGAAACAATGTGTGCGTGGGGTAGTAAAAAGTGTAGTAAGTTTTTACATCCACACCGTTTATCATGTAGCGTTCTTGCACAAAGATATCGACGTGTAGTCGTCTCATCATATCTATTTCTGGATTCTCACTGGCTAGTTGTCGTTGCGTTCTCTGCCTTTGTTGCTATCACCTTGAATATCATCGAGGAATTTGGCTGAATTATAGTAATAGAGGTGGCTAAGAGATGATTCTTCTTGGCTTCTTCCCCATGGTTAAGAGTGGCATCCAGGTAGGCTCTATACAGGTATGTGTTCTCACTCGGAGTGAATAACGTTTTGTTACGTGGTTGGTAGTTTGTCGTCATTAGGTAGTGTGACTTAAGCTCTAACGTATAAGAATGTTTTAAATAAGTCTAGATAATCCTCACTGGTACTAGATATGACAAATTCTATAGACTAGCGTTTTCGTTTCTATGGGAGGACGCCTTTTTCGGAAAGTTCAAGGTCATCGGATCCGCGGACGGTTTACTGCGGCCTGTGAGTGCAGTATACGAAAATAACACTGTTGTGTTTCCTATTGGATAAATGCGACTACTATTTTTATGAAAATCGTGTATGACAACTTTAACGAGGGGTCAAAAGGTTATTCTTCAGTCCTGCATGCTTCAAAGCGGTTGCAAGTGAATTGATTGAAGTTTATTTTCCACTCTTTGACAAAGGTAAGGAAGTTTATAGTTTGGCTTGTTTATTATCAAAGGTATACATGATTGATTGATACTTATTTAACCTGCATTTTTGAACGGCGCATCCAATTTTCAACAATATTCGTTATTCGGATGGGTTAGAATAAAATTTTTCTGTGAGCTTGGTCAAGGTGTGTACTCTTTAAATTCATTATTTCGGAATCGCGGCATATTTGATCGGTGTCTGCTTTTAAAAAAAAAAATAAACAAGAAGATTTACAATCATAAAGTTAAACAAAATAACAATATACGGTTAAATTCTATTACATATTTATTTTCTTGCTTTATATTTATTGTATTTATTGTACATCTTTCTACATTACTTAAAATTTATGAAAGTCAAGTCAGTTTTCAAACTTGTCCATCGTCCATTGCTAAAATTTAATTGACTGGTTCACAGTTTTATTTGTATTGATAAATGTCTTATCAAGAGAATTATACTTTATTGTGCATTTATGAATGCTGTGTCCATTTTTGCACACAACTATCGAGGATCTAGCAAGATTCGTTATGCAGAGGTGTGGAAAAAAATATTTTGTGAGACCACCTGGTTACATCTTTACAATCGGAAAAATTCACAATGGCGGCATCCAAGCATATATCACACTAGTGTCTGTTTTTATTGAAACACTGGAGATGTAGAATCATAAGATACAAAATATCAAATAATTTCTATAGATAATTTGAGTTGTTGCTTTAAAAATATTTAATCAAGTGACATATAGTCATTTTTCAAACCCGTCCATGGATGACTTTGTTTTCTCCGCTCTGGCGGAATATGTATGTAATTGCAAATTTGTAAAAAATATTGTAGATGTTAAATAATAGTTTAATGTAAGATAAGTTATATGTTTTTGATATCTCCAAACAGTTAAGCTCTTATTCTTGTCTTTCTGATTATATTTTTTTACATATTTCTTGGAGGAATTTTTACCGTCACATTTAAAAAAGGGAGGCATTATTTGCAGCGCGCTGCGTATAATCACTTCGTTTAAAAAAAATTCCTAAAGATCATAAGATGCATTTCATTTTTATTTACATTTTCTAAATCTCAATCTCCAACCATTTTCATTTTTATTTAATTGTTTGCTTTTATTTAGTATTTCTCATTAGGTTTATCATGGCAAGAAAAAGGAATCTCTCTTTCTTTTCAGGTCTTGTCAGAATTGTTTGTTTGATTGCAAATGATGATAAGCTGATGCTATGTTGCTCAACTATCTGATGCGATCGTTGATTGTCTGTATAGGTAACGTTTCTGCCCGTTTCCTCTCCAAGAGTCCTCTGCACGCTGTCTTCGTTGTCGGTACTCTCATTACTCTCAACGTGGCCGCGTTGAGGTACGTTCACGGTTGCTACTGTCACCGCCATCACTCAGCTGCGCAGGTTCGACTCCTGCCCCGGGCATTCTAACGCTTGTCAGTTCTCAATTGTGGTAGTGGGTAAATGCGCCCGGGATCCACGGCTGAGTCGGTGGTGGTAGTAAAGACCGTATCGTACCTCGAGGGGTTCAGGTAGCGACAATGAAGGAAGTGTACAGAGGATGGAGAGGAGATATAAAGTCATTTTTCAAACCCGTCCATGACCGACTGTGTATACTCCGCTCTGGCAGCATATTTTATTTTAATTTAGTTGTAAATGTTAAATAATAGTTTAAACTGAGATCAGTTATATATGTGTTTTTAAAATCTCCAACCAGTTTAGCTTTTATTCTTGTCTTTCAGATTATACATATTTCTAGGAGAACTTTTTACCTTTACATTAAAAAAGGGAGGCGTTATTCGCAGCGCTCTTCGTATAATCACTTCGTTTAAAAAAATGTGCTAACGATTATAAGATGCATTTCATTTTTATTTACATTTTCTAAATCTCAATATGCAACCATTTTTATTGTTATTTAATTGTGTGCTTTTATTTACTATTTCTCATTAAATTTATCATGGCAAGAAAAGGGAATCATGATCATCTGTCAGTGTTTGAACCTGAATATCCTATAAACAAGGGATACATTACTTGGCTGTTGATAGCGGATCGTTGTCCTGTACCAAATGTGCTTAAAGAAGTGAGAGCCATTGATTAATAAAGAAATACAAGAAACTGTAAGTAAATTTTCCTCCATTGAATTATGAATACAGGCCTGTATGTATGCAAATTTAGTCTGTCACACACAAACACAGCCATATAGGCAGACACGTAGTCATAGTAGATGCTAGGGCAACTGTCATCACAACAATGTCATATACAAAGCCAACGACAAATTCAGATAGGCATACCCTCATACACACATACACACAAACACAGCCATTTATATGCAAAGATACAAAAACGTAAACACAGATCATGCCTGTACAACTTTTTATTGCCAACCATTAATTAACCGTGGACAGTCCAACAACAATTTCATCTCTTATCTTTCATGACATTCCTCTTGCCTGGGGAAAATAAAATATACATCTTGCAATTGTTTAAAGCTAAAATTAAGAAAACGCAGGCCTATTCATGAATTAGTAATTAATTAGCGCCCATTTTAAATTGCTAATTAGGCCACAACACATACTATTAAAACACCAAAGTGACTATTCTATCCGTAACATCATTCCGCATAAAAGCATATACATCCTGCAATTTTTTAAAGCTAAAATTAAGAAAACGCAGGCTTATTCGTGAATTAGTAATTAATTAGCGGCCATTTTAAATTGCTAATTAGGCCACAACACATATTATTAAAACACCAAAGTAACCATTAGATCCGTAACATCATTCCGCATAAAAGCATATACATCTTGCAATTTTTTAAAGCTAAAACTAAGAAAACGCAGGCCTATTCATGAATTAGTAATTAATTAGCGGCCATTTTAAATTGCTAATTAGGCCACAACACATACTATCAAAACACCAAAGTGACCATTAGATCCGCATCATCATTCCGCATAAAACCATATACATCTCAAAATTTTTAAAGCTAAAATTAAGAAGACGTAACCTAATTTATGAGTTAGTAATTAATTAGCGGCCATTTTAAATTGCTAATTAGGCCACAACACATACTATCAAAACACCAAAGTGACCATTAGATCCGTATCATTATTCCACATAAAACCATGTACATCTCAAATTTTTTAAAGCTAAAATTAAGAAGACGTAACCTAATTTATGAGTTAGTAATTAATTAGCGGCCATTTTTAATTGGTAATTAGGTCACCACACATACTATCAAAACACCAAAGTGACCATTGGGTCCGTAACATCATTCCGCATAATAACATACATAACGTGTAATTTTTAAAGCTAAAATTAACAAAACCCAGGCTAATTTCTGAATTAGTAATTAAGTAGCGGCCATTTTTAATTACTAATTAGGTCACCAGACATCATATCAAAAAATAAATAACATGACCATTTAGGCATTGCAACCCCGATCGCAGTGATGTATGGTTGCTAAGATGTTCGTTTAAAGACAAAACAGATAGTCTCAAAAAATCAAAATTTTGATAATCTGGGCTCTCACTTTGACCAGGACGCGTCAAAATCCACTAAGTGATCACTCTTTTGTGAAAATTGTAGTCCAAAGGTCACGACACTCAAATTTAAATAACTCCTCTTAGAATCGAGATACACACATCACTGAGGTACCGTTAGATTTTGTTTTTTCAAGGCCTATCTATGTGTGGTGATCCCATTGGTAAATACCCAATTTGAAAATCATGATCAAAATACTATCTATAGGTTCTCCTGGCAATAGAGACACGAGCTGGTGTATCTTCACATACTGGCCCTCTTCTACCGCCGTATGCGTAGGAGGCACACTAAACAGATCCAAATCAGAATGGAGACACTCAAAAGTGTTGGGGTGAATCAGAGCCATCATGCAAATATATCCGGCTGGGTCCAGTAGTTAGTTTTATACGTCTTCTAGACTCACCAGGTGGCGCTCGTCGTCTCTTTCTTCTAATACCGCTACCTGATTGGCCAACATGATCGACAGCGCCTTGCAGTAAACGCTGACCGGCTTGTTTGGCGTGGGTTGTAAGGCTGAGTAAAAATAAAAAAAACTGAGTAAGGACACACACAAATCCTATAATCCCCTGGCCGCAATTATGAGAAATACGAGGCGAGTGTTATTGATCATTACACAGACACAGTAATCTGCACGCAGCTGTGCCGGCAATGAAGATTAATCCTATAATCCCCTGACCTCAATTATGCAAAATACGGGTTGAGTATTATTGATTTTCTTATACCCGTACCAGTTTAATTTAGGATATATGCATGCGGGGCGAGTGTTATTGATTTTTTTAGCAGAAGCAGTTTGTGCATATTGCGGGTCTAAGTTAAGTTATGCTTAGCACACGCTTGGTACAACGGTGAAGTCGGATGCCAGTGGTGTTCATCGGTGGACCGCGACATGGGCTTGTGGTCACTACTCGATGGAAGGATTTGTGTTCGCTACTCAGTGGACGAACAAACGACACGGACGACTCTCCACCTCCGACACACAGGTTGTGTAAGACAAAGACAATGAGGACGCAAGGAGGATACTAGGAGTTGCTGACGTCACATAAGCTATATAGGAAATAACAAGAAGGATACAAGAAGGATCGTATCTTCAATGATACAGAACATACGGACACTCAGAATAAAATTTAAAACATAGGGGAGTAACACTGTATAAATACAAGTCGAATGTTTATTCACGAGTTATATCCCATGAATTGAGGATGCTGATTTTCACGTCACGAGCCTACGTCAATAAGCGCAAAGAAGGAGGTTACGTTGAGGATAGTATCCTCAAATTAATACCACAAACTCGTTAGAGAACGACCCAGGAGGAGTTGTCTAGGTGGAGTAAAATAGGTATTTAATAATATGGCGTTAGTACAAGCAATAAGACGAGCGAAAGTACACGTACCTCCTCTCCGCGTCGCTTCACGACAAAAGCAGTAGGAAAAACTAAGAAAGAAGAAGACATAACAGCGTAAGATTTGAAAGAAACAGAAAAAGGGAATTCGGGGAATTTTATCAAGCGAGTTAGGAGGCACAAATTAGGCTAATGATAATAATAGCAAAGCAAAGGGACTCAAGAGAATTGAACACAACTCTCAAATTGGGAAGGTCCAATAAGCGCAATGGACGTTAGGCTGCCACAGGCCAGTTACTCTGTATGTATTGGCTGTAAAAAAAAAAAGATGGTAGTCTTGAGCCTGGTGAATGTAGACACGTGCCGAAAGTTCGCAATGATCTATCGGACAGACAGACTGAGACTACAAATTTGCTCTTTTGCCCGCTCAAACCACGACTCTTTTTATTGACTACACAAAGGCTTTCGATAAAGTGAGACATGTCGACATGATGAGGATGCTTGAAGATCTACAAATTGATGGAAAAGACCTTAGACATGTAAAAAACATATATTGGAAACAACAAGCTGCCATCAGAATTGAAAACGATGTAGGTCAATATCAGCCTATTAAAAGAGGTGTGAGACAGGGATGTGTAATGTCTCCAGATCTTTTTTCCCTCTACAGTGAAAATATTTTCAGAAATATAGATATACTTTAACACATGTATAAAACATTTCTATCTTTACACATCTAAAATACGACACTATTTAAGGCCTTTGTTATATTCATAACGTGCTGTGTCCGCCCTCGACAGCAACCAGGACTTGAATTCCCTGGTCACCTTCGCGAATCGTGCTTATTCGCTCCAGCAACAACTTCGGTGTGAGCCCCGTGGCTTAAGATCCACGATTGTCACGTCCTTCAGCGATTCTCCCATTCCATGAGCTGTACCGTGGACCATGGCAATAATGTGCTAGCCGCCTTTGTTATATCTTAATCGCTAATTTATAGAAGATGTCAATATTCCACAGGCCACCTTTACATCCCAGAACAATCCCACGTGCCCATATTGTGAGGCTTAATCGACCTGGGATTACCAAAACAATAAATATAAAATGTCCGCCTCGGTGGGGTTTCGAATACGTGACCACGTGGCTGACAGACATGCTAGCCACTGCGCGACCGCAACCCTGTCTGTTTGGGAAAATAATATCAGTTCAACCATACATTGATTTTGGATCTCACTGCTGGCAGTCTAGTGTCCGTACCAATGGAACACAGTATCTTGTGTGTCTGGATACACGCTGTCACAATGCCAATGAATGCACAAATGCAACTGTTCACAATTCTCATGCTCTTTTAATAGTTATTCGCTGACATTGTGCAACATAAACTGTCTCTTCACCACACAAAAGTTCCATTTTGTTGCAATTCAGTGGGAAAGTGCAAGCTTATGTCGATGATCATTGTTAACTGTCTCTTTGTTTAAGGATAGGCCTGTAGTGTTATCGCGTTGTCTAGGAAACGCAGATAAGACGGTAGGAATTGGAGTTTCCGGACAAAAGTGGTAAACATTGTGAGAGAAACTGCACAACATTGCAGATTCTTTATCAAGTCCTATCAGTGTACAATGTTTCATGTACATACAATTAAGTTGAACTACTTTTGACATACTGATGTTCAATTGTATGCTTTCCTATCGTACTCTCGTTCATTTATAATATAAACTTAACGACGACAATCCATTACAATTGCGCACATACTTGTCTTCACTTATGTTGTGTTGTGACCAACTCCATCCCATACCACTAATACTGTATAACTGGGACCGTAAAAGGACGCAAAGAATAGTAACAAACATAAGCAGAACCTGGCTCCGCGGTAGTAATCATCCATCATTGACACCTACCACTACTAAACGGGCACACATATAATGTCTTTCTTTGCATCTGGTAACTGCTGGAATTGTACAACAATTGCCCCGGGAAGGTTAACCCGGTCATCAAATGCCTGCAGAAGTCGGATGTGTCGGCCAAACGGCACAAGAACGCAGCTACTGCTGTAAACAGGCACAACGCAATCACGTCCGGGAAAAAACTCCGGGTGAACGCAGCAGAAGAAGAAGTAACACTGTAAGTTACCCTGCATCTCGTCATAGGTGTAAGGGTCGCTTAAAAATCAACAGGGTTTTTTATCCCATATGGGGCAGTTTGTTTCCACAACACGGAAAGCGTTGCACAAAGCACGAACTCCGTAGCTCCAGCAACGACCCTCAAGTGTCTCCGAAAAAATGCACTCGTGAACCGAAGGACGCGACCCGGAATTGAACCCACCACCTTCGGAGCCCGAGCCAAACAACGCGACCACTTCGCCACACAGACTCCCAAGACTCCAGGAGACTCGTCATAGGCGTCTAATGAGCGTCCCGTCCGTTTGTTACCGGGACCCTTAAGGGAAGCAACGAATTGTATTACAGTATAACCTGCCAATCAGGTCGTAAGAGGCAACGACGGAGGCTTGAGCATGGGGCTGGCTTTTCTTTTTAGTAGAATAAACTTTAACTGCAACATCCATTCAAATCATTAACAAATCTAATATATATTGTTGATATTTTTCCACGCCACAGTCGCAATTCATCCATCATTATTTCTCTTGGTCTACCCCTGTCTCTCTTCCCCTCAACAACAACAACAGCTGTTTGCCTCTTTCTTATTGTTGTATATAATGTTCTAGTTTAATTAGCCTTTTTCAGGCAGTCGTTAGTTACTTTGGCAGTCCAAGGGATTCGCAACACGAGTCTCAGTAACCACATCTCTGTTGCTTCCACTTTCTTCCTAATGTGTTCATTTATATTCCAAAATTCACAGCCAAACAGCAAAACAGGTTCTATATAGCACTTCAGCACACTCTTTCTTAAATTCAATGATAGTAACTTATTGCATAAGATATTCTTCATTTTCTGAACTGCAGCTGTTGCTTGTCCTATTCTGCTCTTAATCTCTGCTGTGCATCTTCTGTCTGATGTTATAAATGCCCGTGGATATTTATAATTATCCACTTGGTTAAGAATGTCCCTTCTGTCTCTATTTCACATCAGGGTGTCAACGTTTTCTTTGATTTCACCATTGTTACTGTTTTCTTGATATTCAAGGACAGTCATTTATTTGCATTCTCTGTTACTACAATGTCCAACAATTGTTGTTGATCTTTTGCATCATCCGCCATCAACACTATGTGGAACTGTGCCAGCGTAAAACAACGGGGCCCTATTTTAGAAAACCTGGTATACAGGAACGACATCGTAGCGCTCCAGGAGACGAGACTGGGTGATCAGTTACTCCTAATTACCGGCTGTAAATTTTTCTACAACAAGCGACACCTGAGAATGATGATTCTCATTCGCGACTGTATGGTGGTTTCAGAGCTAGACATGTCCAGTTGGAACAATGACGTCATACAAATACAGGCTGTTAGAGTACAATCCGGTCTACCATTCGTGTTATTTAATGTTTATGCCCGCAAAGCTAGTGTGGATTCCCAGAAATGGCAGTGCCTAAGTGACATACTAGGTCACGAGAGAAATGTTATTTTCTGTGGCAATTTCAACGCTAAAGGCAGATCATGGGGTAACATTTCCTCCAACACACAGGGGGAGGGGCTCGCGATTGCAATTGAAACCATTGACCTGGTTTGTATCAACAGTGGCTGTGTCACCAGGACAGCAAGCCGTTCAGGTGATGAGGACAGTGATCTGGCGCTGGTTTCTCCTTCACTCACTACAGTGTGTAGATGGGGTGTCCTAGGGTACCATGGCAGCGACCACCACCCTTGCAGTATATTGGTCGAGAAAGGCAGAACCAGGCAGCACAAGTCAACGGTCAAGACTTTCCAGTATGACAGTACAGAGCATGGTGTGGTGAGCAAAATGAGGCGCAACAAGCGCAGAAAGTTTCAGGACAGGAAAATAAGCTGGGAGCAGCCACCGTGGTGGAATTTTGAAGTGGAGAAGGCCTGGGTGGATAAGCGCAGTGCTGTAAGGAAATGGCAAAAGGCCAAGAAGAACAGAGTTGCTCATCCTAGTCTCTGAAAACAAAAGTCATCATCATCATTGGCACCTTGCCGTCTTGACAGACGATAGTTTGTAAGGTATGGAGTTATTGCCTCTCCATAGCACAAAGCCTGGGCTAAAATATAGAGATCATGTGTTGCCCATGCAGCATGATCCCTCTCTCGGCCTGCCTAGTTCACTCCAGAGGAAAGGTAACACCTCTACATCTAGAACAAGACAAGCTGCAGAAGCTGCCGGATCAGCAAAGCAATTCTCTAATTGTCCGCATGTCGGAGCTTCGATCATAGACCAGCCGCCAACCAAGGCTTAGGGCCTGTTCTGCTCTGTCATGACATTTTGTCTTTAGGTTGCATTTCCTCGCACCAGGGTAAGACTTGTACCCTCCCAATTGCGCTCTTCCGCCCGAAGCCGTTGGCACAATGTGGGGTGTTGGGTTTGGTAAGCGCCGCCCAACGCTCGGCGCTAACAGAAAGCAGGTAGTACCGTCTACTGTTATACGGTAGCTCATTCATATCTGACTTCCGCGTCTAGCGTACGTTGTCTCGGATGGCTGTGTGAGGTGCACCAAAATGGGATCTTCGCAGCCAACGCAAGTTAGCGAGGCAGGCGTTTCGAGAAGATAACCCCATCGTGCAGCCAGGGTCGTGGTTTGAGCGGCCAAAAGATCAAAATTTGTACGACCGTTCGGCAAAGTCTCGATAAACGCCCGCTCTCTCTCGATATGTAGTGGGCCTGCAGTCAGTAAGCTGGTATAGCTTTTTTCGGTCGGTCCTACCGGCGTAGCTTGAAAGCTCGTCGGTAGGCGTCAGTAATGTATTTCGGGCTAAAGCCAGTTGTTTTTTGCGGAGGAAATCGATAATCCTTCTCCTCCGCATAGGGCAATAACTCCTTGGTTTTTAAGTAGGTATGATGGTCAAGTGACCCCTGGAATTATAGGTACGTCTAGTATACAACATTTAACATAAACATAAAACAACAAACAAATGATTCAAAGAAGGTATATAATAATTTTAATAAAATATATATAGACAAACAATACAATCCATGTTCAACAACTAAATAAGTAGTGGTGTGGTCTGCCAAGGAGCGAAACGTTACATATATATATCTATGTTGTCTGATCATCCTTGTTTGTTAAGTAAAAAGTGAAAACCAAAAACGGCCACTGCAACCAAACCTTCACAAGACGACGCTGGATAGTTTTCTTCTCATAGTCCACTTTAATATGACGATTTTGACATGTCGGAAACAAAGCAGTCGCTCCACGAAAACGTTCCAACTATACCTGACAATAGACAACCTATTCTAAAATAGCGGCATAATATTAGGCGTGCTTTAGTGACAAGATACCATGTCCGACGTGGACGCCAGCTCAAGTCTAACTGATCTACCGTGATGTTTTCGTGCTTGCACCAAAACGTCTTGCACACGTTTTTATTCTTCTTTAACTAATGCCGTGCAAATTGTGTCTTACAATCCTCTCGCTGTTCACGTCTTATCATCGGACTGCTTAAGCCTCTTAGCCACCTGTACTTAATAATCCATAGCCTGATCCAGGGGTATGGCATTGTCGATAAATTATCAGACTGTACTTGTCTTTTTATATACAAATATGACAGGAAGCACGATGTTGCTGATAAGTATACACAGCAAAGTCTTGTGTCTTGAATCCTATATTGGCCCCCCCCCCACCCGCCTCTTGGGTAGTGAGAACATTCAAGAATATGTCCTTGTTTTGGATGAGTGATGTGTTGTTTGGTCAGACCTTTGGTACTAATTTTATCATAATCTCCGACACAAATATACGTCTTACTACACAACGAAACCACCCCCTACCCTTCATACTCTAATTTAAAAAGCCATGGGGTTCTCTTTTCATAGGCTTTGTTATCCACACAGTCCTGACAGGTAGTGGTACTAGTTCTATGAACAGGGCAGACTTCAGACGGGAACCACTGATTGTAGACTCTATCGTATTCTTCTCGTAGGTGTGGTCTAACCACCTCAGAGAGTGAATCGGAGCTAAGGGCCAAGTAGAGGGAGTCAGTGTCCATCTCGGTGAGTTGGTTGTCTTCTTTAGAGATAAATTTATCGAGAAAGTCGTAGTAGAAAGCCAGCACGCGCAACTTGGCATACTGGTAGACAAAGAAACCAATCTGTAGAGGCAGATCCCAGACAGTTTTCTTATTTAATGTTTCAAATTCGAAGAGATCATCTGTAATAGCAGTCATACTTTTGAACCTGGTGTTACTGACCAGTTTGGTAGTGTCTTTTCCCTGACAGTAGGAGACATCAGTATGTTTGCTTTTATTGGTTAACGTTTTCCCATAAGCGGCGTTACCTAACAATTTCATAGTGTCGGCTGTAATAGCCTCGACCGGATTATTGTCCCCTTGGCGACGGGAATTAGACACTGTTTCCCCAAATTGCTTAAAACAGCTAATCGGTTGATACTCTATTGTCTGGTAGATGTGGGTAACGACCAACCCATGAGCTAGATACCACTTTAAAAGCTAGCTTAATTTAGAAGCTAGTGGAATCATCCAGAAATCTACATCTGAGTACTCCTTTCCAATCGTCTTGGTCAAGAAAAAAGACTCCACAATTCGTCTCTGTGTGGACTATAGGAAACTCAACAGTGTCACTAAGATCGACGCAGAACCAATTCCTTCCTGCGAAGATCTTATTCTTGATATGTCCACCTCCAAAATCTTCTCTAAATTAGACCTTACTAAGGGATATTGGCAGGTCCCTATGCAGACTCAATCCATCCATCTTACTGCATTCTCAACACCTTTAGGTCTTTACGAGTGGCGGTTTCTTCCTTTCGGACTTCGTAACGCTCCTGCCACTTTCGTACGCTTATCTAGAGATTTACTACATGGAATGACGAATACGTTGACATATATAGATGATATTTGTGTCCATACAGATGACTGGACAACACACTTACTGAAACTCAGACATGTCTTCGATAGGTTGCGACTCTTCGGTCTCACTGTCAAACCGAGCAAAGTTGAACTGGGCCTACAAGAAATTGATTTTTTGGGTCATGTCATTTCACAAGGACAACTAAAAACTGACAATAGAATTGTTACTAAAATTATGAACCTGACCATGCCTACAACAAAGAAGCAGGTCAGGAGCCTTTTGGGTTTAGTAAATTATTATAGTAAGTTCATACCGAACTTAGCGGAAATCACATTTGTATTTTCAAATGTTTTGAAAGCATCAGTAAAATTAGATGTCAAAGATGCATTATTAATTTCTGCATTGTCAAAATTGAAACTCCTATTTAGTAATGTACCAATCCTGCGTTTGCCTAATCCTAGGCTCGTTTATTATCTTAGGACAGATGCCAGCAGGATTTCCATCGCTGCAGTACTAGGCCAGTTTTACGATGGCATCTTCCATCCAATTTGCTACGTGAGCCGCAAGATCACACCTACTGAGTCCAGATATTCCATATCAGAGTTGGAGGCCCTAAGTGTCATCTATTCAGTAAGGAAGTTACATCGATTTCTAGCGGGTAATCACTTCGTAGTACAGACCGACAACTCCCCAATCACGGTCATACAAAGTGGGGTACATCGCAATGACCGCATCTACAGGTGGTCGTTAATACTACAAAACTATACTTTTAGTATAGAGCATATTAAGGGTAGGGACAACGTTCTGTCTGATACCCTTAGTCGACCATCTGAGGTAGAAATACCTGATACTCCACATGAAGATTGAGTCTAAGATATGTAATTTAGTACACTTAGAATATCCTGTGTAAAATATCCTATGTAATACATAGACATCATGATCAGGACTGTGTGCTAAGAACAGTGAACTACCATGTGTCCATAGACAGCAGAATAAGAACTGTGCTCCAAGAACAAGTGAATCACCGTGTGGACATAGACAGCTCGTTACTTACTATGCTCCATTTGTTTTCCGGTGAATCACCTGTGTTAATCATGGAAGAACAGTGTCAGAACAATGCATAAATAACAGACACGAATATACATGTCTACGACACCAGCGGACTCTACGAGTGGAAGAATACCCATAAGACACAAGTATGACTGTGTAGTTTAATTTAATATACCCAGGACAATTGTGTATCTATGAACTGTGCCAACAAAAGAAATTTCTGAACGTTATGGCAACCACTAACCTGGGGTATTTAAATACCATGTATATATATTTATTTATTGTGATATGTATTATAACATGTTTTAATATAGTGATAAATTATAGGTAGAATAGTTACTTTAATATAGATTTAAATTAGATTTAGGGAATATAATAGATTTTTTTTTGTAGTTTAGATAAATCACTAATTTACCCACTTACTTAGGATAGTACTTTGAATTTAATAATAACCAATTAAAGACGAGGATAAAAAGTTAAGATAGGAACAGTACCAGTTAGTACATATCAATACACATTATTTCATTCCATCTTGATAAACACTTTAACAACCTCATAATTTAGGATTAAAAGTAGTTTATACCTTATAGGATAAAAGGATTATACATTTCACCATGTATACTAAAATTATTAATCATATTTTTTGATGTAGACATTAAAACATTTTTTTTAATAATAACCCATTATTTATAATTTTGTTATATTTCACATTACTCATTTCAGAAAGGTACATAACTCATCGCATATCATTTTCATTTTTTTAGTTACTTAGATTACTTCCCTTAAATTAGTTTAATTTTGTGCAACAAATTAGAATATATACATTTATAGAATTAGTATTAGTATCTCAGTAGAATGTAGTGTTTAGTATTATCAGGGTACAAACTATCAACCCTATTTCATCCATGTAAATATTTTGTAAATACATGACTCGTGCAGTAAGTTACGCACAGTCATTAAGTTCAACTCTTTTCAAACTGAGCCAAACATGTACAGTGTCACTTCAAGGTTTTTAAATAATTGGGAGAATAAAAGATGTGTGACAGAAGTGTGAAAATGAGAGAAAATGGAAAATATAGAATGGAGAGTGAAGACAACCAGCGGATTTTTTCTGCCGCTCAACGCGACTTTTATTATTTGTCTGCGTCAAGCGTTTGCTTTCAGTGTTGAAATATGCTGTCTCCAATGTGTTGTGTGTAGTTTTGTGTTAGCCATAATTACATTAGACCTTATGGAAAGTATTTTAAGTCTCATAAGACGGAAACGTAGTCACGAATTAGTGTTCTACACTTATTTGTGGCCACATTTAACCGGATTATGGCGCTTGAAAACTAAACATACAAATTATAGACAGACACACATGTTAGAAGGTAAAGTATAGTATTAGGTACATCCAAACACGCAAACAACCAGGAAAACAAACATGTAAAGTGCATACATTTTTTTGAGAACAAAGGAAGATAACTCCGGGTCAGGGGACACAATAGACAACGAAACACTAACTTAACAGTGAAAGATAACTTTACACGCGGAAGCGGGATAGGTAAAGCCTGTCGCACACAACTTGTGCAAGGGTTGTTAAATATTATATGGGGGACATGAAGCAATTCGTGTGTTGATCCTAAGAAAATCAACTTTGTATGGGTAGTGAGTTAATTTGCTATTTGAGGGCAGGTCTTATAAGACAATGGTCCGGTTCAGACAAACCTCTAATAAATAAAATATTGCGATTGAGAAGAGGGCTCACGCCAACCAGACAAGTTTGTGGCGATCACCAGTAGCCAAGTAAAGTAAGACTACATTGTGACAATAGTCAGTAGAGGTCTATTGAGTTACCCAGAACCAAGTTATCAGTAGTCTTTGACAAAAAAATTAGATACACTAATTTTTAGAAACCTCTTGCGTCACAACCATGAGTCAAAGTTTGTAACGCAACACAGGAGGGGAGGGTGTGTGTCAAAGACTGAAATAGATAGGAGGGAAGACCACCCTGAATGAGTGGTCTACCTCAAGTAGAGTAGAGGTAACCCAGTGCCCCAACATGAGGGCAGGGTAGGTGTAGGAAATAGATAGGGAGGGGAACTGTAAACAGTTCTCTCACGAGACACGGAAGTGTCAACCAGAGAGTAAGCACT
This sequence comes from Cepaea hortensis, assembly GCA_963921405.1. Classification (NCBI taxonomy): domain Eukaryota; kingdom Metazoa; phylum Mollusca; class Gastropoda; order Stylommatophora; family Helicidae; genus Cepaea; species Cepaea hortensis. The sequence continues at coordinate 97,615,991 of OY992878.1, read as the reverse complement.
CTGGTCACGGTATAATCACGTCAACGTGATAGACACGAAGAACCAGAATGGAACTCAAGAGTAGGCTACTACTCTAAGCGTGTTGAATGATGTAGCACACAAAAGCCGAAGTACGCACGAGGTCCTTCCGCGTACTGTGTAATCAGCACGCGGAGAATCGTCAGACTGGGGACAGACTTCGTAGGGAACACATCGCTTAGCGTCGATGCGTATTTCTTTAGATGAGTAGATAGATTTAGCAGTAGGGCTAGGGACGACTAGTGATAGGAAATTCTGTGTATTCATGTGTGATTCATTAGAGACAGTTTTGTGCATTTATGTAATGTAAAGAGCCAGTGGCAATAAAATGTGTAATCAATTCCTCTCGTACGACTGACAAATCTTTTTGTGTGGTGCGAGAGAGGTTTATCCCGTAATGCCTGTAGCATCGCTTGATGACAACATTAAAACTATTATCCGGCTGGGATTGATGCCACCATCTGAAAATAATTCCTCTGCGATATTCTGAAAGACAGGGTATGCTTGATCTGATGAAATATTGTCTACAACAGAGTCAAACAAAGTCGCATGTTTACGAATTAACAAATCTAATAATTTCGTAATCTCACAAACCGCAAGCGGGGACGAGAACCGACCACAGACGAACAATCTACTGGTAAACGCCGGAAGTCAAACAAACAACAACCATCGAATGACAGAGTGTCGTCAGTTACAGACACTCAAATACTGCCGGCTACCACGACAAACCAATCATCATCCTCCTCCGGTGCTGGTGCCACCCGTAGCGGGCAGGAGTGATCAACATCCGTTATCTTGTCGAGCGGTGTGGATGATCATATCTCGCCGAACAAAGATACCTTGTCTGGTGGCGCGGGTGTTAATGTGTCGCCTACTAATAATACTCAGCTATCAACATCTAGTGCCTTACCGAGTGACGCAGAACGAACAACTTCTATTTCTAACGCAGCATTGCGTACCACGACGAGTGACGCACCATCATATCTAGTACCACAGTGAGTAAGGCGTCATCATCATCAACACCAAGTGCCTTGTTGACAGATGAACAACTATCATCACGTGTCATGGCTGCCAACAAACCGCCGGGAACCTCGGGCAGTGACGCATCATCAACAGCTAGTGAATATCTTTCATTGCAGACATTACCCCCAGATGTTCGAGGTGTGCACAATGACCATTGGGACACGATTAGATCACACATACGTCACGATCGCTATCTGTGTGAATGAACATTTTTTAACCAACCTGATAGCCATATGACGACAGATTGGGGCTCTCGTTTATCCCGGCATTTTAATGTTCAAAACTCGCGGTTTAAAATTATTGTGAGCCTGCGCACAATCTTAAAACATCGAGAGACACAAGCCCTACGGTTCTACCATGCAAGCCCGAATAACTCGTCATTGTTCAATTTACCGTTTTAGTAAACAATAGGTCTGATTTCGAGGCCTTTGTGGCCAAGCTAAACGCTGTTGATTTGGTCATTTCAGCGACACTAACCCGGCCAGATACTAAATACTATGTTGAAACAATTCCCAGTATCACTTTTTACGTTTACAAGCTGGTCGACTTCCCTGTTGCTTGTTGTTTAGAACCAATCCCCGACTTTATCAAACACAACAATATTATTAATACTCTTCAACTCGACACATATGGTAGACCTTACATAGACAACCTATGCATATTTCGCTGTATATCTGTGTTTAAATCACAAGGAAAAGATGTCAGGAATATACGAAAACACACACGAAGACTGTTCACAGAATGGGTGCGCTATAAAGGATTGAAATCAATCAAAGCCTTTCCAGGTGTTAGTTTAGTTGATTTACCTTCCCTGGAAACCTGCTTTAAATACAAATAAATGTGTTTGCATTTACAGAGGAGGAACATCTTGTTCCGAAAATCAGAAGTACTAGTAAGCATCCAGATATATTGAATCTTCTTCTACACGAAAACCATTTCATGTACATAGCACGTGTTGAACACGCTTCGCGTTATTTTTCCTGTGGGAAATGCGGCAAGTTGTTTAAGATGTACAAGCCCAAACACGAACTTACGTGTAAAGGCATAGCGACTATCGAAACATATAAAGGCGGGATTTATAGCCCGACTGAATCCATCTTGGAATTGCTCTGTGAACACGGGTTTGCCGTGGACGCAAACTTTATATTCCCATATAGAGCGTGCTACGACATGGAATCTTTTTTCTCCAATACAAATTTACCAGCTGACTCAAAGTCGACGACATTCATTGCCAGACACGCCCCCCTCTCATGTGCGGTCGCCTCTAATGTCCCTGGGCTCGACACCCCTAAATGTTTCATCACCACAGGTGATCCACAGGTCCTCGTAAATGAAATGTTGGACTATCTGCATGAAATAGCTGCTAGGTCTTATGAGCTGTTACTCAAAAAGTTCGAGTCAATCTTTGCGAAATTAGGTGACCACTCAAAATTAAGTGAAAGGCTCGATTCCCTTCTGAAGGCGATCCCTCTGTTTGGGTTGAATAGCTGAAAGTATGACATTAACCTGCATAAATCTTATTTGGTGACGTATTTCCTTGATCGGGGGGCTAATGCATTTAAGTTTATTGTCAAAAGAAATAATAATTTATGTGCATAGCGACAGAAAGGTTAAAATTCCTTGACGTCTCCAGTTTTCTGGTCCCTGGGGTAAGCTACGCGCAATATCTGGCTTCGTTTGCCATAGTAGAAACAAAAGGGTTTTTTGCCGTACGAATATCTTACTGATCTGGGAAAGTTAAATGAGACAGCCCTACCACCACATGCGGCCTTTTCCTCAAAACTTAAAAATCGTACCATTTCCGAAGCAGAATACGCCGTTTGTCAGAAAGCGTGGGCCGTCAATAAGATGAGTACGTTGAGGGATTTTCTGGTTTGGTACAACATCAAAGACGTGTCTCCCTTTCTAAAAGTTCTGGAAAAACAAGTAGCCTTTTATGGCGAGTTAAATATAGACATGTGCAAACAGGCCATCTCCGTCCCCGGCATTACTTTACAATATCTATTCAACACCATGAATAATGATGTTTCTTTTGATTTGTGTTCGAAGAAGGAGGAGAAGTTGCACAAGTTGTTACGAGACAATATAGTGGGTGGGCCGAGTATCATTTTTCATCGTTACCATGAAGCCCACCAGACCCGTATCAGGGGTAATAAGCTGGTGAACAGTATTAACGGGTTTGATGCGATGCGTTATACCTTTGGTCTCATGAATTATATGCCATCAGACTTCCCCATATATCGAAGCCACGAGGATGGTTTTAGATCACACAGATTACACAAATACACACGTCAGAGTCGAGAGTGGTTAACCTGGATATCGCATAATAACAACATACATTTAAAAACCCAATTCAATAGTCATGAGATGTAACTCGGCGATCGACATATTCGAGTAGATGAGTGGGATAAAAAGAATAAGACAGCTTACCTATTCCATGGGTGTTTATTCCATGGGCACCGCTCTTGCCGTCTAACAGCTGGGAAAACGATTAATCCGGTTAATAAGAAACCGTTGGTAGAACTATACCAGAATACGTGTGACATCCACGAGTATCTAGAGAAAACTGTCGGGGTGACAGTTAAGGTTATTTAGAAGTGTGAGTGGCAGATACTTGTGACATGTTTGATTGAGTTGCCAGAGGACCTAGTTTGTAGTGTTCTCTGGAGATATATCTTGAATAATAAATAACAAGATAAAGGATATGATTTAGCACGTTTTGTCTAGAGGTCACTCAAATGAGCTAATCATTCCCGCTATAGCTTTTTTGGAGAACCATTTTTCTTTGGCTCAAACCCCCACTGTGAGACTATTATGTATCTACACAGACATTTATATAAGAAGTAACTAGTTCACCCAAGGCCAGAGAAGATCTGAACTATTAGCGCCTGTACAACTGAGGATCCATCTCACTCAACATAATGTTGCCAGTGTGCTGTTCGTCCGTCACATAGATCTTCTCCTATATATTTTGTCATTTTGTGACCTATATCAATTTGTCCCATTTCTTTGGGATTGTAGGACTCAATTATTTGTAGGCAAACTCAACAATAACTGTACATTACATCTGTTGGACAAGACATCTACATGACAGTTTCTTGACAAAAGTGGGACATACATTCACAAGGAATTGTGTACACCAGCCATTGTACAAGACTTACATCATAAGAGATACTTGGCAACATCTATACAGGACTTTTCACAATATGTATAATCAACCACAGCACTTAAGACAGTCACAGATACAATACTTGACAGCAACTGTACAAGAAATTCACTGAGGACATGTACTTAAAACACTGGTTCATTGAATACACAATTTATTGAGTTGATGGTGGGTCGAGTGATGACCATTGTCTCATCTCCTGTCATGTCAACACTTCAATTATTGAAATAGAAAATGCATAAAATATGTCACACATGCAGGTTGATAAACAAGATACAACACCTCCCCATTACTCCACCAGCCAATAACCAGCTCTCCTCCTCCTCTCCTCTCTAATCACCACTACACCATTGACTTTTATCCTTTCCTCTACTGTTAATGAGGGAAAACCAAGATAAGCCATAACCTGGGGCAAGCATAGGTACCTTCTGCTCCACTGGTCTGTTTAATCCTTTTAGCACCTATGATGGGTGTTGGACAAGCTCAGGTTGCAGTTCTCCCCATGATGATTTTCCAAGTCTGACTAATTATCCCCTACTGTCACAGTTTGAAGAAAAGTTACAGCCTTGTCTTTCACTGGTGAGTTGACTGTTCATGAAGTTGAGACTTAGGAATCTGTTCTACTTTTCCTGTAGAGGAAGATCTAAGATACAAATATGTCCCAGTCTTCTTCCTTCTCCTCAGTCTATCTCACGTACTTAACAAGTCTTCATTCTGAAACACTGTGTGAGCACCAGGCTGGAGATTAACTAAGATAAGTCCTAGCCAAACAATCCATTGTCCCAGTCATTTCACCAGACGTCTTGAATGAGGTTCACCACCATAGACTTGTTGTTTAGTTCTCAGATGACATTTGATTGACTCAAAGATCACTGAAGTCTTCAGAACCATTTTTCTCCCTTATTTATATCCAGCTGTTTGAGAGCTGAGCTGAAAGTCTCTAAGAAATTCCCATATTGTGGGTTCTAGAAGATTTCACTTATAGAGAGTTGGTTCTGGATTCTGGGACTACTGGTTAGTTTTCCCAGATGATATATGGAAGCCTCTCCTCCATCCTCCTGTTCTCTGTCAATATACAAAATGGCACAACATCTCTTTACATGTGTTAAAAGATGATGTTATCATACATTAACATACACAGATGGAGATGGGGAAGGTTAAGGTTGATGATGTAGTGAATTTCACTGTGATGCACTGTGGTAATCACAAGACCATATGCTGAGACAGGGTAGCTTAACACAATTACAAGCATTTATGTGGTCTAAGTTCCACCATGTTTGAACCACAGTAGACCTGGGCACAAGGAGGACCAGACACAGTACAGCAATCATTGTGACATAGCAACATGGGACAGGCATTGTGAAGGGAAATGGAAAATAGGCATTTACAACCGCAATATGCAATATGGATTAACTAATGGCATTTACCCAATTAGCAGACCAGACATCCATTCCTATGGCTGTGATGTTGGTGCATGAATGTCCTATTCCATATACACTCACTCAGCAATGCCAGACCTCACCCCTTTTCTCAGACAGACCTGACTCACAGGTACATCATATTTATCATCATCATGTGCTCTTTCCCCACTGAGTAATTTTCATGTCTACTACAGTAGGTAACAGAAGCTCAATTGCATACACAATTGTTCACATATGCACCAAGCACATATGGGAAAAACATGTTTAGTCCTTGTAAATTTGCATGAGCCATACATTATATTCAGCCAAATAAGACACAGGTTCACACACCTATGGTTCTCTTAAGAACTAGTTTATATGAACCAACCAACAGTAGAGGTACCAGTGTAATACTTCAAAGAGAAATTATATTAATTCTCTTGAGCTTATAGCCACCAGGCATCACATGGACTTAGCAATTCTGGCGTGCCACACACAACCTGTTTACATATGGATATTGAAGCATCTTTCCTTCCACTAGATGTGAGAGGCTATTTATTAAATCACCAACTCACTCACTCCAACATTCTCAGCGGTTTACCAAGGAACTTGTACATGTTTACATCACTCATTCCAATCCAGACTGCCATCTGTTTACTCGCGAGAGCAAAGGTACAGTTGATGTAAGAATGAGTCATCCTAGGCATGAAGAATGCACAAGGGGTTTGGGTTTGCGAATCTGCATGAGTGTACTATACATTCATCAAGCATACGCAACCAGTCACATCAAGGGATTGATATGCATTTGGAGTATACAGCGTGAAAGACATGTCAAGGTTGAAGAAGCAGTATCCAGAATACTGGCGCACAGAAGTTAGGTTTTCCACTTTCACATTTTATTAATAAAATACTCTTATATTCTTCTCTTTCGTTCACTAGGCACAACTACAATATTAAAGTATGTTTTAAAGTGGTACCTGTTGTCCAGAGAACAATATATTATTGAATCTTTAAGGGCATTGTTGGGTCATCACATCACACTAGCGACCGCTCCCGGTGAAATCCCCGCTCAACTAATTAGATTTTAAAATATGGCCCAGGAATAGCGTGGGCTCATTACTTATTAACCAATCAAAAGACAAGCGCCTATACCGCTGCCCTCCCCCAACTCGTTCTAGAACATACTATTTCCAAGAATCGTCCTTCAATTTGGAAACGCCACTTAAATCGGAAGTATTTTTATGAATGTGTAGGGCTGGGAATGATGAGTTCTGTTTCATCATGCTACAATACTAAAGAGATATAACACAACCATCAAGTGTTTCCTGAAAGATAAGTTTCCACCCTCACAACTTCATTGGGGTTATTTGAACGAAAAACAGATCATCGAGGCTATAAAAGCTGACACATTTTTCGGGTTGGTTGAATGCGATATTGAGACCCCGCCTGATTTACAAGAGTCCTTTGCCAAAATGCCCCCTATTTTCCAGAACACGGAAGTGTCGAGAGACGACATTGGGGATTTTATGAAAGAATATGCCATAAAAAATAAACTACTGAGTACTCTACGCCGGACATTAATCGGTAGTTATTTCGGGAAGAAGATTTTATTAGCCACCCCACTTTTAAAGTGTTATCTAGCTCATGGGTTGGTCGTTACCCACATCTACCAGACAATAGGGTATCAACCGGTTAGCTGTTTTAAGCAATTTGGGGAAACAGTGTCTAATGCCCGTCACCAAGGGAACAAAAATCAGGCCGAGGCTATTACAGCCGACACTATGAAATTGTTAGGTAACGCCGCTTATGGGAAAACGTTAACCAATAAAAGCAAACATACTGATGTCTCCAGCTGACAGGGAAAAGACACTACCAAACTAGTCAATAACCCCAGGTTCAAAGTATGACTGCTATTGCAGATGATCTCTTCGAAGTTGAAACGTTAAAGAAGAAATCTGTCTGGGATCTGCCTCTACAGATTGGTTTCTTTGTCTACTAGTATGCCAAGTTGCGCATGCTGGCTTTCTACTACGACTTTCTCGACAAATTTATCTCTAAAGAAGACTACCAACTCACCGAGATGGACACTGACTCCCTCTACTTGGCCCTTAGCTCCGATTCACTCTCTGAGGTGGTTAGACCACACCTACGAGAAGAATACGATAGAGTCTACAATCAGTGGTTCCCGTCTGAAGTCAGCCCTGTTCATAGAACTAGTACCACTACCTGTCAGGACTGTGTGGATTACACAGCCTATGAAAAGAGAACCTCAGGGCTGTTTAAATTAGAGTATGAAGGGGAGGGGATGGTTTCGTTGTGTAGTAAGACGTATATTTGTGTCGGAGATTATGATAAAATTAGTACCAAAGGCCTGACCAAACAACACAACACTTATCTAAACAAGGACACATTCATGAATGTTCTCACTAATCAAGAGGCGGGTGGAGGGACCAATATAGGATTCAAGACACAAGACTCTGCTGTGTATACTTATCAGCAACATCGTGCTTCCCTGTCATATTTGTATATAAAAAGACAAGTACATTCTGATAATTTATCGACCATACTACTACTTATTTAGTTGTTGAACATGGATTGTATTGTTTGTCTATATATATTTTATTAAAATTATTATATACCTTCTTTGAATCATTTGTTTGTTGTTTTATGTTTTATGTTAAATGTTGTATACTAGACGTACCTATAATTCCAGGCGTCACTTGACCATCATACCTACTTAAAAACCAAGGAGTTATCGCCCTTTGCGGAGGAGGAGGATTATCGATTTCCGCAAAAAACAACTGGTTTTAGCCCGAAATACACTACTGGCGTCCAGTGGTTTTGCATGTATCACCTTGTTCCAGGAGGGCGCGCTTTAGCGATGCTACTCTTTGCTTGCGTGTGCGTGAACGTCTGTCCTGTCAGTGGCCAGATGCATTGCGAGCTGATGAGGCTCAGCCGTAAATCGGGAGATTTGTTCGCAACTTAGACGAACAATATCTACTGTGGGCATTTTCTCGCTAGCCGCATGTGTATGTGATCTGTACTGGCGGTAAGTCCGTCTCGGCGATGGACATCTTTATGATCCTATCAGTAATCATACGATCATTCGCTTGCCGGTACGCGTGTCTTAAAACTGAAAATCAAAGGAATTGACGGAAGGGCCGTTTGCACAAGGCTCTATGCTACCAGTTGTTTTTGAGAGCCAATATATACAGGGATAACTGGCCTGTGGCAGCCTAACGTCCACTGCATCTGCGTCCGTCACCAGTCGTCTTGCTATGCTCGCCACTGGAACCAGATGGACGCGGACAAGGGTGTGATGTCGAAGGATTCGTGCAACCACTTCCTCACTATAATCCAATCTAAAGCGCAAGTCATTCGTTCTTCATCAATAAAAGATGCAATGATTGAATGGTCCTCGTCATTCATGACGGACGAACATCGCATATCTGACTAAGACCTGACACAAGCACAAAAGTAAGCTATTAAAATAACTGGTTAAGGAGGTTAAAAGTGAAAAATGGGCAGAGTATGTCAAAGAGTAAGCACAGACAAGTCACTGAAATTGTTATGGCGACTGCATAAAAGCATGAGTGGGGTAGCCAAGAATAAGAGAATTTCTTACTTCCAAGATGCTGACCTCATCTGGCAGAGGACTGACGAGAACAGAGCAGAGCAACCAGACAGACATGAGAGGCCAAAATCTTGCCAAGGAGGTCACCTCAGACAGATGCAAGGCCCAGAATATTTCGGATGAAGACACAGTGATAGTGAAAGAATTCAAGGCTGTGCTTCGATGATAAAAAAACAGCGCCCCAGGGCCAGATGGCATAAGATACGATGACATCAATGGGTGTACCGACAACGAGCTAGAGAAACTAGCAGACATTTACAATAACAGTATAGGGAACACTAACATAAATGAGGAGTGGTTACACAGCTATCTGATTCCCTTGCCGAAGCCTGGCAAAGACCACATACAAATTCAGGGATATCGAGTTATAACCATGCAGAATACAACAGGCAAGCTGCTGGAGAAGTTAATTGCCAAGAAAATATAAAGCCATTTAGAGAGGCAAGGTGTTTTCCCACCTACCCTGGGAGTGTACCGTCCAAAAAGAGAAATCTGGACCAATGCAGCAGTTTTTGCCCATGACGTCTATGAAGGTTTCCACTCAGGCATTGAAACCTTTGCTGCAGCGATTGATCTGGAGGATGCGTACAACATAGTACCATTGGATTTCTTAATGGTTCAGCTTATTGAGCTTAAGATAAGTTCTTTCCTCCTTAGTTGGATCGCCGCAGCCCTCTTCCAACGGAAAGTAGATTTCAGATGTTGCAGTTGGACTTCGGAAGCAACAACTAAATATCCTGGCCTACCACAGGGATCACCACTATCTCCGGTGCTGTTCAACACCATCTCCGGTGCTGTTCAACACCTACACCGTGAGAATCACCAGCGAGCAGATCACTGGACCGGCGAGGACATTGTCATATGCCGACGATGTTTTAGTGTATCGTCAGGTTAAGGATAGAGATCAGGTTGCTGTGGAACTACAAACCGAACTCAATCGCATAAGTACTTGGTGTGTTGAAGCTGGGGCAATGGTCAACCCAACAAAGGCAACAGTGACATGGTTCTCTTTGAATAACCATATTGTCAACACTCCAACACCAATGGTAAATCTGTGTTCAGACACTGTGGAAAGAACGCAGGCAATGAATTACCAGGGAATACGTTTTAATCGAAGCCTTGCTTATAATGAGCACATAGATCAGGTGATAACAAAGGGCAAGCGGGGATTTGGCTGCGATGCTGGTGATGGCGGCAGCAAAGTGTGAGCAGCGCCACCTATGTCTTCTATACGAGGGGCTAGTCATCTCTGTTTTTGAGTATGCTTTGGCGATCCTGACTCTCAGCCGTAAGCAGATAGAAAGGATGGAAAGGATACAGAACGAAGCTATGCGTATTATTCTCGTATGTACAAGAGATACAGCATGCAGGGAGATGCGCTAGCTTATAGATTTTCCAACCATTGAAGACAGAATACAAATTTGCAGAGCATGTGCCTACCTCAGAGTTAACGCAAACACACAACATCCACTGCATAGTGAAATTATGAAGGTGAATAGCAGCAGGTTAAAAAGAGGATGGGTCAAGCCAAAGACATTCTTCAACAGATATGTGCACTTGAGGACTTAGAACATGGCGAGGCGTTGGTACAAGTGCCAACAGATTCTGTACATCCTTTTCTGTTTGCATCCAACTAGACAGAAAATGCAGACAAGAAAATCCTGCCGCTGTCGAGGGGGAAGTACACGCGTTGATTTTCGAGAATTCGTTAGATGGTGATGCTATCATCTACACAGATTGGTCAGTCGTCCGACATGTGAGAAGCTCATGGGCCTTTACGGCTCAGGCCAGAGGGAGAATTGTGAAGGAGGGCTCCTGTGCTTTTGTTGAGCCCACAAGCAGCCTTACTATAGAAGTCATGGGAGTAAGTAAAGCCACATGGCTCGAGACATAGACATTCACTAGGTCATGTTTCCATAGTGACTCAATGAGCATGCTCAAGTGGATAGAGTTGGGATAGATCCGAAAAGAGTGGTTGCTATCTCTGGAGCGGTCTCGGCTGGCAAAGATTAGTTTCATCTTCGTGCCAGGGCATGCGGCAATACAAGGAAATGAGCGGGCTGACAAGCTTGCAGGTAAGGCTAATGTGGAGGGGGGACGTGTCATGGACCAGGCTGACATTCTGAATGCTCTACGAGAAGTAAGACTTTTGCGAGAACCATGTGATGACTGTGAATCTACAACCATGGCCAGACTGCGAGAATAGCAAATTAAAAGAGGCGTGGCCAAACAAGAACACTACACAGGAAGCCAAAGAAGAAGAATATACCAACACAGAACTGGTGTCGTTAGCCGCTACACGCTGCGGGATAATGCTGAGGAAGGGATCCGAGCACTTATGGACTGAATGGTTCGATGTGCAATGCGGATGATCTGTCGACTAACTAACTAACTAACTAACTAACTAACTAACTAACTAACTAACTAACTAACTAACTAACTAACTAATTAACTAACTAACGAACGAACGAACGAACGAACTAACGAACTAACGAACTAACTAACTAACTAACACTGTGTCATCTGCATAGCGTATATTGTTTATATTATAACCTCCGAATTTTATTACTGGCTTCTCTTTGATCTCTCTCATTATTACTTCGCAATAGAGGGAGAAGAGATAAGTGACTAAACACATCCCTCTCGTACTCTCAGTCTTGATTGATTGATTGATTGATTTAGGAACCGACATCACAGCATTCGGGGCATTCCCATAAGCGCTCCGTCCCCATCCTCAGCAGCGAGCGAAGAGTTCCAAGACTATACGAGGGGCTAGTCATGTCTGTTTTTGAGTATGCGATGGGGAACCAGTGGACATGTGTCCATAATGTCCTTCTTTATTTAAAATTTTAATTGTTGTTACTTGGTTCCAGTAACATTTGTTGTTGTTGTTATTCTGAGATCTTTTCCATCAATGTCAATATCTTCCAACATTTTAATAAAATTCTATGAAGCACAAATATATGCATTTCTTTGTCACTTTTGATCTTTCTAATAGTTTCCGTAGTGTATGTATTGCATTGTTTGTACCCTTTCCTTCCTCAGATCCATACTGTTCTTCGCCAATTTCCATTTTTATTTTCTTTCTTGTTCTTCTCAAAGATTATTCTGAGTAGAAGCTTAGTGACATGGTTTATGTGGTTAATCGTACACAAATCTACGCATTCAATTGCTCCTCGTCTTTTTGGTACAGCTATAAATACAGATGCCAAGAAAATCATGTTGTGTGAAATCAACCGGTAGGGATAGTCATGCGCACCAGGTGACTCCAGACCGTCAACAGGCTACTAGGTGCAACAGATTAATATCATTGAAAGTAGGAACTTGGAATGTTAGAACAATGAGTGCAGATGGAAAATTAGAAAACATCAAAAAAGAAATGGAGAGAGAGAGAAGATTAACATATTAGGAATATCGGAAACGAGATGGAAAGGAGCAGGGATAAGGACAGGAGAGGATTGTAAGATTATTTACTCTGGGGGAGAAGAACATCAAAGAGGTGTAGCCATTATATTAGATAAGCAAACATCAAATTCTGTCAAAGGATATCGGGCTGTGTCAGACAGAGTTCTATTAGTAAAATTAAACGGAAGACCTTTTAAAATAAATGTCATTCAAGTATATGCCCCAACAAGTGAATGCAGTGAAGAAAGCATAGATGAATTTTATAATGACATGGAGTCTGCTTTGAATAACTGCAAAAAATCAGAAATAAATATCATGATGGTGATTTCAACGCAAAAATAGGACAGCAAGGCGATGGATGCAGTGTAGGCAACCATGGTTTGGGAGAGAGAAATGAAAGAGAATACAGACTTGTAGAATGGGCAAAAGAACAAGAAATGGTTGTAGGAAACACCTGGTTTAAACAGCATCCTAGAAGATTATGGACATGGAGGAGTCCAGACAGCAGGATTAAAAACCAGATAGATTACATCCTGATTAGCAAAAAAGGTTTCGAAATGCGTTAACAGTCGTAAAAACAGTTCCAAATGCAGACTGTTACAGTGATCACAGATTAATTACAGGCACATTGAGGGTAAAGTTAAAGAAAGTCAAGTATACAGCAGTGTGGCATGATATCTTCAGACGTTCGCATCCCCAGTCCATTTACATTTCTCAATACTCAGTAGTTAACCACGTAAGCCGTCGTGATACCCTAACTAACAATAGAATCGTAGATTCTAGATCGAGAGAGGGTAGATGAATGGTGGGGTCTCAATTTGATAGGGTAACCCTTGGGCTGGTAACGCTCCTTAATACATAATTAGCCCGCCAGTCGAAGCCTTGATTCCATCCCGTAGGGACATGTTCAAGATGCAGTGGTAAAATTTGCCCAAAAGCATTCTTTGGGAGGTGGTCATCTGCACTCCAGGTACCTAAATCATTTAATATGTTATGTGTAAACCTGATGAAGTGAGAGATAGACGAATGGCCGAGTATTTTCTTGAGAAAATGTAAAAAGAAGACAGGACTTCGGTACAGTGACTCTAAAACTGCCGCTCAAAACCTGTCATGTCTACCGCAGTGAAACATTCTTACCATGTCTATTGTCTGTCTGATTTGATGATTTGCTTATGCTTATGACTGTAAACCACGCTCAATGCATATGGCAAAACCTTTGTGCGCTCTGAACATTCGTTGAGTGCCTAGCATGACCATTCTTAACCAAACTGTACATCGCTCTTGAGAGTTACCTTTGGCAGTTATGTTTCAGAATGTGTGATGCTATATACTGCATGTAATTTCTCCCTTATAATGGCTGAGAATGTTTGAGTGAATGAGATGATAATTATATAATTAACTTCTCATATTTGTAAAACTAAAGACACTTATTAAATCCATGTTTGCAGGACTGCATTGCACTGTAGAAATTAACCTACAGTGTCTGTCAGATGAATACATGGGAAGGCTCATGCTATTTGTCAGGGAAAATTCATGTTTTCTTTCATTATGTGTATTCCACATGTGAAAGCATTTCTAGTGCATGATTTCTGCCATACAATGCCTACTTCTTGGTGCTTAATCACACTGTCTGTTCTCATGGTACACCGGTCCCTGTGATCTACTCATTGTGAGAATTTACAAGATAATTGTGTGAAGCTGCCTCTGATTAGGAGTATGTGCCTATGACTTCACGGTTTTGGGGATGAACCTGGAGAAAGGATATCACCCCAAACCCCCAGATAAAATTGCACTTCATCATCAGTGAGAGGCGGGTGTTCGAATATCACACTCCCCTTTCCCCTCCCATTCCTCTCTGAATCTGTGATAGTACTTTATAACTGTGACAATGGTTCAATAGATGTAAAACACATGTTGTGCCTTTGTTTATTAACAGAGAATGAGGAAGATGGAGGAGGCCCTTTTCAATTACCAGGACAACTCCAGGGGAAGTCCTGAGCTCTAGTCTTCAACTCCAGCTGAAAAGTCAGACTCCAAAAAGACCAAAATGAACAACAGGTTGCAAAGATTCAGCCTGAATCCACTAATTCTGGCCTATACAGATGGCACTGAAGAAAAGTCTTTCTTAAAAGCCTAAGACAGGGATACTCTCCAATTTTGTAAAAGCTCCAGGCTATATCTTCAAGATAAATTCAAGAAGAAACCTTAAGAGGAGAGATCACCTGGTCTTCAGCATGTCACTACTGGCTAAGAGTGGACATTAAAGGTGCACTTGGAGCTGACCCTATAACAGCTTAATATTAATAATGGCTGAAAGCTGAAGGAGCAGAAGTTAATACATAGAGCAAATTCCCCAAAAATGGATTAGTGATATGTCGGTGTGGTGATTCAATTACATCAGAACCTGTTGTGGGAGATAGACTGGCAGAGAAGAAGGATGGGACATCATAGTTTTTAGATCTTCCTCTGCTGGAAAAGTAAAACTAATCCCAAATTATCAACTTTGCGAACAGTCTACTCACCCTTCGGAAGGACATGTTTGTCACTTGCTTCGGACTAGTCAAAGTGGGGAATAGCCTGAACTGAAAAAAACATTATGGGGAAAGCTGAAACCTGAGACATTCCCAACACCTTCATTGGTGCTAAAAGACGGTACACGGATCAGTATAGCAGTGTCTCCCTATACTTGTGCCCGGCTATAGGTTTATCATGTGTTTTCCTCATTTGACGGTTGGAAAAGTGATAGCATGATTAAAGTGTTGTGGTGTAGGATAACCTATGGTGTAGATATGTGAAGGAGGAGGGTTTATTTAGATTCATGTTTCTGTGGGGATATTGGGTGATGTGTTTGGGTTTTCATAGATAATGTCACTATAATTTGCATATAAACATATTTGAGATGTAAATTGTTGGCAGAATATGAAGCCTGAGTCTTCACTTGACCTCATCAGACATTAATAAAGTATTAGTAGTAAGAGAACAGTTTTTGAGATACATGTCTCTGTGATTGTCTTGTACATTGTTGAGAATGAAATGTCCAACTGGTGTCAAGCATCTTCATGGTGACTGTTACTCTACTGTTGCTGTTGGTTACAGAGATTGTGAAAGTCTGTGTGGTTGTTGTCAAGTATCTTCCATGATGTATGACTTGTCTAACCTGTTAGTGTGATCATTCTTTGTGAATGTTTGTCCAACTGTTGTCAAGATCTTCTCCTGTTGTCTTGTTCAACCAGTGTAAAATACAGTCATTGTTTTTTATGTTCACTACAATGGTACAATTGTCAATGGATCATTTGTCCAAGTGTCTTGTGTCACTTGAAATAATATTAATGAGATCAAAAATGAGGTTGGCGATCAGAGCACAGTCAGCTGGAAGATGAGAGAACTGCTTTCATTGGTTACTGTGGCTAACTGCCAAGATCTCTCTCTCTCTATATATATATGGCCTAGAAGAGAAATCATCTATAAATAATTCTGTGTAGAACTTAACTTGTGTCTAATTTCTCACAGTGGGGGTACTCGGTGAGCCAAAATTCTGAATGGTTTCTCTACAAGGGTTATGCGAGAATAAATATCAATACCTCTAGACAACACTTGCTGTTACTAACCTGTATCTTTTATAGAGAGATATACTTTATAGAACTTCACTCATTAGAACTTCTGTAATTCTTTATAAACCCACAAAAAACCTCACATGTTGGAGGCTCGTATCCGCGATTGAACCCCGGGAACACCCCTAAAGGAGATCACATGTTGGGGCCTCATATCCGCGATTGAACCCCGGGAACACCCCTAAAGGAGATCACATGTTGTGGACCTGTATCCGCGACTGGACCCCGGGAATAACCTGCTAAAGGGGATCACATATTGTGGACTAATATAGGCAATTAGAACCCTGGGAACACCCCTCAAGGTAATCACATATTGAGTGCTCTATGCACTAATTGAACCCTGGGAATACCTTTTATGGGATTCACATAACGAGGTCTGGCGACTCGGGATGTAAACTATGGGTATACCTTGTCTGGGACTCCTGTGGGGAATATCTATGTTTGTATTAGAATCAGGGAGTAACCTCTCGCAAAATTAAACCTATTGCTTAGAGTTTTATGATGTGGGTAATGGATCTCGTCACATAAATGTGGACAAAAGGTCCAGATGTCTAAACCCACAAGTAAATCTCGGGTGGTGGTTGTTTCATCAATGGTGGTAATATTGCATGTATCACTGTTCACAAATGTCACATTGTACAATGTAGTTGAACAAAAATGTAATTATCTTATGGGTCAACATGTGTGCTATACCCATGATAATGTTGTGTTTCAAGATGGGCTGATGTAATGGACTGTCAATAATGTTGTGTAATTTTGTGCATACTGTGTTCACTATGAGTATCAAAGGTACCTGAGAACCAGAAGACACAAATTATTTTTAAATAACATAGACAGCTAATTTCAGGATAAATTTGATTTTTCTTGAGATAAATTAAGACACTTTATCCAGGGAATTAATAGGGGGCCTACTCCATTTTCTAACTTATTGGCTAGCATGGGAGAAAGGGGAATTAGTGTATTTACATTTTAATATCACTGCATCACATCATATAATGGGTACTTAATTCCTCAGTCCCCATAACATGTTGGCAACACTGAGAGCAGAGAGTGTGAACCCTGATGGAAAATTTGGGCAACCATTAAGACACCTCACTAACCATCTCTCTCAGTATAGTCAGTATTCGTACCGGCTATAGTCCAGTGTCGATTCGACATCTGGGTTTATTCTTCAGTTGTGTGACCCTGTCAGTGGCCCTGATCAAGCTACTGCGCGTGAGTACAATTGAATCTCCAGGAGAAAACATCCTTATCAACTTCGTCACTGCCATTTCTGAAGTAGTGGTATTATTAAGCGTACTTGATACGTAATGGACGAGATGAAGGGAAGATTCTACCTGATGTCATGGTCAGTCACTCATGACCCGACCACAGTCTGGTGTCTATAAGACATTAGTCTATTGTTCGATGGTGTGATCTCTGGTGTAGGTGTACTAGGATCCAAGTCACTAGGAGTGAACTCATTGAATCTCCAGGAAGGCCATCAAAATAACTCGACCCCTAGCCATTCATATGGAAGTGGAGAGCGTACGCAAAAGTATGTGTCCCGGAAACGATGGATAACCAACCTGATGTCATTGGCGTATCATACGACTAGGAGCATAACGTGGACAACCTGAAAAATTTCATGAAGAGATAAAACAGGATCCGTCTCCGACGTCGGCCGTCAATTCATCCTCAGTTGAGAAAGCATTTCTGCCTGCAAAATGGTGGAGATTAAAGGAAGGACAAAGTTGGAAAAACTGATGTCCTTCTCCTTTTTCATTCTCAATGGGAAGATATTTCTGCCTGGGAAAATGGTAGGAATGTAGCTCGGTTCTAGACAAGAGCAAAGTCTGTGATGGAATGGACTAATAAGGATTACTGTTCTTAAACAGTTAACTCTTATATGGTAGAGCTCACTGCAACTCCAGCAGTGACACTCTATACACAATGTCTGCGAAAGTGGACTAACGAAAGATCACTGTTCTTAAACAGCTGATTCCTTTCAAGATAAAGATCCCTGCAATTCAGCAGTCGACTCTTTATATAATAAGAACCATGCATTTAGCATGTGGAATCTTATATTATTACTGATCTGCGAGATGTCTTCACAAGACCTGGCCAGTCCTATCCTCAAAGTCAGTAAAATTGCTTCAAAAAAAAATTCCAGTCAATATTGGTAACTAAGAAGCTAACCCACATAATCACACACCTTCAAAGGTAGCTGTGATAATGACGGACTTCTCTATGGATGAGAAGAAACGCCTTATATTCGCCAAAGTAAACGTTTTGCTCATGTGGGAGAGAAAGAACGGATACTTCCCAGCCACTCAAAAGCACTTAGCTAGAGCATGGCTGAAGAAAACAAGTTGGAAATTCCACCTGGGATTCTAGCTTAGTGGATGTTAGTATAACTACATCTACAAAATCAGTTGCTACGTTGGAAACAGCTTACACAAGATGGACGCTGAGTGGCCAATCCACGGACAAGTCTGAAATGAGATTGTTCACTATTGTAACTATCTAGCAACTAAGGAGAGAAAATGCTGTCACTTCTCACAATACAACAAAATAGAGGCCTAACGGAATGAGGAAATCTCAACCAATAAGTGCACCTCTAAATCTATGGTAAGACTACAGAAATAAGTCAAGGAAATATAATGGGAAATTGCTACTATCTGCAAACACAAGAGGCTTATTGGAAAGGTAGACCCTGTGTCCAACGCTAACCAAATCTGCACTAGTAGATTTTAGTCTTAAGTTCTGCAGCGGCTGCTATACAGTTCACCCGGAAGTGATTGTTTTTGCTCCGGTGATGATCAAAAATTTTAACCCAGTTCCAAATGCCAAGATTACTGTTGGAGAAAGTGTTCAGTTAAATACACTCTCACAGGATTATCATTCTCCAGAGGCGAGGGGAAGAATGAAGTTCTGATAAAGATGAAAAGTGAGAGACATATGGAATTATACCACTCTCATCAGACATATAGAAGTTGGTTTAATTGCAAAGCCATCACTTCTCATAATGAATCTCAATGGTACTCATGCTTTGAAAGTGTGTGACTCTGAGAGATCATTCATCATGGACAGGAAAAATAGCATGGAGATTGACTGTGGAGCATTGTCAGAAATGAGTTGGAGAGCAGTTCACTAAGTGTGGTCATAACTCTTCATACTTCCAGTGACTAAATGGAACTTCATGCAGGACTAACTTCATGGTCTTTGCAGATGCCACCAAATTCATGACTGATGGATGAATATTGGAGCAGATTTTTCAGGGAAAGAATCAATTCGTTCCATATGCACAGCTCTTGTTGGAGTAATGGGAGATGAGTAAATGATGACACCACTTAAAGGATCTGGGAACTGTGAACGCCTGACCTATCAGTCATTGTATCCATGACAGTTTTATGGGGAGGCTATGTGGCATGATGTCTTCAGACGTTCGCATCCCCAGTCCATTTACATTTCTCAATACTCAGTAGTTAACCACGTAAGCCGTCGTGATACCCTAACTAAAAATTGAATCGTAGATTCTAGATCGAGAGAGGGTAGATGAATGGTGGGGTCTCAATTTGATTGGGTAACCCTTGGGCTGGTAACGCTCCTTAATACATAATTAGCCCGCCAGTCGAAGCCTTGATTCCATCCCGTAGGGACATGTTCAAGATGCAGTGGTAAAATTTGCCCAAAAGCATTCTTTGGGAGGTGGTCATCTGCACTCCAGGTACCTAAATCATTTAATATGTTATGTGTAAACCTGATGAAGTGAGAGAGAGAGACGAATGGCCGAGTATTTTCTTGAGAAAATGTAAAAAGAAGACAGGACTTCGGTACAGTGACTCTAAAACTGCCGCTCAAAACCTGTCATGTCTACCGCAGTGAAACATTCTTACCATGTCTATTGTCTGTCTGATTTGATGATTTGCTTATGCTTATGACTGTAAACCACGCTCAATGCATATGGCAAAACCTTTGTGCGCTCTGAACATTCGTTGAGTGCCTAGCATGACCATTCTTAACCAAACTGTACATCGCTCTTGAGAGTTACCTTTGGCAGTTATGTTTCAGAATGTGTGATGCTATATACTGCATGTAATTTCTCCCTTATAATGGCTGAGAATGTTTGAGTGAATGAGATGATAATTATATAATTAACTTCTCATATTTGTAAAACTAAAGACACTTATTAAATCCATGTTTGCAGGACTGCATTGCACTGTAGAAATTAACCTACAGTGTCTGTCAGATGAATACATGGGAAGGCTCATGCTATTTGTCAGGGAAAATTCATGTTTTCTTTCATTATGTGTATTCTACACAAAGGCTTTTGATAAAGTGAGACATGTCAACATGATAAGGATGCTTGAAGATCTACAAATTGATGGAAAAGATCTTAGACTTGTAAAAAACATATATTGGAAACAACAAGCTGCCATAAGAGTTGATAATGAAGTAAGCCAATATCAGCCTATTAAAAGGGGTGTGAGACAGGGATGTGTAATGTCTCCAGATCTGTTTTCCCTGTACAGTGAAAGTATTTTCAGAAATATTGAAGATATGGAAGGAATCAACATTGGGGGACGATGCATCAATAACATTAGATATGCAGATGATACAGTCTTGATTGCAGACAATGAACAGGACCTGCAACATTTAGTAGATGCGATTGTTACACACAGTGAACAACTAGGGTTAGAATTAAATTGTAAAAAGACACAGATTATGGTCGTCACTAGGAAGGACGAAATACCACAATGTAATATACAAGTAAATGGGAATATTCTTCAACAAGTGAGCAGGTACAATTATCTCGGAACAGTAATAACATCTGATGGGAGATGCCTTGAAGAGATTAGAACAAGAATCGCCATGGCAAAAGTAGCCTTTAGCAAGATGAAAAACATACTGACCAATAAAAAGATGTCAATTGAAACGAGAAAAAGAGTGTTGAGATGCTACATAGAACCTGTACTTTTATATGGATGTGAAGCTTGGACAATGAGCAGCCAGGCTGAAAAACATCTGATGGCTGTAGAAATGTGGTTTCTGAGGAAAATGCAAAGAATACCATGGACAGCCAGAAAGACCAATGAACAAGTCCTTCAAGAAACAAATGAAGATCGTAAACTGATCAGAGACATTAGACGTAGACAGTCACAATTTTTTGGGCATGTTATGAGAAGAAATGATTTGGAGAACTTGGTGACAACTGGTAAGATCGAGGGGAACAGACCAAGGGGAAGACCTAGAAACAAGTATCTGGATGGCTTGGCCTTGTGGCATGGTCGAGACAGAAACACGGAACTGATCCACGACTCTGTTGATCGAGTGAGATGGCAGAACATGACCGCCCACGCTTACCGGCATGGCACATGATGGATGGATGGATTCCACATGTGAAAGCATTTCTAGTGCATGATTTCTGCCATACAATGCCTACTTCTTGGTGCTTAATCACACTGTCTGTTCTCATGGTACACCGGTCCCTGTGATCTACTCATTGTGAGAATTTACAAGATAATTGTGTGAAGCTGCCTCTGATTAGGAGTATGTGCCTATGACTTCACGGTTTTGGGGATGAACCTGGAGAAAGGATATCACCCCAAACCCCCAGATAAAATTGCACTTCATCATCAGTGAGAGGCGGGTGTTCGAATATCACACTCCCCTTTCCCCTCCCATTCCTCTCTGAATCTGTGATAGTACTTTATAACTGTGACAATGGTTCAATAGATGTATAACACATGTTGTGCCTTTGTTTATTAACAGAGAATGAGGAAGATGGAGGAGGCCCTTTTCAATTACCAGGACAACTCCAGGGGAAGTCCTGAGCTCTAGTCTTCAACTCCAGCTGAAAAGTCAGACTCCAAAAAGACCAAAATGAACAACAGGTTGCAAAGATTCAGCCTGAATCCACTAATTCTGGCCTATACAGATGGCACTGAAGAAAAGTCTTTCTTAAAAGCCTAAGACAGGGATACTCTCCAATTTTGTAAAAGCTCCAGGCTATATCTTCAAGATAAATTCAAGAAGAAACCTTAAGAGGAGAGATCACCTGGTCTTCAGCATGTCACTACTGGCTAAGAGTGGACATTAAAGGTGCACTTGGAGCTGACCCTATCACAGCTTAATATTAATAATGTCTGAAAGCTGAAAGAGCAGAAGTTAATACATAGAGCAAATTCCCCAAAAATGGATTAGTGATAAGTCGGTGTGGTGATTCAATTACATCAGAACCTGTTGTGGGAGATAGACTGGCAGAGAAGAAGGATGGGACATCATAGTTTTTAGATCTTCCTCTGCTGGAAAAGTAAAACTAATCCCAAATTATCAACTTTGCGAACAGTCTACTCACCCTTCGGAAGGACATGTTTGTCACTTGCTTCGGACTAGTCAAAGTGGGGAATAGCCTGAACTGAAAAAACATTATGGGGAAAGCTGAAACCTGAGACATTCCCAACACCTTCATTGGTGCTAAAAGACGGTACACGGATCAGTATAGCAGTGTCTCCCTATACTTGTGCCCGGCTATAGGTTTATCATGTGTTTTCCTCATTTGACGGTTGAAAAAGTGATAGCATGATTAAAGTGTTGTGGTGTAGGATAACCTATGGTGTAGATATGTGAAGGAGGAGGGTTTATTTAGATTGATGTTTCTGTGGGGATATTGGGTGATGTGTTTGGGTTTTCATCGATAATGTCACTATAATTTGCATATAAACATATTTGAGATGTAAATTGTTGGCAGAATATGAAGCCTGAGTCTTCACTTGACCTCATCAGACATTAATAAAGTATTAGTAGTAAGAGAACAGTTTTTGAGATACATGTCTCTGTGATTGTCTTGTACATTGTTGAGAATGAAATGTCCAACTGGTGTCAAGCATCTTCATGGTGACTGTTACTCTACTGTTGCTGTTGGTTACAGAGATTGTGAAAGTCTGTGTGGTTGTTGTCAAGTATCTTCCATGATGTATGACTTGTCTAACCTGTTGGTGTGATCATTCTTTGTGAATGTTTGTCCAACTGTTGTCAAGATCTTCTCCTGTTGTCTTGTTCAACCAGTGTAAAATACAGTCATTGTTTTTTATGTTCACTACAATGGTACAATTGTCAATGTGATCATTTGTCCAAGTTTATCAATGAAGTCGGTGGGGATGTGACATTGGGAAAATTCTGGAGGCTGCATCGGCAGATGAAGAGACAGGTGATGCCTGGTACACATGGCACCGTTTATGATTTTAACAACCGACCTATGACAACTGACAAGGACAAAGGCAATCTTCTTGAGCGATTTTTAAAACAGACGGATCAGCAAGATAGGGCTATTAGAGGTAACGTCAGAGAAGCCTTGTTACGGGTCACTAGGAAGGAGGACTGTGAGATTAAAGTGGAGGACATTAGACGGGTACTGAAGCGGGCTAATGACACAGCGCCAAGTCCGGATGGTGTGAGGTACACCCATATGAGGAACATAATTGATGGGGACTTGGAGGAGATGGCTTTTTGTTTCAACCTAAGCATCAATACGGCGGAAATACGGAAATACCTACCTGGTCCCCCTCCCAAAGCCAGGTAAGGATCACTCCAGACTTAATGGATACCGAATCATAACCCTGCAAAACACGTATGGCAAAGTCCTCGAAAAAATAGTAGCATGCAGGCTCCAGCAAGATTTGGAAAGTCGGAATCTGCTTCCCCAAGGACTCGGGAGCTACCGGCCTGGAAAGGACACCTGGGCCAATGTTGCAACTTTTGCGTTCGATGTCTATGAGGGCTTCCAGGATAAAAAAAAGAGACAGTGGCGGTAGCTCTTGACCTGGAGGATGCGTATAACAGGGTTAGGTATGATCGGTTAATACACACTCTGTTGGACATGGAGGTCTGCTCTTGCTTTGTTAGATGGGTTGCGGCAGTCCTTTATGAGCGTAAGGTTGCACTGCGCATGGGTACCTGGACTTCTGACCCCTGTACTATTACACCTGGGTTGCCGCAGTGCTCTTTAATGTCTACACCAGCAAAATCGCCGCTATTGAGACACCAGGTGTGGGTAGAATCTTGACATTTGCAGATGATGTGCTGGTGATGTCGGTTCTTAACTCAACTCAATTCAACTCATATAATGAGTTCAGCAGTCTGGTGACTTGATCTATTCCATATTCTTTTAAAGCTTTAATCATTTCTGTTGTGATGTTATCTAAACCAGGGGCCTTGCCAGCTTTCATATGTTTAAGAACTTTTTGAACCTCCATCTTCAGAATTATCGGTCCTTTATTATTAATTCGAATATCACACTGTTCATCTCTGTTATCATCATAAAAATTGTTCACATAGTCTGACCATACATGTAGAATCTGATATTTTCTATTTAATTTTGCCATCATTAGGTTTTAGACAGCCTGCTGATGTACTTATTCTTTTATTAGCAAGTTCCTGAATTATTTTGTGCACTAATTTGGTATGTTGACTGTTGTGTTGTTGTTCAATTTCTAAGCAATTTTTCTTAAGCCATCCTTCTTTTGCCTCCTTACATAATATTCTCACTTGTCTGTGAATTTCTTCATATTTGTCAGGATTATTTTTGTTGAGTCTTCATGTTTCCATTAGTTGTAAAATTTCTTCAGTCATCCATTTCTTACGACCCACCTTCTTTAATTTTGGAATAGTTGTTTCTGCAGCCATACAGATTGAATTCTTCAACATTTCTCATTGATCATCCACATCCTGGAATAGGATCTCTAGATCAGGCAATATATCAAATCTTTTCTGTACTTCTATGTTGAATTTGTTTTGTATTTTTTGTCGTTACTCAATGTACACAAATTATATTTAGTGTTTCCTGTTTTATACTTGACTTTCTTTAACGTTATCCTCAGTGTTCCTGTAAGTAATCTGTGGTCACTATAACAATCGGCAATGAGAACTGTTTTTGCTATTGTTAGCGCATTTCTAAATCTTCTGCTAATCAAAATGTAATCAATCTGGTTTCCATTCCTGCTATCAGGACTCCTCCATGTCCATAATCTTCTAGGGTGTTGCTTAGACCAGTTGTTTCCTACAATTATTTCCTGCTCTTTTGCCCACATGCCATGAGTCTACTCGGAGGGGAAGTAGAATGATAACAAGTCAGGAAAATAGTTGGTATTAGTGACAACTAGTCATTAAAAGTTGGGACAAAGATCGCTAAGAAATAGATGGTTAAATTGAAGAAACCAATATTAAAGCGAACTCAGGCCACGTGATGTATTGAGCAGGCGTGATCAACCGACAGACGGGGTCACTCTGCTGGGAACCGCCATCACATCAGCATCGTAGCAACTTCCGAAATTCTTCTAACAATTTTAAACGGTCCCTGCCAAGAGGTTGATAGTAAATCTCTCTTGTCAGGTAGCAGTAGTAAAATGTCCTGACCTGGTTTTAATACAATTGTTTTTGCACCTTTGTTGGCGTATTGCCTGTACCTAAAACCTTTCTCCTGTAATGATGTTCTGGCCAGTATACAGGAACGTATGATTTTGTCTCTGGTGTCAGTGACCAAATCATAGGTGGAAATGGGTAGTTGGATATTTACAGGTTGTGATATGATATCTTTGTAAATAGTGAGAGGTCCTCTTGGGTTCGCTCCATACATCAATTCGAAGGGAGAGAACCCTGTGCTTGATTGCGGGACTTCTCTATATGCGAACAGCACCGTTGGGAGAAGTATATCACAATCGGCTGGATTTTCAGCTGTCACTTTGGATAGCATATGTTTCAGGTCCCCATTTAGTTTTTCGCAGATACCATTTGCGGCCGGTCGATAGGGACTGGTGAAACATTGCTTTATGCCTAGTAACTTAGTTACCGATTGAGTGGCATTGGATATGAACTGGGTTCCCCTATCTGAAATTATTTTCTCCGGAAAGCCAAAACGGGAGAATATATTTAACAATATGTCCGTCACATCCTTAGAGGAGATAGATCTTAAAGGAAGCATTTCTGGTCATCTCGTACATAGATCAATAAGAGTAAAAATATATCTATTCCCTTTACTTGAGATGTGATTCACCGGACCTACTAGGTCAACTGCCACAATTTGGAATGGCCTCGAGGCAGTTGTGGTTGATTGGACTTCTGCTGTAGGGTTTTTCCCCTTTTTCACCAGTTTCTGACATATATCACATGATCTACAATAGGTTTTTATGTCTTGGCAAAATTTCGGCCAATAAAACTGGGTCAGGACCCTGGCTCTAGTCTTTTCGTACCCCATATGACCTCCAAAAGGTGAATCATGGGCTATCTTTAGTACTTTCTCTCGATGTGCTTGTGGTAACACTACTTGCTGTATTGTGGTATGATCTTTAGTGTATAATCTAGTCAACACATTGTTGTTTAATGTAAATGACCACGATGCGTTCTTAGATAATTTTGGTTTAAGTCCTACTAACCTAAAATATGGTGAAAGTGTAGGATCTGATTTTTGTTCATCTACAAAATTAATGATGGTAGTGTTTGGTGCTACAATGTCTAGTGACTCCTGCAGTTGGTCGGTGTGAGTTTTGTGAGTTGTCTGTCGTGTTATTGCATTCGTGTGTTGTGTGTGTTGTTGCACATCTACAGGCTTGGTACTTGGTAGATCGGTAGCATCCTCAATTCGAGGTTTTAAACTGGTCGTATCATTTACAGATTCGACCGCCCCTGCATCATACACCTCGGTGAATTCTTTCTGAATTACTTCATTGGTTGTCTCCCTTGGTCTTTTGGCAGTTTGAGACAAGCATGAATGGTGTTTCTCTTTCGGATCGCTGTTTGGGTGTTGTATACCGTTTTTTCGCTCCCAATCTCTGATTTCCTTTTCAGAGCAAGGTCGTATGTTGGGCAGGTTCCCAAGTATAATATCAGCGACCGGATTTTCAAGGGCTGCGCACAATACTAGTCCTGATATGAACGGTGTTCGAATTTCGACAAGAGCAAGGGGGTATTTCTCTATGGTGCCTGAGAATGTGCGACAAGTTACGTGTTTGTGTGTATAGTCTTTGTCGTTGATTAATGTTTTCTTAATCCCACAGAGCGTTGCGCCGGAATCACGAATTAATGTGCACTTTTTGTTATTTACAAACCCTGTTGAAAAATTAAGCTTGCCTGTAGAAGATAAGGCAGCATTGGCTGTTTCATTTGAAATAGGGATAGTGTGGCCACATAGTAATGTTGTGTCAAGTTGGAATTTCGTACAGGTGTTACACTTACTGTCTATAATGGTGTCAATAATGTGCACTGCATTTCCTAGCTCACTCAAACTTTCGTCTTGATTGTCACACTCATTCAGTAACTCAATATCTTCCTCTGAGGAACTTTCAACTAGTGCAGCATTGGCCTGTTTTAGTAATTTTCGGCCATTACAAAAGCGACTATAGTGCCCAAAGCTGCTGCAAAAATAGCATTTGACCGCTCTCTGGTACGCATTTCTTTTGTTCTTCTGCTTCTCCACAATCATTTTGAGATGGTGTGGATAGTTGGGCGATTTATCGCACATAGCGTATTGTTCGTGAGTCAAACTACAATATTGGCACTTCACTGGCTTCCTGACGTGATTTGAGCGTGGTTTAAACTTGCTTTCAGTCGGTTTCGAGTATCCAGTGTTTACCACTGCTGCTGTTTCGTTCTGGCTTAGGTTTAATTGGAAAATATCTCTGTTCGCTGTGAAAAATGCGTTCCCCTTTGTCTCTACATCCTGAATACTCCTACAGTCCATTTGTTTCAAAAACTTAGCAAAAGGTGAGGGGATTGTACTAACTATTTTGTCAATAATAATGAGTTCTTTTAGTTTGTCATGGTTGTTGTTAGTCTTAGCTGAGTTAATCCACTTTGTGCACACATCCTGAACTGTAGACACGTAGTCTATGAAGGTTTGATTTGGTTGAGGGGATAATTTAGCGAACTGTTGTTGGTAACCTGCAGTATCTAAAGAGAAATGTTGGAGAATGCGTTGTTTTAAGTAATCATAATCTTTTCTCATTTCCTGTGGCACTGTCTCTATTACTTTCAAAGGTTCTAGAGCTAAGTTTCTCATTAAAATAAATGACCAATCTGATTTTATGATCTTATGGTAGGACATTAGACACTCAAAATTTTCCAGGTATGCACTGATGGAATCTCCTGAGCAGAATGCCTTGACGAGGCCTTTATACTTATTATATTTCTGTTCTTCCTCCTTGCTTCTCAGTTTATTTACAGATATTTCTACGTTGGAATCAATCTCCATCTGTTTTAATTTTATTTGTGTATCGGCATTCAATTGGGCTTGTTTGGCCGCCGCCTCAAGCTCTAATTGCATTTTTTTCTCTTCAGCTTGTAGTTGCATCTGCATCTTTTCCCGTTCTGATTGCATCTTTTTCTCTTTAGCCTCCATTTGCATTTTCTTTTCTTCTGCCTGCATTTGCATTTTCTTTTCTTCTCGTTCTATCGCTCTTTCTTCACGGGCAATGTTCTCTGCGTGCGTCTTCTGTGCCCATTCTGACAGTTTCTCTTCTTTATAACCTAATTTCATACCTTGCTCAATACATTTTTCTAAAGTAGACATCTTGTCTTTTACTTGTTGGTAATTTTACTGAAGTTAAATCCCTTAGAAAAAATGTTGGGGAGTAGAAAATTTAGTTATCTCCCTTAATTATTACCTGAGCAAATCCAAATGCAAAGTTATGTTGGTTACAAGGTCATGAATATACATACAAGTTAATGCAAAGCAAAATGATACATGGATGGATGGTGATAAGTACCGCTTAGGGTTGCAATGGGCATGATGTGAAACTTATCTTATGATCCCAGAACTTGTGAATGTTGTCTTGTACTCTCGCCACTGTTGGATAGTCTACATAGGTTACACAGCACACAAAAAGCCTCACACTTCGCGGAACAATCTGCTCGTAGAATGAGAAAACATTAGTAACAGTAAAAAAAAAAGGTAATAGTCATGTCAAAATAGTTTATAGTATTAACATCATTGAGAGACTAGCTGCAGAGGGACTCCTATTAATACTAGTTCATCACTAGATAGATGCACATTTGTTAAACTTCTTCAAACATCAATTTGATATGATTAATTTACTATTTTACTTGGCAATCAATAGCCGTCTATATGTAAAGCTTATGCCAAAACCGGAGCCTAGCCCCCAAAAAGCCTGTCAGCGTGTTGTATGTCTAGGTATCTGAGCTCGGGCTCACACAGGCAACAATAACTCCGTTAAATAGAATATCTAACATTTATTGTATTTCAACATACAGTGCGTTGGCGCAGTGGATTTAACAAGCCCGCACTGAATTGCATATCACAGAGGTTTAACATCATCACACAGTTAACATCATCAAACATTCTACGCATAATATCTAGCATATGTCTATAAACCCCAAATACACATGGGTCTAAACTATTGAGTCTAAACTATTGAGTCCCTCTAAGGCAGGCCCTGTTGCCTCTTCGATGTCCCGTCTCTCTCTGCCGATCCACACGTGTCGCAATCCGACACGGGTGGTAACTCTGTTCGAGTTCCTCGTGGACCCCGCAATAGGCGGGCCACATCAGTGTCCACGGGACAGTGGACTCACTGACCAGACCTTCGAGAAGGTTCTGGAATACTCTGGCCTTCGAGGGTCTTACTTCTTTCCCTTGGGCGGGAGTTGTAGCCCTTGGCTAATCTCAATTAACTAATGTTAGTTTATCCGATAATGTGGATCCTGTGAGGCTGCCTTTAGCGTTGAAATCACCACAGAAAATAACATTTCTCTCGTGACCTAATATGTCACTTAAGCACTGCCACTTCTGGGAATCCATACTCACGTTGCGGGCATAAACATTAACCAGCACGAATGGTAGACTGGACTGAACTCTTACCGCCTGTATTTGTATATCGTCACTGTCCCAAATGGACATGTCTAGCTCTGACACCACCATGCTGTCGCGAATGAGAATCGCCATTCCCAGATGTCGTCTGTTGTAGAAACATTTGAAGCCGGCAATTCGGAGTAGCTGATCACGCAGTCTTGTCTCCTGGAGCGCAACAATGTCATTCCTATAAACAAGATAGCGTGCCTACTTATGCCTACTTGTCAGCATCTTACCTAAATTATTACTGCATCATAATATGGCAGTGTAATGCCTACTCGTCAGCAGTTTACCCAAATTGTTAATGAATCAAAATATGGCATGTTGATTCCTACTGGTCAGCAACAGTATAGTAACATGGTCAGAATGGACTGGTCATACATATACTGATTCAATATCATCCCACACCAAGCAGTATATCATCGGCGCCGGAAGTCATCAGTCGACAGACGAGATAGAAGTGTATGCCCAAGTGATCATCGTATGAGGAAGCCTCTCCTGCGACAGAAGCAAAGCGAGATCCGAACTGAAGCCTATCCCACGGACTGAAGTGAAGCGAAATCCGAACTGAATCCTTCCTGCGGACTGAAGTGAAGCTGTCCACCCAGAAGCAGTCACCAGCGACGCCAGCGGTGGATATACGAGCTAAGTTGATTCGTTTTGGCTAGTGTATTCGCCATGTTCAGTGTTCCGGAGTTGTCAGGCATCCACCCACCACCCTGTTTGATTATGTGTAATCGTAGCGGGAGGTTGGAGGGGTACTTTTGTGTGATATTTTTGAACACAAAATACGTTCCGTCCGGTTGGCAGTCGAAATTGACTAGTAAATTGCAGTAAATTTTTGACTGCTAATGTGAACTTTGTCCTGTCGGTAAACTCGTTCGTCCTGTTATTGTTCTATGTTTTCATTAATGTATCTAATGAGTATCATTATTATGTCCACACGTGTATTTAGGTTATATTCTGATAGGAGTTATCGTTGTCCCGTGGTGCCATTGTTTTGTTTCCAGACTGAGCGACGTCAGCTTTAATGTGCCAATCACATCTCGGCGACCAGACCAAAAGCTACGTAGACGACGAACAGAGAACACCTCCTGGTTGTAAAGTCTTTTACGTATCCCATCCCTGATTATTGAACATTCAAGTTGTCCAGAAACGACTTCAGTGGGTAACAGGTAGAGTAATCACAAAGTTGATTAATCAAATTCATAGGTGCATATTTGATACCCATCTTTAAGAAAGGAGACAAGTTCCAATATGAAAATTATAGAGGAATATCACTACTGTCCACAAGCTATAAGATAATATCCGCAGTATTACTAAATAGACTAAAACCATATTCAGAAGACATATTAGGTGACTACCAGGCGGGTTTCAGACAAAACAGATCAACAATAGATCAGATATTTATCTTACGACAAATAGCCGAGAAAAATTGGGAATATAAAAGAGATCTCCATAACACTTTTGTGGATTTTAAAAAGGCTTATTATAGTGTCCATTGGAATAGTCTATGGAATGCTATGCAGGAATTTGGAATACCAAGGAAGTTAATCAACATGACCAGACTATGCATGGAAGATACTTATAATATAGTAACATATAAAGGCAGGAAATCAGACCATTTCCAAATAACATCTGGCTTGAAACAGGGTGATGCACTATCGCCGCTACTCTTCAATCTGGCTCTAGAGAAAGTTGTAAGAGGGTAAAGGAGGACTGTGATATTGGAGGAACATCCAAGCTGCTTGGTTATGCAGATGATATAGATATTATAGGGGAAAATGAACAAAATACATTGGAAATATTGACTCACTTAAAGGAATAAAGCCCAACAGATGGGGGTGGTTATCAACCAAGATAAGACAGAATATATGGTAATTTCAAGAGAAGGAATGGCTAAAAACTCTGGAACATACAAATAGATAATGTGACCATTAAAAGAACGGAAACAATACAAATACCTGGGTACAATCTTCAACTGCTCCAATATCATAAGGGAAGAAATACAAACTAGGATTAATTCTGGAAATAAGATATACTATGCACTACAACATCTACTAAAATCAAATGCGTTATCTCGTAGCACCAAAATCACAATATACAAAACACTGATCAGACCAGTTGTGCTGTATGGCTCTGAAACCTGGAGTACAACGAAAGGAGACGAAGCCTTATTACAAGCCTTTGAGAACAAAGTTTTAAGACGCATCTTTGGACCCATTAGGGATACACAAAATGGAGAGTGGAAAAGAAGAAGTAACAAAGACATTTATGATCTGTTTAAGTCCCCGCTAATCACTGGTATCATGAAGGCTAATAGACTACAATGGCTGGGGCATATAGAAAGAATGGAAGATAATAGGGAAACAAAACTCGCTTACACTCAGGAAATAAATGACAGTAGACCACGAGGTAGACCAAGAAGACGGTGGAGAGATAATATATATACAGACCTACAAGCACTTGGAATCAACGACTGGCAAGAGAAGGTCAACCAGAGAGACGAATGGAGACGGAATGTATCTGCAGCAAAGAACCTCAATGGCTCGGAACGCTGAAGAAGAAGAAGAAGAAGAAGAAGAAGAACGAACGAACGAACGAACGAACAAACTTTATTTTCAAAGGGTTAAGAATTGGGCACGCAGGCCCGTCTAACATTCTGCCCTTCTATCACTCTCTTTCGTACATTATTTCATTCACACATCATTCAAGGCTAACAAAGAACAGTAACAATATAAAAGATATGCATTATAAAGGCATGCGCAAAATGCAGACATCAAAACTACACGACACAGTAATATTAGATAATGGTCTGACACTTATTAGCCATGTGGAATATACTGGCCTACAAAAAGGTGATTGGCTGTTATACTAGGGTTTTGTTATTATTATTATTATCTCAATTATTAAGGGGGAAGGTAATCCGTATTGAGATAGTGTTCGAATAATTTGCGATTATATGAATAGGGATTGGTGATGTCTTTGATTTCTTGTGGAAGATTGTTCCACAGCTGAGATGCAGAGTACGTTAAGCTTGTTTTGTATAAGTCAATCCTAGGCTTCGGAATGTGTAGTATATTTAAACGTTTACTGTGTCTAGCATTATATTTAAACAAAGGCCAAAGGTAATTTGGGGCGTTCCGATGCAGGATTTTGTGAATTAGTTTAGCTTTATTGAAAAGCAGGCGTTTGCGGAATGGTAGTAACTGAAGGCGTTTATACAGGCTAGGATTGTCAGATAAATGTTTGCTATAAATTAGACTCATGGCCCGTTTCTGTAGTGAGTAAAGTCGCTTGGTGTTTGAATTAGAACAACCGTCCCATATTGTAGAGCAGTAGTCAAAGTGTGTCTGTATATGAGAAGTATAGAATAGTTTCCTTGTGTCCTCATCAAGGAAGTTTTTAATCTTTATTCGCTGTTTGTTTAATGAGCGCTTGAACATGGAAATTAAAGGTTAGATTTCTATCAATGATTATGCCTAATGTTTTGTGCTCAATTACACTTTCTACTGGCATGTTATCGATGTGAAGTTGAAGTGATGTGTGTGGGCTTAGAGTTTGAAGTCTTTGTCTGGTTGTTAATAACATTGCTTTTGTTTTAGTGATGTTAATTTGCATACGGTTTGAATAGCTCCACTTAACTACATTATTTAATTCTTGTTGTAAAGACGACTCCAGTAAAATACAGTTTTCAGCGTTTGTGTACACCGTACAGTCATCTGCAAATAGATCGCAGGACGACGAAAGATGCAAAGGTAGATCGTTAATATATATGGCAAATAATAGAGGGCCAAGAATAGAGCCTTGCGGTACTCCAATATTGAAGGTAGTGGTTTGAGACAGAGATTTATTGTGTGATACTACTTGCTTTCTGTTTGATAGAAAAGATGATATTAGAGTGACTACATTAAGGCCAATTTTCATTGTCTCGAGTTTTTTAATTAAAATAACATGGTCTATCATATCAAATGCTTTCTTGAAATCAATAAACACAGTTCCACATAGACTGTTGTTGTTTATATTCTGGCGCCAATTTTCTATCATGTTTGTTAGGGCCGTATGGCAAGAATATTTTGGTCGAAATCCTGATTGGCTGTCAACAATAAGCTTGTTGCGAACTAGATACTGTAATGTTACTTTATGGATGTGTTTTTCTAGTGGCTTAGATAGTGATGATAGTAAGGAAATGGGTCTGTAATTGTTCGGGAGACCATTGTCCAATGAGCCAGATTTAAGAAGAGGGTACACTTTAGCGATTTTGAGAGCTGATGGAAAGTGGCCTTTGGTTAGACACTGATTATATATATAGGTTAGTGATGTACAAATCACTGGCGCAGCACAACGGAGAATCCGGTTGCTGATTCCATCTAACCCAGATGAGGTTGTGTTTTTTAGGTTACTGAGGTAAGTGAATACTTCAGTGATTGTCATTAGCGGTATGTCGGAAAGAATATCGCGGGAGCATCTATTCTCGCAAAACGATGACAATAAAGATAAGTTGCAAGGAGAATTAGGTATTGAAGCCTTCAACTGGTCTATGTAAGTTTGAAAAAAATTACTGAATTGGTCGCATGTAATATGATTTGATGGTAAAGAATTTCGGAAGTTATACTTGTTTGTCAAGGTGTTAATTGCCTCCCATATATCCTTACTATTTGTTTTATCCATTACTAAGTTCTTAAAGTAACTTTTCTTTTCCTGTCGTATGCTATATTGAACTTTGTTTCTAAGAGTACGGTATGCACTGATATCCCGCTTTTTATGTGCTTTATCTCTGTCTATCATAATTTCAAGTATTTCCTGGGTGATCCAAGGTGGCTTGACGTGGTGTTTTACTCGAACTTCCTTAACTGGCACATGTCTATCAAAAACATCAATAAAGGTTTTCATCCAGAATTCCAGAGCATCATCCGGGTCAGGAAGCTGATAAACATTGTCTAGAGGTTAACTGAGCAAGTCCTGTAAAAATGCGTTTTGGTTGAAATTTTTGTAACTTCTATATTTTACACTTATGTGTTTATGTTTAGGAGTTTTAATTCCTTTTTTAGACCACGTGCAGCATATTGGGTAGTGATCGCTCATTGCACAATTTGGTACGGTGCATTCTATGATGTTGTCTGAGCAAGTTACATAGATGTGATCTATGACTGTTGAAGATGACTTTGTTACTCTAGTAGCTTGTTGTACTATTTGTTGGAAATTGTATGATGCAATTATATTTCCCCATATTATGTTGGATTTGTTGGTGTCGATGTTAAAGTCTCCAAGTAGTATAATTTCCTTCCCAGAAGCGAAAACCACATCCATCATGGTAGTGAAGTTTTCGTACCAGACGTGTCCAGCACTGGGATTTCTATAAAGGTAGCCAATTATCAGGGGAGTGCGGTTTTGAAGTTTTAGCTCTAGCCATATGCATTCTATTTCGCAAGTTTCAAAGTCTAGCCTACGGCGAGCATTTAGTAAATTAGAAACATAGGTTATTATGCCTGTCTCTTGTTTCCTACAGGGATCCCTTCTAAAAACTGTGTACCCTTTAATAGAGATGTCCTCATCTGAAATTGTATCATTAAGCCTACTTTCACTAAGGCCGAATAAATGAAAATTTTGTTTAAGAATAGAAGATAACTCTGGTAGCTTGTTAAATAAGCTGCAAATGTTTAAGTGTCCAAGGCGTATTCCTGACTTATTGAGCCAGTGTTGCCACTTCTCAGACATTTCATCCATGAAGAAAGTGTTTACATTTCTTTAAAACAGACTCTATGTCTTTATACAATTCTTCTACACTGTCTTCACTGGATTCTCCTGTTGGGGCATATACTTGAATAACATTTATGCCAAAAAGTCTTTCGCTTAATTTAATTAGTAGAACTCTGACATGGCCCAATATCCTGGAACTTATTTTGATGTTTGCCGGTCCAAAATAATTGCTACCCCCCTTTGTCGATTTTCTCCTCCAGAATAAATAGTCTTAAAATCTTCACCTATCTTGGTGCCTGCTCCTGTCCTTCTCGTTTTGCACATCCCTAAAATATTAATTTTCTCTCTTTTCATTTCTTGTTTGATGTTATCTAATATTTCGTCGTCGTTTAACGTCCTAACATTCCATGTTGCTAATTTTAATTCTCTGTCCTTGTCTTGAATTAATCTGTCTTTAAGCGAATCATAATGAACTAGGCACTTTTATAGAAGGTAGTTTGCCGTTGCTTTCCTTCGTGATCGAGTGAGATGGCAAAACATGACCGACCATGCGTATCGGCATGACACATGATGGATGGATGGACCCTTCCTCAGCGAGGCGAGTCTCTTGCAGGTCAGCAATATCAATGTTGAGACAATTGAGTTCGGCATGAATCACTGCCGTTTTTCTCACTTCCTGAATATTCGTCAGGTCAGTTTAACATCCTGGACACATGGTTCTCACGTCACGTTTCATGTTGCAAGCCGTAGCTTGAGGTTTCTATTTTTCATTTAAGTAGTACATGGTGCATTGATTTTATAGCCTGTGTGTCAGATTTTGTCCTAGCCCCAAGCACCAATTGAAGCAGATGGGATCAGCACCTAATTGGTCGGAGGCAGGCGGTAGCTGATCAATGACACATGTAGATGTCTCCCATCGTCAGAGGCAACCCGTGGCAACCCATGTCTACGCCAATTGACAAGGACTGATAACCCGTAACTATTACCTCTCGTTTTGATTCCGAGACCTTTTAAGACCAGGTATGGAGTTATACCTCTCCGTAGCACAAAGCCTGGGCTGAAATATAGAGACCATGTGATGCCCATACATAATGATCCCTCTCTCAGCCAGCCTGGTTCACTCCAGAGGAAAGGGAACACCGGTACATCTGGAACCAGACAAGCTGCAGAAGCAGCCGGATCAGCAAAGCAATGCTCTATCTGCCCGCCTGTCGGAATTTCGATCCTAGACCAGCTGCCAACCAATGCTTAGGGCCTGGTCTGCCCTGCCATGACATTTTGCCTTTAGGTTGCATTTCTTCGCACCAGGATGAGGCTTGTACCCTCCATATATATATATATATATATATATATATATATATATATATATATATATATATATATATATAGAGAGAGAGAGAGAGAGAGAGAGATGATAGCCATCTGAGGAAAAAACATAATTAATATAAGATGTGCGGACAATTCAGCATGGATTGCAGATAACTAACAAGCTCTGCTACATTTAGTTTATTGTACACAGCGAGCAACTTAGGTTAGAAATAATTTGTCAGAAACGTTGTGAATGCCTTAAGTTGAAAGAAATTCTACAATATAGCATCCAAGTAAATGGAAGCATTCTTAAACAATTTAATCTGTAAAACAATGACGAAAGAGTCATAACATCTGAAGGAATGGACAATCACGGAAGAGTCATAACATCCGAAGGTATTTCTCTTGTGGAGATAGAACAAGAATGTATGTGACAATGCTAGTCTTTTACAAAATGGAAAATATACTGATAAATAAAATGCTGCTGTCAATTGCAATGAGAAAATGGAAATGGAAATGCTATATAGAACCTATACTGTTATATGTATGTGAAACATGGACAATAAGCATACATACTGAGAAACAAATAATGAGAGTGCAAATGCGGTTTCTGGGGGAAATGTAAATAACACCCAGAGTGGAAAGAAAACCCCTACAAGAAAGAAATGGAAATCGTAAACTGGTTCCGGAAATTTGTCGTGGACAGTCAAGATCTTTTGGGCCTGATATGACGAGAAATACACTGAAAAACGTAGTGACAACTGGCAAAGATTAATTGGAAACAGCAGATGGAAGGAAGCGAGATAAATGTCCGAATAGGTTGGCCGCATAGTAGGCCTATTGTTAGACAAGACACAATACAAGATCCAAGACTCAGGTCATCGTGTGAGGTGACGAAGCATAACCGCCCACTCTTACCAGAATGGCACATGACGATGATGACGAATGATGTTAAGACAGACTCAACCATAAATCGCCACATAATATACACGTGGGCAGACGTCAAAACTATCACAACAATTATTCATAATTTCGACCTCTGACAAGTGTATAATACGACCCACGGTCTCTCTGCTGCTCCCCTCCTCTCTATCTCGCTTTCTCTTCTCTATCGTTCTCTCGCTCGCTTTCTCTGTTTCTGTCCTCTCTCTAACCACCTCTCTCTCTCCTTCTCTGTCTATTTTCGCTCGATTCGTGGATCTCAAAATGTTTCACTTATAAAATTATCAAAAGGTAATCTTAGAGGTTGGTCTAAGTCATGCCCGTAGGCAGTAGTTCTGTTCTACAGGTGAGTCGTGAGCTGGGAACATTAGCTTCTTGACATCGTCAGCGGCTTTAACAACTTGATTCTTCGTAATATCGGATGACAAGCAGGAAAAAGTAACATTTCTTTGCCAGCGCGACAATGTTGGCAGATTATCGATTGCATGATCCGTGCAGCGTTTAAAGCACTTCACTTTAGTTATGTCATGCTAAGAAATATGTGAGCATAAATGTAACATGAAACCGGGCTTGCGAGCAAGCGAGCGAGCCTGAGACACACACATACACACCCCACACATACACGCGCGCGCGCGCACGCAACACACGCATACAGAGCGAGAGCAAGAGAAGAGAGAGAGAGAGAGAGAGAGAGAGAGAGAGAGAGAGAGAGAGAGAGAGAGAGAGAGAGAGAGAGGAGGGGGAGGGAACAGGCAAGACGCAGGAAGCAAGCTTCATGGAAAGAATTACAATCATAATTAACATGAAACCACTATGAAAATATGTGAACAATGAAATACAAGATAATATTATTGCAAACATTGGTCAGCTCCTCATATATTGTGAAGCACCAGTAAATGGAGAACTAGGAAAAAGCATTTCACGACGGAAAAGAAGAAGAAGATGCATGCTTGGAATTTTCACTAACAACGAAATCAGGGAGAATATATTGAATGAGAACTCAATCCTTAAGGTAATCTGCGCGGAAAGAAACATCAGCAAACATAAACATGTCTACTTGTATTTTCTAATATTCATATAGGCTAATTATAGTGGCTCTTATAATCTTTGAGCGCAGCAGAAGAATCACGTATGGTTTCCTTTATTTACAGGGAAGCTAACTGATGATTTAAAAAAAATAATGTTTCTTTAAAGTTGCATATCCCTTACAGGACGTTGCAGTCAACACCAGCATTTGACAGCTGCTGTTGATGCCCTTGGCAAGTTTAAGCTCAGTAGTTTACCATTGATTTCTGAGCGACCGGTTCACATACCCCATAAGTTACTAACGCAACGCGATCCGCTGCCGGATCTCGCGCAGCTGTATTCCTCACGTGGATATACGGGATTACGGATAAATTCGTTAATCCCTTCGCCAGAGAGACCGGCCAACTGATGGTGGTAGGGGTTATTCCATCATCATCATCATCATCATCATCATCATCATCATCATCATCATCATCATCATCATCATCTTCCACTTCTGCCGTCAAGCGTCATGGGGAGGAATAATTTGGGCTCCAACGCTCTGTGGGCGGCACTTGATAGTGTCATTCCGTGTGATTGTACAATGTCTTTGATGTCATCAATCCATTTTCTTCTTGGACGTCCTCTTTGTCTCGTCGCAGATGATCTTTGTTGTAAGGCCAGTGATGGTAGTTGCTGGTGTTGCGTTCTAAAGACATGGCCAAACCAGTGGATCTTCTGTCTTTCAATAAATGTGGCACGAGGTGTTGGTCACACAGTCTGTCTGATAACAGCATTTCTTACTCGGTCTCGGATTGTTAAGTTGGCAGCTCTCCTTAGGCATCTCATCTCGCAGGTGTTGATTTTGTGAGAGTGTGATTTGGATAAAGTCCAGGTTTGAGATTGGTGCATAGGGTTGGTGTGAATACGCTGTTTATTATCTGTCGTTTTGCGGACATGGGTATATTTGGATGTTTCAGTAAGAGTGATAGTTGATATGTAAGTGCACTAGCTTTTTGACATATGATTTCGATTTCTCTGTCCAATCTGCCATGTTCTGAGAACATACTTCCAAGATATTTGAATTTGTTAAACTTGTTTCAGAGTTGTGCTATTTATCTGTATACTCAGTGGGCCTGGCGATCTGCTAATGTGCGTTACTTCGGTTTTGGCTGTGTTTATACTCATATTTTATCTACTGCAGGTTGAACTCAGGTTATTAATATGATGTTGTAGTCTGCCCTCATCGCTGTAAATCAGGCACTGGTCGTCTGCAAATAGAAGTTCATTTATTTCCTGTGGAGTAGTTGTTTCATCTGGAGTTCTAAATTTTCTGAATCTGTTCTGTCAAGACTTACTTCCCTGGATTCCATGGTGTTTCTTATTCTCTGGGTTTTTCTCTGTTTTCCGTATTATCAGTAGTATGTTCAATAACTTCTAGTTTATGTCTATTATTCTTGGGTTTTTGGCACGTTTCATCAGTTTTACAACAGGGTGTACTCTCATATTCGAGGCATGCTTTACATAGATTATTTGATTTCCTTATCATGGATGCATGCTGTCTGGTTGCATCGATGTCTGCTCATTGATGTCTAAGAACATGTATTGGAAGATTTGCTGGCCTTTGCATATCTTGTACCAATTTGCTAACGCAAATAAAGGCAGTTGACTCATTTTTTCTGGACTGATTGATTCAGTTCATCTTCTCAACTCATCATGTTACTCTTGTACAATTCGGTGTCAAGGCGAAGCATAGTGCCCATTTATGGGCATTGTATATACCGAGATGCCCATGGACTCTATGTTATCCCTCTGTTCATCGTTTACATGGTCGTCTGCCTTGTCTTCTGGTTCTATTTGGTCAGTACATCATTGCTTGCTGCAGTGTACTGTTAGTAGGGGCTGAGTGGTCTCGAAGTATGGTGTCCGCTTCGAGTGCTGGAGGTCCCGGGTTCAAGCCCCGGCGAGGACCGGGATGTTTTCACGTAGACTTACAGTAATAACAATTTCCCCTGGTTTGCAGATAGTGATATCAAACGCCCTTTTGTATTGTTGCGCACGTAAAAAATCCCTTGGCATTTGGAAATCGAAAAAGAGTAGCCTAACGGCGCTGCCCGGGCAAAATTTCTAGTTAAAAATCTACCCAAAGTATTTCAGAATCGTCGCCGGTGCTACGAAGTTCGTGCACTGAGCTGAGATTTTCCGGACTCAGGCTTGAGTTAGGAGTAGAACGGAGCACTTATGGGTTACACCCGTGTGCCGGGATGTTGATCTGTTGACAAAACTAAACTAAACTAAACTAAACTACACTACACTACGCTAAACTAAACTAAACTAAACTAAACTAAACTAGGTATAATGTTAACGTGTAGCCCAGTTATATGGCCGAGCCAATTAACTGGCTGTTTTTTTTTTTGCGCTTCTATTATCCCCACTTTAGTCCTGATTTCTTTATTTCTGATTTTCTCTCTTCCTGATACACTGAGTATTCTTCTCAGAAATGTCATTTACGTTGTTGATTTATTTGTTGTTCCCCCCCCCCCCCCCCCGGGATTTGAGATTTAAAAATTGAGCACAGCCAACTACTGGCAACGCAGATCGTATTCCGGTACAAACCTAAGGCCTTGTTTGCGTCAATTTGAAGCACTAGACTCGGGTTTTGCTCTCATTTGAGTTCGTCATTAGTGCATATCCTTGACTGGACCCGGGATCAAACCTGGATCACTGGCGTGTGACGCGGGTGTGTAAACCACTAAACCACGCAGCACACACTAGACGCGACCAAATTATCACACTAGAATATCACAACGTAACCCATCGTAGGCTAGAGCTCAAAATGTGCCCGATCGCCGAGACTGACATCCATCAATCGATGTGGCCCTCGAGTGATCAGGTCTTCTCGACTGGCAAGGCACAAAGGGTAGCCTAAAGTCCAGCGAGCAATAATCAAATTGATGGAGTTTTTTCTGGCTTTTTTGTGTTTTTTGTTACGTTGTAAGTTTTCTTTTCTCTTTTTCGCTCATTTTCCAGGTTTGACATTGGTAGCATAGAGTTGGTAGGAAGATTGTGTTGTAGAGTGCCTTTTTTTTTAGTATCTACCGATACGTGTTTGTTCTTTAGTATTGATTCCATTTGTCCAACGAGTTGGTTTGCCTTATTGCATCAATATTCGATCTCGTCTTCTTATTTGACATTTGATGACATTATACTTCCTAAGTACTTGAAGCTCTTTACTTGTTTCAGCGGGTGGTAATTTAGATGAATCTTAGATGTGTTTTCTTCTGTTGTTATATTCATTACCTCTGTTTTACTAAAGCTAATTTTCATGTCATGTGCCTTGCACGCTTCATTTAGACTATTTATGTGGACGTGTAACTCTGCTGCTGTATTTGCGCTTATGAGTTATTTAATGGTGTTGAGAGGCAGGAGAAGTGCCTGGGGATTCTTAGCAAAAGCTAATGGTCGCTGTTTGGTGCAGGAGAGCCTGACATATGATACCACAACATCTAGCCACAACATCTAGCTTAAGAATGGAGGTGGAGGCGGTCAGTGCAGCTTTCCGCTGAATGGAGAATACGATACACACAGATCGTGATTGTAACTGACTCAGAAAGCAGGTTGAGTAGGGTGAGGACAGGCAAGCTTCGTGCAGAGTGACTTGCTTCGCTTCGAAAGTCACGGGTGACAAGCATCGTCTGGATCTTTTCTCCGGGGCATGCTGGTGTGATGGGGAATGAACAGACTGACAGATTGGCTGGCCCTGCAAAACTTGGTGGAGTATTGATGCATGATAAGGCAGACGTGGTTGCGGCCTTGTGGGAGCACGTGTACACCTCTGAGGAGCAAATGGATCACCATGATCTGGCAAGAATGAGACAGCGAGGGGTGACGAGGGGATCTGGCCGACGATCGACGCTCAGAGGAAAGGCGAGACGGATATATAATCAGATTGCTACTGGTACAATTAGTGTTGGAAATCTTCGCTGGCTTCTGAGGATCGGGACGGAGCGCTTATGGGAATGCCCCGAATGCTGTGATTGCCATATGACGGTACACGCCACCAAAGTCATGAATGGGATTTTCCCAGTTCTGCACAAAAATGGACAAATAGGAAAGGAAGATACCATTGGAAACGAATACAGCGTCACAGAACAACAAAGGACTTTCTATGTGTGTGATTCGAAAGGAAAGGACGTGTCTTCCAGAGAGTCGTGTGTGAAGCGCTGTATGCGACTGATTCCGAGCTTAGGCGAAGAGAATTCAGGAGGAAAGATCGATTGGCAAATGGATACTTAAGACAGGACTCGAAAAACCTAGACGCGCTGCAACTCTGAACGGTGAAATGGCAAGTTTGCACCTCAAAGAGGACATTGGGGCAAGGCAGGGAGTTTTGTGTAAAACATTTACTAATTAAACGCCGCTCCTACATCTCGGGGGCAGTTTACTAACACCCGATAACTGTCCGCTGTTATTTGTTCCGCTCGACTCGAAATAAAAGAGTGAGTATTGTTTTCATTTGGAGTCCCCTAATCATTCGTCACATTGTTCAAAGCGTAACGAGTTGTTTATCAGTCAATGGGAGAAATTACCTATTGGCATGAAGATGGGGGATCGTCCGGGATCTTCATGCCAATAGGTAATTTCTCCCATTGACTTGGGATCTTGTATTGTGTCTTGTCTAACAATACTATGCGGCCAACCTATTCGGACATTTATCTCGCTTCCTTCCATCTGCTGTTTCCAATTAATCTTTGCCAGTTGTCACTACGTTTTTCAGTGTATTTCTCGTCATATCAGGCCCAAAAGATCTTGACTGTCCACGACAAATTTCCGTAACCAGTTTACGATTTCCATTTCTTTCTTGTAGGGGTTTTCTTTCCACTCTGGGTGTTATTTACATTTCCCCCAGAAACCGCATTTGCACTCTCATTATTTGTTTCTCAGTATGTATGCTTATTGTCCATGTTTCACATACATATAACAGTATAGGTTCTATATAGCATTTCCATTTCCATTTTCTCATTGCAATTGACAGCAGCATTTTATTTATCAGTATATTTTCCATTTTGTAAAAGACTAGCATTTGTCACTTGTTTTCCCGGGAGGAATGTGGAATCAACAAGCACATCTTCAAACTTATTATCTGTTGGGATTATTGACTGACTTCTGTCTACACTCCTCCCTTCTGTCTTCCCTTCCATATATCTATTTCTTTCACTCTCTCTGTTATTCCCTCAACACATACTCCGACAACAGTTCCTTTCAACGATAAATAAAAGATTTATTAATAAAACCTATGTCTGGTGTATGTATGGACTGTGTAAGCGTAGTTGATAGTGTATTCTATTGTTGGTGCCAGAATGAACTCTGAATGTCTAGCAGCGGTGTCACATCTCGCCCACTCATTATGTAAAACCACAGGACAGCACATCAAACAGGAAAGCTCTCACCCTGGATGATCCGTATGCTTGAGTCTGACGGTAAATCCGTTATTGAATG
The DNA here is from genome assembly GCA_963921405.1 of Cepaea hortensis. Taxonomy (NCBI): domain Eukaryota; kingdom Metazoa; phylum Mollusca; class Gastropoda; order Stylommatophora; family Helicidae; genus Cepaea; species Cepaea hortensis. Next base: position 97,571,434 of record OY992878.1, on the reverse strand, counting down.
AAACAAAACTGTTCACCGCTGTATCACTGTACAGTAATAATAATCCGGTCAGTTTATGACTTCGCCCGAGTCTGTTTCATGAAAGTATTTATCCGACATTGAAAAAACACCACATCACCACAGTTCAGCATATTGTCTCTATGAGTAGCAATGTTTTTACTTGTCTATTGTCTATGCCTACAAGACGTAGGTATTTTTTATTCTGCTTTGTTTTCTGCAAACTTATATTCCTTTTTTCCTTATTACGTTAGTTATCTGGATCTTCTTTTTCAATTGATCCTGTCTAATTTATTACTTGGTTTATTGGGGTATTTGCTCTCCCCACAAATGAAATGCCTTTAGTTTTATCTTCAAAGCTTTTCCAGCACACACGAAGTATGTGTCTATCTTCTCGTTATATCCGGATAGGAGTTGAACCTGTGAAAAGTATAACAGATCCAGTGATAAGTGTCTGCCACTTAATACTACTTATGCAAGTGTCCTTCTCCAGCCATAATGACAAGGCTTCCGAAGTAAACACCCACATAAGACATATGAATTCATCAAAGTCTAACTTATTCACTAATAGAAAGCAATAATAAACGCTATGCTTACACATCTATGGTCCTATGCTAAACTATTACTTTAAAGTATTAATACCTTATATATGCACTTATCCTCCTGGAATCGAAATACACTAGCGAATAACACACTAATATCCCATCTTCTTTAAACCATTAGGGACGTGTATTTCTTTCCCCACTCAGGAGCATATCTCATTCAGCCCAGTTTGGAACACACACTAACTAGAAACCCCAGTTGCTACTATTTATAACAAGTGTCCAATCCTACGCTGATTGTTTGATCTACAATCAAATTTGTCGTATCCTTCCCCTCAAAAAGCGGTGAAATCACGTAGTGGTTAGTTGTTCGTTTCTCTCCGTTGTCCCGCTGTTCCCCTGTCGCTGATACTTCAAAGCATTCTCCGTTCATTTTTCCTCCCCGCGATTTCCCCCGGTTCTCCGTGTCCGTACGCTTTCCCGTCGGCCGATACGAGTGGCAATGACCTCTGCAACACCTGTATCCTATTTTTATATTAGTAGGTCAATGATCTTTACTTTATTCCTCCTCTCAGAATGAAGTACACAATTGTTAACCCTCCTCCTATTCATTTTGATATGTAAGTTATCAAGGAATCACTAAACTGCAGTTTTTCCGTGACATAGGCCCCCTCTTAAGAGAGTTGACCGCGTCGACTCTTCATCATTGTAGTTTTGATTCCTATGATCCACCAACCTATTCCTCTTCCTCTGAAGTTGGATGTCTAGATAAGAAATCCGCTCCTACATTATCCTTACCCGAGATGTATTCCACTGTGAAGTCCTGTTGCAGCAACAACGTCCATCACATCCACCGTGCGTTGAGCTTCTGCGAAGTAGCTATGAACATCACGTGTTGATGATATGTTTGGATCCTCACATGGCTCACCTCCTCATCCAGTAGGCGACCTCATAGGCACCCTACCATACTACTCATGACTGAAACAAGTGTTGGCTCATCGCTCCTGTACGTCTGGTCGTCTTTCTCTCGACTTGCGTCAGCGACGGCTCACAATACAGACGGATTGTCCCATCCTGTTTGTAACACTGCTTCCATGTCCTCTTGATTTCCCCGGCTTTGCCTCTGGGGATGTTCCACCTCGTCCGCGTTGGACCGAGTCGTCTTTCCCAAACCTCCTGGACTTTTGCTTCCAGGACCATCTTGGGCGATATTGTATCTGGTCAGCCAATCTTCGGTTGGAGTCCTGGGTATTTCTCGCCTTTCCCGACGTTAACCACCCCTTCTGAACTTGGTTACCGGTGAAACTTTCACTTTTGTCCTTTCCCTGACGTGTGATTTCCCTCCTCCTTTCGTTAGGTAAATCTGACCTATCACGTACTGTCCCATAGGCCCTCCTATGTTGTACTGGCGATCTCTGGTCTTCGTCTGGACTGGTAACCTTTGTCCCAATGGCTGCCATCACCATAAAGTGCGAAGCTTTGCTCCCGGATCTCTCCTCATATTTCCTAATGAGATGTCTAGGGAGATTTTTCTGCTCTTCCCCGATCCGGATTTTGTAGATGTTCTTGGACACCACCTTTTCCACAGGATAAGGTCCTTTCCATCCTACTTGGAGTATATTGGTCTCTGCTGGACTCCACACTTCCACTTTGTCTTCCACTTTAAGATCTATGTTACTCTTAGTCCGCTTGTTGGGTGGTGCGTTCTGGCACTCCGAACAAGACTTCAACCACCGGCGTACATCTCCGGTCATTCCTGGCCAGCAATAATGGCCGGACATTTTCTGCAATGTCTCTCTGACACCCATATGTCGATTCTCGGCTATGATGTGTCCACTCTGAAGAATCTGAGGACGGTGGGTCTCTGGAACCACCCACTGCTCGTGCAGATTGTCTCCCCTCCCAGCTCTCCGATAGAGTAGTCGATTCTTCAGAAAGTACTGTCCCCATTCTGGTGGCTCAGCACTTCTTTGCAGCTTCCTGTAGCAAGGACGCAACGTAGTATCCTTCCTCTGGGCAGTATGCAATTCTCCTATCCCTGAGTTGTCGCATAGTGTCTCTGCCTCTTTTTCCTTCCCCTGAGATCCACTGGTTACTGTTCCCTGGTGGGCTGGCTGTTTGGGCATCCCCAAAAAGAAATATTTCGTGCCAATGATCATTGGGAATAGGGAGTCAGCTAATACAGCCGCAGGAATAATGCCCGTGACGTACCTGGATTTAATCTCCACCTTGGCGATTGGCAGCATCATGGTAACAGCACTCCTCATTGCCGGCTGTATTTCTATGGTCTCCCCTGTAAGTTGGTCTGGGCTTACCAGGCTGGCGTCTATCACAGCTTCCCCGTCCAAACCAGTATCGTAGAAACAAACAACCTGCTGGCCATTGACTTCAATCAGTTCGACCACAGGTGGCCTCTCCTGGGCCGGAGTGTCTTCCATCTCCTTGACCGTTTCCTTGACTTCCTCTTTTGATTCCTCGAGGTTGGTTATGCAATTGGCGTCTTCTGCCTTACATCTGCAGGCCACAGTATTATGTGTTTTCGACCCGCAGTGTGTGCACCATGTTCCCTTCCTAGGTTTTCGTGTGTCCTTTTTGTTCCTAGCTCCTTCGCCGACCTCAGCCTTGTCTGTGATCACCGTCGTAGGAATCACTTTGCATGCTGCGAAGTAAGAACTTTTAGGTTTCGATCTGCAGTCCTTCGTGTTATGAGAGGGCACCTTGCAGAATGAACACCCCTTCTCGGACCACGGTCGTTTCGCTGAAGAATTCGAGGTGTTATGGTTTCCTTCCTTCACCTTCTCTGAACTCTCCGTTGACGCCTTTATATAAGGTTCCACTTTTTCTCCTTCCCAGTTTTTAGGTTTCTTTTTCTCTTGTTTCTCCTGACCTTTGGTTTGTGTACTTAGTTCCTCAGTCTCCCCATGTACCTCTACGAATCGTTCCGCCAGCTTATTCACAACATCAATCCGTTCCGCCCCTTGTTCTCCCAAGAAGGTTCTGAGAGGTTTCGACATTTGCTTTCGCATCTGGTCGACCACCATCATCTCTTCGAGACTCTCATAATCCCTCTTGAATTCTGCCAAATCCATCCATTTCTGGAGATAAGATTTCAGCCTCAGACTGTAGGCGGCGAATAGCTCTCCCGGCTCTCGTCTAGACGATCTAAACTTTTTCCGATCCGTTTGTGCGGTGTTGTCAAAATGCTTCATCAAAGCGGCTTTTAATTCCTCGTAATTATTTTCCTGTCCTGGTGGTAAGCGTGTGTACACCTCGAATCCCGAACCTATTAAGCCCTGGGATAATTTAAGCGCCTATCTGCTCCTATCCAGCCCCATAGCGACTGACATTGCTTCAAAGCGACAAGCGTACTGGTCAAAGCGTTCCTTAGACTGATCATAGACAGCTAAGGGAAACTTCATGGCCTGGTACCCATGTCCAATCATGTGGGTTGCACCAGGTGAAGAAGAACTTCCTTCCACTCCATCTATTTCTCCCTTAGTTTGTGTCTTGAGTTCTAACTCTTTCATGCGGTATTCATGTTCTCTGATCTTTGTGGCTTCTTCTGCATCCAACTGGGCCTTTCGATCTTCCCTTTCTGCTTCCAACTGGGCCTTACGATCTTCCCTTTAGGCCTGGCAAAATTCTCGCTCCCTTTCCTGTATGTAATCAGTTAGCTCCGAACCAGATAACCCAATTTCCTCTCCGTTTGCCCTCAGTTCAGCGGTAGTTATTTTGGGAGTGGCCATAGTTAAAGCAGGTAGGTCAGCAAGTTGAGTAAAGACACCTCAAGGCAGTAAAGAAGTACTCACTATAACCAGATAATCTATTATAACCTATATCAATTATCTATGTCTATTAAATATTATTAATCTACAACACCACACAGTATATCACAACCACTCTCTCATCCACAAGAGGAGATATAGGATAAAGACTTATGTAGACGTGTGACCGTGTGACTAGGTATGTAATGTGTCTTACCACCTATCCACATTCACCCTGTCTGGAACTTTCTCACTGTAAAGTCACCAGCGTTAATGAAATGTTTCCACCATAAATGTAATGGCACCATATATCCAATTGACGTCTTTCCATTAAAAGTCATCAATGTTATAGTTATATTTATTCCAATCAGTATGTCCCAACATGCAGGTACTCCGCTATGCCTGTGCCAATATGCAGGTACCCCTCTATGCATATGCCCTGTTATGCCTCCAGGTCATATGGGTATTATGTTGTACCTCGCTCGCTCCACCAATTATGTCACTTGTTTTCCCGGGAGGAATGTGGAATCAACAAGCACATCTTCAAACTTATTATCTGTTGGGATTATTGACTGACTTCTGTCTATACTCCTCCCTTCTGTCTTCCCTTCCATATATCTATTTCTTTCACTCTCTCTGTTATTCCCTCAACACATACTCCGACAACAGTTCCTTTCAACGATAAATAAAAGATTTATTAATAAAAACTATGTCTGATGTATGTATGGACTGTGTAAGCGTAGTTGATAGTGTATTCTATTGTTGGTGCCAGAATGAACTCTGAATGTCTAGCAGCAGTGTCACATCTCGCCCACTCATTATGTAAAACCACAGGACAGCACATCAAACAGAAAAGCTCTCACCCTGGATGATCCGTATGCTTGAGTCTGACGGTAAATCCGTTATTGAATGAAACAAAACTGTTCACCGCTGTATCACTGTACAGTAATAATAATCCGGTCAGTTTATGACTTCGCCCGAGTCTGTTTCATGAAAGTATTTATCCGACATTGAAAAAACACCACATCACCACAGTTCAGCATATTGTCTCTATGAGTAGCAATGTTTTTACTTGTCTATTGTCTATGCCTACAAGACGTAGGTATTTTTTATTCTGCTTTGTTTTCTGCAAACTTATATTCCTTTTTTCCTTATTACGTTAGTTATCTGGATCTTCTTTTTCAAAGTTCCTTTAAAAGTATAGTTTATTTCTTCTTTGATCCTGTCTAATTTATTACTTGGTTTATTGGGGTATTTGCTCTCCCCACAAATGAAATGCCTTTAGTTTTATCTTCAAAGCTTTTCCAGCACACACGAAGTATGTGTCTATCTTCTCGTTATATCCGGATAGGAGTTGAACCTGTGAAAAGTATAACAGATCCAGTGATAAGTGTCTGCCACTTAATACTACTTATGCAAGTGTCCTTCTCCAGCCATAATGACAAGGCTTCCGAAGTAAACACCCACATAAGACATATGAATTCATCAAAGTCTAACTTATTCACTAATAGAAAGCAATGATAAACGCTATGCTTACACATCTATGGTCCTATGCTAAACTATTACTCTAAAGTATTAATACCTTATATATGCACTTATCCTCCTGGAATCGAAATACACTAGCGAATAACACACTAATATCCCATCTTCTTTAAACCATTAGGGACGTGTATTTCTTTCCCCACTCAGGAGCATATCTCATTCAGCCCAGTTTGGAACACACACTAACTAGAAACCTCAGTTGCTACTATTTATAACAAGTGTCCAATCCTACGCTGATTGTTTGATCTACAATCAAATTTGCCGTATCCTTCCCCTCAAAAAGCGGTGAAATCACGTAGTGGTTAGTTGTTCGTTTCTCTCCGTTGTCCCGCTGTTCCCCTGACGCTGATACTTCAAAGCATTCTCCGTTCATTTTTCCTCCCCGCGATTTCCCCCGGTTCTCCGTGTCCGTACGATTTCCCGTCGGCCGATACGAGCGACTTTTTGGCACAATAGGATACTCTGCAACACCTGTATCCTATTTTTATATTAGTAGGTCAATGATCTTTACTTTATTCCTCCTCTCAGAATGAAGTACACAATTGTTAACCCTCCTCCTATTCATTTTGATATGCAAGTTATCAAGGAATCACTAAACTGCAGTTTTTCCGTGACAGCATTGTCACATACATTCTTGTTCTATCTCCACAAGAGAAATACCTTCGGATGTTATGACTCTTCCGTGATTGTCCATTCCTTCAGATGTTATGACTCTTTCGTCATTGTGTTACAGATTAAATTGTTGGAAGAATGCTTCCATTTACTTGGATGCTATATTGTAGAATTTCTTTCAACTTAAGGCATTCACAACGTTTCTGACAAATTATTTCTAACCTAAGTTGCTCGCTGTGTACAATAAACTAAATGTAGCAGAGCTTGTTAGTTATCTGCAATCCATGCTGAATTGTCCGCACATCTTATATTAATTATGTTTTTTCCTCAGATGGCTATCATCTCTCTCTCTCTCTCTCTCTCTCTCTCTCTCTCTCTCTCTCTCTCTCTCTCTCTCTCTCTCTCTCTCTCTCTCTCTCTCTCTCTCTCTCTCTCTATATATATATATATATATATATATATATATATATATATATATTTGGAGGGTACAAGCGAAGATGTACCGGTGTTCCTTTTCCTCTGGAGTGAACCAGGCTGGCTGAGAGAGGGATCATTCTGTATGGGCATCACATGGTCTCTATATTTCAGCCCAGGCTTTGTGCTACGGAGAGGTATAACTCCATACCTGGTCTTAAAAGGTCTCGGAATCAAAACGAGAGGTAATAGTTACGGGTTATCAGTCCTTGTCAATTGGCGTAGACATGGGTTGCCACGGGTTGCCTCTGACGGTGGGAGACATCTACATGTGTCATTGATCAGCTACCGCCTGCCTCCGACCAATTAGGTGCTGATCCCATCTGCTTCAATTGGTGCTTGGGGCTAGGACAAAATCTGACACACACGCTATAAAATCAATGCACCATGTACTCCATCCATCCATCATGTGCCATGCCGGTAAGCGTGGGCGGTCATGTTCTGCCATCTCACTATATCAACAGAGTCGTGGATCAGTTCCGTGTTTCTGTCTCGACCATGCCACAAGGCTAAGCCATCCAGATACTTGTTTCTAGGTCTTCCCCTTGGTCTGTTCCCCTCGATCTTACCAGTTGTCACAAAGTTCTCCAAATCATTTCTTCTCATAACATGCCCAAAAAATTGTGACTGTCTACGTCTAATGTCTCTGATCAGTTTACGATCATGTACTACTTAAATGAAAAATAGAAACCTCAAGCTACGGCTTGCAACATGAAACGTGACGTGAGAACCATGTGTCCAGGATGTTAAACTGACCTGACGAATATTCAGGAAGTGAGAAAAACGGCAGTGATTCATGCCGAACTCAATTGTCTCAACATTGATATTGCTGACCTGCAAGAGACTCGCCTCGCTGAGGAAGGGTCCATCCATCCATCATGTGTCATGCCGATACGCATGGTCGGTCATGTTTTGCCATCTCACTCGATCACGAAGGAAAGCAACGGCAAACTACCTTCTATAAAAGTGCCTAGTTCATTATGATTCGCTTAAAGACAGATTAATTCAAGACAAGGACAGAGAATTAAAATTAGCAACATGGAATGTTAGGACGTTAAACGACGACGAAATATTAGATAACATCAAACAAGAAATGAAAAGAGAGAAAATTAATATTTTAGGGATGTGCAAAACGAGAAGGACAGGAGCAGGCACCAAGATAGATGAAGATTTTAAGACTATTTATTCTGGAGGAGAAAATCGACAAAGGGGGGTAGCAATTATTTTGGACCGGCAAACATCAAAATAAGTTCCAGGATATTGGGCCGTGTCAGAGTTCTACTAGTTAAATTAAGCGAAAGACTTTTTGGCATAAATGTTATTCAAGTATATGCCCCAACCGGAGAATCCAGTGAAGACAGTGTAGAAGGATTGTATAAAGACATAGAGTCTGCTTTAAAGAAATGTATAAATTCAGAAATAAACATCATAATAGAGGACTTAAATGCAAAAGTAGGAAATCAAGGTGATAGATACTCAGTAGGAAACTATGGATTAGGACAGAGAAATGAAAGAGGATACAGACTTGTAGAGTGGTGCAAATGCCCTTTCAAGGTATGTTGTAGCTACACTGACAGTTATGCTTAAATGCGCTAAAGAACACAACGAACAACTTCTGCGTCACAGGTATGAAGCATACAAAACCAATGTCTTTATTTCCTTAAAGAACAAATCAGCTAGCTACGTCGACATATTCCGTCGTATCACGTACCCACTAGACTGATTTGGTTATACTTCATAGCCTCTCTTCAGGGCGAGTTGTACTGTGATTCTTTATTACAATATCACGAGTAACATACCTTACTTACAACCTTCTGTACTGGGTCATCACCGGGCTGGCGGCCCACTCCCGCAACACAGCTGTGCTCACTCTCTGTGCTGTAAAGTGTTCAATGACCTGGTTGCGGCGACGTGTGTACTGGCCATCTTCTTGCTATCTCCACGATCTCGCCGGCTAGTTAACAATTTCTCCCGATGGTCGATCATTGGTTTGATATTCACTTTCAAATCTCTGTCCTCATATTCATATTTTAACTTTGGCTTGCTGTTGCTACGATGCTGACGTGATGGCTTTTCCCAGCAGAGTGACCACGTCTGTCGGTTGACCACGCCTGCTCAATACATCACGTGGCCTGGGCTCGCTTTAATATTGGTTTCTTCAATTATATATATTTGGAGGGTACAAGCCTCATCCCTGTGCGAAGAAATGCAACCTAAAGGCAAAATGTCATGGCAGGGCAGACCAGGCCCTAAGCATTGGTTGGCAGCTGGTCTAGGATCGAAATTCCGACTTTCATTCCGGTTTCATGTTACATATATGCTCACATATTTCTTAGCATCATAACTAAAGTGAAGTGCTTTAAACGCTGCACGGATCATGCAATCGATAATCTGCCAACATTGTCGCGCTGGCAAAGTAATGATAGAGGAGCAGTGGCTCTGGCCAACAGTACAGTTGTGTTGTGGTAATCAATAGCCAGTGGATTCATACAACATTGCGACATCAGGCAGTAGAAGTCAGTCATCATACCCAGAACATAGTTAACAAACTCAACCAGCTCTTGACAAAATTAGACAGACCTAATTTTTAAGACAACCAATTGCGTCACACCCATAAGCTAAAGTTGGTGACGCAACACAGACGGGAGGAGAGTATGTCAAGGATCTGAATGAGAGGACAGAAGTAATAGAAGGATAGAAGTTAGGGATAAAGACTAAGACAGGATAGAGATAACATCCCTTACCAGGGAATAGAGAATAAAGGGCTTAAACAGTGCTCCGACAGGACACGCACGTGTCATAAGTAGGACAAGGTAGGACATGACATTGATTTACTCCCAGGTTGGAGTAGAAAGAGATAACCACGGGAAGTACCCGTAAACAGCACTAACTCTAGCACAGTAACTAGTGACAGGCTACTGAACTGCGTGCGAGGTAACAGAGCACGCAAGAGTGCTGACGCACGAGGATTCACAGGTCCGCAGCTGAACAACGCTGCAAAGTGAGGGCAGACGGGACTGGACGGTTGAGGAGACAAGTTGATGTATTCTGACCACTGTGTGGTTTACAGGGCACAGTAGTGTAGTGACTTAAGCTAGGATTAGGACAGTTAGAGATTGTACTTAGTATTGTCAGGGTTGTATTGATTGTGATGATGTGCATATATAAATGTTTATGTAAGCTCGTGGAGCAGATTGTATTCAGTACGTAATAAAGCGACTTTACTCTTTGTACACCTACGAGTTGATATTCGTGCGGTACAAATGAAGAATCCCTGTGTGCCTGTATAAACTAGGTTGCTGATACCACGGAAGTGGACCCACGATATCGATGGCTACCCTCTCGAAAGGAGAGTTCATGATGGGCATTTCACCCAAGACCACCGGTGCTGTCCAGTGTTTCGGTGCCACCCTCTGGCACTCAGGGCATGACTTCACATACCGACGCACATCAATTGTCATTCCCGGCCAATAGTAGTGGCAGGAAATTCGCTGCATCGTGGCGGCAATACCCATATGCCCACTAAATAAGATGGTATGCCCCATATGAAGAATCTGGGAGCGGCGGGCCTTCGGGACCACCAAATGACCATGTAGGTTGTCTCCTCTTCCGGATCTCCTGTAGAGTATCCTATTCTTCATATAGTACTGCCCCCGTTTGGGTGGATCAGCACTTTTCTGCAGCTTTTTGTAGGAAGGACGTAGAGTAGCATCCTCACTCTGGGCAGTTCGCAACTCCCCTGGCAGTGGGTTAGTCACATTTGCTTCTGCCTCATCCGTTCTCGTCTGAGAGCGAGTCTGTATTGCTCCCATATGGATTGGCTCCCTGGGCATTCCCAGAAAGACATACCGGAAACCGAGGATTACGGGAAAAATGGGATCGGTCAACATCGCGGCCTTGATGGTGCCGGTGACATATCTTGACCGAATATCCACTCTGGCAATGGGCAACTTCATGGCTACAGCACTCTTCTGTTTAGGCTGTATCTCCATGGTCTCACCTGTGAATTGTTCTGGGTGTACCAGATCCGCAGAAATCACGGCCTCCCCGTCCAGTTCTGTGTCGTACAAACACTCCACTTGACGACCATTAACTTCTACCAATTCCACTACAGGTGGTTTTTCCTGGTCTGGAGTCTCTCCCTCGACCTCGACCTGTTCGGTGGGCTCCACCTTAGGTTTCCCGGGGCACACGACGAATTGAGAGTCTCCTGACTTTTTCCTGCATTCAATAGCATTGTGTGTATTCGACCTGCAGTGTTTGCACCATTTCCTTGTCCTAGATTTTCTAGTGCCGGACTTTAGTGAGCTCTCCTGGTGGATAGTTTCCTTATCGACCTTGGCATTTTCACTGACCACCTGCGTTGAAGTCACTTGACATGCCGCGAAGTGAGGGTTCTTAGCCTTCGACTTGCAGTCCTTCGTATTGTGAGAAGGTGACTTACAAATCGAACAGCACTTCTCCGACCACGGCCGTTTATGTGTAGAGCTCGAAGTGCTCTTGCTTCCCTCCTTCGTCTTCTCCAAACTCTCCTCTGAAGCTTTAACATATGGTTCCACCTTCTTAGTTCCCGTGCTTTTGGCTTTCTTCAGGTTGTGTTTTTCCTGACTTTTGGTGTTTGTAGAAAGGTTTTCGGCTGCCTCCCCATGTACCTCGACGAACCGTTCTGCCAATTTCGTCACCATGTCGATTCGTTCCGCCCCTTGTTCTCCCAAGAATGTCCTGAGAGGTTTCGACATTTGCTTTCGCATCTGGTCGACTACCATGAGCTCTTCCAGACTCTCATAGTCATTTGCGAACCCAGCCAAATCCATCCACTTATGGAGATAGGATTTCAGACGCAGACTATAGGCGGCGAACAACTCACCCGGTTCTCGTTTCGCTCCTCGAAATTTTTTCCGGTAGGTATATGACGTAACTTCGAATCGTTTCAGCAGAGCTGTCTTCAACTCGTCATAATTGTTCTCGTGTCCTGGCAGCAGGCGAGAATAAACCTCGTAACCGGTCCCGCGTATTCCCTGGGATAGCTTCAGATTCCATTTGTCACGATCCAGACCCATAGCAACAGAGATAGCCTCGAAGCGTTGAAGGTACTGGTCGATCTTCTCCTTGTCCTCTTCGTAGATCGCTAGAGGGAACTTCATAGCATGATAACTATGTCCACCTACTGGTGTTGAGCCAGGGAGAGAGGAACCTCCCATTGCTCCCTCAGTTTCCCTACTAGATTGATTCTTACGCTCGAGTTCCCGCATCCGGTACTCGTGCTCCCTTTTCTGAGCTTCTTTTTCAGCTTCCAATTTCTTAGCAGCCTGTTCAGCTTCAAGTTTCTTAGCTGCTTGCTCAGCTTCAATTTTCTTAGCTGCTTGCTCAGCTTCAAATTTCTTAGCTGCTTGCTTAGCTTCCAATTTCTTAGCAGCTTGTTCTGCTTCCATCCTCTTGGTTTCTAACTCCATCTTCCTCAATTCCATCTCGGCCTTCCGATTTTCCCTTTCTGCTTGGCGAAAATCCCCCTCCACCTCCTGTATGTAATCTGTTAGTGCAGACCCCGACAGTCCCATTGCTTCCCACGTTGCCTTTAGTTCTGCCAGATCTAGCTTAGGAGTGGCCATTTTCCCGAGAGGTAAGATAGCAGATAGAGTGTAGATTAACTCCAAGATAAATATATAGATAATGAACAATTACAGTTAATCTATATATTTAAGACCACAACACAACACAATCACTCAGTGACAAGAGCAGAATCAGGACCACAGACTTATGCAGACGTGTGAAGTGTGAATAGGTAAGATATGTGTTTTAACCCCTATCCACATTCACTCTAGCTGGATTCTCTCTCTCTCTCTCTCTAACAATATCTCCGTCCTCTAACTAAACATCCCGTGTCAAAGGACCCCGTTGTCAGGAGATCCCGCTGTCAAAAGATCCCATTTGCGAGAGGTCCCGGGTTCAACTTCCGGACGAGCCCCCAATAAATGTCGTAGTAATCCTTTATTACTTTAGTGTCGTCCCTGGAGTGAGGGAAATCAACACCCACATTTTAATTAACCCAATATTATTGTCCTAGAGAAACCACCAGATTCCGTCCACAAAATCCTTCAGTCTGTAGACACCTCTTTCTTACTCTCATTCACCCCTGGATCATACGCCCTCTCATTCTTCCCCAACACAACATACTCAAAAACTCTAGCTTTAACAAATAAATACCACAAATAATTTATTAAAGCAAAGAGTATGTGTGTGAGAAATGGATGTGTGTAATGTGTAGAATGTGTGTCGAATATTCTAAAGTGTATGTAGAATCAGACCAGTGCATCAGGAGCAAAGTTAGTTACATCACTGTGCTGAGCACACAACAGCACCGAGTATTCCCGACAGAAAACCTCACCAAGAATATGTTTCTCCGGCCACGTGACAACTTTCTCCGATCACTCTCGAACACTCAGGACGCTGGTCATCAATGATCGACAATGTCCAATCTTGGTCTTCACTCTAACACACACTATGAATTTACTATGTTCACTAATGTTCGTTGATCAGAGAATCTTTCCAATAACTTAAATGTCACATGTGAAAATATAACTGTTCATAAGTCACTGGTTATACGATTTTTCCCATAAAAAAAAAAAAAAACAACCTATTAATGTTCCAGGTAGATATATATATTGGTATATGTGTTACGTATAGTGTTCTGAATGATTTAGCATATCACTCAAGGAAAAATCACACATATGTTCATCAAGTCCTGCTCAGCAGAAGTCAGGTTTCTGCAGACCAACTAGGCCATGAGCCCAGTGTACAAGCCTCTCAGTAACCTCTGTCTTCCATCCGTGAGCCATCTTTCCTTCAACTTTGATACTAACTTCTTGGTAGTATATCGTATCACCATCAACAAGGAGACCTGTAAGTGGAACCTGTAGAATAGAGAATCCCCTGGTGAGAGCAACTCAATTCTGACCTTAATTAGGTGAGTGTAGGCCGATAGCAGCACTCAGATCTATAACAGAGAACCGAACTCTGTTATACGGCCAAATAGCTCATCACATTGGTCTGAGACATGGAAACACAAGGAAAGATTAAAGGAAACGGGTAGAAACCCAGCAGATGCCCTACTGGAAGATCCTACCTTTTCACATTCCCTTCATCCCTCCCAACCATCCTCAATCTCTCTAATTATTATCCCACTACATTGTCCTTAACTCCCTGAGTTACATAATATATTACACAAGCTAGTTAAAGCTACACAATAGGTTACTAGTGTCGACGCTCCTATAATACTTTCTAGCACCGCATTTATAGAACATTCTATCACCGCACAGAACTGTACTCTATTCCTAATCATACTCTAAGTTAGATATGATTAATAGACTACCATATGCCTATTCCGGTTGATGATTGAGACTATGCAATCACAGACTGGATCTATGTCCGCCGATAAATATCAACACTTTGACACTATAGTCTCTTTCAATTAACACAACTCGGAATACTGCGCCGATCTTTAACACTTTAGAAATTTTGGTCAACTCACTCAACTTGTTTACCTCAACTGGTTTTAATTCAACGGCTTGAGTGACGTCACCAAAAATTCTAGACGCTAATCAGTCCAGAGTCTGGTTTTCTCCGCCTGTTTTAGACTGACTGGAATCAATCCGCCGTCTAGTTTGCTTTCATCTGGGACTTGTCCCGGCACTTCCGAGAGTCCCGCTAATCTGGGATCTGGAGAATCATGTCCCCTACATCACAAGACCTCTCCGACGTCTGTCCAGACATTCCGTCTACAACATTAAAGGCCGACTACGGCCTTGCAGACGGATGGCGCCATTGTACGTTTCTCTAACAACCCACATCATACAGAAATGCCGACCGTGTGCAGACAGTTTTCGCGACGTATTTTGTTCCTCAGTCCCCTACTCATCAAAGGATTGCCTGTTATTGTAGACGAATGTCGGGTCTTTTTGTTATCGATCGAAACTATCAAGGTTTTTCCCGCGACATCTACCCTCCCCTGTTCTAAAACATTCGATTGTATTTATAGATAGGGTTATCAAGATGGCTTACGTTTGTAAACTATGAGTATTGAGAAATGTATGTGGATTGGCAATGTGGACGTCCATGAGACATTATGTCACATAGCCTCCCCCTTAAGTCGGTCATTTAT
>OY992878.1:97514187-97556145 GCA_963921405.1 Cepaea hortensis | reverse complement strand
GAGGAGGAGAAGGAGGGGGAGGAGGAGGAGGAGGAATGATGAGGAGGGAGGAGGAGGAAGAGGGAAGAGGAGGGATGTGGAGGACGGAGGAGGAGGGAGGAGGTAGAGGGAGGAGTAGGAGAAAGGAAAAGGGAGGAGGAGAGAGGAGGAGAAGTGAGGAGGTAGGAGGAGGAGGAAGAGGGAGGAAGAGGAAGAGGGAGGAGGAGGAAAAAGGGAGGAGGAGGATGGAAGAAGGAGGAGGTAGAGGGAGGAGGGGGAGGGGAAGAGGAAGAGGGTAGGAGGAGGAGGGGAGAGGAGAGGAGGGATGTGGAGGAAGGAGGAGGAGGGAGGAGGTAGAGGGAGGATGAGGAGGGAGGAAAAGGGAGGAGGAGGGAGGAGAAGGAAGAAGGGAGGAGGAGGGAGGAGGTAGAGGGAGGAGGAAGAAGAGTGAGGAGGAGGAGTGAGGAGGAAGAGGGAGGAGGAGGAGGAAGAGGGAGGAGGAGGATGGAGGAGGAAGAGGAGGAAGAGGGAGGAGGAGGAAGGAGGAGGGAGGAGGAGGAGGGAGGAGGTAGTAGGATGATTGATTGCCATCCCACCAGGTTATATGTTATCGCGGACCTAAGAGAGAAGTGTCTATGTAGAAGACCATTTCCTGGACGTACGTCTTTTGGGAGGGGGAGGAGGGAGGAGGGAGGAGGAGGAAGAAGAAAAAAAAAATACGACAGTGGGCTGCACTGGACTGAAAGGAAGGCGTGTAGAAAATTTCATCTCAATCGGATGGGCCGTTCGCGAGCGCATAAAGGACAGACGGACATACAGACATACGGACAGACAGACAGACAGACAGACAGACATACGGACAGACAGACAGACAGACAGACAGACGGAGATCCTTTTTATATATAAGACTAGCTGACCCTGCCCGGCTTCGCCCAGACCCTGGTGGGGAGCATCTCATTTAATTCATATAAGTAGTCATATAAGTTCTCGTTCCCGTTACCGACTATCTGTCTGTCTGACTGTCTGTCTGTCTGTCTGACCCAGCCGTCTTCGCCCAGACCCTGATGGGGAGCATGTCATTTAATTCATATAAGTAGTCATATAAGTTCCCGTTCCCGACTGTCTGTCTGTCTGTCTATCTATCTATCTGTCTGTCTGTCTGACCCAGTCCAGCCCATGGTGGAGAGCATCTCATTTAAATCATATAAGTAGTCATATAAGATCCCTTTCCCGACTATCTGTCTGACTGTCTGTCTGTCTTGGTTAAATGGAGGAGGGAGGAGGAAGAGGGAGGTGGAGGAGGGAGGAGGAGGGCGGAGACAGGAGGAGTAGGGAGGAATAGGAGGGAGGAGGAGGGATTAGGAGGAGGAGAGGGAGGAGGAGGGAGGAGGAGGAGGGAGGAGAAGGAGGGAGGATGAGGAAGGAGGAGGGAGCAGGAGGAGGAGAGGGAGGAGGAGAAAGAGGGAGGAGGAGGAATGTGAAGGGAGGAGGAGGTAGAGGGAGGAGGAGGGAGGAGGAGGAGGAAGGAGGAGGGGGAGGAGGAGGAGGGAAGAGGAGGTAGAGGGAGGAGGAGGGAAGAGGGAGGAGGAGGAAGGAGGAAGAGGAAGAGGGAGGAGGAGGGAGGAGGAGGAGTGAGGAGGTAGAGGGAGGAGGAGGAGGAAGGAAAAGGGAGGAGGAGGGAGGAGAAGGAAGAAGGAGGAGGAGGGAGGAGGTAGAGGGAGGAGGAGGGAGGAGGAGGAGTGAGGAGGTAGAGGGAGGAGGAGGAGGGAGGAAAAGGGAGGAGGAGGGAGGAGAAGGAAGAAGGAGGAGGAAGAGGGAGGAGGAGGATGGAAGAAGGAGGAGGAAGAGGGAGGAGGAGGATGGAGGAGGGAGAGGGAGAAGAGGGAGGAGGAGGAAGGAGGAGGAAGAGGGAGGAGGAGGATGGAGGAGGGAGAGGGAGGAGGGGAAGAGAAGAAGGTAGGAGGAGGAGGAGGGCAGTGGAGGAGAAGAATGGAGAAGGAGGGAGGAGGAGGGAGGAAGAGGAAGAGGGAGGAGGAGGAAGGAGGAGGGGGAAGGAAGAGGAGGAGAGAGGAGGAGGGAGAGGGAGGAGGAGGAAGGAGGAGGGGAGGGAAGAGGAGGAGAGAGGAGGAGGGAGGGGGAGGAGGAGGGAGGAGGAAGAAGGAGGAGGAGGAGGGAGGATGAGAACGCAGGAGGAGGAGGAGGAGGGAGGAAGAGGGAGGAGGAGGAAGGAGGAGGGGAGGGAAGAGGAGGAGAGAGGAGGAGGAGGGGGAGGAGGAGGGAGGAGGAAGAAGGAGGAGGGGAGGGAGGATGAGAACGCAGGAGGAGGGAGAGGAGGAGGGATGAGGAGGAGAGAGGAGGTGGAGAGAGGAAGAGGTAGAAGGAGGAGGGAGAAGGAGGAGGGAGGAGAAGGAGGGGGAGGAGGAGGAGGAGGAATGATGAGGAGGAGGAGGAGGAAGAGGGAAGAGGAGGGATGTGGAGGACGGAGGAGGAGGGAGGAGGTAGAGGGAGGAGTAGGAGGAAAGGAAAAGGGAGGAGGAGAGAGGAGGAGAAGTGAGGAGGTAGGAGGAGGAGGAAGAGGGAGGAAGAGGAAGAGGGAGGAGGAGGAAAAAGGGAGGAGGAGGATGGAAGAAGGAGGAGGTAGAGGGAGGAGGGGGAGGGAAGAGGAAGAGGGTAGGGAGGAGGAGGGGAGAGGAGGAGGAGGGATGTGGAGGAAGGAGGAGGAGGGAGGAGGTAGAGGGAGGATGAGGAGGGAGGAAAAGGGAGGAGGAGGGAGGAGAAGGAAGAAGGAGGAGGAGGGAGGAGGTAGAGGGAGGAGGAAGAAGAGTGAGGAGGAGGAGTGAGGAGGAAGAGGGAGGAGGAGGAGGAAGAGGGAGGAGGAGGATGGAGGGGAGGAAGAGGAGGAAGAGGGAGGAGGAGGAAGGAGGAGGGAGGAGGAGGAGGGAGGAGGTAGTAGGATGATTGATTGCCATCCCACCAGGTTAATATGTTATCGCGGACCTAAGAGAGAAGTGTCTATGTAGAAGACCATTTCCTGGACGTACGTCTTTTGGGAGGGGGAGGAGGGAGGAGGGAGGAGGAGGAAGAAGAAAAAAAAAAATACGACAGTGGCTGCACTGGACTGAAAGGAAGGCGTGTAGAAAATTTCATCTCAATCGGATGGGCGTTCGCGAGCGCATAAAGGACAGACGGACATACAGACATACGGACAGACAGACAGACAGACAGACAGACATACGGACAGACAGACAGACAGACAGACAGACGGAGATCCTTTTTTATATATAAGATGTATGTTTAAATTACAAACATGTGTGTATGTCTATAATTTAGTTGAGTGTTATTTTTCAAGCGCCATAGAACGGCTTATTGCTGTCGCAAATGAGTGCGTATGCCTGATTCATGACTGTTTAGCCGGTTTAGGAAGCTTAAAATATGTTTTCTTACCTGCAATGTATTTATGGCAATCACACACACACAAATAGACAACACGTGTGTTACACAAATGGAACAAAGACGAATTACAAAAACTCGTGTTGTGCGGAAAGACCTCGCACTAATGTTTCGCTCATCTGTATTTAATCCAGTCACTCAATTTCGTTTTCTCTCCTTTCACTCACACATTCACTCCACATTAGTTTACAAAGGCGTTGTGTTATTAAAATATTGTCATGAAAAAGAAATTCAATGAAAAAATATTTTTACAATAAATTTGGGCTCAGTTTACAGAGTTGTAGAGCCGCATGACTGTGCTATCTTTTCACACTAGTCATGTTATGTACAAAAATTTTTACGGGGTTACAAGGATTGTTTGTAATCAATCCTGAGTATGATACCTAATCTAACTAATCTATTCTACTTTCGTGAGCTGAGCTAAGCTAACTAAGGGAACTAATCTACCTAAATGAATTAAATGGGGTGAAATGTGTTAGTTACCTTAATGTATTTGTAAATCTGATGATATTAATTTCAAATAATGGTTTAAATTTAAGTAATGGTTTATTTAACTAACTTATCTTAACATGTATATAACAATGATGAATTACTGATGTGTTTATGCGATTCATGGATATACTTTAATAGTTTCAAATCTATCACTATCTAAATAAATGTAAATTAATTTTAGAAACTAAATATTATTAGCTTCCTATGGAAAAATTATGGGGATGTTTTTATAAATTATTTCACAAATAACAAAGATATCATATTCCCTGCAACTGCAATAAAAGCATGTTATAATACATATCACAATATATTTGTATCTAATACACTATTTAACTAATTAATTCCAGGTCTGATGGTGAAGTAATGTTCCTTGAAGTTGAATATCAATCTATTTAGCAATCTTATTTACAATGTCTGATATTCTACGCGCTGATCCTTGGTTGTGTCTATATGTTGATCTACTCCTGTGTCGAATATATAATGAAGTGACGGCGTAGACAGTTTATGATGTGTCTGTCCGTTTTCATTTGTAATGACACAGTTTTCTGCACACTTTAGTTTAAGCCGAAAACATCCTATGAGCACTATCGTGTCTATAACACACCAGTCTGGACACAGAGTAGTTATAGTGTCAATGACTATGGTGTTGTTGGATCGCTCCTCTGCGGTAAATCAGGTATATCGACGTCAGAGGGGAGGGTCTGCTCAGAGTGTCAGCAAGTAAGTTCATTTTACCCTTAATGTGCTTGATGGTAAAAGAGTAGTTTTGGAGTATAACAGACCATCTATAAATACGGCTGTTTCTGTGGACTCCTTACTCCATGACGGTGAGTGGGGAATTGTCGGTTTCGATGACAAAGTGTGTCCCTGCCAAAAATCTATGAAGTTTACGGACACAGTAAATTATACTTAACGCTTCCAATTAAGAGACTCCGTACTTAGCCTCCGTTGGCGTGATCTTCCGGCTTACGTAGATAATTGGGTGGAAAATTCCATCATAATGTTGGCTCAGTACGCCGGCTATGGATACAGCACTCGCGTCTGTCCTAAGAAAATATGGGAGGTTCGGGTTAGGTAAGCGTAATATTGGAACATCGCTAAACATATGTTTAAGTTTTGATAAAGCGTTTATTAACTCAGCATCTTTTACATTAATTTTTACAGAAGCCTTTAACAAATTTGAAAAAATGCTGGTAATTTCAGCTAAATTTGGGATGAATTTGTTATAGTTGTTTACCAGACCAAGTAAACTTCTCACTTGCTTCATGATGGTCGGCATGGTGAGGTTTAAAATCTTGGTAACAATTTTTTTATCAGTTTTCAGTTGGCCTTTTGTGATGGTATGGCCAAGGAAGTCAATTTCTTCCAGCCCCAACTCCACTTTTGTTGGTTTTACTGTAAGACCGAATAGTTTTATTCTCTCGAAGACATGTCTTAGTTTCTGTAGATGTGTGGTCCAGTCTGCGGTATGAATACATATGTCGTCTATATATGTCTCAGTATTCGTCACTCCATGCAATAGATCCCTAGTAAGGCGAACAAATGTGGCGGGAGCATTACGAAGTCCAAATGGAAGAAATCGCCACTCATACAGACCTAAAGGTGTTGAAAAGGCAGTCAAAGGAATAAAATTTTTGTTCATCGGGACCTGCCATTATTCTTTCGTTAGGTCAAGTTTAGAGAAGATCATAGATGTTGACATGTTTAAGATGAGATCTTCGCAAGAAGGGATAGGTTCTGCGTCTATCTTAGTGACACAATTTAATTTTCTATAATCCACACAGAGACGGATGGTGGAGTCCTTCTTTTTTACCAGGACAATAGGAAAAGAATATTCCGACTGAGACTTTTGAATTATTCCACTCGCTTCAAGATCAAGAATTTCCTTGTCGAGTTTTTGTCTATAATTTAAAGGGATGGAATAAGGTCGGCATTTTATAGGCGTGTAGTCAGATAGAGGAATGGAGTGTTCGATTCTGTCAGTCCTACCTGGAATGTCAGAAAAAATTTCTTTGTACTTAGTTACTAATGCTATTGTCTGCTGTTTCTGCTCGTCTGTGAGTTTTGGTTCTATATGTATACTGTCAATTGTCGCTGTCATGTCCACTGTTGGAAAAGGTAGTTCCATGTCGTCGTATTCTGTTCGGTTAAGTACTGTGGTGGTACTAAGTGCGTGTTCTGTTTGCTGGCTAAGTGTGGTTGCGCTGTCGTCGTCTTCTGTCAGACTAATTAGTGTAGTTGCGTTATGTTCGTCTGTCGTCCGATAGATTGGTGTAGATGCATCCTGTTCGTCTGTCGTCTGTTCTTCTCGTCTTAAAAAATATTGTTTCAGCATGTTGATATGGAATATCTTTAATTTTCGGTTTATCGATATTTCATAGTCGACATCTGATATCTTTCGTACCACTTTGAATGGCCCTTGCCATGATGTTAATAGTAAGTTACGTTTATCTGGCAATAGAAGTAGTACCTCTTGTTCTGGTTCGAGGTGTAAGGTTTTGGCACCTTTGTTTGCGTAATGGCGGTAGATCTGTCCTGTCCTTTTCTCTCCAAAGATGCTTTAGCTATTACACACGCTTTCATGATTTTGTTGCGTGTTTCCGTCACCATTTCATAAGGTGATACTATTGTTGGATTATCTTAGGTGTTAGTAATTAACTGATGGTAAATCGTGAGGGGTCCACGCGAGTTAGCCCCGTATACTAACTCGAATGGGGAGAAACCCATACTTGAGTGCGGAATTTCTCGGTAGGCGAACAGCACTGTTGGTAACAGTGTATTCCAATCAGATGGGTTCTCTGCTGTCACCTTAGCCAGCATGTGTTTTAAATTCCCATTAATTTTCTCTATGATTCCATTGCTGGCTGGGTGGTATGCAGTGGTGAAATGTTGCTTAATCCCTAGCAATTTGGTAAGAGCTTGCGTCGCAGCTGATATGAATTGCGTTCCCCGATCCGATAAGATAGTACGAGGGAATCCGAATCGAGAGAACAGGTGCAAAATGACGTTGGCTACATCATTGGAGGTGATATATTTCAGGGCCGCCGCCTCTACCCACCTTGAACAGAGGTCTACCAGAGTTAAAATAAAACGGTTTCCTTTGCTCGACACCTGATTTAGGGGTCCAACAATATCTACCGCTACACTTTCAAAAGGTCTAGAGGCCAATGTTGACGGTTGGACCTCTGCTGTTACATGCTTTCCCTTTCTTTCCAACTGTTGACAAATGGTACACGAACGACAAGTTTTAATATCACTACAAAATTTCGGCCAGTAGAAATGGGCTAGAATTCTGGCTCTAGTCTTATTGAAGCCTAAATGTCCAGCAAACGGCGAGTCGTGTGCAATTTTTAACACGGTTTGTCGGTGTTTTATAGGTAGCACCGTCTATTGAATTTCATGGTTATTTGTGGTATAATTTCTCATGAGGATACCATTATGAAGTTTAAAATACCATGACGCGTTTTTGGTCACTTTTGATTTCTCTCCCAGAAACTTTAAACAGGGTGAGATAGTTGGGTCGGCGCGTTGCGCCTCTATAAAATTTTGTCTGTTGGTGTTACTTATCGTACCACTAGGTGTTACTAGTTGTAGCATTTCTTCCTGCAGGTCATCTTGTTGTTTCTGCGTTTCTGACCTGGTCACCGCATTAGCCTTATTGGCTTCTCTCCAGGCTAATATTTCCTCTGCGGTGCAGTCTTTCAGCTCTGGTAGGCACCCAAAAATTAGGTCTGTACACGGGTTGTGTAGAATGGCGCATGTGAATGTGTCGGAAAGGAATGGGGTGTTTATACGGGCTTTCGCTAGTGGGTATTTTTCAATGTTACCCGAAAAGGTACGCCATTTAACAAAGCCGCCCGTATAATCCTCTGGTTTGGCCAGTTCTTTCCTCAGACCAATTAATGTACTTCCGCTATCTAATAAACATTGGCATGGTTGGTCATTAATCATTGCATCGTGGAACACTAAATTGCCTCTGGTGGCGATTGCTGCGTTGGCGTTCTCACTAGAGAACGGTATGGTGTGCCCACATTTCAGCATCCCATCTTCATGGAATTGGTGACAAGTTTTACATTTATCGAACTTTAAGATATCACTAGCAGCTGCCACATTCTCACACTGACTGAATGGTAACACTTCCTCATTCTCACTTTCATGCTCGCTTCCACTTTCAGACGAGGTATCGATAAGTACAGCATTGCTGGCTCTCAATCTCTGCCGTCCATGACACTTAGAACTATAATGCCCGTAAGAAAGGCAAAAGAAGCATTTAACGGCACGTCTGTACGTGTTTCTTTTGTTCTCTTGCTTCTTAATCATCATTTCCAGGTGTTACGGGTACGAAGGATTTTTATCGCACATAGAAAATTCGTGATGGAAAAAACGACAATACATACACTGAGGTGGCTTTGGTTTTTGCCTATCTCTCATTTGAAATGGTTTTTGACTGGAAGGTTTTCTTGTTTGACTTTTGGCAAATGCCGCAATTTCTGACTCATCTATAGATGTCTTAAAAACGTCTCTGTTGGAAGCAAAATAAGCCGACCCCCGTTCTTCGAGCTGTTCGAGTGATTCAATATCGGCCTGTTGTAGGAATTTCGCGAAGGGAGATGGAACAGTGGAGACGATTTTGTCCATTATCATCAGATTCTTTAATTTCTCTTATCTATCTTCGCCGTGTTTAGCCATTTAGTAAAGATACTTTGAACATTTGAAACGTAATCTAAAAACGTTTCAGTAGATTTGGGTCTGATCTTGGAATATTGGATCTGATATCCTGGGGCGTCAAGCAAAAAATGTTGCATAATACGATCATATATGTATTGGTAATTATTTCTTAACTCAGGTGGAATTGCTTCTATTACTATTAATGGTTCACCGGAAAGGTTTTTCATATAGATCATTGTCCAATCTTTTAAGGGTACCTCCTGGAATTTGAGTTGGAACTCGATATTTTCAGTCCATGCAGAGATGGAATCTCCTTGGCAATAGGGCTTCACTATCCCTTTATACTTATGGAATTTATTCTCTTCCTCCTGACTCTTTAATTTCGTGGTAGCAATCTGAACATGAGAGTCAATTTCAATTTCCTTAATCTTTAATTGTGTTTGTGCCTCGATTTCTAGTTGTTTTTCCTTCAATCTAGTTGTCTCAGCTATTTCTTTCTGTTTGGTGCCTTCACTTAATTCTGCCATTTCTTTCTGATGTTGTCTTTCTCGTGCCCCGCTCGTCTCTCTCAGCTGCAGCTTTCTTATCTGTGTATTCTTTGTATTCCTTATTAGCCCATTGTTCTAGTTTATCACCACTAAACCCCATGTCTTTTCCCGCTTGGATAAATTCACTGAGTGTTGACATTTTAGCTGTTTATGTTTACACAACAATGGCACTGTTGGCACTGAGAACAAGAATCTTAAATGATATCTATAATTATTTACAGTACAATTTCAACAACAATAAGATGCATTGTTAATAAACATCATCAAAACTATAATGGTACTCATCTGATTTCGCGTTTGACTCGATCACTTGGGATGTTTCACTCTCTCTCCGTTCGTCCTGATGTTCTGCTCGCTACTACGTTACATCCTGTTACGCAGAGCAGCAACAACTAATATATAGCATATATGGAAAAATACAAGATGTAATAAGCTCTTCCTGTCACAATTCGTTCGGAATAGAAAACAGAAATGTGGTATGAATGATATGAATGAACGAATGAATCAATGAATGAATCGTCGGTCGTCCGTCTAATGTCGTCTTGTCTTCAATTTTCTCGGTTACTGACTGGGCTATATCTGTAAGCCATGAGTATTACTTCGATTTCAACCAGTCTTTACTCCACTTCCTCGTGATAAGTTGACAAAGTCTCTTTCCTTTCTAAATTTATGGGTGACTATTCAGCACACATATCACTTTCTGATTGTACTCTGCAGCTAATTGCAATGATCATTTATGACGACTAATCACTTGTCGTGGGTAGTATTATTGATCAAACATCATAATAATGCCGTGGGTAATAATAACAGTCGTGGATAGATCACTCTCTGACACTGTAATAACTGTCGTGCTCACAGAGACCACGTTCTGACCCCACAATAATACCGTGGGTAGTTTCCAAATATTATTTATAGTGGGCATGTTTATACCGTTACACCACGATAACTAGTTTTCAAATAATAATGCCGTTGGTAGGTTTAAGGCCCACTTCTGACACCATAATAATCCCGCCTGTCAGCAACCTAGTTTATACAGGCACACAGGGATTCTTCATTTGTACCGCACGAATATCAACTCGTAGGTGTACAAAGGGTAAAGTCGCTTTATTACGTACTGAATACAATCTGCTCCACAAGCTTACATAAACATTTATGTATGCACATCATCACAATCAATACAATCCTGACAATACTAAGTACAATCTCTAACTGTCCTAATCCTAGCTTAAGTCACTACACTACTGTGCCCTGTAAACCACACAGTGGTCAGAATACATCAACTTGTCTCCTCAACCGTCCAGTCCCGTCTACCCTCACTTTGCAGCGTTGTTCAGCTGCGGACCTGTGAATCCTCGTGCGTCAGCACTCTTGCGTGCTCGGTTACCTCGCACGCAGTTCAGTAGCCTGTCACTAGTTACTGTGCTAGAGTTAGTGCTGTTTACGGGTACTTCCCGTGGTTATCTCTTTCTACTCCAACCTGGGAGTAAATCCCTGTCATGTACTACCTTGTCCTACTTATGACACGTGCGTGTCCTGTCGGAGCACTGTTTAAGAGTTCTATCTTCTACTTCTGTCCCTTTATTCTTTATTCCCTGGTAAGGGATGTTATCTCTATCCTGTCTTAGTCTTTATCCCTAACTTCTATCCTTCTATTACTTCTGTCCTCTCATTCAGCTCCTTGATACTAGGACTAGGAAGAAGAACATGCACATACTCACCATGGTTTATTGCTGTACAATGTGGGATGAAGCCATACCGTGGACCACGATTGAGTCGAAAAGAGTGGAGGACGCACTGATGGAGGCCTTTACGTGATTAGGCTTTCCTGATCAAATACTGATGGACAATGGGTCTCACTTTGTGGAAAATTGATGGAGGAGGTATTTAGGGTGTTCCACTCTAACCATATACATACCAGCCCTTACCACCCTCAAGCCAATGCTCAGGAAACTGGCACAGGAAAAACTGATAGGTGGGATGAAAATATCCCAGCAGCACTTTTTGCTTATCGAGAAGTACCTCATGGCTCAACAGGACTACCATCCGCTACGCTGCTGTTTGGTCGTCCAATCAAGGGACCGTTGGAAGCCATGTTGAAGAGTTGGACTGAAGAAGGGACGTCAGAAGAAGTGATCTCTTCTTATAAATATGTGGAGGAACTGAAAGAAAAACTTCACAAGTGATGGACTCTGGCGGATCAAAACTTGAAAAAGGACAGAAAAAGACATGCGGCTTACTACAACCGTAGGTTTAAAGACAGATCTCTAGAGGTGGGAGACACAGTCTTGTTGCTACTCCCAACGGGAAACAACAAACTGAAGATAGGTTGGCAAGGACCATTTCCCGTGGAAAGGGTGATATCCAGAACCAACTATCAGATCCGGATCCGGGGAAAGTCGAAGATTTTCCATATCAATCTCTTGCGGAAATACGAGGAGAGACCCGGAGACAAAGCAGCTCACCGCATGGCAATGACAGTTGCAGTGGAGACAGAAGTGGGAACCAACGAGGGCAGGGAATATCCCCTGGTACACCAGGAAACCTACAAGGATGTGCAGGTTAACCCTGATCTGACCTCCCAGGAGAGGGAAAAGATAACCCAGGTTCTCGAGTCTCATAAGGAGATACTGACTGATAAACCAGGACGAACGAGGTTGGTGGAGTTCGAGATGACCTTGACCACACAAGAGCCTGTTCGCCAAATTGTTTACCCAGTGCCATTCTCTAAAGAAAAGGCCATGGAGGAGGAAATACAGAAACTGCTTGAAGATGACGTGATTGCGCCATCCACATCCCCTTACAATGCGGGGGTGGTTTTGTTACGTAAACCAAGTGGAGAACACCGGTTGTGTATAGACTACCGATTTCTGAACAGTCATATACAATTTCAGGTGGAACCTTTGCCGAATCCAACTCAGTTATTCGCGAAGCTCCATAAGGCAAGGTATTTCTCAAAGGTAGATCTGAGTCGCGGGTATTAGCAGATTCCGGTCAAACCAGAGGTTCGACCCCTACTGGCTTCAGTACCCCCAGTGGACATTACGAATTAAAGGTCATGCCCTTTGGACTCAGTAATGCACCTAGTGTGTTTACTCGCATGATGAGGACTTTACTAGATCCCTTACAGGATCCGTCCATCATCTCATTCATGGATGATATTCTGATTTCCAGTGACAGTTTGGATGACCATTTACAATCCTTGGAAAGAGTTTTCAATAGGCTCAAGGAAGCAGGGCTTACCGCTCGCCCAACCAAGTGCATGATTGGTTACCAGACTCTGGAATTTCTAGGTCACACCATCACTCCAGGACACATTGTCTCAGAGAAAAAGAACCTAGAGAAAATCAGAAGTGCTCCAAGGCCAAAAACGAAGAAGGATGTGCGATCTTTTCTCTCGTTGTGTGGGTTCTACCACAAATTTATCCCACATTTCACGGAACTGGGAGCTCCATTAACGGAAACCTTGAAGAAGGGATTCCAGGACCAAATAGTTTGGACACCAGAATGTGAGAGTGCCTACAGTCAGTTGAAGGAGGCCTTGGCCAGCAAACCTGTGTTACAGCTCCCTGACCTTTTCAAACCATTTGTGTTGAGAACGGATGCGAGTGGGATTGGGATTGGGGCAGCTTTGTTACAGGAAGGAAAAGACGATGCTTCGGTTTAGAAACCAGTAGCATATGCAAGAAAGAAACTTTTCCCGGCTGGAAGGAATTATTCGACCGTAGAGAGAAAGTGTTTATCTCTCATATGGGCCGTACAAAAATTCCAGCCCTATTTGTATGAAGTTCAGTTTCGGGTTCAGTCGGATCATCAACCCTTGATGTTCCTGGCCACTTCTCAGAAGCTCAACGCCCGTTTGATGCGGTGGTCGTTGCTACTTCAGCCATACCACTTTACAGTGGAGTATATACCTGGGAAGGAAAATGTTGGAGCTGATTTCCTGTCTAGACATCCAGCTCCTGAAGAAGAGGAATAGATCACCTGGATCGAACCTCCAAGAAGAAAGAGTAGTTGCGGACTATTCTCTTAGGAGGGGGCCTATGTCGCGGGAAAAAAAACTTGATAGTTTCGATCGATGACAAAAAGACCCGACATTCGTCTTCAATAACAGGCAATCCTTTGATGAGTAGGGGACTGAGGAACAAAATACTTCGCGAAAACTGTCTGCACACGGTCGGCATTTCTGTATGATGTGGGTTGTTCGAGAAACGTACAATGGCGCCATCCGTCTGCAAGGCGGTAGTCGGCCTTTGATGTTGTAGACTGAATGTCTGGACAGACGTCGGAGAGGTCTTGTGATGTAGGGGACATGATTCCCCAGATCCCAGATTAGTGGGACTCTCGGAAGTGCCGGGACACGTCCCAGATGAAAGCAAACTAGACGGTGGATTGATTCCAGTCAGTCTAAAACAGGCGGAGAAAACCAGACTCTGGACTGATTAGCGTCTAGACTTTTTGGTGACGTCACTCAAGCCCTGAATTAAAACCAGTTGAGGTAAACAAGTTGAGTGAGTTGACCAAAATTTCTGAAGTTTTAAAGATCGGCGCAGTATTCCGAGTTGTGTTAATTGAATGAGACTATAGTGTCAAAGTGTTGATATTTATCGGCGGACATAGATCCAGTCTGTGATTGCATAGTCTCAATCATCAACCGGAATAGGCATATGGTAGTCTATTAATCATATCTAACTTAGAGTATGATTAGGAATAGAGTACAGTACTGTGCGGTGATAGAATGTTCTTTAAGTGCGGTGCTAGAAAGTATTATAGGAGCGTCGACACTAGTAACCTATTGTGTCGCTTTAGCTTGTGTAATATATCATGTAACTCAGGGAGTTAAGGACAATGTAGTGGGATAATAATTAGAGAGATTATGGATGGTTGGGAGGGATGAAGGGAATGTGAAAAGGTAGGATCTTCCAGTAGGGCATCTGCTGGGTGTCTACCCGTTTCCTTTAATCTTTCCTTGTGTTTCCATGTCTCAGACCAATGTGATGAGCTATTTGGCCGTATAACAGAGTTCGGTTCTCTGTTATAGATCTGAGTGCTACTATCGGCCTACACTCACCTAATTAAGGTCAGAATTGAGTTGCTCTCACCAGGTGATTCTCTATTCTACAGGTTCCACTTACAGGTCTACATGTTGATGGTGATACGATATACTACCAAGAAGTTAGTATCAAAGTTGAAGGAAAGATGGCTCACGGATGGAAGACAGAGGTTACTGAGAGGCTTGTACACTGGGCTCATGGCCTAGTTGGTCTGCAGAAACCTGAGGACTTGATGAACATATGTGTGATTTTTCCTTGAGTGATATGCTACATCATTCAGAACACTATACGTAACACATATACCAATATATATATCTACCTGGAACATTAATAGGTTGTTTTTTTTTTTTTGTTATATGGGAAAAATCGTATAATCAGTGACTTATGAACAGTTATATTTTCCCATGTGACATTTAAGTTATTGGACAATAGTCGATCATTGATGACCAGCGTCCTGAGAGTTCGAGAGTGATCGGAGAAAGTTGTCACGTGGCCGGAGAAACATCTTCTTTCTGTCCGGAATACTTGGTGCTGTTGTGTGCTCGGCACAGTGATGTAACTAACTTTACTCCTGATGCACTGGTCTGATTCTACATACACCTTAGAATATTCGACACACATTCTACACATTACACACACCCATTTCTCAAACACATACTCTTTGCTTTAATAAATTATTTGTGGTATTTATTTGTTAAAGCTAGAGTTGTTGAGTATGTTGTGTTGGGGAAGGATGAGAGGGGGTATGATCCAGGGGTGAATTAGAGTAAGAAAGAGGTGTCTACAGACTGAAGGAGTTTTGTGGACGGATTCTGGTGGTTTCTCTAGGACAATAATATTGGGTTAATTAAAATGTGGGTGTTGATTCCCCTCACTCCAGGGACGACACTAAAGTAATAAAGGATTACTACGACAGTAGATGAACGGTGGAGACCCATCTTTTGGTTGGCTGAACCGTGGGCGAATAACGCGGTTTTGTAGGCCAAACGCCTTCTTAGTCGAACACGCGAAGAACTGATTCCAACTAGATAGGATGTGTCAATGATGCAGTGATAAATCATGCTCTAATCTTTCTCTAGGATGTAGTCCTCTACACCTCGGGTACCACTAAATCATTTTATATGTTGTGTGTAAGCCTGGTAATAGGAGAGAGAGAGAGAGAGAGAGAGAGAGAGAGAGAGAGAGAGAGAGAGAGAGAGAGAGAGAGAGAGAGAGAGAGAGAGAGAGAGAGAGAAATGAATGGCAGAGTATTTTTTGAGAAAATGTAGAATTGAAGACAGAACTTCGTTTTACAGTGACACTGAATCTGCCTCTTCAGCCTGTCATGTCCACCACGGTGAAATATTCTTACCATGTCTATGGTCCGTCTGATCTGATGATTTGCATATGCTTGTGACTGTAAACTACACTCAATGTATATTTTCAAACACTCTGTGCACTCTGAACCTTCATGTGAGTGCCTATCATGACACATTATTAACCAAACTGTACACTGCTCCTGTGAGTATACATTTTGGCAGTTCTGGTTCAGAATGTTTGATGCAACATGTAACTTTTCCCTTATAATTGCTGAGAATGTTTGAGTGAGTGAGATGGTGATTGTATAAGTAACCTTTCATATTTGTAAAATGAAAGACGCTTAGTATATCCATGTTTGCAGGCCGGCATTGCACTTCGGAATTACAAAGTTCCTGTAATGTCTGGTGTCTATGTTACGCTCAGGAAAATTGCCAAACGCATTCAAATGGATTTGCCTAAGATGCAATTTCTCTATGATGTTATGCATTTGTTTCTTTGCAACAATGGTTTAGGTTCATATATATATGAGGGTTGACCGTGATGTCATTGACCGTTCTACCTTGACCAGCTGAGATGTGGGCGACACCACAACAGTAAGAAACCGGGCAAGGCTAACCTCATTAAAAAATGCCCACCGAAGTCGGATGTGGCGGCCTACGGATGGCGAAATAAAAATTGGCACTACACAATTACGTCCAAGTGAAATGTCGATCGTGTCCGAATGTCCCTCTTGCTAGGAACAGCTCTGACTATCTAGTCTTCTGAATGTCCTTCATGTCCAGAACAGCTCTGACTGGATAGTTTTCCGAATGTCCGTTGTGCCTGGAACAGCTCTAACTACTTCGTTTTCCGGGAACAGTGACAAGCAAATGTCTGAATCGAAAGCTCGCTGATTGGATACTGTCTGCAGTCCGACCGTCCCTGGTTAGTGCGGGGAGCGACACGTAGCAAACGAAAGGCCCAATACAATGAAGTGAGGAATTAAAACAGCCATGAGCAGGACGTGGCGATTCCCTAGGTGAGCCCAGCACCAGAGTGATATGTGTCGGCTCTGCAACTATGGAAGCCTCTCTTGGATGGCGGATAATGCCAATGTACTGTCCCTGCCTTCCGTTGAGGGCTGATTGTGAAGTATACGACCGTTCTAAATTGACCAGCTGGGATATGCACGGCACCACAAAAGTGAGAGTCTCCCAGGAATGCTAACCTATCAAAAATGCACGCTAAAAGTCGGATGTGTCGGCCTAAGGGTTTCGGCCCAAGGGTGCATAACAGACACACCGCAATCACATCTGACAAAAAAAAACAAAAACACTCCGGATGAACGCAGCAGAAGAAGAAGATATACTATCAGATATATTACTGTTTTTCTAAACCTGAAATGTTTACTCATCTCAGTAACCTAAGCAATAATAACTCATCAGGGCTAGATGGAATCAGTAACCTGATCTTTCGCTGCGCTGCACCGGTGATCTGCGAGTCACTAACTTTTATATGTAATCAATTTCTCACCAACGGTCACTTCCCATCAGCCTTTAAAATCGCTAAAGTGTATCCTCATTTAAAAGCTGGTTCATTAGACGATGGTCTCATGGGTAACTATATGCCAATTTCTATACTATCATCACTATCAAAACAACTAGAAAAGCACATTCACAAAACAACACTAGAACACTTAGTTCGCCACAAACTAATAGTTGACAGTCAGTCCGGGTTTCGCCAAAATATTCTTGCCATACGGCCCTAACAAACATGACAGAAAACTGGCATCAAAATATTAACAACAATACGCTATATGAAGCGGTATTTATAGACTTTAGAAAATCATTCGATATGATAGATCATACTTTTTTTTTTTTTTTTTTTTAAACCTTAAAACAATAAAAGTAAACCTTAATATAATGACACTGATAAAAATTCTGTTTTATTAGACATGACATAAAACAAGTAGTATCACACAATAAATCGTTATCTCAAACTATTACTATATATTGGAGTACCTCAGGGGTCTATACTTGGCTCTCTGTTATATGTCATTTATATAAATAGTCTTCCCTGATATCTTTCGTCGCCCTGCAATCTATTTGCAGACGACTGCACAGAATATACAAACGCTATTCATTGTAATATACTAGACTCGTCCTTGCAACATAAATTAAACAGTGTAGTTAACTGGAGTTATGCAAATCGCAGACACATTAACATTTCTAAAACAAATTCTATGCTAATAGCAACAAGGCAAAGATTTCATATTTTAAACTCAAATAGAACTCTTCGGCTACACATTGGTAGCACGCCTGTGGAAAGTGTAACCGAGTCCAAAGCACTGGGTCTTATCATTTATCAAGATCTAACCTTTAATTGAAGTCAGGTTTTAGTCAGATATGACTGAGCTACCGTATGACAGTGGACGGTACTACCTGCTTTCTGTCAGCTCCGAATGTTGGGCGGCGCTTACCAAACCCGACATCCCACATTGTGCCAACGACTTCGGGCGGAAGAGCGCAATTGGGAGGGTACAAGCCTTATCCTGGTGCGAGGAAATGCAACCCAAAGACAAAATAGTCATGGCAGGGCAGACCAGGCACTAAGCCTTGGTTGGCAGCTGGTCTAGGATCGAAGCTCCGACTGGCGGACAATTAGAACATTGCTTTGCTGATCCGGCAGCTTCTGCAGCTTGTCTTTTTCCAGATGTATAGGTGTTAACTTTCCTCTGGAGTGAACTAGGCAGGCCGAGAGAGGGATCAAGCTGCATGGGCAACACATGGTTTCTTTATTTTAGCCCAGGCTTTGTGCTATGGAGAGGCAATAAGTCCATCCCTGGTCTTAACCGGTCTCGGAATCAAAGCGAGAGGCAACTGTTACGGGTTATAAGTCCTTGTCAGTGGGCGTAGACATGGGGCGCCACGCGTTGCCACTGACGGTGGGAGACACCTACAGGTGTCACTGATCAGCTACCGCCCGCCTCAGGCTGGGCAGCCCCCGGCTAATTGGGTGCTGATCCGCCACAGCCTGCCTGCTTCAATGGGTGCTTGGGGCTAGGACAAAATCTGAATCGCAGGCTGTAAAACCAATGCACCAGGTACTAATAAAAAGAATAATAGAAACCTCAAGCTACGGCTAGCAACCTGGAACGTAAGAACCATGTGTCCAGGATTTTCCACTGACTTGACAAATATTGACGATGTGAGAAAAACGGCTGTGATTGATGCTGAACTCAATCGTCTTAACATTGATATTGCTGGCCTGCAGGAGACTCGTCTCGCTGAGGAAGGGTCACTCAGGGAAAACAATTACACCTTTTTTGGAAGGGTAGAGGGCAGGCAGAAAAAAGGCAACATGGTGTGGGCTTTGCAGTGAAGAATTCGCTACGGGGAATGATTGATATCTCAGCTGGAGGTAATGAAAGATTATTATCCCTGCGCTTGGCAACCTCTTGTGGATTTACCACCATTATCACTGCATATGCACCAACACTCGCTTCCTCTGATGATGTGAAGGATACGTTCTATGAGCAGCTAGACTCTGTGATCAAGGCAGTTCCAAAATCCGACTACATTTATATGCTCGGTGATTTCAATGCTCGTGTGGGCAAGGACTCGAGTTCATGGCCAGTGTGCCTTGGAAAATAGGACATCGGTCGCATGAATGAAAATGGGCAAAGGCTGCTGGAAAATTGCACTAGAAATAACCTATGTATTACAAATTCTTTTTTTTTAAACAAAAAAGCTACATAAGGTCACATGGAAACATCCAAGATCCGGCCATTGGCATCAGCTGGACTTCATTATCACATGGAGACAACATCTGAACCGTACATCATTAACTCGAAGTTACCACAGTGCTGACTGTGATACAGATCATTCTTTGGTTGTTGCAAGGGTTAGACTGAGACCAAAGAGAATCTACACAGCTACACACAAATCTAGCCCCAGGATTAATATTATTAACACTCACGATCCTGGAAAGTGCTTTGAATTTCAACAGCAACTTGAAGACGCTTTCGCTGATACATCAGAAAATTGTATAGTAATTGATGAATGAAGTAAACTTAAGGAACCTATATATAAAACAGCGGTAGGGGTTTACGGCACCGTGGATCATAAGAGGCAGGACTGGTTTGCTGTAAACAGCCAGATACTGCAGCCCTTGATTGATAAAAAGAAGATAGCTCTCTTAAGAAACAAGGAAAGAACAACGCGTAACACTCTGAGTGAGCTGAAACAAGCCAGGAAGGATGTGCAAAAGGCTACAAGGCAGTGTGCGAATGACTATTGGATCAAGTTGTGTGAGTCCATTCAAATCGCAATTGATAAGGGAAACATCAGAAGCATGTATGAAGGGATAAAGAAAACCTGTGGTCCAATGATCAAAAGAAGTGAACCGCTGAAAACCTTGACTGGAGAAATCATCATTGATAAGAAACAGCAGATGGATAGATGGGTCGAGCACTATTTAGAGCTTTACTCAAGTGAGACCAAGCTAGCGGATGATGCCCTCAACGCCATAGAGGCCTTGCCAACTCTTGACCACCTGGACACACTTCCCACCATAATAGAAGTTAAATGTGCTATAAATGAAATTGCGCCTGGCAAGGCTCCAGGTAAGGATGGGATTCCAATAGAGATAATCAGGAGTGGGTAAGACACACTAACTCTACAGATCCATCAGCTAATAGAGCTATGCTGGCGAGAAGGACAAGTCCCACAGGATTTCAAAGATTCAAGCATCATAACACTGTACAAGAACAAGTTCGATCGGAGCGATTGCTACAATTATAGGGGTATCTCACTTCTGTGTATTGTTGGAAAAGTATTTGCCAGAATTGTTCTGTGCAGACTTTAAGTCCCAGGAGATCAAGTCTACCCCGAATCACAGTGTGGCTTTCGACAGACCCGGTCTACTATTGGTATGGTATTCTCATTGCGACAAATGCAAGAAAAATGCCGTGAACAGAATCAACCACTGTTTATTGCCTTCATCGACCACACAAAGGCATTTGATTTGGTCAGTCGTGAGGGTCTGTTCAAGGCACTAAAGAAGATTGGCTGCCCACCAACTCTTCTGCCCATTGTGGAATCATTCCACACAGGCATGAAGGGTATAATCAAGTTTGATGGCTCAACTTCAGAAGAGTTTGAAATCAAGAGTGGAGTTAAGCAAGGTTGTGTACTAGCCCCCACCCTCTTTGGGATATACTTTTCACTTCTACTGAAATATGCCTTTCGTGATCAGGGTGCCGGTATATACATTCACTCACGCTCAGATGGTGGCCACTATAATGCTCAGAGATTGAAGGCCAAGACCAAAATTAAGAGGGTACTAATCAGAGAGTTGCTTTTTGCGGATGATGCTGCAATTACGACCCTCTCTGAGGAAGAATTACAACATCTACTATCTGCATTCTCCAATGCTTGCTCTGAATTTGATTTAACAATTAACAAAAAGAAGACACAGATTATGTCACAAGGTGCACACGGTGTACCATCAATCTTTATAGACGACGCCGAAACCGAGATAGTAGACCATTTTACATATCTAGGATTAGAGGTCAATAGCAAATTATCCCTCGATCAGGATTGGCAAAGCAACAACAACAGTGAACATGTTTGCAAAAAGAGTCTGGGAGAACAGGAAGCTTACTGCCAAAACAAAAGTCCTCGTCTACCAAGCCTGTGTCCTTAGTACTCTTCTTTATGGCAGTGAAACCTGGACAACTTTCTAACACCAAGAGAAACGTTTAAACAGCTTTCATATGCGGTGTATGCGAAGAATACTTGGTATTAAGTGGCAACACAAAATCACAAATACTGAAGTATTGGAATGATCAGGTTGTGTGACGGTGTATTCCATGCTCAGTCTTCGTAGACTTAGATGGATAGGACATGTTAGGAGGATGGATGATGGTAGAATACCAAAGGACATCATTACAGACGGGTAGGAGATCTCAGGGTCGGCCTCTACTACGATACAAAGATGTGTGTAAGAGGGACATGATTGATACAGGCATTGATAATGCACATTGGGAGCACGTGACCGCTGAACGTGTTGCATGGAGGGCAACTATCAGAAATGGAATAAAGACAAAGGAGAAAATGATTGCATATAAAGCACACACAAAGCGTGAGAGACGTAAGATGGTGCACAATGGTGGAAATTACCATGTTTTCACATGCATCTACTGTGGGCAAACATTTGCAGCAAGAATTGGCCTTACCAGCCACACTCGCCACCGCCATGGGTCGTAGTTATTAAGCCTTTTTGAAGCACAATGTACCAAACTATCGTCTGTCAAGACGGCAAGGTGCCAATGAATCTATAATTCCCATGTTTATGCACTCGTTAAACAAATAGCCAAAAAAAAAAAAAAAAATTCCTACTTGCCAAAATAAAAAATTTCTTTGATGAAAAGACAAGAAAGATCTTCTATTTTTTCATATACATACACATATTGACTATTGATCCACACTCTGGGATGAATTCTCCAAATCAATAACAAAACGCCTTTATTCACTCCAGAAAAGGGCAGTGCGTTTAATTAATGGTATAAAGCTTACCGACAATTCTAACCTTCATGAACGTCTTCACTTACTGCCACTCCACAAACGCTTACGTTTTAATAAGCCCAAAATAATTCACAAAATCCTATTTCAAAACGCTCCATGCTACCTTTAGCAACTGTTTAAAAATAACGCAAGACATAGTGAACGACTAAACATACTTCATGTCCCTAAACCTAGCATAGACTTATATAAAACAAGCTTAGTCGCTCAGTCATGGAACAATCTTCCACAAGGAATCAAAGACACCACCAATCACTATAAATCCAGTGGTAACATGTATACGTTTAATATGTAAAATGGTCTACTATCTCTAGTTCTGCGTCATCAATAAAGATTGATGGTACCCTATGTGCACCTTGTGACATAATGTGTGTCTTCTTTTTGCTAATTGTTAAACAAAATTCAGATCAAGCATTTGAGAATGCAGATAGTAGACGTTGTAATTACTCCCCCACAGTGGGTCGTAATTGCAGCATCATCTGCAAAAAGCAACTCTCTGATCAATACCCTCCTAATTTTGGTCTTGGCCTTCAATCTCTGAGCATTGTAGAGGTTGTCATCTGAGCGTGAGTATATACTACCATCCTGATAACGAAATGGCATATTTCAGTAGAAGTGAAAAGTGTATTCCAAAGGGGGTGAGATCTAGTACACAACCTTGCTTAACTCCACTCTTGATTTCAAACTCTTCTAAAGTTGCACCATCAAACTTGACTATACCCTCCCTTCATGCCTGTGTGAAACGATTCCACAATCGACAGACTAGTTAGTGTGCAGCCATTCTTCTTTAGTGCCTTGAACAGAACCTCACGACTGACCAAATAAAATGCATTTGTAAGGTCGATGAAGGTAATGAACAGTGGTTGATTCTGTTCACGGCATTTTACTTACATTTGTCGCAATGAGAATATCATATCAATGGTAGACCGGTTCTGTCGGAGGCCACATTATGATTCGGGGTAGACTTGACCTCCTAGGACTTGAAGTCTGCGCGGAACAATCCTGGCAAATACTTTCCCAACAATACACAGAAGTGAGATACCCCTATAGTTGTTACAGTCGCTCCGACACCCCTTGTTCTTGTACAGTGTTATGATGCTTGAATCTTTGAAATCCTGTGGGACGTTTCCTTCTCGCCAGCATAGATCTATTAGCTGGTGGATCTGTTGAGTGAATGTGTCTTGCCCACTCCTGATAACCTCTGTTGGAATTCCATCCTGACAGAGACAAGAAGGACAGAATGTCATACGGGCCTGCGTGTCCAATTCGTAATCCTTTGAAAATGAAGTTTATTCGTTCGTTCGTTCTATGTCTCTCCCTGTCTCAGTCTCTGCCTCTGTCTCTGTCTTTTTCTCCCACACGCACCCTGAACAACTTTGCGAGGGACTATACAAAATAATTCAAGAATAGAAAGACAAAATGATAATATAAATAAAGAGATTAAATGCGTAAAGTGAAAATAAATCTAATTGAACAAGCAATTAAACAAAATTGAAATGTTATTAAGAAGTAACCAACAACAACAAAATCAGTGGTTTGGTAGAATTGTCAGTACCGTCAGCTGCTTCTCTTCAAATCTGTGATAAGCATCCAGGTTTAAGATCAATACAAGGGCACATAATCAAGCTGGGATTTGTTTAGTATCAGTCAATCATGGAGTCGTATCACATTAATTCCTCTCATTCCAGATGGGACTAGCATCGCCTTATGTTCAATTCGTCATTCCAGATGGGACTAGCATCGCCTTATGTTCAATTCTTGTCATTCCAGATGGGACTAGCATCGCCTTATGTTCAATTCTTGTCATTCCAGATGGGACTAGCATCGCCTTATGTTCAATTCTTGTCATTCCATATGGGACTAGCATCGCCTTGTGTTCAATTCTTGTCATTCCAGATGGGACTAGCATCGCCTTATGTTCAATTCTTGTCATTCCAGATGGGACTAGCATCGCCTTATGTTCAATTCTTGTCATTCCAGATGGGACTAGCATCGCCTTATGTTCAATTCTTGTCATTCCAGATGGGACTAGCATCGCCTTATGTTCAATTCTTGTCATTCCAGATGGGACTAGCATCGCCTTATGTTCAATTCTTGTCATTCCAGATGGGACTAGCATCGCCTTATGTTCAATTCTTGTCATTCCAGATGGGACTAGCATCGCCTTATGTTCAATTCTTGTCATTCCAGATGGGACTAGCATCGCCTTATGTTCAATTCTTGTCATTCCAGATGGGACTAGCATCGCCTTATGTTCAATTCTTGTCATTCCAGATGGGACTAGCATCGCCTTATGTTCAATTCTTGTCATTCCAGATGGGACTAGCATCGCCTTATGTTAAATTCTTGTCATTCCAGATGGGACTAACATCGCCTTATGTTCAATTCTTGTCATTCCAGATGGGACTAGCATCGCCTTATGTTCAATTCTTGTCATTCCAGATGGGACTAACATCGCCTTATGTTCAATTCTTGTCATTCCAGATGGGACTAGCATCGCCTTATGTTCAATTCTTGTCATTCCATATGCTACTAGCATCGCCTTATGTTCAATTCTTGTCATTCCATATGGGATTAGCATCGCCTTATGTTCAGCTCTTGTCATTCCAGATGGGACTAGCATCGCCTTATGTTCAGCTCTTGTCATTCCAGATGGGACTAGCATCGCCTTATGTTCAGCTCTTGTCATTCCAGATGGGACTAGCATCGCCTTATGTTCAATTCTTGTCATCCAGGACTAGCATAGCCTTATGTTCAGCTCTTGTCATTTCAGATGGGACTAGCGTCGCCTTATGTTCAATTCTTGTCATCCAGGACTAGCATAGCCTTATGTTTTCAGCTCTTGTCATTCCAGATGGGACTAGCATCGCCTTATGTTCAATTCTTGTCATTCCATATGGGACTAGCATCGCCTTATGTTCAATTCTTGTCATTCCAGATGTGACTAGCATCGCCTTATGTTCAATTCTTGTCATTCCATATGGGACTAGCATCGCCTTATGTTCAATTCTTGTCATTCCAGATGGGATTAGCATCGCCTTATGTTCAATTCTTGTCATTCCAGATGGGACTAGCATCGCCTTATGTTCAATTCTTGTCATTCCATATGGGACTAGCATCGCCTTATGTTCAATTCTTGTCATTCCAGATGGGATTAGCATCGCCTTATGTTCAATTCTTGTCATTCCATATGGGACTAGCATCGCCTTATGTTCAATTCTTGTCATTCCATATGGGACTAGCATCGCCTTATGTTCAATTCTTGTCATTCCAGATGGGATTAGCATCGCCTTATGTTCAATTCTTGTCATTCCAGATGGGATTAGCATCGCCTTATGTTCAATTCTTGTCATTCCAGATGGGACTAGCATCGCCTTATGTTCAATTCTTGTCATTCCATATGGGACTAGCATCGCCTTATGTTCAATTCTTGTCATTCCAGATGGGACTAGCATCGCCTTATGTTCAATTCTTGTCATTCCATATGGGTCTAGCATCGCCTTATGTTCAATTCTTTTCCCAGACGCTTGTGTATACACATAGTAGACCACAGATTGATAATGGACCTGTATCTGAAATATAAATAACGTACGTTATGTTGATGACACCGTCTTGATTGCAACAAGTCAGAAGGACCTACAGGAAATGACAGATACAGTGGTTGCAGAAAGTGAAAAAATGGGCCTTAGTTTAAATATAGAAAGACATAAGTGATGATGATATCATAGAAACAGATTGTGCCTAAATGTGTGTGCAATTAAAGTACAGGACGTTATTTTGGGGCAAGAGCAGACATTGAGATATCTAGGCACATGGATAACATCAGATGGAAGATGCATCATTTAGATAAAGGGCAGAATGGGACAAGCAAAACCTGCATTCTATCAAACGAAAAGCGTTTTGTGCAATAAGCCACTGTACTTGAAAGTTAGAAAAAGAGTTCTTTCATCTTACATAGAACCAGTTTTAACATAAGGCTGTGAATCCTGGACAATTAGAAAACAGCTGAAAAACATCACTGGAAGCCTTGGAGATGTGATCTTATTGAAGAATGCTTAAAATTAATTGGACAGCCAAAATCAGCAATCATAAGCTGAGTCACAAAGACAACTTATCACAAACATCAGAAAGTGGCAGTCATCGTTATGAGAAGACAAAATTTGGAACATGTTATGACAACCGGAAAGATTTGCGGAAAGTGAGATCGAGGAAGACAGCGTGAGAAGATTCTTGACAGTCTTGTATCATGGCACTGAAGGGAGTCAACACACGAACTGATCCATGACGTCTAAGATGGTAATTTGTGGAGAGGCATGATCGCTCACGCCATCCGTCAAGGCACTGGATGATGATGATGATCTAATATACTTCCAATGCTGATTTGATGGACTACACGACGTTTAAAAGTTTAACCATACTAGCCCCGCACAAAAAAGAGTAACACCTGACACTACATGAAAGGAATGGTACTCTGAAATAAACAGTGATATCACCAACTACAAAACAGATGCAGTCAGTGTTTTTATTCAAATAATGAGATGAGAGACATTAGAACACGTGACTACGGGAAAGACCAGTGGCAGAAGAGCCAAAGGCTGACAGAAAGAAAACATAACCTATGGCATGGGGGAATATTTTCAACAGACTTGATCCAGAACCCCAAGGACCGAGATCTGTGGAGAGATATCGACGCCTATTCCAACTGGCAGGGAATGAGTTGATGATGATACTTTAAAAGCAATAATTACTTTTATTAGTGGAAATCTGACTTTTCTACAATGAAACATGTTGTTTTCATGTTAAAATGATAGCGGAAACGAAAATAATCAAAAACGTTTATCGGAAAAACAAATCGCTAAAACAAAAACACATTTTATTCAAATGACAGACACGTAAATATTAATACTTTGATATGTCTGTGGGTGTCTTTCATAGAAAAATAACAACAAAACAACAACAACAACAACACTAGCAACAGCAACAGCAAACAACAACAAAAGTTAGAGATTAGAATTTTAGCATTCAAATATTGACACTGACAAAACGAATCTTTATAAATGTTCAACTACTGTAGCTTGTTCTTAATTTTACGATTACGATTTTTAGAATAGTTCAGTTTGACGGTAATCGACTTTATAATAAATACTCGACTACAAAAGCAAAGTACTTTGGCTAACCTAGTGAAAAAGGAGAGGAACAGAAAGAAATCGATGGAACTGACTAAACAAATACATACTAGCCGTCAAAGCTGACTTATTGCATTATGTTTGTGTCATTCACTTAAATTTAACCAGGACAGTTTAGTTTCAGTCTGGGCGGGAAGATGTTCAGGGCTTCAATGCTGAGTTGACCTTAGTCGATAATTTGAGATGAATACTGATACACGAACATCCGCGTTGGTTAAGGACAAGACACTGTCTGTCTTTCGCAGGCGTGATGTCTACTAACATTCCTACCACTTTGTGCAGTAGGGATGTTGATTCTTCCAGTGATTAGCTAGGGAATATGTCTGGTGACAAGATAGACATGTCATCAATCTAGTGCTGATTTGATAATATACACATAGTAGTTAGTTAGTTAGTCGCGGTTCCAACTTCACGGCAACAGGTCGTCCCCATTATGCTCCGTTCCTGTGCCAGTGAATATCACACACAATTCTCCTCACTGCCCTATGTGAACAATAGACAGGAGTATAGGCAAGCCAACAGCCCGCACAGGTACACTGTGCATAATGCCGCCTCCAGAATGCCAACACAAAAGACCTCCACGAGAAATACAGTTCATTGTCGATGAAAACGGCAGTCACCAGAAAGACTTCATTGACCCGGGTTTTATCCCATATGGCTTGGTCACTTTCTATACACATAGTAGACTGGCACCATGTTAGTTCAGTACGCCTGAGATAACAAAACAAGACCGCCCACGCTTATCGGCATGGCACATGCTGGATGGATGGATGGCCATACTTTTGGTGGTTTCACATTCATTTTCAACTGTGTCAAGCATGACAATAACATTGTAATCCGTTTGGTGAAGCGCATCGTTCCTGGGACTTCTCCGTTTACAATGACGTGTAGGATGATGTTCAGTATTTCTAACAATCCTATCCACTCTACTAGTATGTCTACTCTGGCATTGCTTTCGCGAAATCCCTATTGTCTTTTGCATTATTGTATTAATTATTTCTTCTTTAGCATAGAAATAATCTTTTTTTAACAGTAACCTTTGATGATGCACATTCTGCTATCAATTGCTGCATATTTTCTTAGAAATGGTATTTTCCTCCA
Source organism: Cepaea hortensis (assembly GCA_963921405.1). Taxonomy (NCBI): domain Eukaryota; kingdom Metazoa; phylum Mollusca; class Gastropoda; order Stylommatophora; family Helicidae; genus Cepaea; species Cepaea hortensis. The sequence continues at coordinate 97,527,808 of OY992878.1, read as the reverse complement.
CTTAATTGTTCCACCTTGGGACACAAACATATATTACATTTACGGCTACTGGATTTCGCATTAAACAAACCGCTATCACTCTGTCTGAATTTATCCAAAAGCCCATCCCCATTTCTCCTTGACCTGGGTATAATATGAATCTTGTGAATTGTTCATGCTTGGTGCCTCTAGAGTGGCGCTGTAGCTCAGGCGATAGTCAGTCGCACAGTGTCATCATTCCCAGATATACTGGACATCAGCCGCGGTCTATTTGGAAGCAGATTCCCTTGCGTTAATTTCGAAGGCACGAACCGTCGGCCGTTTAGAAAACAATGTCAAACTTAAGTTAAGTTTGTGCATATACTTTACAGGACGTTACAGTCAACACCAGCATTTGTTGCCGCTGTGATCTCTTGGCAAGTTTACGTTCAGTAGTTTGCCATTGCAATGCCAAACCACTGAAATAAAATTGCCTAAAAAATCTCAGATAGCCAAAAATGCGAGGTTGACTGCAACGCCACGTAAAGGACATGCAACTAATTAACTAACTAACCTATAGTGAATATAACTGTGTGCCTATCCGATTATACTTCACCAGCACCGATCCATCAGACTTCACCGAATTAAAATTCACCTAACCGCATCTTGTTCATGTTTCTGTTGATGCGAACTATTGTTTAAATCGTCCATCATCGTCCTTCCTATGTTGGACGATATTTACATTGAATGGGAAAGAATAATAAAGAATGTTTAGAGAAAACAAGTAACAGTAATTAAAGTGGGAAATAAAGAAGGAAATTGTGATCAGTTAAAGCAAGGAGTTAGGGAAAAGAATGTAGGACGCGTATAACAGGATCAGGCATCAGATGTTGGATATGGAGGTATGCTCTTGTCTTGTCAGATGGGTTGCAGCAGTCCTCGATGAGCGTAAGGTGGCATTGTGCATGGGTTCCTGACTTCTAACCCCTGTACTATTACACCTAGGTTGCCACATGGATCTGCCATGTCCCCAATTCTCTTTAATGTCTACACCAGCAAAATCGCAGCTATTGAGACACAAGGTTTGGGTAGAATCTTGACATTTACAGATGATGTGCTGGTGTACAGACAGGACAGAGACAGGGCCAGTTTGATTGAAGACTTACAGGTGGCAATAAACATGGTGGCGGAGTGGTGCAGGAACGCAGGGGCCGTTATAAACCCAGACAAGGCATCGGTTGTGAGGTACTCCCTGGATAACCAGATCGTCAAGGCAGATGTCCCAGGTATTATATTGAATGGATGTCCCCTTAGTAGAGAGAGTAAATTGAAGTACTTGGGCATTACCTTTGACAGGTGTATGTCTTTTAAAGATCATGTGAAGGCTTTATTGGTGAAGGCTGGTAGAGGACTTAATGCACTGAGGGCGATGGCGGCAACCGGGGTAGACCAGAGGATGCTGTACAGGCTCTTTCAGCAGTTAATAATTTATGTCATTGGGGCTGCTGGCAGTACCAAAGAGCCACCTTGAAAGGTTGGAGCGCATACAAAATATTGCCATAAAGGTAATCCTAGGGTGCACACATGTCACACTAATTATATGCATGTGACATATCCTGGCGCTACCAACAATGACGGATAAGCATAGGATCCTTTAGCCCAAATGGTACCTGATGCCAAACGGTATCTCAAGGTGTAACGATAAATAACAGCAAAACAACTCTTCAATCCAGAGGCAAAAAAAACCATTTGACAATTCCGAAAGCGTCGACAACTCGAAGCCGGCTGACGTGATCATTCCAGCAATATTTATTTCCTGTGTTTAGCTGGAGCTCCGTATGCATAAAAAAGATTAATAATACAAACACTGATCCACATACCGTTCCTGTAAATCCAGGAGGGCCGGTATTATAATAACAAGCATAGTTACACACAGCTGCACCTATTATTCAAATCTTACAACAATGTTTCATCAGCTAATGTCAGCCTAACTGCTTCTGATCCGATGACCGTACTGTCACCTTGGCCATTGTCGCCGAGGCGGTGCTAATTGATACATTTCATGGCCAGTGGTTGATCCTGCCCGAGAAGAACAAGGCTTTAACGATTGAACTCTTCTATCAAGTCGCTCCTATCCATCACTGCCATCTCGTTAAGGTTTGTGGATAATATCTCTCTGTGAACAAACTCATGCCGCCTTCCGTGTCACCAGCCCAAGCTCTATCTGTTGTTGCTAAACTATCTCTGTGACGTCATTCATTCTGACTCACTACTTGGCAGCATGCCCCCCAGCCCCTTTTTTTGTGAAAATGGTGAAACCATTTTAATGTTCAGTCGGTTTATGTAACCTGACAAGTAGCAGTTCAGAATCAATGAGTCATATATTTTTTTTTCATCATATCTTGTATGTATATAACCTATTTCCACTACTGTGCTAATATGATGGTATGGTCTCCTATTAATCACACACAAAACCTCATTAAAAAAATATTTATTATATTATGGGCACGCACTCCTATCTACACCCACAGTAGACGTCGTGTAGCACCAGCCTATGGGAGGGCTGTGCTAACTAATTTATATTATTAGTCCCTCATTTGCCAAGAAACGACAAGCATCCCCAACCAAAGCTATTAAACCCGATCGAGGGGTCGTGTGTGAATAAATGGTACCATTCCCTCTGTATTAGTTTTGGTACTTGACATATATTTCTATGATTCTTCTCTCAATCTGCTATGTTGTCATTATCGGCTACCGTATGACTCTTAGTCCTTTGTTATATTTTATAGGTGAGGTCTTCTGCCTTAGTAGCTGTAGAATTGTAAGAATCTTTCTGTCGTTTCTATTTCGTTCACTTTGCAGTGTGAGGCTAGTCGTCTTTATCTTATGTTTACCTATGCAGCTCTATATAACTCCATATACTCAACTGTTATCGTATAATCATTTATACAATCAACAATGCAATGTACAATTATTTGGATCTTCTCAATATGTCACACGACCACAATACTTGTAGCCTAGTTTACGCTTTGACGGTGGTTAATTATGTTGGCCTTAGCCCTGTTATTGGATATGTGTATAGTCTGCCCTTCCAATAACACATAAGAGGTTAAATATTCGTAGTATTAACCAATTAGAGTACCAGAAATACTCCACCATAACTATCATAACCTGAAATAATTATAACGGATTTCATGAAATAGCAATTCTATAATTATATAACCATTATCATAATCTGAAATACTATAAATAGTTTATGAAATATCAATGCAATAATTATATCAACATTATGTTAACCTGGAATATTGGAAAACATCTTATATGTAATAATCGAATACTTTCACACTGTCATGATATTCATCCTTTGTATATACGTATTTATGTATAGTCTGTACTGTACTTCGTGTTTGTTAATCTGAAATGAATCGTGTCTGTATCACTTGACTGTCTTATCCATCAACAAATCTCATATTGTCATGTTCAATCATTCCAACAAATATCTTTTTATCTAATTATCACTCGTACCATGAATGTCGGTGAACGATATGTTAAAGTTCTATGTGAAAGTTATATGTGTACTATATGACTAACATGATCCTCTCATCGACGTCGTGATGAGTGAACCATGACGCACAATAAACGTATGAATGATATTTTAAATGTATGTTTGACATGACTCTCTCATCGTCAGTGTGATGAGTGAATCATGACGTATAATAATACACAAATGATATGCAATGTTTGTTTGACATGATGATTAGCATCTATGTGTTTGTGAAATCGAAGTATGATACTGATCAATGATGCTAAATATGGATGGCGTATGCACTGTAATTTATCGTGGCTGTAAATATCATATACAATTACTATACTAGCACTCGTCCGTGTGGGTGCCCGCTGGAGTAGCTCATTATCACCTCGACTTACGTTATGAACACTAGAACAGGAACAATAGTCTGACATCAACAGAATACGACTTCGGAGTAATGTTGAGCTGCCGATGTACGAATGACTTAACAATTGTTCTGTATGCAGTGTCGTTGCACAACATCACTCGAATGGATTGACAAGGACCGACTGACTTCGACATCGTCTGTTCAGTAATGTCACTACACCACAGTATCGGGTTGACAAGGTCCGAATGTTCGCAACATGTTTTTCGATAAAATCTGGCAAGTAAGCAAATCGGGAAAAATCTGTACATCACTGACAATAATTATCCTACTCAAGTAACATGTGTTTAATTGATTGTTGTGTAATTGACTAAGTTCTGTTTGGGTGTCTATAGGTGAAATTATTATTTGGCCTGTTGTATTACATGTATGCACGCAAACAATAACATGAAATGTGATATCTGTATCGATTTTTACAGTCTACTGTTATTATCTTTACTCGGTATGTGACAGATATCGAAATCATAGTCTTGCAAAAGAAGAGACCATCTGTCTATTCTAGAGTTTTTTTTTGGATGGCCATCTTTAACGACTTGTAAAGGCTTATTCTCAGATAGAACAAGGAATTTCCTACCAAGCAGATATTTAGAAAACTTATTGACGCTTTCTATCAGAGCCAAAGCTTCAAGTTCAGTAACAGCATATTTCTTCCTAGTGTCTGTTAGTTTCCTACTAAAGTACAGAACAGGATGTAATTTACCATCATGCATTTGCAAAAGAATCGCTGAGATTGCATGAAAACTCGCGTCTGTCTGAACTATGAAGTCTTTTGAAATGTCCGGAAGTTTGAGAATTGGACAACTACTGAAAAGACTCTTAATCTGTTGTACAAGTTTATCATGTTCATATGTCCATATAATCATAGCAGGTTGACTTTTATTTTTTTAACAGTTCTGAAAAAGTTGCTGTCATATCAGCGAAATTAGGAATGAACATTTGGTAATAATTTATTCGTCCTAAAACACTTCTAACTTCCTTTTTGGTGGTAGGAGGTTTAATGTGTAGAATTTTTGTGACTACATGTGGATCTGTTTTACGAAATCCATCAGAAATTCTATGACCAAGAAATTGAATCTCAGTGAAACCTATTTCAACTATGCTAGGTTTAGCTTTAAGACCATATTGCTGTATTCTTTGAAATACTTGTTGTAGGATCTTAATGTGTGTATAAATATCTGTAGTGTGTATGCATGTATCATCCATATAAGTTGCTACTATTTTAGCGAAATATAAGATGTAATTTTCCCGACACACTTTTGACTTTCTTCTTGGTGTTGGTAGATTCAAAATTTTAGAATTTTGAGAACCGAAATCAGGTTTGTTTGCCGAGTCGCTTCTTATTAACGGAACAGGATAAAGAAAATTGGAATACAATTTGAATGTTGTTGACCAATCCTCTTTCCTGAATTTGTGGTGTGTCTTTTATGAATGTATGTTTTCATTTTCATATTTTAACTTTGTTAACATGAGCATTGTTATAGCTTTTCGTTGTGTGCATAATGTATACCACATATGTAGTAGTGGTGTTGTTACAATATATCTCAAGCAGAGACACGTTAAGGAAACAACGAACGTAAATACAAGTATAAATTGTTTCTTGTAATGCCGTTCCCATCTAAATAACCAGTTTGTAACTTTTATCTTGACTTGTAAGTAGATGTTTGTAACATATTTCTTGCTTTGGGAGTAGATGTTTGCCTCCTTGTCAAGTGCTGCTTGTAATTGTTTAGCTTCTTTCTCAGCTGCCTTGGCCGCTGCTCTTTCCTCCTTTTGGTGTGCTTGAAACACTTTAAGTTCTTGTTTCGACCATGTTCTAAGTTCCTGACCGGTTAAACCGGATTTCTCGCCTAACACTATAAAATCTTGCAATGTCGACATGGTGTCACAATATTCTGTAAATTAAACAGCTGAAATACAATATGTCTATGTGCAATGCGAAATCGTTTGGAGGACAGAAAGTAAATGCTTGAAAAGAACAACATGTTGAATGTAATAGCAATACTATCAACACGTTATCGACCAGAAATTAAGAACAACGTAGTAAGTCTGACGCGAAAATAAATATTGCCTTAACCCGTTGCAGTGAATATAATCCAGACCAAAAGCTGGTAATGAATATATATATAAATAAATAAATCTCATCTCATCTCATCATGTTCCTCTTGTACCTTGCGGTGTCGAGGGAATAAATAAATAAATATATATATATATATATATATATATATATATATATATATATATATATATATATATATATATATATATATATATATATATATATATCTTATATATAAATTAGGATCTCCGTCCGTCTGTCTGTCTGTATGTCTGTCTGTATGTCCGTCTGTCCTTTGTGCGCTCACGAACGGCCCATCCGATTGAGATGAAATTTTCTACACGCGTTCCTTTCATTCCAGAGCTGCCAACTGTGATATTTTGTTAGTGTGAAATCGCCTGCTTACTCAGTATTATTTCATTTTTCATTTTTCATCATAATTTCATATATTTCAGGGGACCTAACTCTGTAAAAGTTATTTCAAGGGGCATAACTTTTCTGTATAACTTATAGTCATATTGTGGCATCGTTTTCAAAGATTTATAAACTCTTTGTCCATAGTTATGTACCGGCATATGAGTTATAATAAATAATGATACAATCTGTAAGGCATTTTCAAAGTTTTCATAAAAATAATGCACAATGCATAACATTGTAACTCATCTTTTTTTGCTTAAGAAGTTACTGTAGTCATGCAGGTGATTAGAAAGAGTTTTCATTAAAAATAATGGATGGTGTGTGGAAGAACGTTCTTTATGAATTTAATTAAGCCGGACAGGGTCAGGCAGACAGATAGACAGACAGACAGACAGATAGACAGTAGGGAACAGGAACTTATATGACTACTTATATAAATTAAATGAGATGCTTCACATCAGGAGCTGTGCGATGCCGGGCCAGGTCAGACAGACAGACAGACAGACAGACAGATAGTCGGTAACGGGAACGGGAACTTATATGACTACTTATATGAATTAAATGAGATGCTTCCCACCAGGGACTGGGCGAAGCCGGGCAGGGTCAGGCAGACAGATAGACAGACAGATAGACAGACAGATAGACAGACGGGAACTTATATGACTACTTATATGAATTAAATGAGATGCTCCACACCAGGAGCTGGGCAATGCCGGGCCGGGTCAGACAGACAGACAGACAGACAGACAGACAGACAGACAGACAGACAGACAGACAGACAGTCGGTAACGGGAACGAGAACTTATATGACTACTTATATGAATTAAATGAGATGCTCCCCACCAGGGTCTGGGCGAAGCCGGGCAGGGTCAGCTAGTATATATATATATTCTCACGATGTTCTTTATAATAACTGAGTGAGATGGTCGTTGTCTAGGTTACAATGCTCCTCGTATGTCATTACCGAGTGTAAGTTGAGCTAGCCTCCTGTCTCATATTACAACTCACCCCTGCAGTGCACATCCACCAGTCATTAAACAAGATTGAGTTGGCGCACATAATCCTTTAATGTAGAAAGAACACGGACAAACGGAACATAATTCTATATCCAGAAACAATATAATCCATAGAATATATATATATATATATATATATATATATATATATATATATATATATATATATATATATATATATATATATATATATATATATATATATATCCTCCTCACAACTTAACATGCACACATTACTGCCATCTCAAGGCCTTCTTTAATCTCAAATCCACAAGGCAGTTATCCAGCTACTATCCACGGCTGGACCTCACACAATACAACCCACACACTGGGTCTAGCCTCCACTAACTATCCAACCCACTTTGGGTTCAGGCCTCCATTAACTATACAAACCCCACTGGGTTTTAGGCCTGCCTTCAAAACTCGGAGAACAACACCACACAAGACGGAGGTCTCCAACTTAGCCCACCGACCAGCTCCGAGTCCAAAACATCAACTCTCTACACGACCCGACCCGCAGTCGGTCTCAGCTTCAACTCCCCCCGTCAATGTTTTCCACTGTCTTTTAACCCTACTGTGTAGCCCCTCCCTGGGCTCCCCACAACATTACACCCCAGCCTAAAACTGTCTCTCTCCCCATCCACACTAGCTGGCTGAAAACCCCTTCACACCCCTTAACTCACTGTCTCCAACATTCGTCTATTCTTTCTCATACCCGGTCACTTGTTTATATACTAGCAAGGTCATTCTAATTAATGTCAGTGAACCCAGGCATATGTCATTACCCCCACCTCAAAAGACAACATCGTTTTCAAATGTTTGGAGACTAATACTTATCAAATATGTGACCCAGACATATTGCCTGGGTAGCCCTAAGTCTGACTATCTCACTTTAGGTACCACTTTAAATAATATATCAAATACTCATAGTAAACTCCCACATTCCCCACACATCATTACAACCAACTTTCCATATTGTGTACCAATGCATGAACTAAAACATTGAATAATAATCAATACATCATAAAAAAAACATAATCTTTGTGTACCCGCAGGTCTATTACTCTCTTCAATAACACACAAACCATGTAACTTTGCTAATAATGGTCCATGAATAAATGTCGAGGCGTTGCATTGTCTCTGTCTTCCCTCAACTATCTGGAGAATGTGTGTACCGACCATATAACAGGTGGTTCTTTTCTTTCATCAACCCACCTCTGATTCCTGTTGATGCTGTGTCTACCCTTCATGTACCCATGCCTCATGTTTCCTATATCTTTAAAACATCTGTTTGCTAATCCTAACCCTGGTTCAGTGATGTCGTTAACACTCTTTTGAACTGCCTTAACTTTGCTATCGTTGTACCGTTACACTGGAGTCTCTGTTTAGTCTGACCTCTTTATTAAATCCTGGCCAATATACCTGGCATCCTACTCTCTGCTGCTTACGCCTTACTCCTAAGTGCCCTGCACATGTCCTATCCTGAGCTATTCTTGTATATCGGTCTCTATGTGCTAACGGTACTACTATTTGCCCACGTGCAGTTCCGCCATCTGAAAACCTGCGAGTGAGAACCTTGTTCTTCCTTTTTCACCTACCCTTCTTTAATTGCCTGTGTTCTACTTTACTACACCCTTGGAAACATTTGTCCAGAGTAGTATCTTGTCTCTGGGATTCCCTACAGCTATATTTGAAATCCATTCTCACCTGCTCAGCTGTCCTATCCTTGTCCTCAGTTCCTATGTCTACTTCACGTGCCTCTTCTACTTCAGTTATACTCTCCAATGTAGGTTTTCTTTTGGTAACTACCTCGTTACTACTTACACTATGTTTCTGGTCCCAATAAACTACTTCCTCTTCTGTACAATCTTTAACTCCAGGCACATTTCCTATAATCAGATCCGCCACTGGTGAGTCCAGAACACACGCTGTCACTCTTCCTGTGATATATGGTGTTTTCACTGTTATCACGGCTAATGGGTAGAATTCTACTGTCCCATTAAATGTTATGCACCTAATCTTTTTCCCTGTGTAATCCGAGGGATGCACTAAACTCTTTTTAACCCCGATAGACGTACATCCGGAATCCCTAATTGTTAACGCTGTCCTATCATTAACGAATCCATGGTGCAGCTTCAGACTTCCTCCTTCATGCACTGCTGATCCTGCTTTAACTGTGTGACCACATATTAAGACCGGCTGACCATCTTTCTCAAAAAGAGGTTTACATCCACTACAAGTTTCATTGTTAAGCGTCTCAAATACTTGCGCAGCATTTGAGTGCCCTGTTTCTCCCATCGTACACTCATAACTGAAATGGTTCTTTTCCCCACATTTAAAACAGATGATCTTTTTTCTGTTATTCGTTGGTGGTTGTGCATCACACTGTGCTGCCTTATGTCTCCAACTCCCACAATTCCAACATCCGGCATAACTATTTGGACGTCTCTGAAAATTCCCTCTTTTGTATGGATAACGTCCTGCTCTGCCAAAATGGTTACCACGGAAACCACTGTCTTTAGGTCCTTGTTCCTCGTACCTTTGTGTTAAATCTACACTTTTTGATCTTGGTCTTATCACTGGATTCTGGTCATGTTTTGTATACGCTGCACAGACTATTTCCTCATTCATTTGTCTACCAATAGAACTGTTAGGATGTGCAGTCATGTAGTTTTGCCCTAACTGAGACATTGTGTCTATGTCCTTTGGTTTACGTTCTTCAAAGAAAGCCACTAAGTTAGTATTACATGAAGATAATACCCTGTCTCTTAACACTAAATCCACTAATCTATTAAAATCTTTCCCTACTTCTGCAAGCTCCATCCATTTATTAAATGTGTTCTTTACTGTATTGACAAAATCTGTAAAATCCTGATTTGTATCTGGCACTAATTGTCTAAACTTTGTCTGTATCCATGCTCAGTTAGTTGGAACTTTGTAAGCAAACGTTGACGCAAAATAGTGTAATTATTTCTTTCTTCCAAAGGTAAATTAAACATGGTATCTAGGGCCTTACCCGTTAGAACCTCACCCAGTCTCATAGAATATTCTCCTTCTGGAATGCCTAAAGCTTTCGCCGATGCCTCGAATCTGGAAAGATAAGCGTCAAGACTGTCACGGTCCGTAAAGTATGGCAGTTTTAGTCGCTGTGATGACTGCGAAGGTCTTCTGGTTTCCTCACTTTGACCCTTCGATGATAGTTCTAATTTTCTGAGTGAAATTTCTGCTTCCATCTTAATCTTCTCTTTCTCGATTTCCACCGCATTTGTTTGTTTTAACTTTTCAATTTCTAGTTTCACTTGTGTTTCTCTCTCTTCTTGTAGACGCTTGTTTTCCATTTCAGCCTGTCTTTGTTCTCTCTCAACCTGTCTTTGATCACTTTCCTATTGATTATATTCTTTCATTTTTGCCTCTGCAAACTCCTGCAACTCTGTCCCCTTCAGGCCTAACCGTTCACCTGCTTCAATATATTCCATTAAAGTAGGCATCGTGTACTTGTGGACACATTGCTTTCTGTCAGCCAACTATAAATGTAAAGACTCTGCTGCTAGTCTGTGTGTACCTTCCCTAAGTACACCACCACTCACTGTGTAAGTAAATTCGTAGTACTAATAATATCACTCTGTACTCACCCAGTCACTCTACAAGCACTAGGTAGTGAGGGGGTATTTATCTATACTTCCTTATATATATATATTATTATATATATATATGACAACACATCATATTATATATGACAACTAGTTTCATAAAGTCTCTGGAAATATTGTTAAACATATATATATATATATATATACACACACACACACACACACACACACACACACACACACACACACACACACACACACACACACACGAATGAATGATACGATACGTGAAGTCTATAAACGCTAGACGTACAAGCTGAGTACACGAAGACGGTTATCACAAAGAAATAAATCACAGTAACATCCACAAGCTTGTGTGAGACGACCATAGTGCGCGTAATATATATAAACTGACAAATACCACTAGACAGTAGATATCACGTAAGATCACAATAATAACATATATCCGAAGAACCAAATATCATATGTAAATATAACGAAAAGAGAAAAAGAAAGTATAACATCAAAATATACACAGATCTGACGTTAGACACAAAAAGGCACGGCATATAATCCAAGAATACCACTGCGTCACTGCAGAACAAAACAAACCGACCTTTCGATTTACTTCACAGAAAATATATGGTGCACCTAACAAACTTACTTTGCCCTGTCTCACGAGCTCCGCGAAACAACACAAAGATCTCCTACTCCTGACAAACACTGGACCACATACAAATAATTACGTAACACCCAAAAACAATATATATAAGACAATAAGAGCAAACAAAATGTCCAAATGGTTGGCCGACACAATGAAGTTTTCAGTTTGTTTGAACTAGTTTCCAATAATCGCCTGGAAAATGTCTGTTTGTAAATGTTCCGAAATGTCTACGCCGCTAAATCACAACAGAAACATTTTCTTTTGATATGTTGTTACTTTTCCCGGACGTGGTGACAAAAAAGTAATAATCCAAACATCTTGTCTCAACCCAGTCCGTAACGTTATTATACCTTGGTTGCGGAGATGGCCTCTTTTTGTATCATATATGTTATGGATTCACGTTTAACGACAAGGTTCAACAAAAAACAAATAGCAGCAAATGTCCAGCGCTTTAAACTTGTATATATAAATCCTTATTGGCAAAGAAATGCAACCACTCTCGCGGAGAAGGCATGTAATCGTTCGTTGTAAAATTGTTTGCTCATGACAGAGTAATGATAACAAAGGGATTCAACACAAGGACGAACGTAACGTCTGGTTTTCGTTCAACAACTTGTTTTGTTCATTCACGATTCATCTTCACGACATATGAGTCATCTTGACAACCATAGGCCGTGGAAATTTCCTGAGTACCTTCACTCCATCCACCCCCGACTCATACTGTGACCTCAATTTCTCTTTATCACCGTCAGTGAAAAAAAAAATCCTCAGTAACTTCTTACTGGTAAACAGCCTTGACTTCTGCCCCAACACGGCTGACTCTCTTAACTCCGTGGAAAATCACACTTTACACCGACCTCACCCCGCTGGCCACTGCTGAGGTTTTCTTTTTATTTTTTAACTATTAACCCGCACCACTCTGGCTGCGGAAGGGGTACTGTTACTACCCCCGTCGGTCACCCCTCTGGCGAAACCGCAACTATCAAATTCTGTGTATTCTACACATCCATGTACATCTCCCCTTCCCGAGAGTTCACTGTTCTCAGTACTTTACCTGTACTGTCCACTGTCTCTTGAACTATAAACACTCGCGCCTGTCTTCTCCTGGCGTCCCGCCTCGTCTGTTTACGTGTGCTGACTGTCAGGTATCAAATTTACCTGTAGTGACCTTCTCGCGAACTGTCTGTTATCTTTGGTGTTCAATCCTGTCTTCGTCACACCCACACACGCCTGTCAGGATATAGTCCGGCTAGTATCGTAGCGCCGACTTTTCTGTGCCGCTGTTTTTGTCGTCTCACCAATTCTCACACAGGCGCAAACCTTGTCTTTATACCGTGGATACGCTCCGCTGTCCACCCTCTCTCTCTCTCTCTCTCTCTCTCTCTCTCTCTCTCTCTCTCTCTCTCTCTCTCTTCTCTGGTCTCATGTGAACAGTGTGTCAATTCTCCGACACCTTTGAAACGAAGTCGTCTACTAGCTTGGTTATTCACTCTCGTCTGTCTGTGTTAATTATTTGGTGCACACATAAAAGAGTTGCCATTAATCTCTTGAAGCAATACTGTCTAAATTGATGGAACATAATCACCAGATAATAACTCCTCTCTAAGCGACCAGCTCATCGATATCTCAATATATCACTGTGGTCCTTGACCGAATGTAGCCGTCAGAAAATCTTTACTAAGCGACGAGTTCTCAGATATCTCAGAATGACAACAATGTCTATAATGCAATGGGGAGGGGGGGGGGGTTGAACCGGAGAGCCCGCAGATATCTCACGATGTTTTTTATAATAACTGAGTGAGATGGTCGTTGTCTAGGTTACAGTGCTCCTTGTATGTCATTACCGAGTGTAAGTTGAGCTAGCCTCCTGTCTCATAATACAACTCACCCCTGCAGTGCACATCCACCAGTCATTGAACAAGATTGAGTTGGCACACATAATCCTTTAATGCAGAAAGAACACGGAC
>OY992878.1:97283525-97513987 GCA_963921405.1 Cepaea hortensis | reverse complement strand
GTGAACGAGCAGATTAGCAATAGCTTAAAGGCAACGGAGATTTGGTTCCTTAGACGAATGTTGCGAATACCTTAACCTTTCAGAGTAACTATCAAAGATTGCCTGGAAGACGCTAATGAAAGTAGAACATGATATTTTTTTTATTTTTTTTTTAAGCATATCCTTTTTTACAGGACTTAGCTGTCAACACCAGCATCTTTCAGCTGTATGTTGATCTCTTGGCAAGATTACGCTCAGTAGTTTGCCATTGCTTTCTGAGCGGCCGGCTCACATACCCCGTAGGTTACCGATGCGATTCAAACCACTGCTGATTTGAACCGTCATCACGTTACCTGACGAGAGTATACGAGATTACGGAGAAAAGGTATAACCTCTAAGCCACGAAGCCGGCAGAACATGATATACAGGTACGCAAAAGAGACAAATTGCGTACTTTGGTCACATTATGAGAAAAGAGGCATTGGAAATACTCGTTAAGACTAGCACGATCAGAGATAAAAAGAACAGGCCGAGAAAAATGGTTCAAGGTGGACTCACAAGATGTCTTGGTGGCATATCATTATCAGAGTTGACCCAGAACACCACGGACCGAGATTTGCGGACAGACGTGAACGCCTATGCCATTTGTCTGGTAACATGTTGATTGTATTTACATTATTGTCCTGATTGATAATCCACATATCTATTGTTATGACTTCTTTATTTCTTAATAGCAGTCATGCATTTCCGCCAACACGTAGTAATAACCAGATGGAGCTAACTTTTCTGTAGCTCCCTCAAACTCGTTATTCAGAACAGTTATGTTGCTTAGCATCATGATTTTTGTATCATCTGAGATCTAGAAGTGGTACTGTCTTGTGTCGACTCTGTAACCGTCCCTCCCAACGAGTGCCGTGCATTGAGGCTGGGACTCCTCAATGTTGTCGAAACGCCTTGTTTGAATCATCACAGAAATAAATGAAATGCCAGCCGAAGTCCAATCTCCAGGCAATTGTGGTGTAAAACGTCTTGCGAGGACCGCACTCCGCATCAGAGACGGGGTGAGAGTGTTGGATTCCTATTCCAATTCCAATTTTCAAAAAAAAAAAACAAAAAAAAAAAAACATTCCAAATTCGGTCTCTTTTAAACTGCCTCATCAGTTTTGGTTATTGTTGAGATCCGTGGTTTTTGTGGACTGTTAGTCCTAACCCATTCTGATTTTATTGGTTGCGCTCTGTTTGTCGGATATAGTTATTGTGTGCTATCTGGTTATTTGCTTTTTATCTTATACTGGTCCTGATAAAGACCGGTCCTTGGTTGGGCCTACTAGGTTCCGCAGTCTTTCGTTTATTGGTTTCTTTCTCTATTAGTGTCGTGTCCTCCTTTAAAGTGTCGTCCCTGGAGTGAGGAGAGTCAACACCCACATTATAATATTTTTTTCCCTTATCAACATCTTGGAGAATCCACCAGCTTCCGTCCAACACACTCCATCAGACTATGGACACCTTTCCCTATCACTCTCTCACTGTCGTACTATGCCCCCCTCTCATACTTCCCCAACGCAACATATTCAACAACTCTTGCTTCTAAAAATTAATAAAGATTAATTTATTAAAAGAAAAAATGTGTAATGTACGTAAGGCGTGTATGCAAAGAAAATGTGTGATGTGTTCTATAATGGGTGTATGATCGGACTTTCAGATAATAGCATAGTCAGTTCTTCATTGCAAGGGCACACCACAGCACATTAAATCATAACCAGTGCACCTCACCCAATGTCGAAATCCTCTTGCCGGATACTGACTATCATCGGTAGCCACCTGGTAATCCATCTTCATGATCATCCGAAATAGATACTGTTTGTAAGTACAGATTGATTACGGACTGGCTGCCAACTAACTTTGTAAGTTCCTATCGGTCCTAAAGAATGCACAAATCCTTTGTAGTGTATTTAGGTTTTACTGTTAATGTTTCTACACTTGATCCTAACTAGTGTTCATATAGGTTCAAGTATATGTCATATGTAATATTACACTGGAATCTAGCACACGATGTGACTTATCCGTTAATGTTCTCGTTCCTTAAACAATGTTTGTCTGATGTGTGATATATCAACAATCATCACCCATCCTATGTGAACCATACCACGCAGGAGTCGTTATATTGGCTGGCTCTTCTGGGCCATGCCATGGTGAACCCTTCTGAGTATGAGTCCAGCGTAACCATATACCATCTTTCTTCTCGGACGTTATTCCTTTTCCGTAAGAATCATTTTAGAGTCCAACTGGTGTTCGTCCAATTGGAGTGCACTTCTTCAAAACCAGTGTTGAGTTTCCTAGTAACTGGTGGGGAACCTTAGGCAACACTGCAGTCTAACAAATCACATCTACAAATTGCCATGACAGGCACGTGAACCATTAAATCCACTAATAAGCACACGGTAGACATTATTCCAATCAGAACTGCAGTGCCGAAGCACGTCCGCTAAAATACAAGGTTTGAGTTCAACTCTCCTCTCCAATCATGGTTTTCTGGCAAACCCCTACAATTGGTCACGTGACATGGTTGATGTCCTGCAGGTGTTATTTGGGCATATCATCCATTGTCAAGAATCTATTTTCCCTGGCTCCATCAATGTCAGAGTTGTCATCAGTTGTTTAGATTCCCAAAACAAGCCAGCGAGTTTCTGTATACTCCCAACAACAGTTGCCAATAACAAGCCGTCAATCTTCTGTCGACTGGTGACAATCACAGCTGCCATTTCTGTTTGATGTCGGGAAACTCTAATTGACAGACGGACTGTTTCCTGTCCCTAGCTGGCAATTCCGGTTGTCTCTGACTGTTGATAAACTGTCAAAGCGATGTATGCATTCATCTCACTTCCGAATGTCCCTATGTTTGCTGACCAGATGTACAAGTACAGCTGTTATTTATGCCCGACCTGTTTGTGAACACGTGCAGCCACAACCATGAATGTTTTCTCTGTATTAGTTGAAACAATTGTCGCTTTGTAGATAGTCCGTTTAATCAGAAATCCTCTTATAGTAATCAGCTGGTCAAACGCGGTGTTTTATTTTGTGACATAGGCCCCCTCTTAAGAGAGTAGTCCATCTCACTCTTCTACGCCGTGATTAATCCAGATGATTCATTCCTCTTCTTCAGGAGCTGGGTGTCTTGACAAGAAGTCCGCTCCAACATTTTCCTTCCCAGGAATGTACTCCACTGTGAAATTATAAGGTTGAAGTAACAACGACCACCGCATCAAACGGGCGTTGAGCTTCTGAGAAGTAGCCAGGAACATCAGGGGCTGATGATCCGACTGGACTTGAAACTTAACTCCATACAAATATGGCTGGAATTTTTGCACTGCCCATACGAGGGACAAGCACTCTCTCTCGACGGTTGAATAATTCCTCTCCGCCTGTAGAAGTTTCTTACTTGCGTATGCTACAGGTTTCAAAACCGAAGCATCGTCTTTTCCTTCCTGTAACAGAGCTGCCCCAATCCCAATCGCACTCGCATCCGTTCTCAACACAAATGGTTTGGAAAGGTCAGGGAGCTGTAATACAGGTTTGCTGACCAAGGCCTCCTTTAACTGACTATAGGTATTCTCACATTCTAGTGTCCAAACGATCTGGTCCGGGAATCCCTTTTTCAAGGTTTCCGTCAATGGAGCTCCCAGTTCAGTGAAATGTGGGATAAATTTGTGGTAGAACCCACACAACGAGAGAAAAGATCGCACATCCTTCTTCGTTTTTGGCCTTGGTGCATTTCTGATTTTCTCCAGGTTCTTCTCTTCTGGGACAATGTGTCCTGGAGTGATAGTGTGACCTAGAAATTCCAGAGTTTGGTAACCAATCATGCACTTGGTTGGACGAGCAGTAAGCCCTGCCTCCTTGAGTCTATTAAACACTCTCTCCAAGGATTGTAAGTGGTCATCCAAGCTGTCACTGGAAATCAGAATATCATCCATGAAAGAGATGATAGCCGGATCCTGTAAAGGATCAAGTAAAATCCTCATCATGCGTGTAAACACACTAGGTGCATTGCTGAGTCCAAAGGGCATGACCTTGAATTCGTAGTGTCCACTGGGTGTACTGAAAGCCAACAGTGGTCGAATCTCCGGTTTGACTGGTATCTGATAGTACCCCCGACTCAGATCTACCTTTGAAAAGTACCGAGCCTTATGGAGCCTAGCGAATAACTGAGTTGGATTCGGCAAAGGTTCCACCTGAAATTGTGTATGACTGTTCAGAAGTCGGTAATCTATACACAACCGGTGTTCTCCACTTGGTTTCCGTAATAACACTACCCCTGCATTGTATAGGGATGTGGATGGTGCAATCACGTCATCCTCCAGCAGTTTCTGTATTTCCTCCTCCAGGGCCTTTTCTTTAGAAAATGGCACTGGGTAAACCTTTTGACGAACAGGCTCCTGCGTGGTCAAAGTCATCTCGAACTCCACCAACCTCGTTCGTCCTGGTTTATCAGTCAGTATCTCCTTATGAGACTTGAGAACCTGGGTTATCTTTTCCCTCTCCTGGGAGGTCAGATCAGGGTTCACTTGCACTTCCCTATAGGTTTCCTGGTGTACCAAGGGATATTCCCTGCCCTCGCTGATTCCCACTTCAGTCTCCACTGCAACTGCCATTGCCATGAGGTGAGCTGCCTTGTCTCCGGGTCTTTCTTCGTATTTCCGCAATAGGTTGATATGGGAAATCTTCGACTTTCCCCGGATCCGGATCTGATAGTTGGTTCTGGATATCACCCTTTCCACGGGAAATGGTCCTTGCCAACCTATCTCCAGTTTGTTGTTTCCCGTTGGGAGTAGCAACAAGACTTTATCTCCCACCTCTAGAGATCTTTCTTTAGACTTACGGTTGTAGTAAGCCGCATGTCTTTTCCTGGCCTTTTTCAAGTTTTGATTTGCCAGAGTCCATCCCTTGTGGAGTTTTTCTTCCTCCACGTATTTATAGGATGAGATCACTTCTTCTGACGTCCCCTCTTCAGTCCAACTCCTCAACATGGCTTCCAACGGTCCTTTGATTGGACGACCAAACAGCAACGTAGCGGGTGGTAGTCCTGTTGAGCCATGAGGAACTTCCCGATAGGCAAAAAGGGCTGCTGGGATATATTCATCCCACCTATCAAGTTTTTCCTGCGATAGTTTCCTGAGCATTGTCATCAACGTGCCGTTGAAACGCTCTACTTGTCCATTGGCTTGAGGATGGTAAGGGCTGGTATGTATGTGGTTAGAGTGAAACACCCTAAATACCTCCTCCATGAGTTTTCCACAAAACCGAGACCCATTGTCCGTCAGAATTTGATCCGGAAAGCCTAATCTGGTAAAGGCCTCCATCAGTGCGTCCGCCACTCTTTTCGAGTCAATCGTGGTCAACGGTATGGCTTCACCCCACATTGTACAGCAATCCACCATTGTGAGTATATATATGTTCCTCTTCCTAGTCCTGGGAAGTGGACCCACGATATCGATGGCCACCCTCTCGAAAGGAGAATTCATGATGGGCATCTCACCCAACACCACTGTCAAAGACTGAACTAGGAGGCCAGAGGTCTGCCTCAAGATAGAACACCACCGGGAAGAGGTCATCCTCATATAGAATAGAGATGATACCTTGCCCCGGAATAAGGGCAGGGTAGGGGATAGAATGGAGAACTATTAACTAGTTCTCTCATGAGACACGGAGACGGTGACCAGATAGTTAGCACTCTGGTCACGACAGAATCACGGCGCCTACATGATAGCCACGATTGCTAATCAACAGAAAATATCTAATGTAAGCGTGCCAAACAGAACGGCACGCAGAAAGCCGAAGGACACCTCAAGGTCCTTCCGCGTGGTGTGTAACCACGGGAGCAAGCTAGTCAGACGGGGGACTGACTTTGTAGCGGGCACCTCGTTGTAGTATTGATAGGAGATTTGTGTAACCAAATAGATAGAATTAGCATTAGGGTTTAGAAACTATGGATAGTAATTCTGTGGCTTTGTGTGTGGTTTTGATAGCGACTGTTATGTACTTGTAAAGAGCCAACGGCAATAAAATGTATCATTTATTTCCTCTCACACGACTTGCAAGTTTCTTGTGTGGTGCGAGAGAAGTAATCTGATGATGCCTTACACATGAGTTGTTGACAGGCAAAGATTAATGTGGTGTCAGAAGTGGTGCTTGAACGAAAGCGCCAAGCAAATACACTCATCCACGGCTCTAGACTAAGTTTACAAATAGTGAAGTAGTGATTTAATTTGTGTCAGTGACGGTTAACGTGTGCAGAACTAGGACAAGTTGCTAACGAAACTGTGCCTATCGTGACGAAATAATGCTTATTTATGTTTAGTAATATATTATATACTTAAATCATGTGTTTCTTCAAAGTTGTAAGTATTGATATTATTATTTTCTGTTATTTATTCATGTAATTATTTATTTATTTATGAATAATTGTCAAAAGTGATTCATGGCGGAGCGATACACATGTCAGCAACAATATCGATTTTTGCAAGCTAAAAATAGCGCTGCGCCTCTGACGTAGCACGATTGACAAGCAGTTGGGTTACGCCATTGGCAATCAGCATCTGAATGTTTACAAATCGGTAAAATGCTGCCCGCATGAATCAGTGCTTTATATTACCTATTATTTATTTATTTGAGTTAGTAATTGAATATATTTGTTTATTTAAACAATATTAATATATTTTCGTTTATTTCAAAGCAGTTATTGAATTTGTTTTTCGTACTTTTTCTTGTGTTTACCGTCACGATGGCACTATTTTCAGCCAGGCAAATTAGACTGGTCTGCACAACACTTGCATAGATTAAACTAGGTTAGTGACGAAAGGCATACACAGTTAGAACGAAGACAGGACATTGACAATTTAATATTAAGTAAACTATATTCTGTTTTGTTCGTGCGCATGTCATGTCATTGTGTCAAATTGTCGAATAATATGTCGTCTGCTATTTGGTAATTGTTGCTGCTCTGTAAACCAGGGTGAACAACAGCTGATTATAAGATTGGTGTGTATGCCGAAGTGCCAAACAGGTGACCTAGATAGAGAACTCGTGGCGATACTGAAGCACCAAACAAGGTGACCTGTGTTACCGGAGTGTGTTCCTTCTTCTCGGGAACATTAAGTTGAGTAAAACCTACATACTTGGCATGCAATGTGATTAATAGTGCATCTCTTTTTCAGCTTGTGATGCATTAGCATACTTTTGTTCTCTGTTTTGTGCAGGACTAAATTTTTCAGGATATACACAAAGAGTACAATTTGCAGTGCTCAGATATTAAGAAATATAACATATCAAAGAAAGATAAGTGAATAAAAAGTTCAGTGTAGGTAAACGATAGCTATTTACCTAACATCATGGCTACTTTAGCTGACTTCGTAAAAGCAGGCAAAGAAATGCAATACACAGGTAAAGAGCTAGAAGAATATGCTGATAAGAAATTTAAAGAAGCAAAGGATGCAGAGAGAGATGAACGCGCACGGGAAAGACAACACCAGATACAACTAGCTGAGATAACAAAACAAAAAGAATTACAAATTAAGCAACAACAGTTAGAGCAGGATAAGGAAAATAAACAGAAAGAAATAGAAATTAAACAGAAAGAACTAGAATTAAAACAAAAGCAATTAGAGCAGGAGAAAGAACTAAAACAAAAGACATTAGATCAAGAGAGAGAACTAAAGCAAAAAGAGATAGATGAAATGACTAGAGTTAAAGAAAAACAAATTCAAGTAGAATCAGAGACACAGTTAAAGATGAAAGAAATGGATGTAGACTCACACGCAGAGATCTCTGCCACTAAACTTAAAAGTCAACAAGAAGAAAATAAGTTCAACAAATACAAAAATATTATCAAACCATATTGTAAAGAAGATTCAATATCAGCCTGGACAGAAAATGTCGAGTATCAATTTAAATATCACCAAATCCAATAGACATGTGGGCTATGATTTATATGAAGAACCTAAGTGGTGAGCCCCTTAAAGTGATAGAAACTATACCAACTGATCTGAGATCTAACTATCAATACATCCATGATAGGATAATGCAACACTTTTTACTTGATGCCCCTGGGTATCAGGTTCAGTTCTCAAATTTAAAACCTAAACCTAGTGAGACTTTCATTGACTACGTCTCAAATGTCCAGAGTGTACTAAATAGATGGCTTAAAGCAGCTAACATAGGAAAAGACTTTGATAGACTTAAGAATTTAATAGCCATGGATAAAGTCATATCCACTATACCATCTCCTTTTGCTAAATTTCTACAGCAGTCAGACATTGAGAACATAGAGCAGTTCGAAAAGAAAGGGTCTGCATATTTTTTCTTCTAACAGAGATATTTTTATGACCTCAAATGACTCTGAAGTAGTTTCCTTTGTGAAAGACCAACCAAAAAATTATCAAAGTAAGAGAAAACCCTTTCATAAAATCGACACAAAAGATAGGAAAGTATCAAAATGTATTTATTGTCAACTTTTGCATGACACTTATGCTATGTGTGACAAATCGCCAAATTATCAGGCGCATCTTGAAAATGTTATCAAGAAGCAACAAAACAAAAGATCTGCATACAGGCGTGCAATCAAATGCTTCTTTTGTTCCAGCTATGGCCATTATTCAAATAAGTGTCTGGGCCGCCAACGTATGAAAGCCAACAATGCTATTTTGATTGATACATCTTCTGACAGTGGCAGTGAGACTGAATGTGAGATTGAAAATAATTTACCTGTTAACCAACCTGAAGATGTGTGTTGTGTGAACGATATATTAAGTTTTGACAGTTGTGAACGATGTCACCAATTTCATGCAGACGGAAAATTAGAATGTGGACATACAGTACCGTTCTCAACTCAGAATGTAAATGCAGCATTAGCCTCCAGAGGCAATTTAGTGTTCCACAATGCAATGGTCAACGATAGACCAACACTCTTCTGTGCAGGCTGTATCTCCATGGTTTCACCTGTGAATTGTTCTGGATGTACCAGATCCGCAGAAATCACGGCCTCCCCGTCCAGTCCTGTGTCGTACAAACACTCCACTTGACGACCGTTAACCTCTACCAATTCCACTACAGGTGGTTTTTCCTGGTCTGGAGTCTCTTCCTCGGCCTCGACCTGTTAGGTGGGCTCCACCTTAGGTTTCCCGGGGCACCCGACGAATTGAGTGTCTCCTGACTTTCCCCTGCAGTCAATAGCATTGTGCGTGTTTGACTTGCAGTGGTTGCACCATTTCCCTGTCCTAGATTTTCTAGTGCCGGACTTGAGTGAGCTCTCCTGGTGGCGAGCTTCCTTGTTGACCTTGGCATTTTCCGTGACAACCTCCTTGGAAGTCACTTGATATGCTGCGAAGTGAGGGTTCTTAGCCTTCGATTTGCAATCCCTTGTATTGTGAGAGGGTGACTTACAAATTGAACACCACTTCTCCGACCACGGTCGTTTTGGTGTAGAGCTTGAAGTGCTCTTGCTTCCCTCCTTCTTCTTCTCTGAACTATCCTCTGATTTTTGCACATAAGGTTCCCGCTTTTTTTGTTCCTGAGTTTTTGGCTTTCTTCTTGTCATGTTTCTCTTGACTTTTGGAGTTGGTGGAAAGGTTTTCCCCTGCCTCCCCATGTACTTCGATGAACCGTTCTGCTAATTTAGTCACGAGGTCAATACGTTCCGCTCCTTGTTCTCACAGGAACGTCCTGAGAGGTTAAGACATTTGCTTCTTCAGCTGGTCGACCACCATGAGCTCTTCCAGACTCTCATAGTCATGTGCGAACCCAGCCAAATCTATCCACTTATGGAGATAAGATTTTAGACGCAAACTGTAGGCGGCAAACAACTCCCCAGGTTCTCGTTTCGCTGCTCGAAATTTTTTCTGGTAGGTATGTGACGTAACCTCGAATCGTTTCAGCAGAGCCGTCTTTAATTCGTCGTAATTGTTCTCATGTCCTGTTATTTATGCCCGACCTGTTTGTGAACATGTGCAGCCACAACCATGAATGTTTTCTCTGTATTAGTTGAAACAATTGTCGCTTTGTAGATAGTCCGTTTAATCAGAAATCCTCTTATAGTAATCAGCTGGTCAAACGCGGTGTTTTATTTTGTGACAATTAGCACTACTACCGGGGTCTGGTCATCATTCGTCATCTGCTCGTGGTGGCGAGGTCACGGAGGTTTGACTCTGTGCCACCAGCGTCTGCAGCCTACCTTGTGCCAAACGTATTGGTTACCCATTCCTCTGGAAAACACAGGATTAGGCCGAGAGAGGGAACATGTCGTTTGGGCACCACATGTTTCTCTAAAGCTCTGCCCAGGCATTGTGATGGAATATTGGCCACATTCCAACTCACATCCTTTGGTCTGTCAAGACTGCAAGGTTCCACTCTCAGCACTACTACGTGCTTGTTGTTTCTTGTGTTGTCCTCACCGGGGCTGATCCCGGTCACGTTCAGTCCTCATAAGGACTCGGTGTAGGCAAAGGCAGAGAATTTAAGTGCAGTCTCAAGTTGTACCCCCGGTCAGCTGCCCGTACTCCTCTACGTTCGCTTTCTTGTTTTCGTCATCGGTGTGCGGGTTGGTGCAACAACAAGACGACCCGGTCTCCTGTCATCCCCATTCAGGAAGAGCCAACTTACAGTCCTGCCACTCACCTCGCCACACTCAACTGTCCCACCCAGGACAGCCAAGGTATCCAATTTTTTTTTTTTTTTTTTTTTTTTTTTTTTTTTGGGGGGGGGGGGGGTGTAATATAGATACATACCTATACTATGTATATATACATATAGTTTTTTTTTTTAAATATAGAGTATAGAGTGAAAAAAAAGAACAAAAAACCTAAAAGATGATTGGTGATGAGGACGTCAGTGAGCGACAGAGAGAAACAGACGGCGAAGATGATCCATAATGAAAGGACGGAACGAATGAAGATCATATCAACAAGATCATGAGAGGCTAACTATTAAATGATCAACATCTAGAGAATTTGATGAAATCGAAGATGAAAGAGGAAGCAAAGACAGAGGAATGAAATGAGGACAGAAAGAGATTCGGCACAGAACACGGAAAGTAGAAGATAATGAAATAAAATAAGAGTTGATGGACCGTTGCTTCAGAGTCACCTAAAGGTCATCCAACGAATAACGTTACAAGTTTCAAGTGTGGCGTAAGTAGTTTAAGTAAGAAGATGTTCTATAAATGTGACAGCATAGGGCAATGACATGCTAGACTTTAGTTTTGCGCTGTTTAATGAGGGACTGGAAAGGAGATACAATGTAATGCGAGATAGAGAGTTCATGTGGAGTTCTCTGCATGTTGTATAAAGTACAGTGCTTCAATACAGACTCAAAATATGGCCGGCGTTGTTCATGAACAATTATTAATAGTTCTGCTGTTCAGTTCACATTCGTTATTGAGGAAAATACAACCTAGATAAAATGAGCTAAACTATGCCATGGAATAATACTTGGCATAAATGCCATATTGTTAGTCGCCTCTTCTCCCGTATAACGCCATGTTACTCCAATTATCTTAACTAACAATGAGGCACTTGGCTCGTAAACGAAACAGTGAAATCAACTAGTAAAGAACATGATTGGCGAACGGGAAAATCAATTACAATGTCGCCGCCAGTAAACAGTTAATCCATTTTTAATCTGGACTCTGCAAAAAACAGTCACATATACTAGTTAGTAATTAAACTAGTTTCTCGTGCCACCGAGAAGGGCCTAATTTATATCTTACACTAACCTGAGTATTCAGCACTGCCTTTTTCCACGAACCTTCATTAACCTTTATTCTCCCTTGTGTTCTTCCAATTCATCGTTCTCTCTGTCGTTTTCAACCGAATTTATCGTCTAGCGTTTTACGGCTTTAGAAATTCCATGGCGTTTTCCAGATATGTTATAGGCTATCCATATCCTTCACTATTTCCACTGCCATCCTTCTATCTCTTCAGAAGCCGCCTTAATCCTTCTCGAACTTAGAAACCCAACCGATCTTTTCGGTGTAAGTCACAGCGTCTGTTGCTTACTGACGTCAGAGAGACGATTCTCCGTTTATCACTAGTCTCCTAGATATCCGTAAGCTTTTGGGCTTCAGGATTCTCTATCTATTATTAATGACGTCAACCGCGGGTATCTACCTTATGGCATTATGCCCACCTCACCTTTAAAATGATCTTATCATTTTACCAGACCATAATGAATAAATCAATGGCTCGGAACGCTGAAGAAGAAGAAGAAGATAATGAATAAATCTGCTAATAACCGTGCAGACGAAATATGTTAAAAGCTATGCTAAGTACGACTGTATGGTTCCCTATGTATCCTACACAAAATTAAAAAAAAAAAAATTATTACGACGGGCATGCCCCCCTGTCTACAATCCCGCGGTAGACGTCATGTAGTCAGCCCATGGGGAGGCTGTGCTAACTAAATATATAAATCTGCCAACGAGCGACATCCCTTCAATGGCAATAGTTTGGCTCTGTTCATCTAGGTTTAATTATCCAAATAACTCAATGTGAATCAAACAACAGAACTGTAAGACTGGTCACATAGAACGCTGACAGAATGCCTCAATTTCTGGTCTATTTATTTCAGGCAGTATCCCATGAATTGTATGACATACAGGTCATCAACATGATGCAACCCTCTCGCATTCCGTCATACCTGCTCACACTAATCCTACTTAAATACATTACACATTGGCACCTTGCCGTCTTGACAGACGATAGTTTAAGCTTTAAAAAGGCATAATAACTTTTAACTATGGCGGTAGCGAGTGTGACTGATAAGGCCAATTTGCGCTGTAAATGTCCGTTCACAGTGGGTGCATGTGAACACGTGGTCATTTCCACCATCATGCACCATCTTACGTCTCAAACGCTTGGTGTGTGACTTTTCTGCAATAATTTTCTCCTTTGACTTTATTCCATTTATAATATTTGCCCTCCATGCAACACGTTCAGCGGCGACTTGCTCCCAATGTGCATTATCAATGCCTGTATCAATCATGTCCCGCTTACACACATCTTTGTATCGTAGTAGAGGCCGACCCTGAGATCTCTTACCCATCTGTAATTCACCAAAAAAGATATCCTTTGGTATTCTACCATCATCCATCCTCCTAAGATGTCCTATCCATCTAAGTCTACGAAGACTGAGCATGGAATAAACTGTCACACAACCTGATCTCTCCAATACTTCAGTATTTGTGATTTTGTCTTGCCACTTAATACCAAGAATTCTTCGCAGACACCGCATATGAAAGCTGTTTAAATTGTTCTCTTGGTGTGAGTAAGTTGTCCAGGTTTCACTGCCATAGAGAAGAGTACTAAGGACACAGGCTTGATAGACAAGGACTTTTGTTTTGGCAGTAAGCTTCCTGTTCTCCCAGACTCTTTTTCTTAACCTGTTCATTGTTGTTGCTGCCTTACCAATCCGGATGTTGATTTCCTGATCTAGGGATAATTTGCTATTTACCACTGATCCTAGATATGTAAAATGGTCTACTATCTCTAGTTCGGCGTCGTCAATAAAGATTGATGGTACCCCATGTGCACCTTGTGACATAAGGCACCCTGTGTCTTCTTTTTGCTAATTGTTAAACCAAATTCAGAACAAGCATTGGAGAATGCAGATAGTAGACATTGCAATTCTTCCTCAGAGTGGGTCGTAACTGCAGCATCATCTGCAAAAAGCAACTCTCTGATCAGTACCCTCCTAATTTTGGTCTTAGCCTTCAATCTCTGAGCATTGTAGAGGCCGCCATTTGAGCGTGAGTGAATGTATATACCACCATCCTGATCACGAAATGCATATTTCAGTAGAAGTGAAAAGTATATTCCAAAGAGGGTGGGAGCTAGTACACAACCTTGCTTAACTCCACTCTTGATTTCAAATTCTTCAGAAGTTGCACCATCAAACTTGATTATACCCTTCATGCCTGTGTGGAACGATTCCACAATGGACAGAAGAGTTGGTGGGCAGCCAATCTTCTTTAGTGCCTTGAACAGACCCTCACGACTGACCAAATCAAATGCCTTTGTGAGGTCGATGAAGGCAATAAACAGTGGTTGATTCTGTTCACGGCATTTTTCTTGCATTTGTCGCAATGAGAATATCATATCAGTGGTAGACCGGTTCTGTCGAAAGCCACACTGTGATTTGGGGTAGACTTGATCTCCTAGGACTTGAAGTCTGCGCAGAACAATTCTGGCAAATACTTTTCCAACAATACACAGAAGTGAGATACCCCTATAGTTGTTGCAGTCGCTCCGATCGCCCTTGTTCTTGTACAGTGTTATGATGCTTGAATCTTTGAAATCCTGTGGGACTTGTCCTTCACGCCAGCATAGCTCTATTAGCTGGTGGATCTGTATAGTGAGTGTGTCTTGCCCACTCCTGATAACCTCAATTGGAATCCCATCCTTACCTGGAGCCTTGCCAGATGCAAGTTCATTTATAGCACACTTAACTTCTGTTATGGTGGGAAGTGTGTCCAGGTGGTCAAGAGTTGGTAGAGCCTCTATGGCGTTGAGGGCATTATCCGCTAGTTTGGTCTCACTTGAGTAAAGCTCCAAATAGTGCTCTACCCATCTGTCCATCTGCTGTTTCTTATCAGTGATGACTTCTCCAGTCAAGGTTTTCAATGGTGCACTTCTTTTGATCACTGGACCACAGGCTTTCTTTATTCCTTCATACACGCTTCTTATGTCTCCCTTATCACTTGCGATTTGAATGGACTCACATAACTTGATCCAATAATCATTTGCATACTGCCTGGCAGCCTTTTGCACATCCTTCCTAGCTTGCCTTAGCTCACTCAGAGTGTTACGCGTTGGTCTTTCCTTGTTTCTTAAGAGAGCTTTCTTCTTCTTATCAATCAAGGGCTGCAGAGTCTCGCTGTTGGCCGCATACCAGTCCTGCCTCTTATGATCCACAGTGCCGTAAACCTTTACGGCAGTTTTACAAAGAGTTTCCTTAAGTTTATTCCATTTATCATTTAGTGTACAATTTTCTGGTGTATCAGTGAAAGCGTCTTCAAGTTGCTGTTGAAACTGAAAGCACTTTTCAGGATCATGAGTGTTAATAATATTAATCCTGGGGCTAGATTTGTGTTTAGCTGTGTAGATTCTCTTTGGTCTCAGTCTAACCCTTGCAACAACCAAAGAATGATCCGTATCACAGTCAGCACTGTGGTAACTACGAGTCAATGATATATGGTTCAGATGTTGTCTCCGTGTGATGATGAAGTCCAGCTGGTGCCAATGGCCGGATCTTGGATGTTTCCATGTGACCTTATGCATCTCTTTTGTTTTAAAAAAAGAGTTTGTAATACATAGGTCATTACTGGTGCAATGCTCCAGCAGCCTTTGCCCATTTTCATTCATGCGACCGATGTTGTATTTTCCAAGGCACACTGGCCATGAACTCGAGTCCTTGCCCACACGAGCATTGAAATCACCGAGCATATAAATGTAGTCGGATTTTGGAACTGCCTTGATCACAGAGTCTAACTCCTCATAGAACAAATCCTTCACATCATCAGAGGAATCGAGTGTCGGTGCATATGCAGTAATCATGGTGGCAAACCCACAAGAGGTTGCCAAGCGCAGGGATAATAGTCTTTCATTTCCTCCTGTTGGAATTTCAATCATTCCCAGTAGCGAATTCTTCACTGCAAAGCCCACACCGTGTTGCCTTTTTTCTGCCTGCCCTTTACCCTTCCAGAAAAAGGTGTAGTTGTTTTCCCTGAGTGACCCTTCCTCAGCGAGGCGAGTCTCCTGCAGGCCAGCAATATCAATGTTAAGACGATTGAGTTCGGCATCAATCACAGCCGTTTTTCTCACATCGTCAATATTGGTCAAGTCAGTGGAAAATCCTGGACACATGGTTCTCACGTTCCAGGTTGCAAGCCTTAGCTTGAGGTTTCTATTTATATTTTTGTTTGTACCTGGTGCATTGGTTTTACAGCCTGCGATTCAGATTTTGTCCTAGCCCCAAGCACCCATTGAAGCAGGTAGGCTGTGGCGGATTAGCACCCAATTGGCTGGGGGCTGCCCAGCTTGAGGCGGGCGGTAGCTGATCAGTGACACCTATAGGTGTCTCCCACCGTCAGAGGCAACGCGTGGCGCCCCATGTCTACGCCAACTGACAAGGACTTATAACCCGTAACAGTTGCCTCTCGCTTTGATTCCGAGACCAGTTAAGACCAGGGATGGAGTTATTGCCTCTCCATAGCACAAAGCCTGGGCTAAAATATAGAGATCATGTGTTGCCCATGCAGCATGATCCCTCTCTCGGCCTGCCTAGTTCACTCCAGAGGAAAGGTAACACCCCTACATCTGGAACAAGACAAGCTGCAGAAGCTGCCGGATCAGCAAAGCAATGCTCTAACTGTCCGCCTGTCGGAGCTTCGATCCTAGACCAGTCGCCAACCAAGGCTTAGGGCCTGGTCTGCCCTGCCATGACAATTTTGTCTTTAGCTTGCATTTCCTCGCACCAGGGTAAGGCTTGTACCCTCCCAATTGCGCTCTTCCGCCCGAAGCCGTTGGCACAATGTGGAGTGTCGGGTTTGGTAAGCGCCGCCCAACGTTCGGCGCTAACAGAAACCAGGTAGTACCGTCTACTGTTATACGGTAGCTCAGTCATATCTGACTAAGACCTGACTGACCTGACTAGGCCTACTTAAATACGACTACAATTAAGGTCAAACATGTCACTTGCCCTATCTCATGTGCCTACAGTGTTCAGAGTTCACAGAATTATTGTTACTTAATTTACTCACATCACGTTATGTCTTCCAGATGTTATCATTTAATATTTAGTCTCTCATCTGAGTTTTATGCCGTCCTTTCTTCATGGATGATCTTCGCCGTCTCCTCTGTCGCTCACTGACGTCCTCATCACCAAGTCAGCTTTTGTGCGTTCAATGTGCACTATCTTTTTCTATTTCCCGATTACCGCATTATTTGTCCTGCGACACATGGCACATATGTCCCCCCCCCCTCCCCCGTCAATTTAAAATGTGATGAACATTTTACCTGCAAACTCAGTCTTCCAGTCTGTGACATGAGTCGCAGTAGTCGAACATACCTGTCATATTGGTCCATGGTCGCACATCTCCGTCTACATTGTCTACTAAAGGTCGCACATCTCCGTCTACATTGTCTACTAGAGGTCGCACATAACTGTCCGTGTCTCTACATAAGCGTATCCCTTATTCTTATAACCTATTCCATTGTGAATAGTTGAAGAGCCATGAACGATATTTCTGGATTGCAGTTTATGTGCAGGTATTCCGTCACTGTCATTGGAGTCTTAGTTTTGACGAAGTAATCTCTCAGATCACTTCACTCATTATTGTACTCGGTGAACGTCAGTAGATAATGTTCAATGGTGTTGACTTCTAGGCATGCTCAGCAGTATGGATTCTCTCTTGCGTCTTTCCAGTTACTATGTCTGACTTTCTACAGTTGTCTGTTTGTCGGTGCTTTCATGTTGGTCTTGGCTTGTGTTTTGTGGCTGGGTGCACCCAGTACTTGGTATGCATGACGACCTCTAGCGCTGTCTCGCCACTGTCTCCTCCATTCCTGGAGTATGTAGTTTTTGATGATTGTGAGAGTCTCACGTCTGTCTAACTTCGCTCGTTTGTCTAAGACTCGACAGGTGAATGACATGTATAAAAAAGTTAGTCAAACTTAGGTGAACATGGTCATAAATACATTTAATGATGCAAAACACAAATTTATAATATCACAATATTATAGCGCTCAGCACTACACTCGTCCGCTCACATAGCAATCTATTCGCTCATACAACGTGCGCACACACAGTCGCTTCTCAACTATATCGCAGCGCTAGCAAACACTCAAATCGGCAATACAAATCACTCTCTCAAGCAAACATCCTGACACATCCTTCTCCATTCAAAGCCCAGTCTCGTCTCCCCAAGCTTTTTCTCCAGGTTCCGTATCACGTGATGTTTACTCACGTGTCGTCTGAGGCCATTCGTGGTCAGTACTGCGTCGCAGTCGTGTCCTGTCGGTGAACTAAGGATCAGTCCGTCTGTTGACGACTGCTGTCTCACGTCGACAAGTCTCAGGGTATACTGTCCTGTCTGTTCAAGGGCATATTGTCCTGTCTTCTATCCCCATGTCCTGTCTTCTATTCCCATGTCCAGTCTCTAGGCTCTGTCCTCCGTATCAGGTCGCTTGGACTCTGACACGCTCCCTTTGCTCTTCCCTGTGTCACTTATCTTATACTCATAAGTGACACGTTGTCGTCTGTCTATCTGTTTCAATCAATAAAGCATGTGCCATGCCTTAAATCGTGGGCTGCCATGACTCGCCATTTCACTCGATCACCAGAGTCTTGAATCAGCTCAATATTCCTGTCTCGTCCATGCCACGTGGCCAAGCCATCTAGGTATTTATCTCTCGGTCTTCCTCTTGGTATGTTCCCCTCGATCTTGCTAGTTGTAAATAAGTTCTCCAATCCATTTCTTCTCATAACATGTCCAAAAAATTTTGACTGTCTTCGTCTAATTATTCTAATCAGTCTACGATTTTCATTTGTCTCCTGTAGTACTTGGTCATTGGTTTTTCTATCTGTCCATGGTACTCTTTGCAGAGAAACCATCTTCTTTTCCTCAGTAACCACATTTCTGTAGCCATCAAATGTTTTTCAGCTTGACTGCACATTATCCAAGTTTCACATCCATTCAAAAGAACAGGCTCTATGTACCCCCTCAACACTCTTTTTCTCGTTTCAATTGACATCTTTTTATTGAAATATTGAGCACAACCCACTACTGGCAACGCCGATCGCATTCTGGTATGAACCTAAGGCCTATCCACGTCAATATGGAAGCACTATACTCGAGTTTCGCCCTCATTTGAGCTCGTCAGTAGTGCATATCCCTGACCGGATCCGGAAACAGTCCCGGATCACGCGTGTGAAGCGGGTGTGTAACCACGCGGCACACACTGGACACACCAAATTATCACAACAGAACATCACAACGCTACCCATGGTAGGCTATGCTCAAGATTGCCCAATCGCCGCGACCGACGTCCTTCAATCTTTTTATTGGTCAGAATGTTTTTCATCTGGCTAAAGGCTACTTTCTAATCTCTTCAAGGCATCTCCCATCAGATGTTATGACTGTTCCAAGATAATTGTATCGATTCACTTGTTGAAGAATATTCCCATTTACTTGTATATTACATTGTGGTAATTAGTTCTTCCTACTGACGACCATAACCTGTGTCTTCATACAATTTAATTCCAACCCCAGCTGCTCACTGTGTACAACAACCGCGTCTATTAATTGTTGCAGATCCTGTGCATTGTCTGCAATCAATACTGTATCATCTGCATATCTAATGTTATTGATGTTTCTTCCTCCAATGATAGTTAGTCGACTAACGACTAACTATCACTGGAGGAAGAACTCACGAAAGAGATAATAGCATATCCACCATGATGACATGTCTAACTCTTATCAAAAGCCTTTGTATAGTCAATAAAGCAAAGGTGTATATCCTTGTTTACTTCAATAGCACGTTCAATAACTGTTCGCAGCATATACACAGCATTTACTGTACCCTTTCCTTCTACAAACCCACATTGTTATTCCCCTATTTCAGGTTGTATTTTCTTCCTCACTCTTTGCATGATAATTCGTAACAAAATCTTTGTGATGTGACTCATTATACTACCTGTTCTATGTTGATCACATTCCAAGGTTCCGGATTTCTTTGGGATTGCAATAAATACTGAATTACATAATTCAGAAGGTATATCTCCGGTATCATATAATGTGTTCAGCAGTCTGGTGACTTGCTCTAACCCAAATTCTTATAAAGCTTTAATAATTTCTGTTGTGATGTTATCTTCACCGGGGGCCTTGCCAGCTTTCATTTGCTTAAGAACATTTTGAACCTACATCTTTAAAATTGGTCCTTCATTATTAAATCTAATTTCATACTGTTCCTCTCTATTATCATTATACAGGTTTTTCACATAATCTGTCCATACATGTATAATCTGATCTTTTTCTATTATGATTTTGCCATCTTTAGTTTTTAGACAGCCTGTTGATGTACCTGTTCTTTTATTAGTAAGTTCCTGAATTCTTTTGTGCACTAATTTGGTATTTTGACTGCTGTGTTGTTTTTCAATTTCTAAGCACTTTTCCCCAAAGCCATGATTCTTTTGCCTTCCTACATAATATTCTGACTTGTCTGTGAATTTCTTCATATTTGGCAGGATTATTTCTGTTGAGTCTTCTTGTTTCCATTAGGTGTAAAATTTCTTCAGTCATCCATTTCTTTGGATTTCTTTAATTTTGGAATAGTTGTTTCTGCAGCCAATCTGATTGAATTCTTTAACATTTCCCATTGATCATTCACATCCTGGAATAATATCTCTAGATCAGACAATATATCAAATCTGTTCTGTACTTCTATGTTGAATTTGATTTGTATTTCCTTGTCATTACACAATGTACACAAATCATATTTAGTGTTTCCTGTTATATACTTGACTTTCTTCAGCTTTATCCTCAATGTTCCTGTAAGTAGTCTGTGGTCACTATAACAATCAGCACTGGGAACTGTTTTGCTACTGTTAGTGCGTTTCTAAATCTTCTGCTAATCAGAATGTAGTCAATCTGGTTTCTGATCCTGCTATCAGGACTCCCCCATGTCCGTAATCTTCTAGGGTGTTGATTAAACCAGGTATTTCCTACAATCATTTCCTGTTCTTTTGCCCACTCTACGAGTCTGTATCCTCTTTCATTTCTCTCTCCTAAACCATAGTTTCCTACTCTGTATCTATCACCTTGATTTCCTACTTTTGCATTGAAGTCTCCTATTATGATGTTTATTTCTGAATTTTTACATTTATTTAAGGCACACTCTATGTCATTATAAAATCACTCTACACTATCTTCACTGGACTCTCCTGTTGGGACATATACTTGAATAAAATTTATGCTAAAAGGTCTGCCACTCAATTTAACTAGTAGAACTCTGTCCGACACGGCCCAATATCCTTGAACAGATGTTGATGTTTTCCGGTCCAAAATTATTGCCACTCCCCTTTGTCGATCTTTACCTCCAGAATAAATAATCTTAAAATCTTCATCTATCTTGATGCCTGCTCCTGTCCATCTCGTTTCGCACATCCCTAAAATATTAATTTTTTTTTCCTCTTTGTATTTCTTGTTTTATGTTCTCTAATTTTCCGTCGTCGTTTAACGTCCTAACGTTCCATGTTGCTAATTTTAATGTCTCTGTCCTTGTCTTGCCATGATCAGTCTTTAAGCGAATCATAATGTACTAGGTACTTTCAAAGAGGTAGTTTACCGTTGCTTTCCTCTATGACAGTGACCATACTGGCCAAATGATCGCAACCATTGTCTCTCGAAAGAGATCCTCTGCCTGCCATCGTGAAACTCGAGACCATAACCAACAAATATCTGTCGGCTGCCCTCAAAATTGCATCCACCACCTGCCTTCCGTGACTTCTTTTGAACACTTCCAATAAACGAACACGAAATAACATCACATAATCCACAGGAAAACACTATCCACAGGAAATCCACAGAAAAACACTGAACAGTATCTCCCCGAAGAACAACGTGTCATCTCGTCGCCATTGTACCGGAAGATATTATCTAATCTATCTAATTAGTTTGAAGTAATTCGTTAGAGACCTACAAGGAGTCACTAAATGGTCATGGTAACTGTAGGTCGGTGTGGCAACTGTAGCTTAACAGGGTCTAATCTACTTTCGAAACCTGTACCATCTCAAGTTTCTTCTCGCTCAATTGACAAACAAAATCTCATTTTCTAGCTCATTCTACTACTGGGAACTATACCGAACCAAGGTAACGTTGACCTATGTTATCAAGGGTTAACCCTCTAACTGCAACCCTCTTGAGCACATCCGTGCCACGGCAATGGTTTCCTTTACAGAAACTCATCAAGGGAAATATTATTTCCCGAGGTCCCCGTAAAATGGCAGTAATCAACATATATTGTCGTAGAAGTCTGTACAAATTGATATAACTTTTTAGCTCCCGCTTGACGGCAGGGTTTGTAGGTAGTGTTGTCCCTTTAGAGCTACTTCTGTCCCTTGTATCAGTTTTGGTGTTGGATTGCTACCTCTTTTCCTTGTTTGTGTATAGTATACGGATAGTTCCCATTTCTTCCCTATAATAGTGGATGTTTACTTTGCTTGTTTGTATGCTGTGTATGTATAGACTATTTTAGTGACGTGTATGTTAATTATAAACGTGTATGTCTGTTTACAATTTGTGTAGTAATATTCTCTAAGTGTCACTGGGTGGTTTTAAGAGGTTCATGAATGATGGAATATTCATAACTCATGAGACCTACTACCGAACAATGATTCTTAGATACATGCTATATGTGTAGTGTAATGGTAACATTCACACACAAAAATGGTACAATTAACATATTTTGCAAATGACGAATACAATATATAACATTGAGTCCAATGTGCACAGCATTCTGCACATACTCTTTCATACCCAATTTTAAAACATATATCTTGTTTTTCGCTCATCTTTCACTCTCGCATTCAATCTGTATTCTCTTGTTAAAAATATAATTTAAAGTTAAGTAATAGGTATTGAGTTTTAATTAAGGTTGTTACACGATTTCACTTTTCAAGTTTAGTATTAGGAAAAAAAACAACGGGTGTTTATATTTAACACAAAAAATTGAATGGAAAAAAGTTTGACTATTTAACTAATTAAGTGTTTTAACTACATACACAGTTCACAAATGGTCCTTCAGTTCGGAAAGTGTTGTTAAGTTTACTAAATAATAGTTCAATTAACACTTATAATTTAATTAACACGGATATTTCAATAAACACATATAGTTCACTTAAGACGTATTGTTCGATTCACACGTATAGTTAACTTAACACAATGTCTTCGAATTCGCCACAGTAATAAAGTAGTAAAGTATTAATCACACGGTCTTTTGTCTTATGTATGTTGTCACAAAATGTTTATAACTAACACTGTTCCAAATGAGTAGATGTTGTACCAAAAATTAACCAACACTGTTTCTGATCATATTGGTGCAACTATATAAAATATCACTTCAGTTAAAATATGGAGAGGAGGTCGGTTGATTAGTTAGCTTCCGTGTCTGGGATCCTTGTCAGCAGGTCGGGTAGCAAGTTGTCTCTTCCTTTAATATACCTTATTGTAAAGGAGTAGTCTTGGAGGAGTAGGGCTCAACGAGCTATCCTATTGTTTCTCAGCTTGCCTTGTTGTATGGCGAGCAGTGGAGAGTTGTCACTTAAGCGTACAAAACTGACAGGCATTCAAGTTCGTCAATGCTGTACTTTCTTTCCGCTGGTGTCAACGTTCTACTGATATAAATAACTGGGTGATCTATCCCATCGTTGTGCTGAAGCAGGACGGAGGCAATGGAAGTGCCGCTGGCGTCTGTTCTGAGAATAAAAGGCAAACTTGTGTCAGGCAATTTGAGAATTGGTGGATTAGAAAAAAAATGATCTTTATCCCTTTTAGTGCTTGTTCTAAACAGTCACTTTTGACAATTACAGTTGGTTGTGATTTCAACAACAAGTTGTAAAAAACACTTGTCAATTCAGCCAAATTGGGGATAAATTTACCATAATAGTTAACCTGTCCTAATAGACTTCTGACTTGCTTTTTGGTTGTTGGTACAGTCAGGTTCAAGATTTTAGAGACAATTTTCTCATCAGTGGTGAGTTGGCCCTTAGAAATTTTATGACCCAAGAATTCTATTTCACTAAAGGCAATCTCTACTTTACTCGGCCTTATAGTGAGTCCGAACTGTTTGTTCTTGTCGAATACTTGTCTTAGTGTCGTTACATGGGTTGTCATGTCGTCAGTATGAATGCAAATGTCGTCAATGTACGTTAGGTAGACCGTGTAAAAGGAGTCTGGTTAGCCCAACAAAGGTGGCGGGAGAGTTATCGAGTCCGAAAGGCAGACATCGCCACTCAAAGAGGCCTACTGTCAGATATATTGAGTCTTCGTGCATTGGAATTTGCCAATAGCCTTTCGTCAGATCTAATTTAGAAAAAAAATTTCGACTTTGCCATGTTGATAATTAAGTCGCCACAGTTTGGAATAGGTTCAGCGTCTAATTGTGTTACAGCGTTAAGTTTTCTGTAGTCGATACAGAGCGAATTGTAGAACACTTTCCTTCTACTTTACCTAGGCCTGTGCTGATTTTATTACTGCTGGTTAGTCCTCGTTTCGCCACTCTATCTGCTTGTTCGTTTCCTGGGATATCCCTGTGAGCTGGTAGCCATCCGATGGTGAATTGGCATCCCATGTACTTGAGGTTGGTGGCTGTCGCTAATATCTTCCCTTTTATGTCGTGTTTGAGTCTAAATCCACAACAAAGTAACCAAGAGGAAGAGCTGACTTCCTAGAGTCGTGCAGGAGTGAGTCTCCGTGAGCCATGAAAGGATTACGAAAAAGGCAAAATGGAAGCAACGTCGTGTACTGGTGCAATATGAACCGTCGACGTCGAGGCGACGACAGATGTGAACGGCCTGGGAAGAAGCAAGATTCTCACGGCCAAAGATTCTAGAATATGTGTGAGGTCATGAAGCACTAGAAACGCGGTGCTCTCCTCTCCGAGTGAATGGTGTTTTGGAAGCAGGCACAAGTGGGACAAGTGGGGGAAACAACTCAAGATCTCGAAACAGGGTACGATTGCACCTCAGGAGAAAGACACCCAGAGGCATGACCCGGGTGAGTCTCCCCAGAGAGTGTCAGGAACGTAAAGGGCCGAAACATTCCGGGAAGGAGGGCTACTTCTGACAATCAGAAGCCTCTTATCGTGCGACGGAGTGTTTGTCACTTGAATATGAATGTAGGATTGTGGAAATTATCGATTAAGTAATCGATTAATCGTTAATTGTTAATAACGTTTATTTTGTTTTAACGATTAATTGAAAATTTTCTTCCATCGCTTATGCAAATGATCCGGAAGTCTAAAAGTAACAACATGGCAGCGGAAAACGATTACATAAACATTTTGTAGTAAAGTACTGACTGATGGAAATATTGAAAATGCTGAAAAGGTTTATAGCGTTCATTGTGATAAATCGCATGTAAATTGGTAAATACAATTTGATTTGGCGTAAAAAGCTACAGGTTCTTCAAGAATGCTTTAAACGTAAATGGGTACTCCACAGGATTTATAAAGCGCTACTGCCAACAGCCTAAACGGAAACCAGAACTACAGTCCCTAAACTCCAGGTATTCATCCAGCTAACCTTCCGAGGAGATGACGTAATGCAACGTCTGCGGGACTGGCTCATCACAGCAGTCGGGTAAAACTTATGTGCTGCAACTCCAGTCATCAGGTACAGAACCAAACAAATCCCCATCCCAGCAGTAAAAGAACCTGTAGCTTTGTACGCCAAATCAAATTGTATTTACCAATTTACATGCAGATGCGAGGCCATCTACATAGGTAGAACTGAGCGACAGTTACATTGCAGGGTTTCGGAACACATTCCGAATTGGGTGGACAAGATACTACACACAGAAGATGGTAGCCTAGGCAGACCGACACACCGGAACAGTCCTGCTTCATCGGTCGCGAGACATGTGCTCGAGAGCGGTCACGTGGTTGAAAGAGACAGTGCCTTACGTGTGTTGTTCAACACACAAAGTAGTCGATTGTTAAAGTTTGCTGAAGCTATAATAATCAACCTTCGTAAGCCGTCCTTGTGCAAGCAGAAAGACATGTTAGTCAGTTTAAAATTACCTTGGTAGACATTCGACATTACTGTGCGAACATGTGTATATTTCAGTTTGAAGGATTTATCTAGTTAATTTACTTTACGTTGTGTGATTTCTGCAGTATGTACCTGACGAAATGCAGCGAAATATGCCAGGCAATAAATCGTGCAATCTATTGTTTGTGTCTTCGTTATTCAAATTCACCACGGGAAAACATTGTTTTGAATTTCGTCAATAAGGTTGGGAGACAAATCTCTCCCAGAGTTTAACAAGGTCTCTGAGTTCTAAATATATATCTGTTATTCGGCCGTAGTTAATTGAAAGATACTTTCAAGACCATTAGCTGGACAAGCTTGACCATAAGTCAATACCTGACCTACTTGCAACTGTGAACTCCAGTTCACAATGTTTTCATTTACCTCAACAGTAATCATGTTCCTAACGGGATAGGATAACAATTCTGTTGAAGAGCACACATATGCTAAACGAAGATGCTTTCCAACATAGATTGTGTTATAAACTATAACTATATTATAACTCTGAGTGATGAGAGTAATCTGCACTAATTTCTTAAGATGTGGTTGTATGGTTCACTGTTATGTTCTTTCAACATGTTAGAATTTCCACAGCGAATGAGTGCTATTTCTCTGTAACCGAGACTCGCTAATTAAAAGTAAACAGCTGTTATTTTTTTCTTTACAACTTTGAAGAACAGACAACATAAATTTCAGTACCAGAAGCTTTGCCATATCATACAAGCCGATTAAGACTATTAGCCTGCTGTGGCGTTTAGTTAAGACTAACAGTCAATACAAAAGCTTCTTTTTTTAAAGTGACATTTTAAAAAGTCATCATCATGATCATCATAATCATAATCATCATGTGTCTTGCAAAAGCGCGTAGGTGTTAATGCCTCTCCACAGAACTGAATCCTTAGTGTCCTGGATCAATTCTACCGATGATATATTTCCTCCCGTCATTGAAGGCCATCAAGCATCAAATCTCACTACACGGCCTCTGCCTCTTCTACCGCTGATCATTCCAACAGTCATGATATCCTTCAATGCCTTCATCTCATTATGTGACCAAAGAACACTGTTTGTCTCTTCCTTAAAGCTGTTAAAAATCAACCCTTAGCAAATACAAGAGCCGGAATTCAAAATTATTTTGTAACTGATATCCATATGTGCTCTATAGCCGTTAGTAGATGTTTACGAGCAGCGATGTTGATTTATCTCACAGAGCACTGATTGTGAATACACACCCGCAGCCCCCGCCGGTGATCAACCCTGATACTGCAACAAGTGAAGCCCAATTCCAAACATCTGAGATGCATTGGCTTATTAATCTTTGAGTTAGTCTGCCACAACATGTCTTGTATAACATAGGTTTTGTGCGCGTTTTGTCCAGCCTCTTTGTTCTAACCATTGGTGTCCTTGAATCTCGAACATCGGCCATCTCTTTCATTACTTGAAAATTTGTGTGACCTAGGTAGTAAATACACCAAAGCGTTGAAGATTTATATAATTGAATCATTATTGCTGCAGACATGTACATCATTGAAACATTAGTTCTACAGCCATGTTTATCATTGAATCATCATTGCTTAAGTCATTTATATCATGAATCATCATTGTTGCAGCAATATATATAATTGAATCATCAGTGCGGAAGCCATTCACACACACACACACACACACACACACACACACACACACACACACACACACACACACATATATATATATATATATATATATATATATATAATTAATTCATCAGTAATGCAGCCACATCAGTCCCCCAGACATGTATATCATTAAATTATTAGTACTGCAGTCACGAATATCATTGAATCATTAGTACTGCAGCCATGTATATCATTGAGTCATCAATCCTGCAGTCATGTACATCATTGAATTCTTAGTGCTAAAACCATGCATATCATTAAAGTTTCACTGCTACAGCCATCTATATCATTGCTGCAGTCATGTGTATAACTGAATCATGAACATTATAGCTATGATTATTATTGAATCGATAACACTGTAGCCATGTATACCATTAAAGCATCAATGCTGCAGGTATGCATATAATTGAATCATTAGTGCTGCAGCCATAGATATCATTCAATCATCAGTATGGCAGCTATACATATATGAATGGATTATCAGTGCTGCCCAGCCATTTATATCATTGAATCATTAGGGTTGCAACCATGTATATTATTCAATCATCAGTGTTGCAGCCATGCATATCTTTGAATCATAAATGCTGCAGCCATGTATACCATTGAATCATTAGTGTTGCAGCCATGTATATCATTGAATCACTTGTACTGCAAACATGCATATCTGTGGCATAACGCTAACAACCATTATTCAGTTTACAAGACTGCACGCAAAAGAAAGGAGAAAATATATAACAATTGACTACAGGAGCAAACTGAAACCAGAACTGCAAAATTAACATCACATCAAACTGGAACTTGAACAATTGACAGAAGATGACGTCAATTCTAAGAAACATTTCATCAGCCAAAGCTCAGGAGACCATTGGACAAAACAGACATGTGACACCGCCTCTATTCGGAAACCCGCGTAGAAATATGTTAATCGCGCACTCTTCCTAAAACATGCCTGATGAACAGACGTCAACCGATTTTCAAATAGGGAAGGCAGAATGTCTGGATCCCAGGTGAGCTTGTTAGTCCTTAGATTGAACTGATGACCAGATGTATCAAAGGCCCAGGAATGGTATGCAGTGTTTGTAATGTCAATTGAAATATATTATTATAAATTAAAACCTCTGAAGTGAAAAATGTTTGACTGTTCCATTCTTACGACGCAGAGCCGATTCCCGGGCAAACTGACAATCTAATACTCTTTTAGAATACTGCAATCTCTGATATTCTTAAAGATAATTATTAACTTTAAGAAGTGCATAATAATATTACATTCTATTCTAAACAACTGTACGAAGTGATGATTCTAAAGCAATCTTGTGCATTTCAGCATAAACACTGTTAAAAATGCTATCACTATCTACAGCTAAAATGACAGTTCGTGTACTAGAACAAGTGCCTTGTTCTAAAACAGACTTATCTATGCCTATTTACAATCTAGAAGGCTGAAAGAGAAATCAATCTTTCCTTTCTGCTTCATCTATTGAATAAATAGGGTTTGATGGAATAAATATTTATATTTGTGTCACAATTTAATTAGATAAGGGCACACATGAACTGCATTACATGAGAAAGTTGTGCTTCGCGGAACTCCACCACCAGAAGTTAACTTAACTCATTACTCAACACAACTTAAAAACACAACCCCACACCACCCAACACTCAACACCACACCACCCAACACTCAACACAACCACAACAGATAATGGGAAAGGAGTTATTATACACAGAAGAAGAAGAAGAAGTTGGTTAATTGGGAAAACACAGAGAATTATTTATACACACTACAAACACAATTGAGTGATAGAAATGTTATAAATGTATGTCCTTTATTTACATGCATCTTGACACTTCCTCAATCTTGTCACTGTCTTACTGTACAGGTTTCACTGACCCCAGGTCAAATGAGAACTTACATACAGCAGGAACCAGTTGATACAAGGCGTACACAGTGTGATAAACTCTGACCACCCCAAATTAACCCAACACTAGATTAAAGAAAAGAGGAGGGGAGGGGAACTA
Organism: Cepaea hortensis; assembly: GCA_963921405.1. Lineage (NCBI taxonomy): Eukaryota > Metazoa > Mollusca > Gastropoda > Stylommatophora > Helicidae > Cepaea > Cepaea hortensis. The sequence goes on along the minus strand of OY992878.1, from coordinate 97,484,483 downwards.
GTTCCTACTTCAGGAATTTAGGTTTCTTCCGACCTACTTCTAGAATATTGCATTGGTAGGATTGTATATGTTTATGTGAATTTTACACAGTGATTCTTGGTGGCAACCCAGTTGGCAACCCACAACCAACCAGCTGGCAACCAACTGGCCAACCAACCAAACCAGATCCCAGAGAGAGAAAGAGATGACCGACACTTGAGATGGAAGAAGACTTGGTCATGGGCAGAACTGGAGTGGATCCATCAGTCAATGGACCCAGGCTTATCCAAATCTCCCATCACAAGGGTACCTTTCTTTTAGGAACACACAACACTCAGTTTCAGGAACTGATACATAAATGTTGATTTCACTATCACCACACTTAACATGTACAACATTCAATTGTTTACTATCTTCTCACATTTGTTGACATCATGTATATTGATGCTTATTTATTGATGGTTTATAATATTGGTCTTATATGCATTTTTCTAAATTATCTTGTATAAACCAACATAGAAAATGAATAACAGGCCATAAGACACAGGCCCATTCAATAAATAATTAACTGTCACTGATCTTATGTTGATTATTGGTTCAACCTATCTGTGATTCACCATCTTTTGTGTGTACACGTGTTGTCAAGATCTATTGAAACTTGTTGATGAGTTTAATTGTTTAAAAACAATTTAACTTATGATGAATTACTGAATGGGGAGAGGAAAGACTAAAGATCTATCAACTGCTCAACATCCATGCTTTCTTGACATAGATCAGGCTGAGAGAATTCTCCAGACTTTCCTCAGATTTGATAAACAATAAAAAGGGGGCTCAAGAGCTATAAGAATCCTTGGAGAAGGGGCAGAATCTCCTAGACAAAATTAAATAAGACGAGGCCTGCAGATAACTCAAGGTTCATATTCTGGGGTTATTGAAGATAGAAGAGGATGGGGCCCAACTTCTTTTGTTATAAATGGGGCATGCACTACAGTGATTTCCCACTCCCTTCAAAAATATATGACAATATCATTGAATCATTAGTGCTGCAGTCATGTATATTATGGAATAATTAGTGCTGCAGCCATATATGCATATATAGTATTGAATCATAAGTGATGTAGCCATGTATATTATTGAATCATTAGTGCTGCAGCCATGTATATTATTGAATCATCGGTGCTGGAGTCATCTGTATCGTTGAACAATCAGCTTTACAGAACCATCAGTCCTGCAATCATGTATATTATTAAACTATACAATACTGTCTTATTGTTAGACCGATCTGTCTCTTTCCCTTTCGGTTAAATGAATTTGTAATACTATTCTGTAACATTTACATTCAGGGGCGGGCGAAATCTACAACGGACATCATAGCACTAGGGACATTACCATACGCACTCCGCCAGCATCTTAATCTACCAGCCAATATTAATGGCATCAGTTGCAGTCTGATTATGTGTCAGTTTTGCCGTTCCTCGGAGATTTGAGTGTTGACCAGATCTCCTGGTCACTCCCTTATGCACCATTCTCTCCATGCCTTGCTGTATCTGTTCTTCCAGACTATACACACAATCCCAAAATGCCCTGACCACATCTGCCTTATCATGCACTAATATCCAGTCTAGCCAATCTGTTCGCCTGCTCGTTTCCCACGACAACAGTCTCAAATGGAGATAAGATCCAATGGATGATCCACATCTTTAATTTTTAAAATCAAGCATGCCACTCGACACAAAGTATGCCTGTCTTCACCCTTCTAAATATGGTATATGAGTCCGTTACCATTACATGCGTGTGCTGTTTGTCCTCCGGCCAGTGGAACGCTGTCGTGATTGACTCAACCTCCATTCTCAGTCACTCAACCTCCATTCTCAGTCACTCAACCTCCATTCTCAGTTACTCAACCTCCATTCTCAGTCACTCAACCTCCATTCTCAGTCACTCAACCTCCATTCTCAGTCTAGATATGTTATCATATACCAGGCCCTTTCCTCTGCATTAAATACGGGACGGTCCATTAATCTTCGCTATGAACCCCTAGACAATTATTTTGCAACGCCTCTGAGTGAATTATCATGAATTAATTGTGGCACATCCCGTTCAGCGCAGTCTGCTCTCGAATTCAAGTACTCCTGATCCAAAATGATTATGACTCTGCACACGTCCGAATTTTCTTCTGGCTTTTTCACTCACCTTGATCTCTTCATTATGTCCCCACGCATACCCATTTCTCTTATTTTGTTCTCTTCCCGAGCCATCCATGATTTTCCTACTTTCGCACACAGGAAATATACATCTTCTCGGTATTAAACGTTCTGTCTGTTCTAATGCATAATGGTTACATTTTTTTTAGTTTTTATTGTTTAACAGCAATGTTTGTTCTTTAAGTTTTTAGTGTAATATATCCAACTCCCGTCAGCAGAGATCCTAAATGTTTCTAACCATTCACTTGTAATTTCCCTCCGTTGACACAAATAACATCTGATGGGAGATGCCTTGAAGAGATTAGAACAAGATTCGACATGGCAAAAGTAGCCTTTAGCAAGATGAAAAACATACTGACCAACAAAAAGATGTCAATTGAAACGAGAAAAAGAGTGTTGAAATGCTACATAGAACCTGTACTTTTATATGGATGTGAAGCGTGGACAATGAGCAGTCAGGCTGAAAAACATCTGATGTGTAGAGATGTGGTTTCTGAGGAAAATGCAACGAATACCATGGACAGCCAGAAAGACCAATGAACAAGTCCTTCAAGAAACAAATGAAGATTGTAAATTGATTAGAGAAATTAGACGTAGACAGTCAAAATTCTTTGAGCATGTTATGAGAAGAAATGGATTGGAGAACTTGGTGACAACTGGTAAGATCGAGGGGGACAGACCAAGGGGAAGACCTAGAAGCAAGTACCTGGATGGCTTGGCCTTGTGGCATGGTCGAGACAGAAACACGGAGCTGATCCACGACTCTGGTGATCGAGTGAGATGGCAGAACATGACCGCCCACGCTTACCGGCATGGTACATGATGGATGGATGGACACAAATATCTGTTGTTAAATTTATTTTATTGATTGACATTTATTTTTCCTTCTGTTGTATTGAGATCTACATTTTGTTGTTAACTTTATTCTTACACTGACTTAATAAGTTTATGAATTCCCATCTGTGTTGCTGGCGATTATACTGTGTTGACAGAATATCAAAGTTCCGGCATTTCTATTTCCCTCTATTACACAGAAAACACTGTTTTCCATGTCAATATTTTCCATAACATTCCTCCTGACTTTTCAGTACAACGGGTAAACACATATCAGGTCAAACTGCAACCCTGTCTGACTCCATATTCTATATCAAACCACTTTGTGGTGTCATCAAATATTTGCATTGCCCCCCCCCCCCCCATTGCACTTGAGTGGTCTATAAAGCAAGAGTACATGTATATATCGTTTTCATTATTAGATCTTGTACACAGAGAAACATAAGTAATACCCTTGTCAACATCAGCTGTTTAGTTCAAGGTCACCGCAGCCAAACCTGCTAAATGTTGCTCGTCATCGCTGGTGATGATTCGACTTTGCCAAGTGGGTTCTCAGTCAGAACAGCGGACATTCCGTAATTAGCTGCGAAGTAGTCACATTTTCAATTGTCACTCATGTGACCAAAGAATGTTCTTTGTCTCTTTCTTATAGATGTATATAATGTTCTAGTTTCATTCCAAACAATAGTTGTTAGTTACTCTGGCAGTTCAATGCATTAGCAACATTCGTCTCAGGAACCACGTCACCGTTGCTTCCAAGTTCTTACTACTTTATTTATTCACGTTTCATGATTCATTGCCACACATTGTTTCTTGTTTTTATCATTATAATTCTGAGTAGAAGTTTAATGACTTTGTTTGACAATGATAGCACGAATTTCACTACATTCAATTTGCCCCTAATCGTTTTCGTTGAGACTTACATACAGATTTCAGCATATCAGGAGGTGTATATTCTCTTTTCTAAATATCATTTACATTTCAGTCAATATTCCTCGAAATTCTCCCAGTACTTCCGATTTCTCTAGCGTGGTTCCATCTGACTCAGCTGTTTTTAATTTCTTCGTATGTTTGATAGCATTAGTGTCTTCTTCTTTCAGACTAAGTGCCATTCTAAGTTACTTTCGTCTGTTAATTTTGTTCTCTTTCCATAACGCGCCTCACTTCACACATTCTATCTCTCTGTTATATTTTTCCTATAATATTTTTTCGTGTTTTTGATTTCAAACATCATGTGGTTACTCTTTTATTTTTCTTCCTGTCACTTATTTTCTGTGCATTTTTTGGAATGTTGATGTGACATTTTTCAACTTCACAACCAAAAGTACAATTTTTCAACGCACGAATTTAAGAAGTAGCATCAACACATTTTCCAGACTATGGTGTTCCAGCCTATGTTGTGTTAGTCAAGAATAGCATTACACATCCTAAGTATGGTATCATTAGCCAGGGCATAGATTGTTTTAAAACAAGACTAGCCTAGTTTTTCAGACACCATGGCGCCAAAATTCCAAGTTAGGAATGCCAACGGACATAGAGGTTATATGTCTGCTTAATCACTAGGGTATTACAAGCCAATTTCTGGTTTTAATTTAGTAGTAGGCACTAAGAACTTGAGGATATCTATCTCTCATTTTAATTTTAAAATACCACAGTTGAATAGAGTTTAATTCAATTTTGTTGCACTGCTCATTTAGCCAATTTTCTTTTGCCATTATCTATTTATTTCTTTTTCTTAATTTCGGTACGAGGTACATTTGTACAATAACTGAAAATTCATTAAATTAACACTTGGGATCACAGGTGAAAGGGCACAACTGCTTCCGAACTAGAGTGGCTCAGATGTGGAAGCCCTTAGCGGGATGTGACCCATTTGATCACAGATAATTGGAGCTGACATTTTCAGAACCGAGCAGCGGCTCCAGTCAAATTAGATAAAAACTATTATGCCAAGTTCTTGCTTAGGTTCCTTGTAAAGAACGTGACACACTCATGACGAAACCCTATTAGTAGTTCTAGAAAACAAGAGCAAACGCCAGCGTCCTCACATCTGATCACCCTTTATTTTGACATTGTCATATCACCATGTCGCCCACTCTCTCATCATCCTCTCAATAGATCGTTGCGTAGAAGGATCATATTATTGTGTGACGACTGGTGCAATATATAATATTCTCAGGTGTCTCTTGTAATCGTCTAGGGCAGGGGTCACCAAACTTTTTTTTACCGCGGGCCGGATAACTGACAAAATAACGAGCACGGGCCGGATAGTCATTCTGTACAATACTTGCACGGTTCTCCGTGGCGAAGATCTTACGGACGCGGTTCCTAATCCCGTATATCCACGTTCGAAACACAGCTGCACGTGATTTGGCAGCAGGTAACGTTGCGCTGGTGTCTACGCTATGTTATGGGTTCCGTTCGTTCAGAAAGCAATGGTAAACTACTGAACGTAAACTTGCCAAGACATCAACAACAGCAAACAATGCTGGTGTCGACTGCAAACGTCCTGTAAAGGATATACAGCTAACTTTAACAATAATAGCAAGCTAGAACGAATGCTTTGGGGAAAAAAAGACGAAAAACTGCTCATGGGACGTAGAAGAAGAGAGGAATAAGAAGACAAAGAGAATCTCATTCTATCTCTACGGCTAACAAGAAAACGACGATTTAGAGATATTAGAAGAAATTCAGGTCAGTGTACAGGGTATCAGAATAATGTAATTGAACAGATACAACAACATCTGATTAATAATGCCAATTCCCTAATAAATAAAATTCATGATTAGTTGCAATGACAAAATAGGCATCCCCATGAATAAACATACACATGATCATCCTTCACAGTATCAGTGATCTTCCATCACAGCATGGGTAGTCATCCAACACAGTACCAGTGATCCTCATCACAGCATGGATAATCATCTACCACTGTAACTGTAGTCTGATACACAACACCAGCAATTATCAGACAACAAGATGGAACAAAGGTCATTCATTCAGTAGCATGTCCTTTGCAGAACCTCGCTACTATAACAACATTCCGGAAAACCTCTCGATCATAAGCAAGATCTCCCGCTTCAGATATATCCATCTGGAGATCATCTGCCACATCCTGCACCCATCTTCTCTTTGGCCTTCCTCTTCCTCGCTTCCGAGGCATATACCCCTCCATTATTGTTCTCAGGCACAGACATAGCTATTATATTCCTATATTCCTATTTAAACTATGAAGGTTCATTCAAAACTTACCCCACAGCAGATAATCGTCATTCCACAATCAAGATCCTCTTGGATCTTTTGGATCTTCACAGGGCCTGTCTGCCCTCTCAACTGCGGTCTGGAAAAACAGTGGCCTCCCTCTGCTGTGCCTGGGGCTCAGAGGGATGAGTTCAAACCCTCTGCTGAAAATTAGACATCAGCATCTCTTCGGCCTCAGGTGCTCTCAAGGCCAAAGAGGCGGGAACATGGTGTGACTGGGCTCTTATAGGCACGCCAACACAATATCCCAGCATCCTATGCATTTTTACCAGGGTATCATGGGATATTCTACTCCATACTCTTGTAGAGCCGCGGCAGGCGGCTTCATTTGGTAATAGAATATATATCATAATAAGGTTTGCAAAATATATAAATAGGGCCGCCTAAATAAACAGCCTAGTGCAGCCAAGAGGTCTCCGCACGTGTGAAGATCTTCTATTATTCTAAACGAAATATTTACATTTAAATTGTATCACAACGTCTCGTGTTTCATACGTTATATCAAGTAAGTTCGAGTACCGACGGCGGGCCGGATGAAATGACGTCGCGGGCCGGATCCGGCCCGCGGGATGTAGTTTGGTGACCCCTGGTCTAAGGCGAAGCTATCTCTTCTATTTCTACAACCAAGTTCATTTATACAACAGTCAACTTACAACTCTGGCTGGCCATCTTTGGCAAATGCACAACCGCACTTCGCTGTCGAAATTCATGGAATATAAACCACTGACACCACATAAACCGTGTTCATGATTGTAGCCTGTCGAAGGACATCTTGGCCATCTTACTGGTTATGTTTAACGTGCTGTTTCGCCGTTTCTGTACGCCTGAGTGCGTTTTCCCAACCTCTCTCTACAATCCTCTCAGCCTAACCGAAGTCTAGTTCTTTCTTAACCCTGACGTCACTTCCGTCCCGTCACGTAATGTTTTGGGGTCATAATCGCTCCAGTAGTTTCCTTTGGTTGGGACTGTCGTTTTAAAGTTGAACTATCGTCACTTTATTACGACTATTCTATTATGCCACGCTTTCGTGCTGATTGTTTCTCATGTAGAACATTACTCTTCTATAGTCTATTTTTGTCTACTGTCACTTGTACCGTTTAACCCTTACTTCGGTACATGGCTTTGTGCGCCCCTCCCCCTTTTTCTCAAAATGGTGCAACCATTTTGACTGTCTATTCGGTCTGTTTACCTTTGACATGTAGCGAAACTAATGATTCATGGTTCTCTTGTCTTACTGTTTAGTTTACTCACACATATATTTACTTTTTCCATTCTAATAATAGGTTAGGATGATCCTCACTCAAACACATCACAAAATACGTAAAAAAAAAGTATTATATATGTCGGACACGCACTTCCTAGTCCCTACCTGGACGGCGTGTACCTACAGTCTCCTTTATATTTCAGAGTACTGGAGCGTAACTTGCTATGAGATTCAAATGTCCCCTGGACATCCTCAAGTAGTTCCTCAATCATGCATAAGCATAAGCATATTCACCGCTCCACAAGCCATTACGCCCTGGGCGAAGGTAGGTACGTATGTGTTAAGGGAGTACCATGTCTATCTCAATTATGAATGCCTCTTAGTATGTGGAATCTTCATATACAGTTTATGACATTTTCTTCAAGTTATATTTGACTTTTTACCAATTTAGGTTACCGTTTGACTCTTTTGTGATCAGCTTCTTTGGATTGTGGGATCTGCTGCCACAACATCTCTCTTTAGTCTTCTTCTTGTCGACTGGTAGCTTCTTGTATATTTCCTATGTCTCTACATCAATTCTCTGCCATGAGTTATTCTTCTAATATGTCTTAACCCTATTTTCGTTGTTCCCTGTTTATATACCAATGTCAATATGTATACACACACATATACATCAAACTGATTAGAGACATTAGACGTAGACAGTCACAATTTTTTGGGCATATTATGAGCAGAAATGATTTGGAGAACTTGGTGACTGTGGCATATTAAAACGTCCTTACCCTTTCCTAGCATTGACTCCCTTAAAAATAACAATCCCTTACAACTACTGTTTAAGTATCTTACGTAATGTAGGAGAAAGGAAAAGTAGCACAGCCAAATTTAATTGACATTAATTAAATTTTGGCCATATTTTGGTTCACGCACCTGGCCAAGACCGGCTAGTTTTAAAACAAAGGAACTAAAGCGGCCATTTCTATTCAAGAGACCACAAAAGAAAGTCGGCCATTCCCTTCGGGGATAGGGCATTGTTGCCCTAAAAATATATCATTCTCTGCAAACCATGGTACCGCTAAATCTACACTATTAAGACTAATTTTACCACTAAGCGCCATCCCAGGCTATGCTGTAATTTTTCCTATGTGTTACAATTTCAAATCCCTATGTTAAAATCTTTTATAGGCATTGTGAGCCTATATCTCATCAGAAAGGCTTATAACCTATAAATATTATGTGTACTGTAGAGTATCAACTCTCATGTCAGAAACACATTCAGAAACTCTTCTCAATTTGGGAGCAAGCTCCTGATTCATACTTCATAAATAGAGAACTCGTTTCTGCCAATTTCATAGTCCTATGAAAAATAAATTCTATGCATGGTGAAATATATCTCACTATCTATGCATTGAAATCTGCAAATAATCTATGTACTATAGAGAATGAACTCTAAAGAACATTTTGTAACGAATTATTATCCATTCGGGGACATACAAATGATGACGCATATTCCTGACTCTTAGTGAGGGGATAAAATGCTTTGCCACATTCTAATCTGTAACTTGGAATTATAGTGCTAAATTTTAGTACTATCCCTTTGTTAACAGATTAGTAACCACTCAGCATGAGTGATGAACATATAATCATTTCATAAAATAGTGCTAGGGAATTGCCATGTTTGATAATATAAATTCAAGAACAAAGAAAGTAAACGCTTGATATAACTGAATGTTCGGATAGGATGTGCCTTCAATCCGCATCACCTGCCTATAGTAGGAACAGAAGCGAAGATTGATGTGAATACATTGCTTGCAATATTCAGAAGACTGGACCATGTGGCATAAGTTATTCTAATAAATACACTCAGAATAATAGAAGTAATTGGCAAAATATATCACAGCGGTCACTATCCTTATACTGCTATAAGCATTGGGGGGGGGGGGGGGGCAATGTAGGTTTTAGTTACGGATTAACCCCTGAGGAAATCCAAAAACATAGACTCCTTGCATTATCATTATGATTAATTATTATGTATGATTATCATGTACTTGATATCAGAGAAATGTACATGTATGTTTTCTCTGTTATGAGAATTCTTCTCTGCCCTGATTGTTACTCTTTACTGTGGGAGTATAATTTTAATGTTGCCCCTGGGGATTAGAGGATGTTGATGTAAGAATCCTTGTGCATGTCAATGCACAAGAAAAGGTGAACCGTATGGTCATTAGCCTTGGCCTAATGCTGATTATAGCGAAGGAATGTAGACGAGGAATCGGAAACAAAAGAGCCTATTTCTGGAATATTCACTTCAAGGTATGACAAATGCACTAGCAAAGTGTTGGATAAAAAGGATGGCTTCACTCAACTAAGAGTCCCAGTAACAACAGAAGAAACAGAGTGAAAAGATATCTCACTCACTTTCAGAGCTAGAAAAGCTCTACAACAAGCGACGAGGGACACGGAACTTGGAAACCCACTCCTTTCCCCTTCTCCTCTTGTTGTTTGTATTTTTGTTTGTAATTGTGTTGTGAAAGTTAACACATCACAGTAGGTTAATGCTCGTGTTGTATTCTTGTCATCCCTTTCTATAGCGAGTGGTGGCTTTTGTGGGACTGCATTGCATCACTATCAACTGGAGACTGGGTAATAAGCCAGGCGAGAGTGAACATGGCAACGTGTCCTAAACAAAGTCTGGACAAATACCTCAATGTTTACTGCTGCACTCATAAGCTGCAAACGCCAGCAAAAGAGACACATTCGAAGACAACTGACTGCGTGATTGAGGAAGTCCTATTTCAGTAGGAATATCCATGATGGACTTCAAGATCTAATAATCTACAAAGATGAAGATCAACAGAGTAACTGACAACAGTGTATCGTCTGCTTTACTTCTGAGAAGTACCACCTATAGCCTCATCATTCAACAAAATCAGTGAAACTCTGGGATAATCCGACTACAAGTTTAATAAAACTAACAACAGTGAGTAACCTTTAACTGTTGGTTGGATTACCAAGTTGATATCCAATAATGGATAAGCCTTCTAAAGAAAAGACACAGAGTCAACAGGTTAGAGGCACACAACACCAAGTTCTAGAATACTAACACCAACTCAAACAAATGGGGAGAAGACACTGAAACCACATAAGCCAGGACAACCAAGGTACCAACTGAAAACCATAACTACACCAGATTACCTCAAGGTTCCAAAATCTGAACCACCTGAAATAAGCCAGGTCAACTCCAGATCTCTGACCTAAACACCATTAATAAGATCATATGAAAGCAGCTAGCGGAGTAAATGCCTTTACGCCTGCAACCAAAGAAAGCATCTGATTGCTTGCAACCCTGGGTATATGTGTTGAAAGTAATATTCTTCAGTTCTATGCAGCAGAAAAATCCTGGAAAATATTTCCAGATGAACCAAATGAATAACACGCAGCCTTGTATGTCTACACTGAAAGGAAATACTGAATCAGAACTCTGTGCTGGTCCCATGTCAGCCAACATGCCATCAACGGTGGAATAGGATATAGACTGGTGACTAGGTGGGTGAAACCTCTGGGTGAGCAAATTTAGGATTCGGATATTTAAAGCCGAAAAGCTGAATGGACGTCGATTTTTTATCAGACATGATGATAAAAGGAATTACCTTCTGCAGAGCTTAAGTGGAACCCCTGAAGTATGACCAACCTGAGGCACCAAATTGTAACAAAGGCACCGAGCCATTTGCAACAGAAGATTCGTGAATTCAGCCCCAATGGAGGGGATATGTGGTGAATTTATTTCCTAATAGGGATTATAATTATTCAGCAGAAACTTCAGTGGACATTAGAACATTACTGTGAGTATTTTATTTCTGTCCCGTATAAATATGGGCATTAACTGCTTCGCACTGGAGAAGAATACCCACCCGCAATGCCTAAAGAAAGACTATAATTAATTAGTTTAATTATCAGTACAAACTGCTTTTGATATGTGTTTTTTTCTATGCCAGGGAGGTAACAGGTCAGGAGCCCTGTTTTCTTCAATGAAGGTTATGGTATAGTATTTTTACACCAACTCATTATTTTTAAACATGAGACTTGTAAAGGGTGTCAAAACAACTGTTTTATATATTAGGTTTTCTGCTCTTAGACCAATGTTGTGCTTTTATCTAGGTAAAATAAGTCAAGTTAGCAGAACCAATTTGTGGTTGTTGTGTTGTTTGTAATAACACTGTTGTTTTCTTGGGGTAAAAAGGGTGTAAATGTATTGAGATAATGCAAATCATTCCCATGCCTGTCATGAATTCAATCAGACTATTACACTTGCATGTATTTAAACTGTAGATCTTGATTTAATACTTGAACTGTTTGTCCAAAATTTGTTGATGTGTACATCAAGTAAATGTGGTGTTCACCAGTGGTTGTTTATATGTTGTGAACAATCAATGGCTTCTAGCACTATAGTAAATTGAAAGGGTGATGAAGTGGGAAGGGAAACCTACACACAGATGCCATTGTTTCAAGGATTGAATTGTTTTCTCCTGGGGTTTGTGGTAAATATCCCTGATCACCCTGCATTCTACCAGTGACCAGAGAATCAATAAAATCCCCTAGATACTTTTAACAAAATATTCTCATAAATTAAAATCCACATCCCACGGTGACAACTGGTAAGATCGAGGGGAACAGACCAAGGAGAAGACCTAGAAGCAAGTACCTGGATGGCTTGGCCTTGTGGCATGGTAGAGACAGAAACACGGAGCTGATCCACGACTTTGGTGATCGAGTGAGATGGCAGAACATGACCGCCCACGCTTACTGACATGGCACATGATGGATGGGATACATCAATAGCAAAATTATACGTTCATGATCAATTTACATATTGTTATTGATTCTGCCACACATTCTTTCTCTCTGTCTCATTCTATCTATCTTGCATTCCTGCTGTTGTATTATTGCAATTGTTGGTGAACTTTGTCATCTCTCTTTTATTGCCGTGTGTGTACGTGTGTTCGTAGCCTCTCTGCTTATTTCTACTTATTTGAGTTCTCTTCCCTCTCAAGTCTTATTGACTTGTCTTTCCTTCTGTGTTTCTCGAGTTTCATTTCTTCTCATTGGTGCTTCTTATGGAAGCTAGTGTTTCATCTACTTTATACTGTAGGTAAAGCGTATAGGTTTATTGTCTAGTTGACTGAAGCATTTGTATTGTGTCTCCCTCTTCCATGCATATTTTCTTCGTTGTTGGTGTAATCTTCCTCTGCACAATATCTTCTTTTCACCATACTATGCTGAAACCCTGTATGTCATATTTGTAGGTCATAACAATCAACTACAACATCTACTCAATATATATTATCTTTCTTTCAAACTAATATAATCAGGTATCTTCTTCTTCAGCGTTCCGAGCTATTGAGGTTCTTTGCTGCAGATACAATCCGTCTCCATTCGTCTCTCTGGTTGACCTTCTCTTGCCAGTCGTTGATTCCAAGTGCCCATAGGTCTGTATATATATTATCTCTCCACCGTCTTCTTGGTCTACCTCGGGGTCTACGGTCATTTATTTCCTGAGTGTAAGCGAGTTTTGTTTCCCTATTATCTTCCATTCTTTCTATATGCCCCAGCCATTGTAGTCTATTAGCCTTCATGATACCAGTGATTAGCGGGGACTTAAACAGATCATAAATGTCTTTGTTACTTCTGCTTTTCCACTCTCCACTTTGTGTATCCCTAATGGGTCCAAAGATGCGTCTTATAGCTTTGTTCTCAAAGGTTTGTAGCAAGGCTTCGTCTCCTTTCGTTGTACTCCAGGTTTCAGAACCATACAGCAAAACTGGTCTGATCAGTGTTTTGTATATTGTGATCTTGGTGTTACGAGATAGCGCCTTTGATGTTAGTAGATGTTGTAGTGCATAATATATCTTATTTCCAGAATTGATTCTAGTTTGTATTTCTTCCCTTATGATGTTGGAGCAGTTGAAGATTGTACCCAGGTATTTGTATGTTTCCGTTCTTTTAATGGTCATATTATCTATTTGTATGTCACCAGAGTTTTTAGCCATTCTTTCTCTTGAAATTACCATATATTCTGTCTTATCTTGGTTGATAACCAGCCCCATCTGTTGGGCTTTTTCCTTTAAGTTAGTCAGTATTTCCAATGTCTTTTGTTCATTTTCCCCTATAATATCTATATCATCGACATAACCAAGCAGCTTTGATGTTCCTCCAATATCACATTCCTCCTTTACCTTCCTTACAACTTTCTCTAGAGCCAGATTGAAGAGTAGCGGCGATAGTGCATCACCCTGTTTCAAGCCAGATGTTATTTGGAAATGGTCTGATTTCCTGCCTTTATATGTTCTATATTATACGTATCTTCCATGCATAGTCTGGTCATGTTGATTAATTCCCTTGGTATTCCAAATGCCCGCATAGCATTCCATAGACTATTCCTATGGACACTATAATAAGCCTTTTTAAAATCCACAAAAATGTTATGGAGATCTCTTTTATATTCCCAGTTTTTCTCAGCTATTTGTTGAAAGATAAATATCTGATCTATTGTTGATCTGTTTTGTCTAAACCCCGCCTGGTAGTCACCTAATATGTATTCTGAATATGGTTTTTTTTCTATTTTGTAATATTGCGGATAGTATCTTATAGCTTATGGACAGTAGTGATAATATAATGAGGTATAGCATTTGAAAATTGAAAATACAATTAAGAACATATACAAAAGTAATAATCATCATTTGAAAAATAAAAATTGTTTCAACCTCATATTTGTAGACAGTATGATATTGTGATCACATCATTATTATGATTAAACATGAATTTAGTTGCCATATTCTCTCACTCTTTCATTACATTGTGAACACATGTTTGTGTTCTATTATTATTTTTATGTTTTGTGCTTTATTGTTTTCTCACAGCTGGATCTATTCTGTGTGTTACTTGTTTTTGACTAGTGTATGTCAATCAGATGTTTATGGTTTCTTTGTGTCTGCTGGTATAGACCCTCAACACTTTCAACATCTGAAACCTTCAACACTCTTATTTGTTGAAAATTAATGTCATCCTAGATAATAATATTATTATATTATCAATGTGAAATAATTTCCTTTTCATTCACACCAGTTGCGACAGAAACACGTAATGGAAATTAACATGCACTGCTTCACACTGGCTGGCACCATGCGACATGTTAACATGATTATTAATAGCCATGCCACTTGGTGAGACACTTGGGGCAGCGTCCTTGATCTGTTCAATCATTGGTTGAGTAGAAGAGAGAAGCTTGGAATAAGGCATTATGGGACATCTCAAAGTTTCTAGGCGCGCACTAAGTAGTTATCTTTCACGGGAGCAAGATGTGTTTTCTGTGGATTAAGTAAAGTACTGTGCCCCTCTCTGTGAATCAGCCAGAGATGGCCCTGGATTATATGTATGTATGTATGTATGTATGTCTGTCTGCCTGCCTGCCTGCCTGCCTGCCTGCCTGCCTGCCTGCCTGCCTGCCTGCCTGCATGCATGTATGTCTGTCTGTCTGTCTGTCTGTCTGTCTGTCTGTCTGTCTGTCTGTCTGTCTGTCTGTCTGTCTGTCTGTCTGTCTGTCTGTCTGTCTGTCTGTCTGTCTGTCTGTCTGTCTGTCTGCCTGCCTGCCTGCCTGCCTGCCTGCCTGCCTGCATGTATGTATGTATGTATGTATGTATGCTGCAGCATTTAGCTTGAGGCTGTCTTCCAGCATGTTTTCAAACAAAAGCTGCATTTTTGTTTGCTGTTTAGGCGGATGACTTTTGTTATTGTTGCATTTTTAACCCCTTGAGGACGCCGTGGTGGTTTGTTGTGTATGTTTATTTTCAAGATAATGAGACGATGGTCTGTCCAACATTCGGCACCACACATGGATTTTGTCAACGGAACGTCGTGTCTGTCACTCCTCCTGACGATGATATAGTCAATGAGGTGCGAATGTTTCGAGCGAGGATGCATCCATGATGTCCTATTTCTCGTGGGAAGACGGAATTGTGTTGATGATCAGGAGATCGTGTTCGGCACAGGTCTGAAGGAGGAGGAGCCCATTGATGTTACAATTTCAGACTCCGTACTTTTCAATAATGCCACTCCAAGAGGCGATGTCCTTGCCTACTCTGGAATCGAAGTGCCCAGGGAGTGTAAATTTGTCTCCTTTGGGAGCATATGTTAATACGTCGTGCAGGTCTTCATAGAACTTGTTTCTGACGTCATCTTCATTTGTCATGGTTTGTGCGTAGACACTCACGATGGTTGCGTGCTTCTTTCCTTTCAGCAGAGGTAACTTAATAGTCATAAGCCTGTCATTTATAACCTTCGGAAATTCAGCTAGTTTGCCAACCAGGGTCGACATAATGGCAAATCCCACACAGGATTGGCGTATTTCCTCGCTTTTCCTTCCACTTCAGAAAAATTTGTAGACGACACTTACTTCACAGATTTGGCCCTCTTCTGCAAGTCGTGTCTTGCTCAAGTCTGCAATGTCGATATTGTACCTGCTCAGCTCTCTCCCAATCAGTGCTTTTCGTCTCTCTGGGCCCGACCAGCAGAAGTAGACCATGGAAACACACTGGGTGTAGAGTACACTCTGCAAGCAAAAGAAACCTATCGTTATCCTTATATCAGTCCTATATTAACTAATGATCAACAACATCAGATTCAAGACCTCTTAGTTACCTATGCAGAAGTACTTACTGACAAGCCAGGACTCACAGATTTAGTGGAATTTGACATGAAATTGATGGACACTACACCCGTGAGAGTCAAAACATACATATTTCCTTATGTCAAAGTGAGCACTTTAAGAGACGAGATCCAGAAATGCTTTTAACTGGGATCATATCTCCATCCGAGTCACCTTCCAGTGCAAGTGTGGTTTTATTGAGAAAAACCAGTGAAGAACATAGATTGCGCACGATTCCCGACAGCTCAATGCTATAACGGAATTTCAGGCCGAACCTCTGCCTGACGAGAACTAGCTATTCATTAGTCTCAACAGAGCCAAGTAATTTAACAGGGTTGATCTCATAAAGGGATATTAGCAAATTCCAGTGAAACCAGATATTCAACCATGGCTTGCTTTCAGTACGCCTGATGGTCACTATGAGTTCAACGTTCTACTATTTGGAATGAGTATGCTCCTAGTGTCTTTACATGCATGATGAGGAAATTACTTGACCCACTTCAACATCCTGCTCTATAAGTCATTTCATGGATGATATCCTTATTGCTACTGAGACATTTGATGAACATAGTAAGGTACTCCATCTTCTTTTCAAACGACTTATGGAAACTGCTTTAACAGCAGGACCAAAGAAATGTCACATAGTATTCCAACGGGTTGATTTTCTTGGACATACGATATCTCAAGGCAACATGACTACTCATGAAGGAAACATTGAGAAGCTACAACTAGCACCTCAACCAAAAACGAAAAAGGATGTCAGATCTTTTGTTTTATTATGTGCATTCTATCAGAAATACATAAATGACTTCAATTCTATCACAGCTCCTTTAACAAAGCTTAAAAGGAAATGGGAACCAGAGAAAGTCATATGGTCGGTCGACTGTGAGAATGCTTATCCAGAAGTCAAGAAGGCATTAGCTGCAAAACCAGTACTTCATCTTCCAGACCACAAACGCCCATTCATTCTTCGTACAGATGCAAGCAATATAGGAATTGGTGCTACCATACTAAAGAGAAAAGAAGATGAGCACCCAGTGCTATTTCCTGTTGCATATGCTAGAAAACTGATGTATTTTGATGACTCGAAACTTCATGAAAGTTTGGAGAGAACAATAATGGAGGGGTATATACTTGGGAAGAGAGGAAGAGGAAGGCGAAAGAGAAGATGGGAGCAGGATGTGGCGGATGATCTCCAGATGAGTGTATCGGACACGGGACACCGTACTTGTGATCGAGAAGTTTTACGGTAAGTTGTTATGGCAGCAAGGTTCTGCAAAGGACATGCCACTGAATGAATGAATGAATGAATGAATGAATGAATGAATATGCTAGTAGGAAATCGAACTATGCTGAGAGTGATTATTATACAATAGAAAAGGAATGTTTAGCACTAGTTTGGGCCGTTGAGAAATGTTAAGCTTATTTGTACGGAAATAATTTCACTATACAGTACGATCATCAACGTTTAATGTTCCGACAGCTTCAAAGAACTTGAATGCATGACTGATGAGATGATCTCTGCTTTTACAACCATATCCGTTCCAGATTGAATATTTACCTGGAAAAATGAATGTTAGAGCAGACTTCCTCAGTCGTCATCCTGCTCCTGATACTGTAACAAAGCAAGAGCGAAAGAAAACAATTAGGAAAGATAGATTATATGTGAGGATTAAGAAAGTTGCAGTTTGTTGATATTTTAGTTCTCCGTAGAATGAACTGTCTTATAGGGGAGCTTTGTGACATTTGCAATGTACAACCAAACTGCAATTTTGAGAACAGTCGAGAACTGTCCATTCTCTGGTGACAATAATGTTATAATATCTCCCGAGGGGCGTTTGTCCAGCCAACGCGAGTAGACGCTCAATGCTATTCCCAAGCCGTGTTTTCTTTACCCCAGGAGACATGTTGTTGTAAGGTTGACAGTTCCTAAGTAGAATTCAAGGACGCCCCAAAACATAAGAGGATGGAACACGGAGATAGTTTAGTGCATGATAGGATATGTTTATCTTACCCTATAATGTTTAGCCAGGATACGCAATTATCTCCTCAGGGGAAATCGCCCCACTTTGTTAAACATGGCAGTACACAGTTTCATCCGTTTTCAGTCGACATGTAGTTTTGAACAGAAAAATTGTGTAATTCAGTCGGATTCACTAACGGTGTCCGTCTTGATACAAAGGTAAGTTAACGCTTATAGTAAACCCGCTTATATTGGTGTAACTATTGTATGAAGAATTCGAACCTTCAGTTAGAACTCTCTAAGTTAGAATATAGTCAGAGATTCGTCTCTCTAAATGACATACTCGGAAGATATATCATGGACTATTTCCCTTTTCTTATAAGATATGTATCGGTCGCCTCATCTTGATTCCTACCAGCACGTAATAAGATGATCTGCATGTTAAGATACATTATGAATGACTTTATAATCTCCTAATGTGCATGAGTTTCTATAATTATTCTCATTAAGTGTAACCTGAACATGTTATTATTTTATGTGGCCATCTACCCTGACGAAAGGAAATATTACCAGGACTTTATGACGATGTCGTTCCTGATTGAGGACACACCAGTAAATTAGGCAAATAGGTAATTGAATGTAAGACTGAGGAGATACTAAGTGTACGAATATAATGAAACATGTCTTGTCGATCATGAGATGTTGACGACATGGATCTATTTATCCACCGATATATATGTCCCTACATGTATGATCATTGCATTTTAGCATGAGGCCGAGACAGAGGAGGTATGAGCCTATTGTTCGGCTATTGCGCTGTTGAATGACTATATGTAGCCGACAAGGGTCTAGCTAAACCTAAACATGTGCAGTGACAACGTCTCGTTTTCGCACACCTCCAACCCCCAACTTTCTTATGAGGGCGGGTACATGTTTGTTGTTCAAGTTTTTAATATACATCGCCGTGGTTGAGTGGCCTATCTGGAGTACCTAGACGGGGTACATCCTTATCCTGAGTGTTGAAATCATCAAAGAATGATGAGAGTCTTCAGTCTAACCATAGTGACACTTCTCCTCTCTAAGGGCAGTGCCTTTCCTGTGCTCTCTTTGAGATCTAGTACAAAACCTTACCTGATGCCTTAGTGAATCTTACCAAATGTGCCCGTTTCAGCGCTAGGGAGTCTTACGAGCCATTTTTGGTTTTACTTTAGTAGTCGGCAACAACGATTTGGGTATATCTATCTCCCATCTCAATTTAACATATCACAGCACACAATGTTGTTCACTCGTGTTTGCGTTTCTGGCTTGTAGCATCACGTCAAGGCAGATCCGTAACAGTACCCACGAAGGCGCGTTTAGTGCTAGCCTTTCACGAACAATGTGTCAAGACATTGTGTGATGGAGAGACTAGCCTTTTCTCCCCCTTTCCCTCCTAAAAGAAACTCTGTCAGCAGTTTTCCAATGTTGGGCTGGTGGACCTGGCAACGTTTCTAGTGGATCTGGTCACATTTCTAGCCTTTCATAGTGCCGCTTTAATAGATTTAGGATTGTTAAGAGAAAACTGGTTTTATAAATGTAATATTAAAGTATTTTATAAAAATCTCCCTGATTATTGTAACTGAGTCGTATAAAAATAGATTACGAAAACAGTAGCGATATTGTATTATAACAATCAGCTGTGGAGTTGTGTCAATCGTTATGTATATTATATTTAAACAGCCGCTCAGAAATCAGCAAGTAATTATTTAACTGTGTGGAGTCATTCACAACAATATCTTGTTTCCAGCCAACCTGGGGACAATGTGCCAAAGTACAGCCCTGAGTTAGACAACGACCTGAGGACACACGCCTAAAAACAAATGTTTGGGTCCGACACCTTAAAAATGAGCCTATACAAGTAACTTTTAGTACCGTCGTGTGGGGAAATCTGAGAGAGTAGTGAAGTTACTACACGGATGTTCACAATAACACTCTATTCAAACATCTACTCCTATATCTTGAAGGAATGTAATTAGTCGTTTATGCTGTTATCAGTTATCAGTTGCACTTCCTGATAGGTCCATAGGTGCTCAGACCCCCCCCCCCCCAGCATACAGCATATGCATCAGCTTTCGGTGGCTGAATAGTGCCAATTTAGGTGTTAGTTGACGAGGCACCTCGTTTTCCCGATGTACCTCTCGTGTCTGGCCGTGCCAATTCTTATTCCCAAGTCTTTCATCCTGGACAGTGATGTGGGTTCACTGACGTCAAAGTCCTCTGTTCTCGACTTATCTTTAAGGACGTTAATAACATCGGCACGATCCATGGGCTGGCCATCTACAGGGGGTGCAGAGCCAGCCAGTTTATCAGCTCGTTCATTTCCCTCGACTCCCGCATGTCCCGGGACAAAGATGGTGACTTTACGGACAACAGACTTCCGCAGCGAATCAGTCCACTGTCTACGTACAGATCCAGCTTCGACCTTCCGAATCATGCTCACTGAATCACTTAGTAGACACACGTTGGTATAATGCTGTGATTCCAGCCACATAAAAGCCTGTGTTACCGCCATGACCTCCATCGTCATGCTGCTTATGGTCATGGAGTAGGCACCACTGGATTCTTGAACGGTTCGGCCCACTGAACGGGCTTTAAATGCCCACGCACTTCTCTGCTGCTTTACAACAGATCCATCTGTATGGATGAGCACTTCGGGGCTATCTGAGTGTTCATAGATGAGCGCGTTGACCTCTGCATTGACAGCGGCAGGGTTCTGCTCTCTGCACGTCTGTCGAATGTGATAATGCAGGAGAAAGTGCACTTAAAAGCTGGGGGAACCGGCACCAATTCCTTGCCGGTGTTGATATTGGTAAGACTACAGACCTGTCTGACGACATCTTCAGCTCCACCCATCCATGATTTGCCCCTCTTTAGCCTGTTGCCCATTTCTCTGAATATAGCGTCATGCAGAGGGTGCTGCTCATCTGCACTTATTTTTAAGTATGCACGAGCTCTCCAGACCTTGATCCTGTGATTCGTTGTCGGGAAGTCAACGAGGTATCTCATTGCAACACAGCTGATGTCTCTCATGCAGCCCAAAATGATGCGCATGGCTTCGTTTTGTACCTTTTCAGGTCTTCCAATCTGTGTAGGGCTAACAGTGAGGATGGCCAGGACATACTCGATGGGTGAAAGCACCAGTCTTTGGAACAGAAGTATTAGCAGTCTTTCCTCGACATTGGCAGTCGCCATGACTCCTATTGCAGACAAACCTTTTTGATCTTTCGTTATGGCATAATCGACATGATCTCTGAAAGACAGGCCTCACGCCAAAATAAGTCATTGTACTCACTGTACTCTATAAAAAGCTTACTTGTAGTCTATAAAACAAACATATATATTTTTCTGAACTTATATGTATTTTTCAATTAACATCATCAAACAGATTGCTTCTTCTCTGGTGCCGCTGTTTTTGGGGAACGTAAATTGTTATTCAGCCACTTCCTCATCTATTTTATTTTCAATTCTTTCATGTATGACCTTGAGTAGTATCGTAGTGTTATGGCTCATTAAGCTAATAGTTCTGTAATCCTCACAAGCAACAGCTCTTGGCTTCTTGGGTAGCGTGATGAAAAGGGATGTTTTCAAATCCTTGGGTTGTACCCAGTATTATATATATATATATATATATATATATATATATATATATATATATATATATATATATATATATATATATATATATATATATATAGCAATCATTGCATAATTCTGTGATGGTATCAACGCCAAAGCTGGATAAGGATTTTATCATCTCTATTGTTATCGTGTCAGGTTCTGCAGCCTTTTCTTCTTTGATCTTTTTAATAGCCTTCTCTACTTCAGCCTTCAAGATCCATCATGAGTATTATACAGTGTTGGGTTATCGCCCCGGCTGTCCCAGAATAAATCTGCTGTATATTATGTCCATCTTTTTATTATGTCGTTGTTATTAATTATAATTTCTCCATATTTTCATCTGTAACAACCATTTCCTGATATATTATTTTACTGTTTTGTAAATCTTCTTATACTTTCATGCAGTTCTTTCAAGTTGTTTTATTTCCAGAGCCTCTATTTCTTTGCATTTTTTTCTGCAACCATTCTTCTTTGGCATCTCTGCACATGTGGCGTATTTTTCTGTCTTTTATATTATTTTTGGAGTGTTCTTTGCTTTCTTTCTTTGAGCCAGTTTGCTCATGATTTCATCGGTTATTCATAATTGCATTTTCTTATTTACCTTCACTGGCAAGGTGGCATTTGCAATCTGTATGCCAGTTTTTACACATTCCTATTGTGTATTAAATTTATTCTCGAGATTTTCACATCTATATTGTTTCATGAGACCGTGCCGCGTTTTGTTATAACGTGTTTCAGAAAGAAATGGCAACAACTGAACGTAAAACTTGCCTAGCACATCAACAGCAGCTGAAAAAATGATGGTGTTGTCTGCAACGTCCTGCAAGGGATATGCAACATTTAAAAAAATTGTTTCATGTGTTCTACGATTTGCCTGTCATATTTGCTGTTGGTGCATAGGTTAAATGATGTTGACATCAAAAGGTATGCCATTTAATTGTACCAGTAATATTCTAACTGGCATGGTCCAATATCTTTTGAGAGATTTTGATCTTTCCAGATCGATATTAAATGCTAAACCTCTTTGTCGTCTCTCGCCGCCATAATAAATAAATGTATTTTCCATCTGCAATCGCATATTCTAAAGATATTAATATTTATGCGTTTCATTTCTTGTTTGAAATTCTCCAGTTTGCCATTCTCTAATTTGCCATCTGCTCACATAGTTCGAACGTTCTTTGTTCTGATTTTAAGTGACTTAAATCATTGCACTCAATCGCTTGCTGACGGTCTGGGGTGTACACGTCTATCCCACCGTTGAGGCTACTTCAATAGAACACCAGTTTACGCCGCTAGATGTTCTGCATAACGTGGAATCTTGAACCACGTCTGCAACCTTCTCACCATAGAGTCGGTTTATATAGATAGAGCACCGGATATTATAAGGTTAAAGTCGTGCTTAAAGAGAACAGTGGGAGAAAAAAAATTTACTCCCACAGAAAAGGGACGTTTGGAATATATAATGGTAAACTCTCGCCATTAAGACAATTCCTGCTCTTTGTAATTGGTATATCTTTCATCTTTATAAAAGCTTTGTAAATATCATCATAATCAAATGACATGCTTGCTGGCGTAGGCTTTCATGACGTTCCACAGATTTTGTAAATTTATACATCACAATAGTAGTATGTCAGGTCAGTTTCGACGCGTAAATGTGTTGCCGCACCACACCGCCCCCCCCCCCACATGCGTTTACATGACATTATAGCAATACATCACAATGATCAATAAAAAGTATGAAATTCAAACTCCAAGAGAACAATGCAGAAAATATAGTTAATACACTACGATGAACAGAGATTTGTCGATGGTGGTGGTGTGATAGGGTCGATGCTAACAAGAAGGATGGCTCTTCGAGAGAAATATCAATTAGATGGACTCCTAGTCTATACGGATATGATTATATTTCCAGAAAGGATACATCTGATGAAGATAGTGTGATGTGGAGAATTGAAGATGGTGATATCAATATATTTAATTGATACTTTAAAAGTGTAATTATTATGTAGTTCATAATATGTTGATTAACTTCATTGTAACTGCTTCACTGTGTATATCATAAAAACGTAAATCATAACTGTGTACCTAATATGTGCAACTCTTAATTCATGGTAATGTAATTATTAGGTAATTGATAGTTCAATAATATATTTATTCAAATTTGCACTCTCATATTTGCATCTATCCATGTACATCATAATCACTTTATTTATATAAAACTTAATATGTATATGACAATGTAACTATTGTGAAATTGTAACCTTCCATGTTTTAGTAACATTTTCCCTCAGAGATAACATGTACACTATTTTTTAACAGAACACTAACCACTATAGGTGCATGAATAGTGGATTGGTTGGAGATATTAATTGCATATCTTCACATCTGGCCGCAAAAGGAGACCAAGCAAGAACACATATACGAAGACCTGGCAGGTATATCATGCATCAACTTGACACACCACAGGCTACATACACCACAGTAGCATAGAGAAAACGTAATACAGATCTAACATTTACAAATAGACACAAAAACAGATATGTAGGGTAACATACAAACTGAAACAGCATACACAGCATAAGCTTTCCATCAATACTACACACAACTATACACAGTGGTAAATGTGCATACACAAATGCACGATACTTTCCTAAAGTACACTACAAACACCACTACTACAGTATTACAAACAGTCACAGTCTCAAATAAGATTATGTCGGTCTATTTTTTTTCTTTAACATACATAGCCCACGTAACATTTAAAAGTGAATAGACATCGTGTTCAAATTATGAATGGTTCATGTATCTAAACTAATATTGACAATCATGAAAAGAATAAGAAATAAAATGAAACAAGCAATAGGAGAAGAACAGTGTGGATTTGTGGAAGGTAAAAGCACAAACAATACGATATACATCTTGAGAACATTAACAGAAAGAATGATTGCAATGAAAATATATTTATATTTGTGTTTTATTAAGAAGATTAATAAATGTGATAAGGTGAAACAAGAAAATATGATTATGATAATGGAATTGTTAAACATTGGTGGTAAAGGTCTCAGAATAATAAAATAAAGTGTTATAGTGCCATGGAGCTGATTGCTGGCTCGTCTGTTCAGCCGCAGTGACAGAATTAAACAGGAACATTCATCGCCTTGAAACAGTGAACAACTCAATGTCCTTGCCATTCTTCAGTGTTTATTGTAAACAATGATCGCAGCACATAACATCAATCATTCCCGAAAGGTGCGGGATGGCATGCGATAAGTAGATAACATGTCTAATCACTGTTCACAGCTCTGAAACACAGTTCTACTATAATGGCTACTCTATGGTCAACTTACGTTCACTTGCCCTTGACATCGGCATGGGCCATTGCTCAATCGCCGTCAACTCGGCGCGCTGTAACTGAACTGGAATGGCTACTCAATTAGCCGTCCGACTTGTGTCAAACACTTTCGCCTCAGGCTGAAGCGTTGTTCAAATACTCAAGCAATGTCGAATTCATCTCGCTCCACTTTCAGCACTCGTTTCTGCGTCCTTCCACAACTGGGACCCTGGCTAGCTTAACCTTGTCCAGCCGTCTCCTTCCCGTGGACCACACAACTAATGTCACGTGATACGCAACTTCTTTGAATAGCTTCCCTTTGTTCTTCAACATCATCATCAGTTGCTCGCCGACTTCCCTTGACTTATTTGTACGTATTCGTTCATAGTGATTGCGTGAACTGCTCTCACTATGACAATTCCTCTTCTATGGTAAACCTGTTCTTATTACATCAGTTTACCGCTGTCTACCTCATATCGGTCCATGGCATATAGACATTCTATATCAATTAGAAATCAATATATATATATTCTCATATATATATATATATATATATATATATATGTTTTATAGCGAATTTGTACCATGCAAATTTTTTATTAATTTGGCCAACCTTTTCTCCTAATATACTCACCATATTTACTCATTTTGGCCGACATATGAGGGATAGTCAATAAGTAAGTCACAAATAACTGTAGAAAAATAACTAAATGTGATAACTTGAAACTAGTTTATTTTTATACATACATTGTCCCTGTATTTCTCAACTAATTTCCACCAACATTGAAGCACTTATCCCATCGTCTTATCAGTCCTCCCAAACCGGCTGCATAGAACTGCGTCCTCCGTTTTCTAAACCACGTTTTCACTTCACATTCAACTACGGCGTCATTTGCGAAATGTCTTCCCCAAGGTGGGTTTTCAGTGGACCAAAAAGGTGGAAATCGCTAGGGGTTACGTCGGCGTTGTAAGGTGGGTGTTTCAGATCTTTCCACTTTAGTTGGTTAATTTTCTCCTGAATTAATCAAGCCGTATGTGCTCTGGCATTGTCATGAGGAAGCAACACTCCTCTAGTAAGCAGTCCTGGACATTTTCTTCGAATTGCATCATGATGCATCGATAGAACTTCACAACACCCTATTGCAGATGCTGCAGAGTCTATCGTTACTCGCCTGTCACCTCTAATCATCTCCTCCACCCGCTGCACGGATGCTTCTGTTGCAATCTCAACATGACGACCGGATCGGATTTCATCAACAATTTTAGAGCGTCCTTGAGAAAATTTTTCTACCCAGCTATGCACCGCTTTACGGGACAAACATTTGTCAGTACAAAAAGTAAACATTTCCTTATGAATGTCCTTCGCAGGCAGTCCTTTTACCCACAAAAAACGCACAACAGCACGTTGTTCTTTGGTTGTACACTATGTACATTGGTTGTGTGTTTTTTTCATTTGCCAGCATAGTTTTTTTAAATTTATTTTGGCCAACATATTTGTTAATTAGGCCAATATTTGTCCTTGCACTTCTGTACAATACGATTGACACTTTTATATGAAATTAAGGGATAATTCTGTATAAGTGTAACCGACCGATAGGGCAATTCTATTGAAACAGACAGAAATCCCTATCCAAGAGTTTGCCGACAGTCTCTAGAAATTATGGCTCGTTATAAGAATGTCTAAAGGGATGGTCCCGATAGAAGAGACTGGGATTCACTTGGTAGACAAAGGCAGAAGGTGAAAAACACTCGTGTATGTAGGAAGACCTAACATGAATGTCTAATTTATCTGTCGGTGATCCTTCGTCAACTGATGAAGCCCCCTGTTTTAAATACTTTCACGCATTCACGCGCACGCCTTGCGTTCAAATGATCACGAGTGGAGTACGTTGGTGCAAGTATAAAACAATAATACCCTTTAATAGTAAAATATATAGTCAATGAAAATTGTCGTTCGATTGGTGAACTAGAATAATAAAATTTATGTTAGAGGTACAAAAAGAACAATTTTCTGATGCTTAGCTAGGTAGCGTATCATCATTCACACCACCCAGACAGTGACACACTCAGAACACATGTAGACACAGAGTCACCTGAGACAATATGATCTCGTTTAGGAATAGTGCTGGCTTTCGCTCTGATTATGTCTTGGAGTCGACCCTGGCATTCGACAGGTGTACGATGCTCCTCCGGATTCCAGGTTCCATCTCCACTAGTAGTGGCTCTATGTTTCGGTAACCGGACCAGTTAGGTTTCAGTAGTATCAGCAGCGAGGCTCCTTAAATAAAACAAACAGTCGCAGACTCCTTAGTGTCTTGGCAATAGCAAAGTGTTTGAGTGCTGGTGTTGTGTGTCTGTTGTGTGTGTGTCAGATGCAGAATAGGAACAAAATATAGTTCCTCTCTGCTATTCTGTATCAAAAGCAAAGTGTCAATAGCTCTTTTTAGCTTGGCTATACATTGTATGACATGTTGATACAATGTGAAAAAGGGTCCAGAAGTGAACATATCCTAAGACAAAATGGTCCATTGGATTAAAACAAGTATACAAATCTGTGTTTGAAAAATGCATTACAAAATGTGCATGGTTGGGTTTGGAGTGACTCCAGTGTGTTAATTGTGCCCAATTCCTTAATAACAACATTATGGGGAAGTCTCGGCAGCCCGGATGGTTCCCTCGATAGCTAAAGAAAGGGCCAACCATAAGTCAACCAACTCACACATCAGTCAATAGACCTAAAGCAATCAATTGTCACCACAAAGTCGTGAAGTGTACCCCACAGAATATACGAGCTAATAGATCAGAAAAAGGCAAGCAGGCAAGGTGGCTGAGATATTCCAGACATTGTGCTGTAGGATGTCTTAGTTATCCCCTTTTGAGTTCTGTACTCCCCAAATTCAGATTCCTCAGCACATGGTATTTGCATTGAACTTCTCACCGTCAATGTCATGCAGTTCAGCATGGTGGGGGATCAGGGTTAAGTAAATTTATGTTCGAATGTAAATCGCCTAGTAATATTGCCGGACTGTGAGAATCATGTTCTCCATATATCTTCTACTACTCCTCTAGTCAAGTCATTGCCCTGTTTGGGGTTTTCTGGCTACCCACATGGCAAAATCATGTTTTAAGTATTTTCAAAATATACACGTAAATACATTCACAAAATGCATATGAAAATAATCAGTATATATATATATATATATATATATATATATATATATATATATATATATATATATATATATATATATATATATATATATACGTACCATATGTTTCCTTTCGACGTCTCCTATTTCACATCCCATGTTTCATAAATAGGCATGGTCGGGAGATTTTGTGTTTTCCCAATATCAGAATATAAATGCGTACACACTCCTTACTAAAATTGTTTGCATATCCTTTACAGGACATAGCGGTCAACATCAGCATCCTTCAGGCGCGGTACTAAATCCAGAATGTAAATAGGAATTCAGCTAACGTAGCATTGGTGGTGTTCGCATAGTGATCTAGACTCATTTCGTTACAATAAGGTCAGGGATAAAATTTCAACAACACATAATACAACTTTATAGCTACTGTCGAAGTCAAATTGAAAAGTGATGACTAAGTTGCTGGAGAAAACTTTCTTGTGTCGACAGTCACAGTACAGATGCAGACCATTAAGTAGCAGACTTGAAGAAAGTATGGTAGGGATGGTTGACGTTTTCGATGATGTCAAATATAAAAGTATTGAAACGAACAATGAAATTGCAGCTCACAGAATTGGAGAAATGCGCTTATACAATAATCCTGAGATAGTTGAGGAATTCGAGGAATAGCAGTGGTAAATTGATGACTGGTAGATCAATGAACAGCTGTGGAATACAGACATCAAGAGAAAGTTAGTTAACAGAGTACATTGAACAGGAAGTTGTCGATGCTATTGCTGTGATACGGGATGATAATAGCAATGAGGATGGCCTTTGACGAAAATCAATAGGTAGATGGAATCCTATTGAATACGATACGATTAATGTTTCCAGAGAGAACACTTTTGATGCAAATAAATTGACGTGGAAACTCGAAGATGATGATAGTGATATGTACATCATATCACTTTATTGATATATATCTTCACATGTATGTGACAATGTAAGTATTGTGTAACTGTAACCTATCATTCTGTCATAAAAATTTACTTACTTACAACACATGTGTCCAATCAATACAAGGCAATGACCATTCAGCACAACAGACAACCAATCAAATATACACATATTTAGTGGAACAACCACCACCACATTACATCTGCAAAGCAAAAAATGAGGATACAATTACTACATTACAGACTATAGCTGCACTTTCACTAATCGATTTCTGACATACAGGGCAGATACTACACCATCACTCAGTGAGAATATCTTGAAGAAATGAGCGGAATCACAATTGGGGGAGGTAACATCAATAACATAAGATTATAGGGATGATGCTATATTGATTGCAGACAATGAGCAGTATCTGCAAGCTATAGTAAAATGCTGTTGTTGCACATAGTGAACAATGAGGGATATACTTAACGTGTAAGAAGAAGACGCGTATTATGGTCGTCACTAGGGCGAAAGAAATACCACAATGTAATATACAAATAAATGAGAATATTATTAGTCAAGTGACTTAGTAAACCTATCTTGGCACAGTCATAACATCTGCTGGGAGGTGCCTTGAAGAGATTAGAACAAGAATCGCCTTGGTGAATGTAACCTTTTTCAAGGTGGATAACTGCCTCGATGTAAATCCCTCTCAGCTATGCCGTAATACAAGGTATTAACAGAATCTACACGAGGTATTATTCAACTAGGCTCGTGGCCATGAACACAAACGCTCAAAGTCAAAAGCAACTTGGTAACGAATTACTGACGCGGCTCCGGTGACAAGTTAACACAACACCTGTTTTATTGGGTGTATCCACATGCTCATACAATTTATTGTCTCGATAACGTACCCTTACGACAGGACTAACATCTATCCATTTGAGCCCTAGAATTGCTATGGTCAATGTCTCTAACATTCACCTCAGCGCCCAGCCTGTTTCCATTTCACTGCTCTTTCGATCCCTGCCGTTACGTTCTTGGTATATTCATCTCGCTTTTAGGTCCACGGTTCTTCGATCTATAGTTTCTTCTCAGTAAATGACTCCTCCTGTCGTCCACTTGAATATGGAATACACTTGCATTAAAATATCTAGTCCCGCCACGAAATTTTATCCACACAAGGAAAACACGTCTAGTCTTGAAGACGGCACCACAGCGTATGTATTCTTGTTGTCCTCTGACGTCTCATCTCCCTTAGTTTCTTTGTGCACTATATCTTTTGGTGCATGCTTAGGAAAAATCCCTTTAAGCTTTTTCCTGCATGTTGTGCGTCAGTGATCGCTATCTGGCAATAACATCCTATGATTTGATGAATCATGGATAAAATGCAATGAATACCAAGGACAGATAGAAAATCAATGACCATGCCCTACAAGAAACACATTAAAACCGTAAGCTGATTAGAGAAATTAGACGTAGACAGTCAAAGGTTTTTGGACACGTTATGAGAAGAAATAAACTGGAGAACTTGGTGACAACTGGCAATATTGCGGGGAAGAGAACAAGAGAAATGCTGAGAAGTGAATATCTTAATGGCTTGACCACGCGGTGTGGTCTCGTCAAAAAAATGCAGAGCTGATCCACGACTCTGGTGATTGTGCGAAATAGCGAAACATGACCACCCATGCTTATCTGCATGGCACATGATGATGATATACTGACTAATACAAAGATATCAATTAAACTAGAAAAAGAGTATTCAAGTACTACACAGAACCTGATCTTTTTTTTTTTTTTTTTTTTTCGATGTGAAACGTAGATAACGAGCAGATAAGCTGAAAAGAATCTGATAGCAGTGGACACGGGGTTTCATTTAGTGGCCTGTGACTTAGCGGTTGAATTAACAATGGCATGTCAGCTTAATCACCGGATTATCTTAATCACCCGACTTATCTTCAGTCACGCATTTACTGTTAATGTTGGACCTTTAATTCCTTTAACAGTATCTAACCAAATAACGTACGATCGTGGCAGTCTTGTCTTGTTGACCAGCCTAGCCAGGGAATTTCTTAAACAGTATTGTTGACATGACCAACCGGGCCACACACACACACACACACACACACACACACACACACACACACACACACACACACACACACACACACACACACACACGAACACACGAACACACACACACGAACACACACACACACACACACGAACACACACACACACACGAACAGACACACACACACACTCACACGAGCACACGAACACACACACACACGAACACGCACACACGAACACACACACACGAACACACACACATACACACACACATACACACACGAACACACACACACACACGAACACACACACACACACACAAACACACGAACACACACACACACACGAACACACACACACGAACACACACACACGAACACACACACATACACACACACATACACACACGAACACACACACACACGAACACACACACACACAAAAACACACGAACACACACACACGAACACACACACACACACACGAACACACACACGAACACACACACACACGAACGAACACACACACACACGAACGAACACACACACACACGAACACACACACACGAACACACACACACACGAACACATACACACACGAACACACACACACGAACACATACACACACACACGAACACACACACACGAACACACACACACACACGAACACACACACACACGAACACACACACACACACACGAACACACACACACACGAATACACACACACACACACACACGAACACACACACACACACACACGAACACACACACACACACACGAACACACACACACGAACACACACACACGAACACACACACACACGAACACACACACACACACACACGAACACACACACACGAACACACACACACGAACACACACACACGAACACACGAACACACACACACACGAACACACACACACACAAACACACACACGAACACACACACACACACACACACGAACACACACACACACATACACGAACACACACACACACACGAACACACACACACACACACACGAACACACACACACACACACGAACACACACACACACGAACACACGAACACACACACACACACACGAACACACACACACACACACGAACACACACACGAACACACACACACACGAACACACGAACACACGAACACACACACGAACACACACACACACACACGAACACACGAACACACACACGAACACACACACGAACACACACACACACGAACACACGAACACACACACACATACACACACACACGAACACACACACACACACACGAACACACACACACACACGAACACACACACACGAACACACACACGAACACACACACGAACACACACACACACACGAACACACACACACACACACACACACGAACACACACACACATTGGAAATTACCCCACTATCAGTATCCTGTGCTTTACCGACCTGTTGTGACTCTCATCTACAAAGAAGATGAAGCTGAAGACGAGATGGAAGATGGTTAAAATGAAGAAGCAGCAACAGAATAAGACGAGAAGGAAGATGAAGACTGGGCGGAAGAAGAAGAGGACCCAGATGAAGGGGAAGACGAGGAGGAGGAGGAAGAAACCGAGGGTTAAGACGAGGAGGAGGAGGAAGAAACCGAGGATTAAGACGAGGAGGAAGAAGAGGACGAAAAATAAGGTAAGATGGAAGAGGAAGCCAAGAAGGGAGAGGAAGACAATGGGGAAGATGGTTAAGAGGAAGAAGCAGAAACATAAGAAGAAGAAGACGATTAGGAAGAGGAAGAAGAGGAGGAAAAACTCAAGGAGGAAAACGATAAGGAAGAGGAAGACGAAGAAAGAGCCGAGGAGGAAGAGAAAGATGTTGAGGAGGAAATAATTGGGAAAGAAGAGACATATAACCCTTACATACCGCCAGGAAACAATTTTACGGTTTTCATTTGAAGCTCCTTTACAAACGTTTTTTCAACTCCACGTATCACGCTGCTATGCCTTTAACGCCTATCAGAATGAAAGATGGAGAGGGGAGAGAGAGAGAGAGAGAGAGAGAGAGAGAGAGAGAGAGAGAGAGAGAGAGAGAGAGAGAGAGAGAGATCAGCAGAAGAATAAGAAGAAGGGGAAGAGGTGGAAGCAGCAGAAGAGAACGAAGAGCATGCCCTGACAATAGTAACCGCCATCTTTTAATTTTTTATTTTTTTAAAAGACCTGAAGTAGTAATCTCCCTTATCGCGGGAAATATGAATTATGTGGTGCTAGTTTGTTACGTATTGCCATGATGTCATATAACCGCATATTTAAAAAAAAATGTGGCCCGGCACCACATTTACGCGTGGCTTGCTTCATTCATGATGTTTGGAAGAATATAACTGCTTACTGAGAACACATTTCACAGCGCCTATATAAGTCGACTTGAAACGTCAGAAAGGAAAACATACCCTACTAAGTTTGAAAACCATATTTTCAAAAAATGATATCAATTTTCTAAACATGTGGAAACAATTACCACGCTTGAGAAAGTCTTAACTGGACCGAGGATTCTGAATATGAAAGAGAGAAACACACGAAAGAGGAGATTGCGGGCACTTTGATACACTTCTCTAATCTTTCAGGAAAGGCAACTGCACTTGTACGAAATGCGCACTGCGTTGCCAGAACGTAGCCATAAAGTCCTATGAAATACAGGATAAAATGTGTCAGATGATTCTTCGGTAAGTAATATCATACAGTAACAAGTGCTGATTCACTTCAGATGGTTTATTTCTAAGTCATTTTCTAATATCACCAAGCTTGCTTTTCGAGTTTTACTCCCACTTGAATTTAAATATAAAGATGTATGTGGAGTGGATTGTTAAAGATTGTTCCTATCAAAATAAAAGAAATATAATGGTGAAGTTGACATGATGTTAGCTTCAACAAACAATGGTGACTTCTAATGCTAACTGACAGGATAAAATCATCACGTGAAATATTAGTTTATGTAAATATTAGGTAAGGATTAAATTCTGAACAATGTTTTCATGAGTTTCCACTTTCCTATTAAAATACCTTCTGAATAAAATATAACCAGTCTCTTGGGATGCTTGGCTATTAACAAAGTGAGTCGCTGTTGTAAAGAGGTTATTAAACGCTGCTCTAGTGTCTCTACGTGTATCTTACAAATTAAAACATGCGAATTTCGCATTGATAAATGGTACTATTGATACTATTCAAAATTCACATACCTTGTGCACTGTCCCTACAGCTTGAATAAATGAAGATTGCAATACACATATTTAACGAATGACAAACGCTAGTATTATAAAACATAAACTGTTGTTGATGGCCTCTCTACATCTTCGGGTGCTTTCTACTATGTAATGAGTATGTGACATTTTATTTAGCAGTGCTAGCCTGTCTGTTGTGTACATGTAATCTTTCAAAGACGTGTTGATGTTCAAGGTATGTAAAGTCTATTCTCTACACCAGAGTTTCCCAAAGCCCGCCAAATTTCAGAAAGTGGCACGCGAGGACGTTATTTAATACAATATATTTTAATAATTTCAAAATTGCACCCTGAGCAGAGTGCAATAATTTACTCTGCTCGTAGTTGTTATGCTAAGATATTATCGAATGCGCCTGTTCAGTTCGCAATGAAAAGTTACGAAGTTCCCATATCCCAGCTTGTCGACCAGTCAGAGTGCGCAAGGCGCCATGTTGTCGTCTGTTACAACTGTTTAGCAGAGTCGGTAGTATTGTGTTTAAATTAGATTTTTTCAAATAACAATTTACCGTTTAAGCCTAAAGACAAGAGTGTGGGAAATGTAAAATCAAACAATGGTAAAATGCGAAAATGTGAAGACGTTGTTTGTCGTGAATTCAACCAAGATTGAACGGAGAAATTTATGTTTATGTCTAGCCATAGTGGTAAACTAGTTTGCTTAATCTTTGGATTTTGTGTTTCTGTTACACTGCCCCCCCCCCCCCCCCCCAAAAAAAAAAAAATGTAATCTGAAACGATTCTTTACACATTCAGACATAAATGCTTAACATCCGATCAATTCGGAGTTAAGAAAAGATTTCATAGCTAAACACAAAAGTTATCTGACCAGGCAGCAGTCATTTTTCATCAAGGCTAACGAGCAGAGCAAGAGTGATGTTGTTGCGTCGTACCAAGTTGCTCTTCTGTTGGCTCGCAAAAAGAAGCCGTTTACCGATGCAGAAGAAATAATTCGGCCTTCCCTTAATACTACTGCTAGATTGCTTGACAATAAAAAGTGTGTAACAAAATATGAATAGATTCCTTTGTCTAATAATACTATGGCCAGGCGAGTTTAAGAATTAGCCAACGATGTTCATCGTCAAGTAGCAGCACATTTTAAAAATTGTAAATTATTTTCAATTGCAATGGATAAATCCACTGCCATTTCTGACACAGCTCAGGTCGCAGTTTTTGCCGTAGATATAAACGATAATTTTGAAGTCATTAAAGAACTTCTAGGACTTGAATCAATGCATGCAACTACTAAAGGGACTGATCTGTCTGAAACTCTGAATTTTTATGTAGAGAAAAACAACATAGAATGGACCAAATTGGACAGTGTATGCACCGACGGTGCGCCGACTTTGACGGGTAAAAACTCTGGATGTCTAGCATTATTGGGACAGTTTCTTGGCCGTACTATATTAAAATATCATTGTGTCATTCACCAAAAAGCTCTGTGTGGAAAGACATTAAATCTGAAAAGTGTCATGTTTGTTGTTCTGAGACGTGTGAACAAAATTCGAAGTAAAGCGCTGAACAGGCGTGAGTTCAGAAAGTTTCTATCAGACCTGAACGAGGAATACGGTGAGCTACTATTACACTGTGATGTCAGATGGCTATCTAAAAGGAAAGTTCTGTCACGTTTCTGAACACTGAAAAATAGTGTTTATCTGTTTCTGCCTGAAATAAATGAAGTGCCTTTAGAACGGAAATGTCTCTAATCGATTACTGGCTTAATGATCTGGCATTTTTGGTGGATATCATGTCTCATTTAAACTCTTTAAATGCGAGGAACTGGGGACAAAAACAAACTATTCAAAAATTTGTGCGATGACATTTCTTCATTTAAAATGAGACTACGATTGTTTATCGGACAGCTGACTGAAGGGACTTTAGAGGCGTTTCCAACTCTGAAGACGCTTGTAGTGGAAAAGAAATGTGACTTGTTACAGTACAAAGTAAAAGTTTAAAGTCTTCTGGATACCTTTCAGTCGAGATTTCAAGAGTTCACATATAGGATAATAGAGGATAATGTTGCCCTCTTTATAAATCCGTTCGTATTTTCAGATGCCAAGCTCTGTCAGTTACAGAAAAACCTTTAGCACAGAGTAATTGATTTGAAATGCACTGAGATGTAAATTTCTGGAGCTGCCTGCTTCACCTTCAGCTGATCATATGATTTCATTCTGGCAACTATCGCCTGCCGAACAATTTGAACATTAGCGTTCATTCGACCAGAGATACATTTGTCGTTTTGGCTCGACTTAAGATGCGAGCAGTCATTTTCCGCAATGATCTCTCTCTCTCTCTCTCTCTCTCTCTCTCTCTCTCTCTCTTTCTCTCTCTCTCTCTCTCTCTCTCTCTCTCTCTCTCTCTCTCTCTCTCTCTCTCTCTCTCCAGACTCACCGACAGCAACCTAGCTCGCTTTTGACTTTAGGCACGACTGCTTTGTGCCCAGACATTGATAAACTGGCATCTGAACTTAAGTAACTGGTTATGAAGAACAGATACAATTGTAAATTAATTCATTAATAGTGATTTTCGAAACTGATTTAAAATCAGTCAGTTATCAGTTCAGTTATCAGTTATTAGTTGGGGTATCTTCATTGCACTCCGAACATGTCCATAGGTTCTCAGATCCCCCCACCCCCCAGCATATGCATCAGCGTCCGGTGGCTAATAGTGCCAGTTCTGTGTTGGTTGACGAGGCGCTTTGTTTTCCCGATGTACCTCTCGCGTCTGGCTGTACCGATTCTTACTCCCAGGTCTTTCATCCTGGACAGCGATTTGGAATCACTGACGTCAAAGTCCTCTGTTCTCGCCATATCTTTGAGGACTTTAATAACATCGGCACGATCCATGGGCTGGCCATCTACAGGGGGTGCAGAGCCAGCCATTTTGTCAGCTCGTTCATTTCCCTCGACTCCCGCATGTCCCGGGATGAAGTTGAAGGTGACTTTACGGACAACAGATTTCCGCAGCGACTCAGTCCACTGTCTACGTACAGATCCAGCTTCGACCTTCTGAATCATGCTCATTGAATCACTTAGTACACACACGTTGGTATAATGCTGTGATTCCAGCCATATGAAAGCCTGTGTAACTGCCATCACCTCCATCGTCATGCTGCTCGTGGTCATAGAGTGGACACCACTGGATTCTTGAACGGTTCGGCCCGCTGAACGGGCTGTAAATGCCCACGCACTTCTCTGCTGCTTTACAACAGATCCATCTGTATAGATGAGCACTTCGGGGCTATCTGAGTTTTCATAGATGAGCGCGTTAACCTCTGCATTGACAGCGGCAGGATTCTGCTCTCTGCACCGTCTGTCGAGTGTGATAAAGCAGGAGAAAGTGCACGTAAAAGCTGGAGGCACCGGCACCCATTCCTTGCTGGGGTTGATACTGGTAAAACTGCAGACCTGTCTGACGACATCTTCCACCCGGACCATCCATGATTTGCCCCTCTTTAGCCTGTCACCCTTTTCTCTGAATATAGCGTCATGCAGAGGGTGCTGCTCATCTGCACTTATTTTTAAGTATACACGAGCTCTCCAGATCTTGATCCTGTGTTTCATTGTCGGGAAGTCAAGGAGGTATCTCATTGCTACACAGCTGGTGTCTCTCGTGCAGCCCAAGATGATGCACATGGCTTAGTTTTGTACCTTTTCAAGTCTTCCAATCTGTGTAGGGCTGACAGTGAGGATGGCCAGGGCATACTCGATGCGTGAAAGCACCAGTCCTTGGAACAGAAGTATTAGCAGTCTTTGCTCGATATTGGCAGTCGCCATGACTCTCATTGCTGACAAACCTTTTCGAGCCTTCGTTATGACATAATCGACATGATCTCTGAAGGACAGGCTACGATCAAGCCTCACACCAAGATATGTCATTGACTGGGTTCTACTCAACATGTTCCCATCAGTTCTTACTGCCGGCAGGTATGTTTTCACAATATGGTTGTTTAGTGAGAACCATGTAACCGTTGCCTTTGCAGGGTTACTGATTTAAAATGTATTGTTAAATGAACTTTTGAGTTTAAACAAAAAACAAAAAAAAACAAAAAAACAAAAGAAAAAAAAAAAAATAACCGCAGTGTAGTACTGACACTGACTGCCTTAAAGTTTTAGAATTTTGTTGACGAAAGTTTAGAAGGGTAAGAATGATATGCACGACTTTTATAATTTTATAACGTTGTGGCCTGCTTAACTAACGAAAATAGTAAATATGGCCCTCTGCTTGAAAAGAATGGGAACCATTGCTCTACACGATAATGACAATACATGGATATATATACCTATCGCTGAGGGAATCCCCACGATCTCTGAAATAACACTGTAAATAAATGCACACGTTTAGTTCATGCCAGTGCAGATTATCATCATCGCACTGGTGATCCTCAGTGCACCATATCGACCACGGAAAACAGACAACCTATGAGACTACACCTGTCTTGACAAGGCTGTAAAATCAGAAGGACCTCGCATGGATTGTGTACGCATTGAATCAATCAATCAATCAATCAATCATGTGCCATGCCGGAAAGCGTGGGCTGTCATGACTCACAATTTCACTCGATCACCAGAGTCGTGGATCAGCTCAGTATTCCTGTCTCGTCCATGCCATGTGGCCAAGCCATCCAGGTATTTTCCTCTCGGTCTTCCTCTTGGTCTGTTCCCTTCGATCTTGCCAGTTATCACTAAGTTCTCCAATCCATTTCTTCTCATAACATGTCCAAAACATTTTGACTGTCTACGTCTAATTTCTCTAATAAATTTACGAGTTTCATATGTCTGCTGTGGTATTTGGTCATTGGTTTTTCTATCTGTCCATGGTATTATTTGCATTTTCCTCAGACACCACATTTCTGCAGTCATCAGATGTTTTTCAACTTGACTGCACATTATCCAAGTTTCACATCCATACAAAAGAACAGGCTCTATGTATCCCCTCAACACTCTTTTTCTGGTTTCAATTGACATCTTTTTATTGGTCAGAATGTTTTTCATCTTGCTAAAGGCTACTTTCGCCATGGCCATTCTTGTTCTAATCTCTTCAAGGCATCTCCCATCAGATGTTATGACTGTTCCGAGATAATTGTATCGATTCACTTGTTGACGTATTATCCCATTTACTTGTATATTACATGGAATGTCAGCTCACTAATATATCGGTGACGAGCGAGGGACAGAATTGTCTTGCCCCATGCTCACGCAGAAGTGTAACTATTTAAGGAATGTGTAACATGGCACACGCTATTGTGGAACTATAGAAAATGTCGGCTACGTCGGCTGCGATTGCGGTTAAACGCCCGATTGAGAATAGAGATGGTATACTTCCAGCCAAATTGAGAATAGAGATGGTATACTTCCAGCCAAATTGAGAATAGAGATGGTATACTTCCAGCCACATTGAGAATAGAGATGGTATACTTCCAGCCAAATTGAGAATAGAGATGGTATACTTCCAGCCAAATTGAGAATAGAGATGGTATACTTCCAGCCACATTGAGAATAGAGATGGTATACTTCCAGCCACATTGAGAATAGAGATGGTATACTTCCAGCTAAATTGAGAATTGCAGCGAAGACTAATAATCACAGCTGGTATAAAGTTACTAACTTCCAGTGACATGTGACTTTATTTCTGCAAAGAATTGTATTAATAGCATCATCATACACAGGTTTAGGGGTACAGGTTGGAATTACTGGTTTGCGTTGCAGGTAAGGGTTACGGTTACTGATTAGGGTTAGGGGCTTTCAGTAGTACAGGGTGTTTGTAAAGTCTAACTACACTTTGTATGTAGGTCAAATTTTGAAAATGAAGTACATGGCGCCATCAAACAATGAGCTAAAAGTGTATTAAATTAGTTACAATAGTCACTCGATAACCTAACTCTGTTTTGGAGAAGCTGGAAAATACGATGTTGGAAATCACCACGCATTTAAATACATAACTGCACACGTCTCTTCATATTGTCAAACACTTTCTGCAACGTGTCTGTTGCAATTTCCGTGTGAATCAACCGCCATTTCGAAGCACTTGTACTACCATTAAAAAAATTAATTTTTTTTCCTTTGATAACACCATTCAGTTAGGAGTGCAGAGAATTACTGCAGCAGAGGACATCCATCCGCAGCATATTGCTTCACGATGGACTGTTGAGCACATTGTTTGATGACGTCGTGTGCTTCATTGTTTTTTTTTCCATATTTCTTCTACTGACAAATATAGATGCGGCTATTCAAACACCCTGCATATAAGGTATGTGTTAATATATAATAGTAAAAATAAAAATTAGTGATCGTGTGAGATGGGAAACCACGCTCATCAGCATAACACATGATGATAAGATGTGTATTGGCTTGCACAAACATGAATCGTTTCCCTGAACGTGTAAATTCATTTCCGGGTCAACCGACAGACAGTCGTATATCTGGTCGTCCTATAAAAGCTTTCCTATTTCTCCCTGCCCTTTCTCTCTACCGCTCTCTCCTTTTAACTGCGCGATTATTGATCTAATGAAAACATAATCGGCAAGCGTGT
The DNA here is from genome assembly GCA_963921405.1 of Cepaea hortensis. NCBI lineage: Eukaryota > Metazoa > Mollusca > Gastropoda > Stylommatophora > Helicidae > Cepaea > Cepaea hortensis. The sequence continues at coordinate 97,443,418 of OY992878.1, read as the reverse complement.
CTGGAGGCAGGGCATGCTGAAGTTAGGGAATAAGAAACATTGCTTGCACTTACACTTTGTCAATTGTAGCCAAGGTACATTATCATCAAGGATAAACAACACTGCCTGTCTGGGGTTTTAGTGTTTGCGCATGTCAGCCGTCTAGCTCTGGCGTTGTTGCCAACCAGGATCAATGTTTGCATCATTGCTGTTGACCCTGTAACTCCAGGAGAGTGTCCGAAAGCTGTCAACTTTCAATAGTTTACTCACTGCGGATCAATATGACAGCAGAATCAAGAATAACTCAAGTGTTACCAATAAGTGTATGTCAGTGATGTCTCTTCTAAAAGGCGAGACCATGCTCTCTCACATGACAGTTAATAAAACGCAGAGATACAAATTCCGCTAACATACAGAGTTGTCTGATCATCCAGTGCCTTATGGTCTGGCGTGGGTGATCATGCCTCTCCACAAATTGCGATCTCCGACGTCATGGCTAAATTCGTATGTTTACTCCCTTCCGTGCCATGAAACAGGACTGTCAAGAATCTTCTCGCGCTATCTTCCTCTATCTCACTTTCCTCAAATCTTTCCAGTTATCACATGTTCCAGTTTTTGTCTTCTCATAATGTGGCCACAAAACGATGACTGCTTATTCCTGATGTTTGTGATACGTTGTATTTACTACTCAGCTTCCCCTGTAACGTTCAGATTGCTCATTTTGGCTGTCCAATTAATTTTCAGCATTATTCTATAAAGCCACATCTCCAGGGTTTAGACGGATCTTTTCGCCCGTTTGCTAATTGCCCGGGATTCGCAGCCGTATGTTAAATCTGGTTCTATGCAACATGCAAGAGCTCTTTTTCTAACTTTCAAGGACAATGACGTATTGTACAACACGTTCTTCATTTGATAGAATGACTGCAGTTTTTGCTTGTCCTATTCTGTTCTTTGTTTCAGTGATGCATCTTCCATTTGCTGTTATCCATGTGCCTAGATATCTGAATGTCTGCACTTGCCCCAATATGACGTCCTTTACTTTGATTGCATATTTAGGTACAATCTTTTCCGTTGATATCACAATGACTTCTGCCTTTCTATTATTTACACTAAGGCCCATTGTTTTACTTTCTACAACCACTGTATATATCATTTCCTGTAGATCCTTCTGACTTGTTGCTTTCAAGACGGTGTCATCAGCATAAGGTAAGTTATTTATATTATGTCTACCAACCATGATACCTGACATATTTTCTGTAGAACTCATTACATGTTCACTGTCATCATCATCAAGTGCCGTGCCGACTGGCGTAGGTGTTCATGACTCCACAGATCTCGGTCTTTGGTTTTCTGGATCAACTCTGCCGTTGATATTCCTCCATGCCACCGTCGCAATCCATCCAGCATCATTTCTCCTCGTGGTCTTCCTCTGCCTCTCTTCCCCTCGATCTTTCCAGTTGTCACGATGTTCTGCAGCGCCTCTCTTCTCATCACTTGACCAAAAAGCTGTTTGTCTTTTTCTAATTGTTGTATATAATGTTCCAGTTTCGTTAGCTTCTTTAAGGCATTCGTTGTTAGTTACTTTGGCAGTCCAAAGTATTCGCAACATTCGTCTAAGGAACCACATCTTTGTTGCTTCCAATCTATCCTAATTTGTTCATTTATATTCTAGGATTCACAGCCATACAGCAAAACATGTTCTATATAGCACTTCAGAACTCTCTTTCTTACATTCGATGATAGAGACTTATTGCATAAGATATTCTTCATTTTCTGAAATGCAGCCTTTGCTTGCCATATTCTGCTCTTAATCTCTGTTGCGCATCTTCCATCCGATGTTATAAATGTCCCTAGATATTTACAACCATCCACTTGTTAAAGAATTTTCCCATCTATCTCTATTTCACATTTAGGTGTCACCTGTTTCTTTGATATCACCATTGTTACTGTTTTCTTGATATTCAAGGATAGTCCTTTCTTTGCACTCTCTGTTACTACAATGTCCAACAATTGGTGTTGCATTATCCGCTTTCAATGCTGTGTCATCTGAATAGCGTATAGTATTTATCTTATAACCTCCAAATACTTCTTAGGCTGTTTATTAGAAACAGATCTGTACTTATGCCTCATAGACTACACAAAAGCATTTGACTATGTGAAACAGGACGAAATAATAAAATTACTAAGGCAACTGAACATTGGCGGCAAAGATCTACGAATGAAAAAAGAACATACATTGTATTGAGAAAATATATAGCGTCGTTTGTGTTCATTCCCTCCAAACATCCATACTATTTATCACTAATATCTGGTTTAATATTGTTTCATATCATTTTCATAATTATTCTCGGTAACAGCTTTGTCGTGTGACTCATACGACGTAGTGTGCGATGCTCTTCGCATTCTAAAGCCCCTGGTTTCTTTGTCAGAGTTATAAAGATGAATTTTAATAGATCACTAGGAATGTACAGACTAGTGTAAATGTCATTTATAAATTTTGTCAATATTTCAATTGCATAATTACCTAGAGTCTCAACATCCTTCAATGCAATGTTGTCTGGACAGGGTGCCTTTCCTTTCTTCATGCGATGTAGTGTATCTTCAATTTCCGCTGCAAGTATTGGTGGACCCTAACCATTCTTTTAAATATTTACATTCGGTCTTCTATCATCATACAGCTCTTTCAGATTGTCATAGATCGCCTCGGATACCACCAGAATCCATCTCTCATTCTTCAATCAAGATGGACAAATTAAGAAAGAAGGAGAAAATATGAAGAATAAATCGTCATCTCGCTGCTCAGTGTCTACCAATCTATGACGAAATATTGCGCAAGTAGACTGCCGGCACACAAAACGAAGGAATACTGTTTACTACTTTTAACAAACTACAACATATCCAGGCGAACCTTCTGGCCTATAGAGACAACAGTGGAAGATAAACTCTATGGACCGCTGAGTGAACTATAAAAAAGACTGTTAGATTCATACAAGAGACAACATTGCAGTTATAAACATATTTCAGGCGAATGAAAGAAGAAGAAGAAGAAGAACAAATTTGAAATTTTACGCCATAGTAGGCCACCTGTTCACCAGCGAAATTGCAACTTTTTAATGACAACTTCATACAATGGGCACGAAACTAAATGCCAATTCGTACTTCCCAGGTGGCACGGCAGGTTAGAAAATGTCAGACTGGCGTATGAATTGGCCCGTTGCCGTGAAGTTGGAACTTCGACTAACACACACACAAACACACTCACGCGCACGCATGCACGCACGCACACACACACACACACACACACACACACACACACACGTATATATATATATATATATATATATATATATATATATATAGAGAGAGAGAGAGAGAGAGAGAAAGAGAGAGAGAGAGAGAGAGAGAGAGAGAGAGAGAGAGAGAGAGAGAGAGAGAGAGAGAGAGAGAGAGAGAGAGAGAGAGCAAAAGCGATAAATCCTGAACAGAGACACTGCCAGACATCCCAGTGTCTATGTGTATGTGCGTGGTAGTATATATGCCATGGTCCTATGTCAGGTTATGTCCCACTCAGTACAGTCTAGAGTTACACGCAGTCTAATGTGAAGACGAGAAGATTGAGAATCACGCCTTGCATGAAAACAGCATTGGCACCTTTCCGTCTTGACAGACGATAGTTTGGTACATTGTGCTTCAAAAAGGCTTAATAACTACGATCCATGGCGGTGGCGAGTGTGGCTGGTAAGGCCAATTCTTGCTGCAAATGTTTGCCCACAGTAGGTGCATGTGAAAACATGGTCACTTCCACCATTTTGCACCATCTTACGTCTCTCACGCTCTTTGTGTGCTTTATCTGCAATCATTTTCTCCTTTGTCTTTATTCCATTTCTGATAGTTGCCCTCCATGCAACACGTTCAGCGGCGACGTGCTCCCAATGTGAATTATCAATGCCTGTATCAATCATGTCCCGCTTACATACATCATTGTATCGTAGTAGAGGCCGACCCTGAGATCTCCTACCCGTCTGTAATTCACCAAAAAAGATGTCCTTTGGTATTCTACCATCATCCATCCTCCTAACGTGTCCTATCCAACTAAGTCTACGAAGACTGAGCATGGAATACACCGTCACACAACCTGATCTTTCCAATACTTCAGTATTTGTGATTTTGTCTTGCCACTTAATACCAAGTATTCTTCGCAGACACCGCATATGAAAGCTGTTTAAACGTTTCTCTTGGCGTGAGTAAGTTGTCCAGGTTTCACTGCCATAAAGAAGAGTACTAAGGACACAGGCTTGGTAGACGAGGACTTTTGTTTTGGCAGTAAGCTTCCTGTTCTCCCAGACTCTTTTTGCTAACATGTTCATTGTTGTTGATGCCTTGCCAATCCTGACGTTGATTTCCTGATCGAGGGATAATTTGCTATTTACCTCTGATCCTAGATATGTAAAATGGTCAACTATCTCCAGTTCGGCGTCGTCAATAAAGATTGATGGTACACCATGTGCACCTTGTGACATAATCTGTGTCTTCTTTTTGTTAATTGTTAAACCAAATTCAAAACAAGCATTGGAGAATGCAGACAGAAGATGTTGCAATTCTTCCTCAGAGTGGGTCGTAATCGCAGCATCATCCGCAAAAAGCAACTCTCTGATTAGTACCCTGCTAATTTTGGTCTTGGCCTTCAATCTCTGAGCATTATAGAGGCCACCATCTGAGCGTGAGTGAATGTATATACCGTCATCCTTGTCACGAAAGGCATATTTCAGTAGAAGTGAAAAGTATATCCCAAAGAGGGTGGGGGCTAGTACACAACCTTGCTTAACTCCACTCTTGATTTCAAACTCTTCTGAAGTTCACCCATCAAACTTGATTATACCCTTCATGCCTGTGTGGAACGATTCCACAATGGACAGAAGAGTTGGTGGGCAGCCAATCTTCTTTAGTGCTTTGAACAGACCCTCACGACTGACCAAATCGAATGCCTTTGTGAGATCGATGAAGGCAATAAACAGTGGGTGATTTTGTTCCCGGCATTTTTCTTGCATCTGTCGCAGTGAGAATATCATATCAATGGTAGACCGGTTCTGACGGAAGCCGCAATGTGATTCGGGGTAGACTTGATCTCCCAGGACTTGAAGTCTGTGCAGGACAATTCTGGCAAATACTTTCCCAACAATACACAGAAGTGAGATACCCCTATAGTTGTTACAGTCGCTCCGATCTCCCTTGTTCTTGTACAGCGTTATGATGTTTGAATCTTTGAAATCCTGTGGGACTTGTCCTTCTCGCCAGCATAGCTCTATTAGCTGGTGGATCTGTAGAGCGAGTGTGTCTTGCCCACTCCTGATTACCTCTATTGGAATCCCATCCTTACCTGGAGCCTTGCCAGATGCAAGCTCATTTATAGCACTATTTCTATTATGGTGGGAAGTGTGTCCAGGTGGTCAAGAGTTGGCAGGGCCTCTATGGCGTTGAGGGCATCATTCACTAGCTTGGTCTCACTTGAGTAAAGCTCTAAATAGTGCTCGACCCATCTATCCATCTGCTGTTTCTTATCAGTGATGATTTCTCCAGTCAAGGTTTTCAGCGGTGCTCTTCTTTTGATCATTGGACCACAGGCTTTCTTTATCCCTTCATACATGCTTCTGATGTTTCCCGTATCACTTGCGATTTGAATGGACTCACATAGCTTGATCCAATAGTCATTCGCACACTGCCTGGCAGCCTTTTGTACATCCTTCCTTGCTTGCTTCAGCTCACTCAGAGTGTTACGAGTTGGTCTTTCCTTGTTTCTTAGGAGAGCTATCTTCTTTTTATCAATCAAGGGCTGCAGTATCTGGCTGTTTGCCGCAAACCAGTCCTGCCTCTTATGATCCACAGTGCCGTAAACCCTTACCGCTGTTTTATAAATAGTTTCCTTAAGTTTACTCCATTTATCATTTACTATACAATTTTCTGATGTATCATTGAAAGCGTCTTCAAGTTGCTGTTGAAATTCAAAGCACTTTCCAGGATCGTGAGTATTAGTAATATTAATCCTGGGGCTAGACTTGTGTTTAGCTGTGTAGATTCTCTTTGGTCTCAGTCTAACCCTTGCAACAACCAAAGAATGATCTGTATCACAGTCAGCACTGTGGTAACTTCGAGTTAATGATGTATGGTTCAGATGTTGTCTCCGTGTCATAATGAAGTCCAGCTGATGCCAATGGCTGGATCTTGGATGTTTCCATGTAACCTTATGCATCTCTTTTGTTTTAAAAAAGGAGTTTGTAATACATAGGTCATTTCTAGTGCAATGCTCCAGCAGCCTTTGCCCATTATCATTCAAGCGACCGATGTTGTATTTTCCAAGGCACACTGGCCATGAACGCGAGTCCTTGCCCACACGAGCATTGAAATCACCGAGCATATAAATGTAGTCGGATTTTGGAACTGCCTTGATCGCAGAGTCTAGCTGCTCATAGAACGTATCCTTCACATCATCAGAGGAAGCGAGTGTCGGTGCATATGCAGTGAGAATGGTGGCAAATCCACAAGAGGTTGCCAAGCGCAGTGATAATAATCTTTCATTACCTCCAGCTGGGATATCAATCACTGCCAGTAGAGAATTCTTCACTGCAAAGCCCACACCATGTTGTCTTTTTTCTGCCTGCCCTCTTCCCTTCCAAAAAAAAAGGTGTAATTGTTTTCCCTGAGTGACCCTTCCTCAGCGAGGCGAGTCTCCTGCAGGCCAGCAATATCAATGTTAAGACGATTGAGTTCAGCATCAATCACAGCCGTTTTTCTCACATCGTCAATATTTGTCAAGTCAGTGGAAAATCCTGCACACATGGTTCTCACGTTCCAGGTTGCAAGCCGTATCTTGAGATTTCTATTTTTATTATTAGTACCTGGTGCATTGGTTTTACAGCCTGCGAATCAGATTTTGTCCTAGCCCCAAGCACCCATTGAAGCAGTCAGGCTGTGGCGGATCAGCACCCAATTGGCTGGGGGCTGCCCAGCTTGAGGCGGGCGGTAGCTGATCAGTGACACCTCTAGGTGTCTCCCACCGTCAGAGGCAACGCGTGGCGCCCCATGTCTACGCCAACTGACAAGGACTTATAACCCGTAACAGTTGCCTCTCGCTCTGATTCCGAGACCGGTTAGGACCAGGGATGGAGTTATTGCCTCTCCATAGCACAAAGCCTGGGCTAAAATAAAGAAACCATGTGTTGCCCACGCAGCATGATCCCTCTCTCGGACTGCCTAGTTCACTCCAGAGGAAAGTTGACACCTATAATCTGGAACAAGACAAGCTGCAGAAGCTGCCGGATCAGCAAAGCAATGCTCTAACTGTCCGCCTGTCGGAGCTTCGATCCTAGACCAGTTGCCAACCAAGGCTTAGGGCCTGGTCTGCCCTGCCATGACTTATTTTGTCTTTGGGTTGCATTTCCTCGCACCAGGATAAGGCTAGTACCCTCCCAATTGCGCTCTTCCGCCCGAAGCCGTTGGCACAATGTGGGGTGTCGGGTTTGGTAAGCGCCGCCCAACATTCGGCGCTGACAGAAAGCAGGTAGTACCGTCTACTGTCATGCGGTAGCTCAGTCATATCTGACTGAGACCTGACACACAGCAAGGCGAGTTGTTAAGCAGGAGACAACTTCTCCTGGATGAAATCAGTTGGGCTTGAGCCACCGTCGGGTATAGACGTGGTTCAAAATTTAGTAGTACGGCCAAGATTGTGCCACTACTGGTGTAGTAGAAATTTGTTATATATGTGATTATTAGTCTCGTCGCATAATTGAGATTGAATATGTGAATTGTATCATGTGTAAGTAGCTAATTACACTGGGAAAATACCGTCAAGTTTTGTGTTCTACTTGCGTGAAATTTGAATTTTCAGAGGTAAAGACTAACAGTGGCATTTAACTAAGTAGACTACTGAGATTGTCACAAACAGGGAGCTGTGGTACTCAACTAGCAGGTTTCAAATTCAGCATACAGTTCCCGGAAGGGATGTGAAGTGGAAGAATTCACATAGAGTTATAGTGAATCTTGTCAGCTCCTGCAGGTAGCGGGGACTTCATAAACAATACTATAACAGAAAGCCTAGTTTGCAAGATGACAAGAGCTATCGAAAGCCAGCGAAGTGTGACAGGTTGAATTTACGGCCACCATTGATTGCAAGTAGCAGAGCCGGTGACGGATATTGATTATTTCAACGCTGAACGTGTGCGAGAAGAAAAAGAATCCACGTGCACGGGTCAACACGGAAACACAGCGGGAACACATCGATACGTGATGAACTGACGGGTTGGTCAGAACAACATTGTGTATTAAATTCCGAACATTTTAGTGGAGGAACTTTACAATATTTAAAAACATTTTAATTTAGACAACGATGGATATTTCAGAAGTTTATTATTTCATAATGGTGGTAGAAAAAGGACATGTCAGGCAGTAATTCAGTGATCTATACGTTAATTAACTGTGCTGAGTAAGGGGACAGTTTAATGTGACCTTGCGAAAGTGTGTAGTTATTGTTTACAAAACACTGTGTAGGGAAAAAAAGGACAATGTGTACTTAGTGTTAGAGATTAGAACAGTATGGATATTTGTTTACTTAGGATTATCAATATTAGGTGATTATGTTATGAACAACTGGAAATTGTTTGATATCATAGATATACGAGAAATATACGGACTTGTTAACATAATAACTTTGTTAATTTGTAGAACACACCGGTGGAATTAAGTTATTGCGTGTTATTAGTTGTGTGTGGTTATGGTGAAATGTTAATAATGCGATGACATGTAGTTAGTAATTAGTTATCGTCAGTGAAGGAACTGTGTTAAATTTTGTACTAGATTATAATGGTTAGATTAACGGAAATTAGTGCTTGCGTGTATCAGCCTATAATGAAATATTACATTAATAATTAATAACTTATAGCGGGTGTAGCAAAATTATTATAGGGATATATTAATTAGTGTAACTTTATAATACAGTTGCTTTATATTCCTGAATTTTAGGATAAATATAGGAAATCTTCTGCTATTTAAAGATAGTATTGTATCAACATATTAATAAATTTAGAAGTTAACATAATTAATTGATTATTGCTTACGTGGTGAAACCAATAGATCAATATAATCAAGTTATATATTACTGAATTTATTATGAAGATTTAAGTTAAATTAGTTGTACTACAGCTGCTAATGAATAGTTACATAAATATTATTACGTAGTGTGTAGATTAGTTAGGAGCAGGATTCATTAGTTGATTGGAAAACGTTAATGAATAGGAAGAATCATTTATTAGTAAATATTATGGTTGTGAATTATATATTCAAATATGTGTTTACAGGATAATAGGATTGCATTAATAGTTAGTGAATTATACGGTACTATAATTAACTTTTGTTTATGTTACTAAAATTACTAAATCAACAAATACTACAAATACTAAAGTACTTGAGTGGGAATTAGGGACTCAGATGAGATCGTCGCCATCTATTAAAGGGGTGGAATAGTTATTAATTAAAATTAAGTTAAGATTTATTATTGTTGTAATTATTTAACATTAGTTAAGATTGGTTGATATAAAGAAGTAAGTATTTATTTGCTGCTTAGAATGGAACTAAGATTGATTTAACATCTAACGAATTGATAGCAGCTAACATCGAATAAGTTCAACGTTTTGGAATTGATATATTTGCATGATAACTAACAGCTAACAGGTTGAAGTTTTGCAGGATTAAGTTTAGTTTGATATTATTTATTAAATTGAGCTTGCTAACAGTTTGAGAAGCGATTTGAAAGTAATTGTGTGGGTATTGCGATCGGGTGTCCGCAGTAAACCCGACATCAATATGAAGATCTTGAGGGAGCCCGAAATTTCCAGGTTGGCTAAGGAGGGACGAATCGGCATAGGGGAAAACCCAGCAGGCAAAAGTCCCCGTGTTGCGCTACGATGTTGCGACAGGTCCGCTTTGCAGAATGTTTGACATAATAAGGTTGGACATTCAGCTGATTTCTGTTGTGTTTCTGGGTTTATGATACACAACAGTGGATGGCTGGGTGTAAGGCACGATTTCAAAGGTATTAACTTAGAATGGGGAACAGCATGTGAGGTCAGGTTGCATATTCAGCGGACTGCTGTTGTGTTTCAGGGTTATGATACACAGCAGTGAAGGGTATGTTGTGGGGGATTGATCTCAAAGTTATTGGTTTAGATATTTTCCAGGGAACATTTTGTTGAACGTGTGTTGTTGCGTCAGCTCCACGGCATGATTCGTTGTAGGTAATATACTTAATGGATCATAACATTGTTATAATTTTTTCAACTATAATTTCAGTTGCAAGTAGTAAGTGTGTATAGAGAAGCACACGGAATGTGGTGTACAGTGTTGTGTGGTGGGATTAACGTAACTCCCCTAAACGAATAGACAGGCACACTAGTTCTTTTACCATATTGAAGACACACCCCGGCGGTTAGACTAAGTGGTTTGGGGAAATTTTCTTGGAGCTAATGTGTCAAGGTGGTGTACATGATGCCAGGATTTAACAATCAGAGAGGTAATGATGACGCTACAGGTACTAAGTAATATAATTATATTGAAGCAACAGCGTTAGGTAGTTAGTTAGTTAGTTAGTTAGTTAGTTAGTTAGTTAGTTAGTTAGTTATTTAGTTAGTCGACAGATCATCCTCATTGCACATCGAACCATTTAGTCAATTAGTGCTCGGATCCCCTCCTCAGAAAATCCCGCAGCGTGTAGCGACAAACGACACCAGTTCTGTTTTGGTTTATCAATCTTTATTGGCTTCCCGCGTAGTGTTCTTGTTTGGCCACCCCTCTTTTAATTGTCTTTTCTCGAAGTCTGACCATGGTTGTAGATTCACAGTCATCACTTGGTTCTCGCAAAAGTTTTAATTGTCTTAGAGCATTCAGAATATCAGCCTGGTCAATGGCGCGTCCGCCCTCCACAGTAGCCTTACCTGCCTGCTTGTCAGCCCACTCATTTCCTTGTACTCCCGCATGCCCTGGCACGAAGATGAAACTAATCTTTGCCAGACGAGACCATTCCAGAGACAGCAACCACTCTCTTCGGATCCATCCCATCTCTATCCTCTTGAGCATGCTCATTCAGTCCCTAATGAAACATGCCCTAGTGAATGTCTGTGTCTCGAGCCATGTCATTGCTTTATTTACTGCCATGACTTCCAAAGTCACGCTACTTGTGGTCTCCAAAAAAAAAAAAAAAAAAAAAAAAAAAAAAAAAGCACCAGTGTCCCCCTTTACAATTCTCCCTACGGCCTGAGCAGCAAAGGCCCATGAACTTCTCACATGTCAGATGACCGACCCATCTGTATAAATGACAGCATCACCGTCTAGCGAATTCTCATCAATCAACGCTTGTACTTTCGTCTCCACATCAGCCGGATTTTCTTGTATGCAATTTGTGTCCAGTTGGATGCCGAAACAGAAAAGGACGTACAAAAATATGTTGGCACTTGTACACTCTCCTCGCCAGGTTCTAAGTCCTCAAGTGAACACACCTGTTGAAGAATGTCTTCGGCTTGACCATCCACGACCTTCCTGTTTTTAACCTGCTGCCCTTCACCTTCCTAATTTCGCTATGCAGTTGTTGCCATGTATCAGAAGTGGAGTAATAGAGGATTACAGAGAAACGAACAGTTGTCTAAACCTGAGGCACTTACAGCACGAAAATTAATAAAGTATAGCAGGGCAAAACCGAGTTGCCTAACCCTGAGGCACTTGAGTGCAGTTGAGCGCTAATCAACTCGAGGGCCCAGAGTGTACACCTCGGGATAAGTGAAAACGCACCGGGAAAAAGTGTGACCAGGGATAGCTGAGAGGCGCAGAAGAGTTGTGAAATCACTCAGGTCTCAGGTTGCAGGCTGTCAACATCGGTTAGAAAGGTTAGCGATTTCAGTAATTTTGCACTGGAATGGAGAAATCATAGAACGATATTTGGCTACGCTAAATGCTGGAAATGAAGGAACTAGAGAACAAGTGATTTTATGGCACTCTTCCGATTGACGGGTCTAAATAGTTCCGTAGTGAATAAGTTAGGGTTAAGGGTTAGGGTCAGTGTTAGTTTAACACTAACCCTAACCCTTAACCCCTGACTTATTCACTGCGGAACTATTTAGACCCGTCAATCGGAAGAGTGCCGATTTTCTTGTCGGCGTCTACGAGAAGTTACTAATATGGGCGATTCGCTAAGTGTGTGTTACCATATTTCATAGCCCAATTTGAGGTGTAACATTGTGTGGTAGGAGGATATTCTCTGAGTAACTGTAAGTTGAACTCTTTTGTAAATGTATTAATATGCCGACAGACTTATGTGACAACGTTTAGTGGAACATGGACAGAAGGACACACGCCATCGTTGACGAGACACGGGTCATCCCCGACCGACTAACACCGTGTAGGAACTGAATGAGCGGCACATTGAGTAAATCAAGATCTCTGCCAGCGGGTTGCGGGAATGACAGAGTGCACTCATTTAATAAAGTCATCATCAACCTGATACGGTGTCTGGCGACCTTTGTTCCTAACCATGCGAGAATGTGCTGCAGTACCAGTTACGAGCCATTGAATAATTGACATACCACAATAGGTACTTGGCACAAAACGTAGGGACTTGTTCCGGCGATTTGAACATGATTAAACATTTCATGGAGACTTTCGTCAGAGATCGTGTACCCAAATATCGCCTACATACTTACGTACAACACTGGTAGTTCACACCCAGAACAGTTTAGTTCTTAATTTAAAAATATGACTGGCTAGAATGTCAAATGAATATCAGCCAAGAATTGAGAATTGAAAGAGACAGTGACGTCATCATCAAGAAACACAGCCGAAATTATTAAAATGAATTCAAATCAATTCACGATCACTTCTCATAATAAACATGGATGATACAGCAAATGAAGCCACCAAATCAAGCAAAATTATGATTATGAGCTGCCCTGATTCCGAGTCAACTCTTTGTTGTTTGCGTCAATTTAACAAATTAAGTCTGAAATATTTCGGCAGCCATCTGCCTTAAAAAACATTACCCCTATATCGGGGCTAAGCAGCGCTGCTGTGAATACGAAGTGCACATTAAATCTCAACTCCGGCGAGAGTTTGTGGATGAAACCGCTCCAACCAGAGAATTGTCAGTAGAATACTACATTGCATCCACCCAGATTTACGGCGACGCACCGCCTCCCGGAGGAACTTCTGTTTTTCAGCAATCACTGCCTACAATCAATCGAAACATTAACCCGTTCAGCGGAGGAAGAGTCATCACCACGTACCGGACCAGAAAGCAGAAAGTTAAGTTGCTAGTTAATGATTTATCTTTCTGTTCTGTCCATTGGTCCGAGACCGCCGTATTAAAGTTTCACTCTTCTTTTACGTGGTCTATCCTATTTCATTGTTAACTGTGTCGGTGGTTGGAGGGCTATCTTTGTGTTCCTATCTCTATTATTAACACAGAGATACGTTATGTCTTTTCGACAGCTGAAATTGTGCTAGGTGATATTGTAATTGCTAGTTCTCTAAAAGTAAATGAGAGTTTTGGTCATAGACCATAACTCTATGAAGGCAAAATCCCCACTACATCTCCCCGTGGTAGAGGATGGAAACACCACGGTGTGGATAACGTAGCTCTGGGGACCTAGTGTCCACCGGAATAAGTGGACAACTCTGCAGCTGAGCAGAGTAGTAGGGCACTCACTTGCCCTTACAGTCAGAAATGGCTGTCAAAGACAGAGATAAAAGACCACCATGTGAATGTGGAAGGCAAGGGGAAACCACCACTTTATCTTCCCAAGACTTCATGGCAAACCATATTTCAGAGTTAGTGAACGACGATAATGGCTGTCTTAGGACATCCTTGTCCGGTAGGGACAGTCATGAGCCACAGGTGACACCAGACCGTCATTCAGCTACTGATGGTAAGATCATAACTAAAATAAATACATTTAGAGTAGGAACATGGAATGTTAGGACATTAAATGAGCTAGGAAAGTTGAACAATGTTCTAAGAAAGATGGATATCATGAAAATTAATATACTAGGCATAAGTGAGATGAGATAGAAGGGATCGGGCAAAATTATAGCTGAAAACCACACAATAATCTATTCTGGAGGGGATACATATGAAAAAGGTGTAGGAATAATCATGTTCATGTTGTTTGTCCATCAAGAATGATGATGACCATTCATTTCATCCAGTGGGGTTGAAGGTATGGAGCCGTGGGTTCTAAGATGGCTGATAAGGCCTATTTTGGCTCGAAATGTTCTTTGACAATGTGGGCAAAGATTGCTTGACGTTTCTGGAGGTTTCTGTAGGAATAATATTTGACAAAGAAACAGCCAAGTCACTTAATGAAAAAAAAAGAAAACATATGAATAAATGCAGGGTGTATGAAATAAAAAACAGGAAAGATATTATTAGAGGAAGGTGCTATAATGAAGAGGTGGAATGAGTGTATAAGAGAATTATATGATGTGGAAAGGGAAGAATTAACAGGAGAAAGTAACTTAGAAGGTCCACCTATTCAAAAGAAGAAGTCCCTGATGCTGTCAAACATGAAGAAAGGAAAAACAGATGAGTCAGATGAAATCACAATTGAAGTATTAGAAGTATTAGGAGAATGTGGAGTAGATATACTAAACACAATGTTGAATGATATTTACAGCAGTGGATATTTGCCCAGTGATATGCTGAAATCTGTATTTATAGCAATACCAAAAAAGACCAGGAACAACTGAATGTGAAGATTTTCGTTCAATTAACCTCATAAACTATACCACTAAGCTTTTACTCAGAATCATGAGAAGAACCAGAAAGAAAATAGAAATGGAAATTAGTATGGATTTGTGAAGGTAAAGGGCACAAACAATGTAATATATACATTACGGACACTAATAGACAGGTCAATAGAGAAATAGAAAGACACATATTTGTGCTTCCTAGATTATACTAAGGTATTTGATAAAATAAAACATGATGAACTAATTAAAATGTTGGATGATATCAACATTGATGGGAAAGATATAAGAATAATAAAGACTATTTACTGGAACCAAGTATCTGCAATTAAAATGGGAAATAAAGAGGGTAGTTACGAACAGATAAAGCTAGGGGTACGACAGGGGTGTGTCTTGTCACCAGGTCTCTTCTCCCTATATAGCGAAGTATAACGAGAGAGATCAAAGAGACGCCAGGAATACTAGTTGGAGGTATTAATATAAATAATATACGCTATGCAGATGACCCAGTATTGGTGACAGATAATTCAACAGACCTACAACAATTGATGGACACTGTAGTAACAGAGGGTGCAAGGAAAGGAGGCTCCTTGAATATCAAGCAAACAGTAGCAATGGTGATTTCAAAGAAATTTAAAATACATCTAGGGGCATTTATAACATCGGATGGAAGATGTACAACAGAGATTAAGAGCAGAATAGAGCAAGGAAAAGCCACATTTCAGAAAATGAAGAGTATCTTATGCAATAAGTCACTGTCACTGAATGGAGAGTGCTGAAATGCTATGTGGAACCAGTTTGCTGTATGACAGTGAATTGTGGAATGCAAATGAACAAATTAAGAAGACATTATAAGCAACAGAGATGTGGTTCCTGGGACGAATGGTGTGAATTCGTTGGACTGCCAGAGTAACTAACAAAGACTGCCTGAGACAGGCTAATGAAACTAGAACATTATATACAACAATAAGAAAGAGACAAACAGTTTTCTTCGGTTATGTGATCAGAAGAGAGGCATTGGAGAACATCGTGACAACTCTAAAGATCGAGGTGATATTATTCTATATCTCAGTATCTCTTTATATAACTCTAAAGATCGAGGAGATGCAGAGCCAGACAAAGAGAAATGATGCTGGATTGATTGAGACAGTGGCATGGAGGAATAACATTAACAGCGTTGATCTAGAACAACAAAGACCGAGATCTGTGGAGTGCCAGAACACCTACGCTTGCTGGCAGGGCATTGATGATGATGATGATGATGATGATGCTGATGCTGTCTGCTGCTGCTGCTGCTGCTGATGATGATGATGATGATGTAATAATCATGTCGCCAAGAGCGTTGTCTCGTTTGTAACTAATCCTTTGTGAAGTGTTGTACAATCCTATGATCAGTGTTTCTTATGTGAAGCATCAAATTGACTGTCTTGGTAATATTAGATTACATTTCTGATAGGCGATTTCGTTGTTATTGTGCTGTACTAAATGTGACTATTTTTGAGTGCATCTTGCTGAACCATATCAGCAACGCAAGTTGGGCAATATAACATCACGGAGACTTCCGTAAAATAACATATACTTTTCAGATCAAAATAACAATTTCCACTCTATCTTTAGGAAGTTAATAAGAAGTGCAAGTTGACCAACATCAATAAGTGGTTGAATATTACCGTATTGTACAAAGGTACAGTTGATAAATCATGTCTTCATTACAAGATTTCATTGCCATGGACAAACACTGTGATTTATCAGGCAAGGAGTTAAAAGACTGGGCTAAAGCTGAGCTTAGTTCTTTTCAAGCACAACAACGAGAAGAAAGGGCTGCAGCTAGAGAAGCAGAAAAAAAGAAAGCAGCACTACAATTACAAGCAGAAAAAGAGAAATCAGCACTACAATTGCAAGCAGAGAAAGAGAAAACAGCAATACAATCTCAAGCAGAGAAAGACAGATTACTTATAGAGTGAGAGAGAGATTAAAGAAAGGGAGTTGGCATTACAGAAAGAGAGTAAAGAAAGAGAGTTAGTATTAGAAGAACAAAAATGGCTTTCAATAGGAAGAAACTGACAATTGTGCATATTATGAAAGATAAAGAGATTGAGGGAAACTTAAAAGTGAAGCAACTTGAAAAAGACACAGATGCAATCATAGCTCAAGCTAAACAAGCATCAACAACTTTGGATACCATAAAACGTTATCAAGGAATCGTTAGAAATTATACAGCCGGTGACTCCATTTCAGCATGGGTCACAAATTTTGAGGTGTTGATGAAACAATACAAAGTTCCCATCGACGAATTGGCTATTCGTTTTAATAAAAAATCTTACACTCGAACCTTTGAAGGTATTTTAAGTTATCCCAAAAGATCTCCGTACCAATTATGAGTACGTGAAACAGAGAGTCCTCGGTCACTTCAGTTTAGACCATGCGGGATTGCAAACATCATATAGGACGCTAACGCCGACGGCTAACCAGAGCTTCCTCGACTTTGTTTCTGAAACTCAGTCTTTATTTGATAAATGGTTGAAATCAGCAAATCTTCTTCAGCATTCATCCGGAGTTTTTTTTTCGGGCGTGATTGCGTTGTGCCTGTTTACAGCAGAGCTGCGTTCTTGCGCCGTTAGACCGACACATCCGACTTCTGTGGGCATATGGTGGCCGGGTTAACCTTTCCGGGAAATCGGCAAATGTCCAAGAAGACTTCCACCAGCTGAGAGACCTCATGTTGAGGGACAAGCTGATCTCAGCGGTGCCTGATGCGATGTCTACATTTCTTAACGAAAACAAGTGCAGTACCGTTAAAGAGATGGAATCCAAAGATGAGGCTTATTACAACGCCCGCAGCGACGTCTTTGCTGAAAGTACTCAGCCTGATCTTGCGGTAGGAGCGTCTGCCAGATTCTCTACACAGAAAGACAATTATAGCAGTCAGATAAGATAACCATATAGCCATCATATATCACAGCATCCACAATAACATAATAGACCTAATGACCAAAGGTATCCAAAAGCAAAGATAGGTACAATAATTGTATGCAGATTTTGTAAACACACACATGGATTATATGAGATGTGTTATAACAATCCTAAATACTGGAAAGATGTGTTTTCAAGAAGAACTGACGTGTATACATTTTATAAATCTCTGTTAAAATGTTACCTCTGTAAAAGTTATGGTCATTTTGCCAGACAGTGTAAATTAATAGATATGTACAAAGAAGCAAACATGGTTGACATCATATCAAGCAGTGACGAAGAGGAACAACAAGACACGAATGCGACGGACATAAAATAGATAGAACGAAGGATGGTAATAATAGTAAGTCTTACGTACAAGAAGCTAATTCCTCCAATACAACGGACGGAAACGTAGACGTCCGACTGGCCTTAGTTAATGGGTTAGCAGTGAGAATGATTAGAGACACCGGAACGTCAATTATTGGCGTAGACCGGAAACTCGTAAAAGACGATGATTGTGCAGATGAAAAGGTGACGTGTAGAATATGTGGTGGTGCATTAGAGCAATATAAAGTAGCATCGACGGATATTAATTGACCGTATTACCAAGGACGCATAGCAGCAGCAGTGCTAACACAACCTACAACGGAATTAATAGTGGGGAACATCCCAGATGTGAAAGTGCACTATCCAAGACATAGAAAAATGGGAAAAAGAAAACCTGAAGATAGCGGAAGGTAACTATGCATCATTGACCTTCCCGATGGAAGACACACAGATTAAAATAGAAGACGATGGATCAGACATAGAGACAGAATATAGCAGAAATCAAAGTCAGTTGACATTAATGCAGTGACTAAACAGTTGTCATCTCGCGATGATAACAATACATACATTGATAATAGCCATCAGTCATCCAATAATGATGTGGATTTACCGAGACTTTTGACACGTAAGGATATTACGTGGGATTCGCACCTGTTAGATCAGACTTAACTGAAGAAGAAAAGTGTGAATAGCTTTTTGGTATTCAACACTTCAGTGTGCTTAGTCCATCATTTAGTGAACGTACATCAATTATTAAACAATTATTTGCACCATACGTAGAGAATATAACTCATACAGGTGCAAATAAACGCTCAGACTATAATCTGACGCAGCCTGGAGTTCTGCACAGACATATTTTTCATGTTCCAATTATATATCTTCTGATGAAGATTACACATATAAAAATAAGAACATTCAACTGCAACGCTTAAAAAAAAAAAGGTTAAAATAAAACAAACAGATAGCATAGATTATATAAAGCTAATTAGGGAAAATGAAATTCCCCCAGCGGTACTACAGGTACACTATACTAACACAGACTCTTTAATAACAGTATGACAACAACAAGGCGTTTCTGAAGCCCAAATTGACAAACGCACACGAGATATTAAAATAAGAAACTGGAATCCGTACTGGAAAAGCATGAGACTATCAGATGAAGAAAGAAAAGAAAAAACACGACCTATAGATAAGTTGAAATCAATAACACCATATGTTACGCAGGAAGATCCAAACCACTGTGCAAGACTTCATATTAAAGAAACGTAACGATAGTTAAAACACATTTTTCTGATAGACCGCAAACAACATCACTGTGGCAGTTTCCTTGTAAGGCGAGAGATTTATTCACTCTTCAAATTATAATCTTCCTTAAATCAATGATTACCATTTTGTCTGGCCTTTTATAGTCTAATATTCACCACTTAGGAAAGACAACATAATACAAGCTAAACTTTTCAGCTTCACCTTAAAGATATGACATTACCTACGTCACATCAGATATTTATTGCAGTATACATGTGGTTAATACTCGGACACATTTCAAAGCAAACAACTTATTAGAATTGCAATTGATAGAGATTAATGATGGTATTTACTATATTCCTATGGTATAACATACATCCCTGGAATAGACATTCCAGCATTCATTATTATTACAGTATGATGATTTTGAAATTGTAAAATTGTATATATTCCTGAGAGAGATAACAATTAGGCAGACATCCTTGCTAAATTTTAACTACACAAGGAATGAAATAAGCAGAACTACCACCGTTTGATTGATTAAAATAACAGTATTTGAAATGCTTGTTTATGCATTGTGTGAACCTGATACCTAATGATATCCATTCTGGATAGAATAAGAACAAATCAACAGCAAGCAATTTGACGCCAGTACAATAGTGTATTATATATTTGTCTTTTGAATTATACCTGCATATATCATATAGAGATAAATACATCCTATATAATTACGGAAATTTCAGATATTATGTAAAACAGGCGACGAACCTGTTAGAATACTATAACAGCACGAAGACAAGACTGCAAAGGCAATGCATTTCAATGAGGGAACTCCACTTTCAACTACAGAAGCTCGACAACAATCAAGTCGACAACATAGATAAGGAATAAATATAACCTCACAATTACGAACAAAACAATTCTTCGCAATTACCATTATCATTACCTATATACGATAGTTAATTAATAATTATATCTTTAACTGAAAGATAGTGTATAACTGGTGTTTATATATTATTATTTCAGGTTACAATATGTTTCTATTTCAGGATTAAACAAATTTCTTTTTGATTAATTGTAATATATGTATTTCATTGAAATAATAATGTATGCCCAGTTGGATATGATCCCAACACTTCTGGTCAAAAACGATAGATCAACACTACAAGTTGTAAGCAAATGTTAGGGTATTCTAAGACTAATTGATTTGCATCACAGGTTGGCATGCGTTGCATTGTGAAAGGCTGGCAGCACTTGCTGCTGGAGGACGTGCCGGGCAGTATATAGGAGAGAAGTACTCTAAACTGACAGTGGAACAGGTTGAGGCCTTGCCTGATCAACAAATTGAGAAGCTATATGCGAGGCAAGAAGCGCGGCTTGGATCTGCAATAAAGAAAACCATGGGCACGACTATACTGCAGATTACGCACAAGTGGCAAGTATGTTTCTACCCATTGGCGACAGCCACGCTTTGGGGACAGACCTGGAGGCCGACCAATTTCTAGGGCATGCGCTAAACACGGTTACATGTGAACTCTATCATAAGTTCGGGCTGTGCTTAGCACTTGCAACCGTCTTACTAGCAACTTTAAGGCACTGCCATTTTGGATATATCTGCCCTAAGCAAGAACAAGATGGAGGAAACTCAGGAAACCCCCCGAAATTGCTCCACAGGAGACGCAATAGATTGCGCCGCTGCAAGTGACAAAGGATCCTAGAAAAGTAGCGGCTGGGTAGAGAGGAGCTGCTGCTAGAAAAACTCGTGAAGCAAAGATGTTGTCTCTGGCTGTGCAGCAGGCCGTTCGAGAGAAGAAAAGAAAGTTAGCCCCGGAGCATGAGCAGGTCTTACCGCAGGCTCCAATGGTGCCCGTTGCTTACCGCGGCTAGACTCCCTGGGTTATCAAAGTGACAGGCGTTGCCGTTGTCGTCGGTAAAATTTCTAGGCAGAAATTGTGGCGGACTAAAACCCCGCCCCGCCTGCTCCCCCAGGCGACCGGAGACTAGCGTATTAGAGGCTAGTGATCCATTTTATATAGAGTAAGTATAATGGCAAGTATTTACGGGTGAGTTATCCTTAATGCCGCTTACCGCGGCGCAGTGGTGGCTGCGCTTTCGATAGGAACCGCAAAACTGACCAAGGTGATTTTCAAAGGGGCAACTTTGTCCAACCTCGACGCTGATATGTATGACATTGGGATGATGGTTTTAGACGTGCCCATCGCCTTAGCAATCCAAGATTTGCTTATCAAAGAGGGCTTGATCACAACTGAAATATTGCAAAAGCCTTTACAGAATCACTCCCGCTAACCATGGCCTATGTTGCAATGATGATAAGGGGCGCCGGTGTCAACGCTCTCGCGTTTATTGGTGGGAGGGGGGGGGGTGGAATTCTTATTTTCCAAGCTAGGGCATGCGGACGCCAATGAAGAAATAAGACGGCACGATGAGACTGTCGAGCGGCTACAGGCGGCCCAGGCTGAGTGGACGAAAATAAGAACCGCGCGGTTGGACTGGCTCGCGAGGAGCTACAGCGTGATGGCTACGCCGTTCACCTTTTCCGACATGTCGACTAGGCTATGCGGGAATACAGCCTGATCTCCGGCAAACGTGTAGAACCTCTTGAGCCTGAACCTCGCATGAAGGATTTCTACGTGCAATCTGAGCAGCAAAAAGACCGCGAGATGGCGTTCATCATTTTTTTGGCGGCGACGGGAATTATTGCTTATACATTGCTTTATAAATTGGTCGCTGTTACTGATATTGTTACAAAGTAACAAATGAAACGTCTGGAGAACATTTACTACAGTCCCCATGGCTATTGAAAAGGTTTGGCGGCTATTTAGAAGCTCGCTGCTGCAGCTCATGTTTTAGAGGCTGTTGCCCGAGACTGGCTCAAGAAGCAAACTATTTTTCAGTTCTATCTGCCCGCCCCTCGTTATATTCCGCGGCCATCTATTAATGAAGATAGGTCGAATGCCGTCCATCAGGTTGACTTGCTCTACCTACCACATGACCGGGTTGGGCGTAAAACATTTGAGTATGCCTTGACGGTTGTGGATGTTGCCTCACAGTTTAAAGAAGCCTTCGACCGATAAGAGCAGTGAAGGGGTGGCTTTGGCACTTGAGCGGATTTACAAACGAGGGTCTCTGACATGGCCACAGCTTCTGCAAATTGACCCGGCGCACGAGTTTATGGGTGTTGTGAACGCGGTGGCCGTGAAGCATACGACACAGATACGACGCGGAGAAGCTGGGAATTATCGGCAGCAGGCGATCATCGAGCGGTTCAACCGCACTCTGGCGGAGAGACTGTTAGGCGCCCAATACGCCCAAGAGCTACTATTGGCGGCCCGAGGTCCTCAGAACGCTCTGCTGAATGGGTTCGGGCTCTTCCTCAGGTGGTCGCTCCGCTTAACGGTGAGGTGACTCGTTTGACGGTTGATGTCATCAAGGGCACTTCTGTATCTCATACGCCGGCCGCTCCAGCTTACCGTGCTATCGGCCTCAAGGAACCTGTGATTCCGTCTGATGCTATAGTTCGGTATCTGTATAAAATCTAACCAGGGTAGCAAGAGCTTGAAGGTGGCCCGCGCAGGGCGACTGATCCTTTGTAGTCATTAACACTACATATGGTTCGTAAAGCTGTCCGCCAGGATGGACGGCCTGCGCTGGTATATGGTCCGGCTCGTGGCTTCGTTCGTGAAGAGCTGATGATTATTCCTCTGGACACCGAAATGCCTCCTGACCGGATCTTTGCTAAGCTGTGATGGTTCACTCCTCGGAGACCTTGCGGTACACGAGGGGCTGCGTGTGGATACCTTCGGGAAAGACATACCGTTTGACATAATACGTGCCATCTGCCCGCTATACATGCACACCCCTGGGTTCACCCTGTCTATGGACCCCTGTAAGGTGACTTTGTATCTCCCCCAGGTCATGGTGTTCTGCCTTATCCCCACCCCCTTGCACGAGAACTTCGTGTTCACGTCCCCGTTAAAGATGTATCATATGCTGCAGAGGACGATGACTCGACACCCCTCAAACACAGTCTTGAAGATGCTGGGGGTTCACACGCTCCTTTTGTCCCAGGCAAGCCTCTTCCTCTTCACGCGGTTGAACTCCTCTTGCATCTCAGGCTTTACTGCCTCCTCGAGGTTGAGGGTGCTCAGAGCGATGTATAGGCTGTCGGTGTTCATCTGCGTGACCTCATAGTCCCTGTGATTCACGAAACGGCCAAGAAGGTAATTGTAGAATTCTAAGATACGAAGCTTGGCCAGTTGATATACGGCAATGCCTACCCGGAAAGGACGCTTGATGACCACACGTGGCTTATGCGATGTGATCTCGTACATGTCGCCTGTCTCTTTGAGGTCGTCAAACCAGCCGAACGTGGTGCCTGATCCACCGTTTTTTCATCTCGGGTGTACCTGGTGTTGGTGTGGAGCTCGATTGCCTCGATAAGCTTACCGTATGCGGAATTGCCTAGAAACATCATAGCCTCAGCCAGCATCGCGTTCTCTTTGTCCACATCCCCGAGGCGGCGCGTTTCGGTTACTTGCTCAATAAACCACGTGAAGAGCTACTTTGGCTCATACTGAATGACTATATAGATCTCCTCTAGCTCGAGGCCGTGTTCTAAATACCATTTCAACAGCGGGGTGTACAGCAAGATCCCGTAAGCCCGGACACCCAGCAGTTTCTTACACCTCGACAGCTGAGGGCTTGTGCGTTTCAGATGATCTAACATCTAAATATTGAGCACAACCCACTACTGGCAACGCTAATCTAACATCTCCGGCGCTACTAAGGCCTCCGGCGCCGCCTCGTTCATAAAGAGGGGCGCCATTTCTTCGAATTTTGGCCCCAAGGCTTTGGGGGTGGAGATTTTACACTTGACAAATTCAAACAGGTGGCCTTTTAACACCTGCTGGGCAACCTTGGGGCTACCCCTTGGGGGTGGAGCACCCGCTCTTTTCCTCACGGCATGTCCATAGCCATGGTGCTGAGGTAAATCAAATCAAATCTAATCAAATCAACTTTATTAGGGTCACAAATTGGGCGCGCAGGCCCGTCTTACATTCGGCCCTTCCAATCACTCGTCTTTCATTCATCAAGAGCATTATACATTTACATAGGAAGAAAAATAAACATTGTGAAATGAATGTTGTAAACATAAACAAGGCAAATTACCATGTTATGAGGCCCATCTCCCACCTACCCATACATCACCCCACCCACACACACACCCCCACCTACCCACACACACGCACACCAAGGGACACATACATACCCCACCAACCGACCCATCCCCCTTCCGCACAACCCCCACCCACACACTCTCCCCTCACCTGTTCCCCCAACCAAAACACACTCGTCACCCACAAACATTCCCCCACCAACCCACACATGCCACGCCCACCCACATACACATACTAACCCACACATCCTCTCCCCATCCACACCTCAAACCACCCATCCCCCAGCCACATCTCCATTGACCACATATTCACCACCCACGCACACAATCCCCCACCAACCCACACATTGCACATCCACTCAGACATCCCCAAACCATACACACACATCCCCACCAACTGACATCTCCCTCCCCCCACACACACACATCTCCCTAACCACCCTACATCCCCAATCCACTCACACACACACCCCACCACCCACACATACATCCCCCACCCACCCATACATGCCTTAACCCAATCCCCCACTACACAATCCCCCACCCGCACATCACATAATCCCCTACCACACAATATTCCCAACCCACGCACCGAACACACACATATCCCTCTCCAACACATCCCACACTCACATACCACCACACATCCCCACCTACACACCACACACATATCCCCCACCCACATATCGCACAATATTCCCACCCACACCCACACGGATACCCTTACCCATCCACCCCACATACCCCCACCTACACACCACAAAAATCCCCCATCCACACACACATACCTCACCCACACAATATCCCTAACCAACACACCACACACCTCTCCCTACCCACACACGCATTCCCTACCCGTCCACCAACACACACTCACTCACGCACACATCCTCCACTAAGCACCCACACACCCCCACCCGCCCACCCTAGCCAAACATCTCTCGATCACAATACCCCTACCCACACACATCCTCCGCCCACTTACGCATCCCACCCCGACACATACACATCCCTCACCCAAATACACATCCCTAAGCCACTCACACACCCCCACCCACACATTCCCCATCGACGCACACATCTCCCACCCACACACCCCCACATACTTCCCCCAACCACCCCACCCATACACATATTCTCCGCACCCATCACACACATCACCCACACCACACACTGTCCCCCACCCACACAATATCCTCACCCATACCACCACACCCCCACCCACACACCATGCACACATCCCCCACCAACACACCGCACACATATCTCAAACCCACAAACCATACACTTCTCCCCACCTGCCCTTGCATCCCCAATCCACCCAACACAATCCCCTACCCACACAACCCCGCCACCCACACATACTTCATCAAACCACCCACACATCACAACCCACATAAACACACACACCCCACACCCGTCCCATACACATATCCTCCACCCATACACACATCCCCCACACCCATTACCACACCCCTACTTTCACCCCCACACATCCATCCACACATCCCACCAACACCCACAAATATCACTACCCACCAAAACCCACACACCCCAACCCATCCAAACGCATACCCCCACCCACACATCCCCCACCCATACATATCCCCAAACTCACACACATCCTCCACACACACTCACACCTCCTCACATCTAGACACATACAAAATGTCTCACGTTAGCATTGAAACTAGTATGAACAAACTCCCACACTTCACTCACACACATACACTGACAATTGTCATGAGCAGTCTCATAAAAATGTTAAACATGGAGAAAAATGTGTACATAAAAAGTATGTGACGTAAACATAGTGATGCTCCCACACACAGAGATACACACAGAGAAGGCACACACACACACACACACACACACACACACACACACACACACACACATTCACTCTCACGCTCACTCATTCTGTCTCTCATTCACACTCACTGACTCTCTCACTCAAACTACAGTAATGTACATAAGTTTATATTATACATGATAAAATCAAATGGTATTTAACTGATAATATGACAGATGCGAATACACAAACATATGGATTCGCGTGTTACATAACATGCGTGTTACATGACATGCATCTGCTCAGCTCTCTCTCTCTCTCTCTCTCTCTCTCTCTCTCACTCTCTCTCTCTCTGTATTCTTTCATATACACACACTCACACGCATGCGCGCGCTCACACACACACACACACTAACACATCAACTCTCGAACTGTCTCACTCTCTCACACACAATCCTTCACACACACACACACTCACTCTCTCAATCACACTCTCTCACACATATACATACGCATGAACGCATGCACGCACGCACACACTCCCTCACTCACTCTCACACATACACATACGAATGCATGCACTGACACATTCCTCTACCATTTATCGATCAATCACTCTCTCCACACACACGCACGCACGTGCGCACTCACACATTCACTCTCTCACTCTCTCTGACACCCACTTTCTCTCTCTCTCTCTCTCTCTCTCTCTCTCTCTCTCTCTCTCTCTCTCTCTCTCTCGCTCCCACACGCAAACACATATATAGTGAACAATTATAGTTAAACAATTATAATGAACAATTATACCAGTAAATGAATTATGGTGGCATATAGTCGGTATGAATTAAGTATTGAAAGAGTTTTCGGTTAAATGTGTAGGGACTCATTGGAGTTTTCAGATCTGGAGGCAGATCATTCCATAAGTGCGCACCAGAATAGGCGAAACATGTTTTGTATAGGTCCAATCTAGGCTTTGAGACATGTAACAAATTTAGGCGCTTGCTGTTCATTACATTAGATTGAATCAGCGGCAGAAGATACTCTGGGGTATTTTGAGATATAATTTTGTTCACTAATTTGGCTTTGTTGAAAAGGAAGCGCTTTTGAAGTGGTAGAAGTCTTAGATGACTGTACAAATTATTACTTTCAACGTGCTTTATGCCAGAAACCAGACGAATAGCGCGGTTTTGTAGAGAACATAGTCGTTTTAAATTAGATTTAGGGCAACCATCCCAAACTGTGGAACAGTAATCGAGATGTGATTGGATAAAGCATGTATAGAATATTTTTCGTGTGCTTTCGTCCAGGAAGTGCTGAATTTTAGCAAGTTGGTAAACTTTTTGTGCTATTTTCTTGGTAAGAACGTGAACACGAGAGCTCCAGCTCAAATGGCTGTCAATTAAAAGACCTAGTGTTTTATGTTCATTCACATTAACTATAGGTAACGTGCCCATGCGGAGTTCGAGCGGTGATCCAGTTATGGCTAGTGTCTGTAGTTTTTGTCTGGTCGTTATTAGCATGGATTTGGTTTTGTCGATGTTAATTTGTATGCGGTTTTCATTGCTCCATCTAGTAAGATTATCGAGTTCCTTTTGTAAAGAATTCTCTAATTCACTACGGTTTTCTTGACTAGTATATATAGTACAGTCGTCTGCAAATAGATCACAAGTTGTATTGATATATAAAGGAAGATCGTTAATATAAACTGCAAAAAGCAGCGGACCTAGTATTGAGCCCGGAGGCACACCAATATTAAGCTGTGTGGGTCTTGATAGACAGTTGTTGAAGGACACGACTTGCTGTCTGTCGGATAGAAATGACGTAATTATGTTCACCATGTTGGTGCTTATCTTCATTTGTTTTAGTTTTCTAATTAAAATATCGTGATCTACCATATCAAAAGCTTTTTTAAAGTCTACAAACACCGCTCCACAAATTCTACCGTTGTTGATGTTTAAGTGCCAGTTATCGGGCATTTTTGTTGGAGCACTATGGGCAGAATATTTAGGTCGAAACCCAGATTGACTGTTAATTATTAGATCGTTGTTAATTAAATGGTGTAACGTTATTTTATGAATGTGTTTTTCGAGTGGTTTTGATAGCGACGATAGTAAGGAAATAGGTCTATAATTACCCAAAACGCTATTATCGATTGAGCCATTTTTAATTAGCGGAAACACTTTAGCAATTTTAAATGCAGATGGAAAGTAGTTTTTGGCCAGGCACTGGTTATATGAACGTTAAGGACTCACTAATGACTGGTGCAGCACAACGAAGAATTCTATTACTGATACCATCTAGGCCGTGTGAGTTTGTTGATTTGAGGTTTAAGAGATATTTATAAACGTCTGCAACAGACATTAAAGGAATCTCAGCGGGAATATTTCTGGTGCACTTCTCCTCACAGAATGATGCCAGTGAACTTAAATTACACGATGAGTCTGGTATTGAAGACTTTAGATTCTCTATTTCTGATTGAAAGAACCAACTGAATTCATCGCATGTTATAGAATTTGGTATTACTGATTCTGTAGGGCGTTTCTTATTGGTTAGCAAGTTAATAGCCTTCCATATATTTGTACTGTTTGAATTATCTACAATCAAATTTTTAAAATGGTCTTTTTTTATCCTACGAATTTCATATTTAAGTTTATTCCTTAGTCTGCGGTAATTGATGAAGTCTTTATTTTTGTGTGCTGTATCTCGCTCTCTCATAATTTCCAGAACTTCACTAGTGACCCATGGGGATTTATGTTGATTTTTGACTCGAACTTCTTTGATTGGCACGTGTTTATCGAACACATTGTAGACTGTCTTCCTCCAGAAAGCTAATGCATCGTCCGGGTCAGGAAGTTGGTGAACGTGATCAAGGGCTGCTTTTCTTAAGTCTTGCAAAAATAGATCTTGGTTGAATGCTTTAAAATTTCTAAATTTGATACTTACATGTTTATGTTTAAGAGATTTGAACCCAAATCTTGACCATGTACAACATACAGTGTAGTGGTTGTAACAGGTTATGTGGAGGGTCGCAATTACCCCTGTCAAAATGCTTCAATAATATTATATTGCTCTGGCTGGGATAGGTCTTTGCTTGCCAACCCTCCTCCGTTCCCTGGACTCACTGTCACTCTCTCTTTCGACCTCGGGGCCTATTCTCTGCGGGGTCCTTCTGGCTGACCCATAGATAACATGGCGACCGTCAGAGTAAACTATAAAGTAATTTTAATAACTTACTAAAGGACAGCACGGGATAACATCAAGGCAGTTAAAACAGATAGCTCACTACAGACAAAACAGGGACACAGAGTTCAGTTCCGGCACAGAGCCTCCTGGCTTTCCATCATAGACCGAAGAGTACTACAAAGTCCCGTCAGTCGACATCTGCCTCACCGATTATTTTCTTAGTTAGTTTCCTCCTTCCCGATCGGTTGTATGAACAACAGGCTGCTGTAGAACCAAGCCCACTGGTTTGCGAGGACTTCTCTACATAGTCAGTTCAAAGTTCCTTTGGCACAAGGTTGGGAATGATTTCAAATAATGGGAAGAGTTCTTGAATGGGGAATGAGTATGGGTCTTTCAATGTCACTGACACGGATGGGTAGGACCGAGAATGAGGTGTAGGTCCAGCCAGGAACATAGGGTCAACCACTTCTTAGTTGACGATGGGATTTGTATTAAGCGGGTACTGAAGGATGCCACTAGATCAGGACTAATCGGACATTGATTCCTTGAGTGGATTCATTAGCCTGTGGCCGTCCTGAAAGTCCATGGTTCACCTGAGAATGTCTTAAGGTGATTCTCTCGTGGCCTTGCAGATCCCTTTTGCTCCTTTCAATTCCAGGAGGACCCTGGAGATGACAGAGATTAGTGAGCGACCAGGCTGACTCAAGTACCACAATCCTGAGGACCAATAGGGCCTCAGTTACTAAATTTGTCATACATGTTCCTTACCCAATAAAGTAGAAAAGAGGCCCGAGTGAATGGGCCTGACATGTCAGGTAGCCCCTGGATTGGCCACGTTCCTGTTTGATTAGACCTTCAGCTTGTAGACGTCCGGTGGGCTATCCTAGGAACTCCCTGCATACAAGATTCACTCTCCACTCTCATACCCTGCCTTTATTATTACTGGGCACATTCGTTTCCCGGCTTCCCTCTCACTTGCAAACCCTCTCTTTCTCACGACACAGCATTTGTGGTGTTGTGTGCGTAATTATGTGTGTTTCCCCCCTTAACTAATATTATAGTAGTGGGTCTGTATGGAAAGAAGTGTAGTTCCCTATTGCCAGCAAGAATAGGAAAGAAGATACTACCCCTTCCGGCCGCTGCTCTTGTCTGAGCTGTCGCCGCAATGTACCGGCAGTGCCTCACATAACACGTAGATCTAGATGAGTTCCGGTTCTCTCCAGCGATATAAAGGGCTCTATTTATTCTCTGGCATCATCTTAATGACCAGTAATTATTAAATCCACCTAGCCACCCTATCTACTAAAAGATGAAAGAGATAGCCCAGTGGATACCCTCTTCCGTTTTAAGAAGACAGAACATAAATGGTTGGAACCCGTCCCCACGGAGCCCTCCCCTCCTTCCGGCATTCCGTGGATATGTTATGTTTATATTCAAATTAAAGACAACACTAAGCAGGGTTCAGGCCGTAGGAAGAAACATAGCCCCCGTCCATCTGCTGCCAAGAACAAGCAACATCATTTGGGGAAATATATTCCTCCGATTCGTTCCCATGCCATGCCAAGAACACGACTCTTAGCTAGATTGGCCAACTGACAACCCACTCACAATAGGGCATGACCGGTTTTTTCGCCAATTCGTCTCACCAGTCGAGACAACAGAGATTCAAAAGCCAAGGTCTGGCAGGACTAATTAAAACCCAATTATTACCTTTCCATTCACCAGTAGAATGCTGCACTTCTGTCCCAATCTTTAAATTGTTAAATTGACATGATGCAGATATCAAACGGTAGGTGTTGAAACGGACATGAATTGCGCAAGAAGTTGCACTGGTGCGTATTTGGTGCAAGGCGCCCTATCGGGTTTTCCCGAAGAAAAGGCAGAATTCTAATAGTTCTCTTAAAAAGAACGGGTTGTAAAAGTAACCAAGAGAACTATCTTCCATGGGGATTGAGCGAATAAGAGAACTGAGGGTTCCCGAAAGCTGTTTCCCACTGTTTACCCAAAATCAAAGAAGGCATGAGGACATGGGCCACTGGCGTTTCGCTACAGTGGTCACTAACACTAACACTAGGGTAGTGGTAACTAACTAACTGTACTAACAGGAACAGAACATTAAATAATATTATCTGGACAAGTAACATATATATGATCAATTATAGTTGAGGATGTGTCAGTAACCCTTGTGGGACGGTTTATTAGTTGTTTGAAATTGTAAGAAAGAATGATATCGTCCCATGTCTGGTTAGATTTACTAATATCTATGTTGAAGTCACCTAGTATCATAACTTTTCTACCTGCTGTAAACACTCTATCCATCATTGTAGTGAAGCAGTCATACCAACTGTACCCGGCACAAGGATTCCTATATAGGTATCCAATGAGAAACGGTTGTTGGTGGTAAAGCGCGTTAGCATCGTAACGTTGTGTGGTCCTGTACAGCTTCCCCTTTGGGTATTGATATGACCGGTTTCTGGTGACCCCCGCTTCGTGGTACCGGGTGAAGACTAGCAATGGCCTCCCGTCACTGCTACTTTTAAGACTGGGTACGCCTCCTCTCCTGGGGCGTACAGCTTACCAGCCTCGGTGCCCATGAGAAGGTATTTAGGGACAACCCAGGGAGGTTGCAAGCGTCTTTGAATAGGTCGATTCCCCGCTCTCCGTCGAAGTCTTTCATCTTCCCTAAGACCTTGAGGCCTAAACCGACGTCGAGGTTGTGGTAGTATTCAACCAATCGGCGAACGTGGTCATTCTTTTTTTCTTGAAGAGTCGCTTGCAGCTCCGCTACTCCTCCAGCGTGAGCACGTATCCACCCTTCAGGCTGGAATACCAATCGGGGTAGTCGGGCAGACCTGGGTAGTTCAGCATCTCAGGTGTGTCGAGCCACTCATACGGCAACCACGACTTTGTCGCCGTTGTCCCTAGGCTAGCGGTACGTGGTGCCGGGGCGAGGTAATTGAGAATATCAAGGAACTTGAACTCAAGTGTGACGATAAACATTGTCTTTGTCCCTTGCGCGGCCACATTGATCTTCCGGCAGGTGCCTGCGATTTCCTCTAGGAAGTGCTCCTTGATTAGGTTTAGGTGCTACCGGCTCGAGTTAAGGCCAAAAACTGGGACTTGCCCACACCACACGCGCATTTTCTTATGCAGTTTTGGGTGCAGCTTGTCCAGGTCTTCCGGGAGGTAACGCGCTTCCATCTCGGTTCGTATCGCGGTTGCACGTCGATGCATGTCCGCGATGAAGTCGGCTATCAAGGCTTTTGGGTCTGAGTTGCTCAGGTGGGTCGGCTGCTCCTCTAGGGTGTCCCCCACATACAGACGTTGTCGTTGTAGGTGTCTACCGCATACAGCCCCTTCTATTGTCGCAGCCAATCTGGCAGTCGCCCGGCAGCTAATAGAACCGGGGGGGGGGGGTGAGGATCACCTTCACCTCAAATTGCACCCACCTAATGAAGACCCACTTGGTGTCGGGGCGGTCGATTTTGTTGGCGTCAAGGCGGGTCTCTTCGCACTCTATCAACCATGTTGCGGCTGCCGCGGTGTGATTTAACAATTCTAGGATCCCTCTTAGATTTGTGTGGTACAGCATGACGTCTTCATTTTTGATGTTTAGGATCTGGTAGGTGTAGTCGTACCGCAGATAAAAGGCTGACCTCAATGCTTCGATGCGGGACATGAGCCTCTCTACAATTGGACCATCTAGACCTCGTAAGAGCTTCCACATGATTGTTCGCCTCCCCAGTTCTTCACTATCCTTTGGGATCACCTCCTCCAGGAGTCGGAGGCCGCGCTGGGCGACGAGTCAGGCGAGTGGCTCCCGATGTAGATAGCGTCACCTGCGCCGCCTCGCGTTGACGTCTATCGCGGTGAAGCATACTAACGGGTGCGCTCGGGCCCTGGCGGCGTATTTACACGGTCGCGGGGTGAAGTAACCTCGTCTTCCAAACGCGCGGCCTCCCGCACGTGCTGCGCCGCGTCCTGGACTTACCCCCCCCCCCCCCCCCCCCGAAGAGTTCGATACCGCCTGGTGGTGGAGGCTTGCTCAAGTCGGGTGGCGCGAACCTCGACTCTCGCTTGAGATATTTCCCAGGCGAGGACGGCCTTATGGCTGTGGCTGTATGGCACCCTATACTGGCGGGCTTGCTCTTGCAACTCTTTTACGGTGACCATGATTACTGGTGGTCTCGTACTCTCAATTATCTGCGTCTCTCTAAATGGAAATTTCTTTTTGTTGGAATTTAAATATTGATTCTTTTCAGGAGCCTCCATTCATAGAGGATCGGCCCCTCCTGCTGGTATTGCAGTTTGTTGTATTTAATGTTGGATCCGCACGGCTGGCAGAGGGCTAGGGCTGTTTTCACCCCGATGCCGCAGCTCGCGCAAGCGACTATGCCTCTCCCTTCTTGAGATGCTCGTTGTGCTTCAGACAGTACCCCCCTCCCCCCCACTATACTGCCGCTCACACCTACGTGTCGCCTCCAACAGTAACCACAGACACGTGCTCATGATGCGTACCCCTATATCTTATACATCTCTAATTCCCGAGTAATATATCTGAATGATACTACCGCAGCGGTCCGGTTCTTGGTGTGGCTCTGAGTAATATATCCGGAATTAGAATGATACTACAGAAGCTCGCACCTCTCGCGGGGGTTCGGTTCGAGCCCCTTGGGGCGAGAACTGTCTAACGCGCGAGTATGAGGGTGGTGGTCATTCTAATTCCGGATATACTACTGCTATGAAAGCTTCTCTTGTCTTTTGTATTCTGCTTTTGGTATATCTGTCTGTTCTCCCATTTTTGTCCACATTGTTTACCAATAGATAGTATGACCCCGCCTCTTGAAATGGAGATTCCCCAATGGAAATTGAGTTGATATTTGCTTTGTTGAATATCATTATCTTTGTCTGAACATTATGGGGTTTAAGACTTAATTATTGTGACATCTCTCCCATCGGGATTAGTTTATTCTGCAGTTTGTTACGTGTATGTGACAGGAGTGTAATGTCGTCTGCGAAGTCAAAACCCTCAAGTTACTTTGTTAGAGTCCATGGAATTCCATTTCTGGCTGCAGTTGTCTTCATAACGTGATCTATAGACAGATGAAAAATAATAACGGGGACAAAAGACATCCTTGTCGTACCCCTCTTTTCATTTTAAATGCATCTGTCAGTTTTCCCTCATGAAAATTTGCACAGATCATACGTTGTCCTGATTATGTTAATTAATATGCTTGCTGGGTCTGCACCACTTGGTGAGGTACTGGTGCATGTTAAGGCACCAATTTGGGGGCCCTTTTGGAATCGTGTTATAGTGCAGATGAATAATTTGATCGTCAAGGCTCGGAGAGAATGGCGCTGCAGGGAGTCACCAGAGGTTCTGGCAGACACTCAGTACTGCGAGTAAACGCCATTGGACACAATTAGTAATGGGGATCTTCGCTGGCTGTTGCAGATGGGGACGGCGCGTAATTGGGAATGCCCCATGTGAGTGATGTGACCTAGACTTTTTATTCAGTTCAGCTCTTGTGCGCGGGTATTTTAATCTAAAGTTTCGCCCGTAACTGTGTGCCTTGCCATTCGAGCTTATTATTCACCTATTGTGTGCTTATTCCGTCTCAAAGCTCGGCAGCAGCCAACCCCCTTTTTCGAATTCGAGTTTATCAGAATTTAAAAAAACAACAACAACAACAACAACAACAACACACACACACACGCGCGCGCACACACACACACACACACACGCTCACACACACACATATACTCTACTACTCTACTACTATTACTACTACTGCTGCTGCTGCTACTACTACTACTACTACTACTACTACTACTACTACTACTACAACTACTACGACTACTACTACTACTGGTACAATTGCTGTTGCTGCTGGATTACTATTATTTCTGGCACTTTACCATCTTGACAGTCGATAGTATTTTACATTAATTGATTGATTGATTTAGGAATCGACATCACAGCATTCGGGGCATTCCCATAAGCGCTCCGTCCCCATCCTCAGCAGCCATTGTGCTTCACAAAAGACATAATAACTACAACCCGCTGTGGTACTGACTGTGATTTGTCAGACTAATTCGCGCAGTATATGTTTGTCCACAATGAATGTATATAAACACATGGTTATTTCCACCTGCAAGAAGTTTGTTAGTCTCATTGTGCTGCGTCTGGAGATTCCTTCTTTCTCAGGGAGATGCAATGCTGCTGATATCGAACGCTCTCCTGGATGTCGGCTATACTATTATGCATTGTGGAAGTCATTGCCTGATATTTTAGGGTCAACAGATGGAAACCATCTCCCATCAAGTACTACAGGGGCTGACTTCCCTATTGCCGTACTTAGGGTTGCCAACAGGCTGACTTCAACCTTGTTAGGCGGTATTTGTCAATTCCTCAGCCCGGTGATTGTTCCCCATGGACTGGTTAACTGTGGTTTCTATACTACACACTATGACGGACAGAAAGCAACTATAAAATAACAAAACTCCAGCAACCTTTCCACAGTTATATTAAACATAATACATTTCATGTATTCATCAATTGTTCGACACCACAATCAAATCTAATAGGCTTGACACAACTCTAATATAATAAAAGCGGCATATTATTAGCCGTCGCTTATCTTCGAGACTTCGATTCATGCAAATATTTCCCCAAAATATCATAGAAGTGAGATACCCTTATAGTTTTTTTCAGTCATACCGTTCATTGTTTTAAAAATTTATTGTGCAGTATAATGGTGCTTGAAACAACCCTTCGATCACCATAGGAAGTGAATGGCGGTGTATATGTCGCGATAGTGGTGGCAAAACAACAAGAGGTTGCCAAGCGCAGATATAATAGTTTTTCATTACCTCCAGCTGGAATTTCAACCATTTCTAATAGTTAATTCTTCGCTGTAAATTCCAGTTCATGTTGACTTTTTACTTCCTGCCCTCTACCCTTCCAAAAATAGTTTAATAGTTTTCTTTGAGTGACCCTTCTTCAGAAAGGGGAGTCTCCTACAGATCAGCGATATCAAAGTTAAGATGATTGAATTTTGGCATCAATTACAGCCATTTTTCTCACATCGAAAACATTCGTCAGATCAGTGGAAAGTCCCGGAGACATGGTTCTTAAGTTCAGCAATGCAATGCTCTAACTGTTCGCCTGTAGAAGTTTCTATCCTAGACCAGTTACCACGCAAGGCTTAGGGCCTAGTCTGCCCAGCGACGACAGTTAGTCTATACGTTGCATTTCCTCGCACCAGATCAAGATATGTACCCTCCTCCCAAATGCGCTCCTCCGCTTGAAGCCATTAGGTGCAATGTGAGGTGTCAGATTTAGTGAGTGCCACCCAATAACCGACGCTAACGACAAGCAGGTAGTACGATTTACTGTCATTCGTTAGCTCAGTCATATCTGAACAAGACATAAAAGTATCTTTTGCGTGTGGATTAGTTTTCAGTGTTACCAGTGTAGAATAATAGACTAACAGAGCGAATACAAGTTCAAGTATTTTACTTGAATACTTACATCTAAAGCTATACGAACTAATAATAAAAATCTGGAGGACAGAAGAATTACCCCATGACCGGAAAGAGTCATTATTGATACCTATCTTTAAGAAAGGAGACAAGTTCCAATGTGGAAATTATAGAGGAATATCACTACTGTCCACAAGCTATAAGATACTATCCGCAGTATTACTAAATAGACTAAAACCATATTCAGAAGACATATTAGGTGACTACCAGGCAGGTTTTAGACAAAACAGATCAACAATAGATCAGATATTTATCTTACGACAAATAGCCGAGAAACATTGGGAATATAAAAGAGATCTCCATAACATTTTTGTGGATTTTAAAAAGGCTTATGATAGTGTCCATAGGAATAGTCTATGGAATGCTATGCAGGAATTTGGAATACCAAGGAAGCTAATCAACATGACCAGACTATGCATGGAAGATACTTATAATATAGTAACATATAAAGGCAGGAAATCAGACCCCTTCCAAATAACATCTGGCTTGAAACAGGGTGATGCACTATCGCCTCTACTCTTCAATCTGGCTCTAGAGAAAGTTGTGAGGAAGGTAAAGGAGGAATGTGATATTGGAGGAACATCCAAGCTGCTTGGTTATGCAGATGATATAGATATTATAGGGCAAAGTGAACAAAAGACATTGGAAATATTGACTCACTTAAAGGAAAAAGCCCAACAGATGGGGCTGGTTATCAACCAAGATAAGTCAGAATATATGGTAATTTCAAGAGACGGAATGGCTAAAAACTCTGGCCACACACAAATAGATAATATGACCATTAAAAGAACGGAAACATACAAATACCTGGGTACAATCTTCAACTGCTCCAACATCATAAGGGAAGAAATACAAACTAGAATCAACTCTGGAAATAAGATATACTATGCACTACAACATCTACTAAAATCAAAGGCGCTATCTCGTAACACCAAAATCACAATATACAAAACACTGATCAGACCAGTTGTGCTGTATGGCTCTGAAACCTGGAGTACAACGAAAAGAGACGAAGCCTTGTTACAAACCTTTGAGAACAAAATTTTAAGACGCATCTTTGGACCCATTAGGGATACACATAGTGGAGAGTGGAAAAGAAGAAGTAACAAAGACATTTATGATCTGTTTAAGTCCCCGCTAATCACTGGTATCATGAAGGCTAATAGACTACAATGGCTGGGGCATATAGAAAGAATGGAAGATAACAGGGAAACAAAACTCGCTTACACTCAGGAAATAAATGACCGCAGACCCCGAGGTAGACCAAGAAGGCGGTGGAGAGATAATATATATATACAGACCTACAAGCACTTGGAATCAACGACTGGCAAGAGAAGGTCCACCAGAGAGACGAATGGAGACAGATTGTATTTGCAGCAAAGAACCTCAATGGCTCGGAACGCTGAAGAAGAAGAAGAAGTTGTTAGCACACTACTCGATGGGTCTGAATCCTGAAATGTGTACTCACGACAGGAAAGAAACTTGAATTCCTTCAATATGAGATGTCTGAGGGTATCCTGGGCATGTCGTGGAAAGACCACATAACAAATAAACACGCGCATGCAAGAGCGGATATTACCACAGTGCACTCCCTTCTCAAGAAAAGACGTCTCCGGTGGCTGGGCCATGTATCTCGAATGGAGGATGAACATATTCCCAAAGATCTCCTATACGGAGAACTAGCCACAGGAAGAGGCCAACCGGAAGACCCCAAAAAGCGATATAGGGATGTGTGTAAACAAGACATGAAAACCCTGGGCATAGACCCAGACATGTGGGAAAGAGTTGCAACAGACAGATGTTCCTGGAGATGTATGAAACGGACTGGTGCTCTTTGAGCGTAATCTAATCTAACAAACTGAGGAGAGGAGGCACAGGCATAAAATGTAGTCGCTTACTGCGGGACCAGCCTCGTCTTATAGATGCGGAAACTGTGACAGAGATTGTCACTCTTGCATTGGACTATTTACAGTCACCAGCGGTGCTGTCAGGTGCCACCTCAGCGGCACAACTCTATAGTCCTACAGGACTGAAAAAGGCCTACTACTACTATAGTATTCCACATTTGGTTGCCTTCATTCACGATCAATTATTTTGAAAACTGTCTGTTGCATCGTTATGACATTTTTCCAGCCGTCTTATATTTACCCCCACCCAAGGAATATGTCTTTGAAAGGTCCAAAAACAACTTAAATCATTGAAAGCGGCGATATTCCTTTGATCTTTTGCTGAACAACTAGTGATTTCTCGCTAACGAAGTTATTTTTACTGTAATGTGAGACATGTCAATTCTGTTGACACACAAAGGCGTATCCGGATTCGTATGGGAGTGGGTGCAATGAAAGAACTAGCTTAAAATCGACAGGGTCGCCTGCATTGCACCGGGTTTTTATCCCATATGGCTCAGTTTCTTTCCGCAGCGCAGAAAGCGTCGCACAAAGCACGAATTCCGTAGTTCCTGCGACGACCCTCGGGAGTCTCCGAAAAAAATGCACTTGTGAAATGAAGGACGCGGCCCGGAATCGAACATACAACCTTCGGAGCCCGAGTCAGACGGCTTGACCACTTCACCACGGAGAATCCCGAGAGGGGTGCAATGTGTAATATTAGTAAAGACAGAGAATTTAGAGGCACGGGGTAAATAATTTGTAAATTAACAGGAAAGTAGAAGGAATATATTTCTTACCTTATTTTTCATTTCCTTCTTGTTTATTCAGCTGATGCTGATGCTGTAATGTTTACGGCCTGCAATTCGTCTGAATAGTTGGAGCAAAATATCCCAGTAAGTATGTACGTAGATTAAGGTCTGCGATCTGATCTGTGTCGGACGATTCCAGTAGGTTGATGATTGCTCTCGGTTGCATAAAATTCAATCCATCTTTTCTCCAATAGTCCTCCTCCTCTTTCAACACATGGTCCTGACGTTTTTTCCAGTAACTTTTATCAGACAGACAGACCGACAGAGAGACAGACAGACAGAAAGGTAGGTAGGTAGGTAGGTAGGTAGGTAGGTAGGTAGGCAGAAAGGTAGGTGGGTGGGTGGATGGCTGGCTGGCTGACTAGGTGGGTGGGTGGATGGGTGGGCCGGCAGGCAGGCAGGCAGGCAGGCAGGCAGACAGATAGATAGATAGAGATAGATTAGATAGATAGATAGATAGATAGATAGATAGATAGATAGATAGATAGATAGATAGATAGATAGATAGACAGACAGATTAGACAGATAGATAAACAGATTAGATAGATAGATAGATTAGACAGACAGACAGACAGACAGACAGACAGACAGACAGACAGACAGGCAGGCAGGCAGGCAGGCAGGCAGGCAGGCAGGCAGGCAGGCAGGCAGGCAGGCAGGCAGACAGACAGACAGACAGACAGACAGACAGACAGACAGACAGACAGACAGGCAGGCAGGCAGGCAGGCAGGCAGGCAGGCAGGCAGGCAGGCAGGCAGGCAGGCAGGCAGGCAGGCAGGCAGGCAGGCAGGCAGGCAGGCAGGCAGACAGACAGACAGACAGACAGACAGACAGACAGACAGACAGACAGACAGACAGACAGACAGACAGACAGACAGACAGACAGACAGACAGACAGACAGACAGACAGACAGACAGACAGACAGACAGACAGACAGACAGACAGACAGACAGACAGACAGACAGACAGACAGACAGACAGACAGACAGACAGACAGACAGACAGACAGACAGACAGACAGACAGACAGACAGACAGACAGACAGACAGACAGACAGACAGACAGACAGACAGACAGACAGACAGACAGACAGACAGACAGACAGACAGACAGACAGACAGACAGACAGACAGACAGACAGACAGACAGACAGACAGACAGACAGACAGACAGACAGACAGACAGACAGACAGACAGACAGACAGACAGACAGACAGACAGACAGACAGACAGACAGACAGACAGACAGACAGACAGACAGACAGACAGACAGACAGACAGACAGACAGACAGACAGACAGACAGACAGACAGACAGACAGACAGACAGACAGACAGACAGACAGACAGACAGACAGACAGACAGACAGACAGACAGACAGACAGACAGACAGACAGACAGACAGACAGACAGACAGACAGACAGACAGACAGACAGACAGACAGACAGACAGACAGACAGACAGACAGACAGACAGACAGACAGACAGACAGACAGACAGACAGACAGACAGACAGACAGACAGACAGACAGACAGACAGACAGACAGACAGACAGACAGACAGACAGACAGACAGACAGACAGACAGACAGACAGACAGACAGACAGACAGACAGACAGACAGACAGACAGACAGACAGACAGACAGACAGACAGACAGACAGACAGACAGACAGACAGACAGACAGACAGACAGACAGACAGACAGACAGACAGACAGACAGACAGACAGACAGACAGACAGACAGACAGACAGACAGACAGACAGACAGACAGACAGACAGACAGACAGACAGACAGACAGACAGACAGACAGACAGACAGACAGACAGACAGACAGACAGACAGACAGACAGACAGACAGACAGACAGACAGACAGACAGACAGACAGACAGACAGACAGACAGACAGACAGACAGACAGACAGACAGACAGACAGACAGACAGACAGACAGACAGACAGACAGACAGACAGACAGACAGACAGACAGACAGACAGACAGACAGACAGACAGACAGACAGACAGACAGACAGACAGACAGACAGACAGATCCCAGCCAGAAGCCGGGCCTTGTCAGCTAATTTATTTATATAATCACGTTTCATGAAAGAACCCCCATTTAGAGACACCTCTGAATCTTCGCGCTGTTTGTTTCAAAACGGAAATCACGTGAAAATTTAAAAAATTGCGGTTACGTGTCTTGGTGAAGCTGTAATACTGTTAAAATCATGGACGTAATCTCTAAGTCATAATTAATATACCGCATATAAACTAACTTTGAAATCTGCTGTACAATCTCCAGAACAAAATTTTTTTTGTTGGGTATACATAATGATGAGGTTATATACTAAATCTCATTATTTTCCATCAGTTGGTTACTGAGATATTCAATTTTATATTGAGGCAAAAAAAAAAAAAAAAAACACTATACCACCAGTGTCCCTTGCCATTAGGCGATCATACTCCGACTTCAGATGTACTTGTAATTTTACGTCCCCAAGTCAAGGAAGAGAAGCCAAAATGTTTAATCCAACTGACCGGATTAGGGGTTTAACACACGACCTCATCATCAGCATACCGAATATTTAAGAACAATCGCTCCTATCTATTCGGCCATGATGACCTCCCAATATACATATATAATGAAAGGAGGTCAAATATATTGCAAAAAACACTAACTTTGAACTACGTGAACTGAAAAGTGAAGAGATAAAAGATACATTTAACGTGGAGGTAAAGAACAGATTTGATGTATTGTCCGATCTGGAAATTCTATTTCACGATGTCAGTGACTAAAAGGAAATATTAAAGAAATCAGTCAGCCAAGCTGCCGAAATAACTATCCATCTCAATAATGAAAGTGATGGGGAGTAAGCAATGGATGACGGAAGACATCTTAAAACTAATGAAAATAAGAAGAAATAACAAAAATAACCATGATAAATGTGAAGAGATTCACGGGAAACTTCGGAAATTGTGCAAAAAAGGAAAAGAATCATGTCTTGGGGAAAATGGCAGGGAAATTGAATACCAACACAACACCCGGAATAACAAATTAATGCACATACCAAAAAAATGCACTACATCACTATGACACACATCAGCGGGTTGTCTAAGAAACCAAAGATGGCAAAATCATAATCGATGCAGATCAGATATTAAATGCATGGATACATTATGTGAAAGATCGTTATAACGATACAAAAGAGGGACATTATATTATTCCAAATAATAATGAAGGACCATCAATTGTGAAGATGAAAGTGCAGAATGCTCGTAACCATATAAAAATTGGCAAGACAACATCATAACTGAAGCGATCAATGCCTTAGAAGACTGGAATAGACCAGGTCACCAGACCGCTGAATACAATATTCGATACTGGAGACATACCTCCTGAATAATGTAATTGTATATTTATTGCAATTCTGAATAAATCAGGAGCCTTGTAATGTTTATCCGACATCTAACAATTAGTATAATGACCACATCACAAAGATTTTGCTAAGAATCATCGTGCAGAGTTAAGAATAAAATACAACCAGTAACAGGGGTGGAATAATTTGGGTTCGTAGAAGGCAAGGGTACAGTAAATGCTGTGTATTTGATGAGAACATTAAATGAACGTTCTATAGACGTAAGCAAAGAATTTGCTCTATAAACAACACACAAGTTTTCGATAAAGTAAGACATGTCAACTTGGGAGATGTTTACAGATCAACAAATTAAAAGACACTAGACTTGTAAAAAGCATATATTCGAAACAACAATCAGCAATAAAGATTGATAATGAAGTAGGTCAGTATTAGCCTAAAGGTGTAATGTCTCCAGATTATTTTGTCCCTCATCTCATCTCATCTCATCTCTCTCTCTCACCCCCCCCCCCTTCTCTCTCTCTCTCTCTCTCTCTCTCTCTCTCTCTCTCTCTCTCTCTCTCATCTTATTCCTCTTGTACATTGCGGTGTCGAGGCGAAGAATAAACAGTAGGAGAGTATCCGTTTATGGGCTTCACATATCGAGATTTTCATTGACTCTGCAATTCCCTATGTCCACCGTTTACGTGGCCGGCATCTTCGTCTGCTTCCATTTAGTCTGTACACCCATTGCTTGTTGTGGTATACTGTTAGTTTGTAATTTATTTACATGGCCAAACCATTTAACTTGCTGCCTTCTGAAAAATCTAACGCTGCCATAACCCCCACTTTAGTCCTGATTTCTTCATTTCTAATTTTCTTTCTTCTTGATACACTGAGTATTCTTCTCTGGAATCTAATATCTGTTGTTATTTTTCTGTTCTCCTTTTCTGTCATTGTCCAGGTTTGGCATTAACAGTATAGAGTTGGTAGGAAGATTGTGTTGTAGAGTGCTTTCTTAGTAACTATTGATACGTGATTGATCTTTATTATTTGGCACCATTTGTCCAATGAATTAGTTTTCCTTATGAGTTGGTTTGCCTTATTGCATTTATTTTCAATCTGGTCTTTCAATTTGCCATTTGATGATATTAGTATGTTTTGCGTATCCTTTTACAGGACTTAGCTGTCAACAGCAGCATCTTTCAGCTGTCTGTTGATCTCTTGGCAAGATTACGCTCAGTAGTTTGCCATTGCTTTCTGAGCGGCCGGCTCAGTATCCGCAAGTCACGAGCGGGGGTCGAACCACCTCAGTTCTCGCTCCGCTGCGAGACTCTGCGTGATAAACGGGATTACAGAGAGAAAGTGTTATAACCCCACAGCCAGAGAGACCGGCTGATATTAGTATAGTTTAGTTTATTTATATATTTAGTTTAGTTTGATGATATTATACTTCCTAAGTACTTGAAGCTCTTTACTTGTTTCAGAGGGTGATCTTTTAGATGAATCTTTGTTTTTTTCTTCTTCTTTGGTTATAGTCATTACCTCTGTTTTACTGATGCTATTTTTTCATGTTATGTTACTGACAAACTTCGTTTGGACTATTCATATGGTCTTGTAGTTCTGCTTCTGATTTTGCTATTAGTGTTTGA
Source organism: Cepaea hortensis (assembly GCA_963921405.1). Lineage (NCBI taxonomy): Eukaryota > Metazoa > Mollusca > Gastropoda > Stylommatophora > Helicidae > Cepaea > Cepaea hortensis. Next base: position 97,398,705 of record OY992878.1, on the reverse strand, counting down.
TCGTCCGCAAATATAAACTCCTTAATAGTGTATTTTGCCCGTGTTACTTCTTCTGTGTTATGTTCGTCATGCGGTGTTCTTGTGGTCTCTGTTTGGCTGGTTTCTTGATATATGCTGTCTATATAGATTATTAACAAGAGTGGGGCAGGACACTACCTTGTCGTAACCGGATCTTATAGTGAAGGGTTCTGAGTGCTCTCTATTTGTTCTGACTATGCATTCACATACCGACTATATGCCACCATAATTCGTTTACTGGTATAATTGTTCACTATTATTGTTCATTCCATCAAACGTTCCATCAAACGATTCCATCATTCCATTGATGGTGCAACTTCTGAAGAATTTGAAATCAAGAGTGGAGTTAAGCAAGGTTGTGTACTAACTCCCACCCTCTTTGGAATATACTTTTCACTTCTACTGAAATATGCATTTCGTGATCAGGATGGTGGTATATACATTCACTCACGCTCAGATGGCGGCCTCTACAATGCTCAGAGATTGAAGGCTAAGACCAAAATTAGGAGGGTACTGATCAGAGAGTTGCTTTTTGCAGATGATGCTGCCGTTACGACCCACTCTGAGGAAGAATTGCAATGTCTACTATCTGCATTCTCCAATGCTTGTTCTGAATTTGGTTTAACAATTAGCAAAAAGAAGACACAGATTATGTCACAAGGTGCACATGGGGTACCATCAATCTTTATTGACGACGCCGAACTAGAGATAGTAGACCATTTTACATATCTAGGATCAGTGGTAAATAGCAAATTATCCCTAGATCAGGAAATCAACATCCGGATTGGTAAGGCAGCAACAACAATGAACAAGTTAAGAAAAAGAGTCTGGGAGAACAGGAAGCTTACTGCCAAAACAAAAGTCCTTGTCTATCAAGCCTGTGTCCTTAGTACTCTTCTCTATGGCAGTGAAACCTGGACAACTTACTCACACCAAGAGAACAATTTAAACAGCTTTCATATGCGGTGTCTGCGAAGAATTCTTGGTATTAAGTGGCAAGACAAAATCACAAATACTGAAGTATTGGAAAGATCAGGTTGTGTGACAGTTTATTCCATGCTCAGTCTTCGTAGACTTAGATGGATAGGACATCTTAGGAGGATGGATGATGGTAGAATACCAAAGGATATCTTTTTTGGTGAATTACAGATGGGTAAGAGATCTCAGGGTCGGCCTCTACTACGATACAAAGATGTGTGTAAGCGGGACATGATTGATACAGGCATTGATAATGCACATTGGGAGCAAGTCGCCGCTGAACGTGTTGCATGGAGGGCAAATATCAGAAATGGAATAAAGTCAAAGGAGAAAATTATTGCAGAAAAGTCACACACCAAGCGTTTGAGACGTAAGATGGTGCATGATGGTGGAAATGACAACGTGTTCACATGCACCCACTGTGAACGGACATTTACAGCGCAAATTGGCCTTATCAGTCACACTCGCTACCGCCATAGTTAAAAGTTATTATGCCTTTTTAAAGCACAAACTATCGTCTGTCAAGACGGCAAGGTGCCAATGAATGAATTATTTTTCATTATAATTGTTTAACTATAAGTGTTCACTATATATGTGTGTGCGTATGGGGGCGAGAGAGAGAGAGAGAGAGAGAGAGAGAGAGAGAGAGAGAGTGGGTGTCAGAGAGAGTGAGAGAGTGAATGTGTGTGTGCGCACGTGCATACGTGTGTGTGGAGAGAGTGATTGAGCGAGAAATGGTGGGGGAATGTGTCAGTGCATGCATTCTTTCGTGAATGTGTGAGAGTGAGTGAGGGAGTGTGTGCATGCGTTCATGCGTACGTGTATGTGTGAGAGAGTGTAATTGAGAGAGTGAGTGTGTGTGAAGGATTGTGTGTTAGAGAGTGAGACAGTGGGAGAGTTGATGTGTTAGAGTGTGTGTGTGTGTGTGTGAGCGCGCGCATGCGTGTATACAAAGAATACAGAGAGAGGGAGAGAGCGAGAGAGAGAGCTGAGCAGATGCATATCATGTAACACGCATGTTATGTAACACGCGAGTCCATATGTTTGTGTATTCTCATCTGTCATATTATCAGTTAAATACTATTTGATTTTATCATGCATAATATAAACTCATGTTCATTACTGTAGTTTGAGTGAGAGAGTCAGTGAGTGTGAATGAGAGACAGAATGAGTGAGCATGAGAGTGAATGTGTGTGTGTGTGTGTGTGTGTGTGTGTGTGTGTGCCTTCTCTGTGTGTATCTCTGTGTGTGGGAGCATCACTATTTTTACGTCACATACTTTTTATGTACACATTTTTCTCCATGTTTAACATTTTTCTCCATGTTTAACATTTTTATGAGACTGCTCATGACAATTGTCAGTGTATGTGTGTGAGTAAAGTGTGGGAGTTTGTTCATACTAGTTTCAATGCTAACGTGAGACATTTTGTATGTGTCTAGATGTGAGGAGGTGTGAGTGTGTGTGGAGGATGTGTGTGAGTTTGGGGATATGTATGGGTGGGGGATGTGTGGGTGGGGGATGTGTGGGTGGGAGTATGCGTTTGGATGGGTTGGGGTGTGTGGGTTTTGGTGGGTAGTGATATTTGTGGGTGTTGGTGGGATGTGTGGATGGATGTGTGGGGGGTGAAAGTAGGGGTGTGGGAATGGGTGTGGGGGATGTGTGTATGGGTGGAGGATATGTGTATGGGACGGGTGCGAGGGATGTGTGTTTATGTGGGTGGAGATGTGTGGATGGTTTGAGGAAGTATGTGTTGGTGCCGGGGTTGTGTGCGTAGGGGATTGTGTTGGGGGGATTGGGGATGCAAGGGCGGGTGGGGAGAAGTGTATGGTGTGTGGATTTGAGATATGTGTGCGGTGTGTTGGTGGGGGATGTGTGCATGGTGTGTGGGTGGGGGTATGTTTGTGGTGGTATAGGTGAGGATATGTGTGTTGGTGGGGGATAGTGTGTGGTGTGGGGGATGTTTGTGATGGGTGCGGGGAATGTGTGTATGGGTGGAGTATATGTGTGGGTGAGTAGGGGATGTGTGGTGGTTGGGGGAAGTATGTGTGGGTGGTGGGGGTGTGTGGGTGGGAGATGTGTGCGTGGATGGGGAATGTGTGTGTGTGTCAGATTCTCACCCAGGGTTGCGACGCGTCGTCTGTACCAACACCAGACGAAAGCAACCGGGCTCAACTTTGAGCAATGATTAGTATTACGCAGCGTCTTCGACAACGCCAGCAAGAGTCAGCCAGGCTCAGCCCTGAGCAACGCTAAGCCTGTGACGGGTCAGTCGGAACACTGCATGAAACTAGTGGCTCACGCAGGGGGACTGTACCCCGACTGGCGAGAATACTGAACGGCCAGCAGACTGGCTTGAGACGTCGTATTGGACAGACGGGTTTGAATGATTGCTGGTAATGAATGGAGTTTGAGCATGAACCGAGAGCTAGCCTGTACGAGTGTTGGAGACCGAATGCCTGTGTGATTGACTTGTAAGTGTATTGCATTGATGTATTGCATTGATATATTATATGATGACATTATGAATTATGATTGTGCGATGTATGCATTGATTGTAAAGTGTGCGTTGCGCGAATAAAGTATTTGAATCGTTATTGACGTGGGTCACGTCAAGTGATTTAATAACAGTAATTAGTTTCTCACTTGTCAACAAACGAGCCTTAGTACTTGCCTTACGCAAGACCCTGACAAGTGCGAACGTGGGGGCTCGTCCTGAGTGGATTTGAACCAATTATAAATTTAAGTGATTGAAATTAGAAGAAATAAGTGGAAAGGACAAACATGGCGTCCATGCCCTTGAATCGTCCTTGAGTAAGAAAAGAAGTACGAACGCAGTGTAAATCAGTTGTTGTAAAATAGGAGTGAGTGGTAGTGTAAGCGGAAAGTTCTGAAAGGTTGGAAATTGAGTTATTGATTGCGGTGAAAAAACGACTGAACGACTTACAAAAATACTTGACTTCATACAAACCTACAAAAACTTAGCAGACATGCACATGTTCTAATTGCTCTTTTTCCAAAAACATCAGGTTGTTTTGTGTCATCAGTACCTGTTGCTTGTAAAGTTCATTTTTTTTGTCGACCTGAAATAAGATCCAGTGTGTATTCGGGCAGTAACGAACAGCCATTGTCCGACACATCGTTCAAGAAATACTTGAGTATACAATTTTTTTCTCCTCTTTATACTTTTGGGTAATCAGGTCAAAGCATAGGCTGTATTAGTAAAAATTGTAAATTACTAACAACATTATTACATTTGTGTATATACATTTCATCATGTCGATTTTAAACGATTTCATTGAAATGGGTTTAAAAATGAAGCTTTCTGGTGAGGAGTTTAATAACTAGAGTGAGAGAAAGTATGCAGAATATCTCCTATTACAGGAAAAAGCAATGGAACGTGAAGATAGCGCTGCCGAAAGAGCTCTGAAACAGTCTGAGTTAGATAATGCTCTGAAACAGTCTGAGTTAGATAATGCTTTAAAACTGAAACAGGCAGAAACTGAGGCAGAATTAAGAAAAGCTGAAATTGCTGCGCAAAGTAAACGAGAAGAGCTGGAAATGCAGCTGAAAATTGAACAGCTGAAAGCTGAAACTGCTACAGAGAAGGAAAATAGAAAGTCAGATAAAGAACAACCGCACAAAAAGTACCAGGGGATTGTTAAAAATTACACCACGGGCGACTGCATAGCAGCCTTCACCCAAAATTTTGAATGCATTATGGAGCATTATGAAATCCCAAAAACTGAATGGCATATGATATACATGAGAAGTCTTTCTGGGGAACCTCTGAAAGTAATAGAGACTATTCCCGGTATGCAAATAAAATAGCAGGTAGATACGTGTCCCAGTCTTCAGGGTGATCTTGTGTTACTTTTGAGAGCATATGTTTAAGATCCCCATTGATCTTTTCTATAATACCAGTTGAATGAGGATGGTACGGGGTATTAAACACTTGTTTCACTCCTAGCATTTTGGTGAAAGCTTGTGTGGCTGATGATATGAATTGACTACCCCGATCCGAGAGGATGGTATCAGGGAATCCTACCCATGAAAAAATATGGAAGAAGACTTCCATGATGTCTTTGGAAGTTATATTCTTAAGGGGAATTGCTTCTGGCCATCGACTACAGAGGTCAATTATTGTTACAATATATTTATTACCTCTCGATGTTATGTGGTTAAGAGGACCAACTATATCGACCGAGATTTTTTCAAATGGTCTGCTTGCCAAATCAGTGACTTGCAGTTCGGCTTGCGGGTGTTTACCCTTTTTAACAAGCTTTTGGCAGATGTCACAAGATCTGCAATACTGTTTGGTATCACTGCAGAATTTAGGCCAATAGAACTGAGTAAGTAACCTAGCTCGGGTTTTGGAGTAAGCCATATGCCCTGCAAATGGTATGTCATGCGCTAGATGTAATGCTTAGTTACGGTTTTCTGATAGTAGCACGGTTTGTTCTGTAGTGCTAGAACCTCTGGTATAGTACCGTGTCAGAATTCTATTTTTCAGAGCAAAATGCCATCTGGCGTTCTTAGATACTCGTGGCTTTTGGCCTATTAATTTTAAATATTTCTGCAAAGATCGATCGGCTTTCTGGGCTGTTATAAATTTCTCCCTAGTTGTTTCAGGAGATGTTACAACTGGGCTTACGATTTATAAAGCCTCTGTCTGATCGACTCGATCTTGCAATTGAGCAGCAGATCTGGTTACTGCATTTGTAATCTGAAGGCTATCACTCACATTACAATTTGGTGTTATATTTGGCTCAGTACATTCATTTGTTGCCGTTAACGAATTGGCATATATGCATTCATTCACAGGTGGTAATACATTGTGAACTGTGATCTGAGATGAAGGTGAAATGGTGTTGTGAATGTTACAAGTGACATGTGATGTAACAATGTCATGTGGCATATCATTTATCTCAGGAAGGTTACCGATAATAATATCGCAACAAGGATTGGTTAATGCTGCGCATTTGACCCTTCCTTTAAGAAATGGTGTATCTATATATGTGTCACGAATTGGCAGCCTTTACTTCCCAGAACAATTTTCGGTCCACTTTTGATAGGCCATGTAGAGAATCAACAGACGAACAAAACTGTTTTCTCTATATTCAAGGCTATACCGTCTTGACGTAAGCTTGCAAAACCTGCAAGTAACCAAACCACCAGGAATGGCTTTCTATTTGGGAAGTTAATTTGACACCAGTACCGGTCACCCCCAGATCAGTTTCACAGTCTTATCAATCCAGCCAGACGGGAGGGCAGACTCAAGGGACTGAATAGTAATTAAAACCAACCAGGTATGACGCAAGCAAACCTGGTTTACCAACAGAGTTGTAAACTGGCTGTTGACCACGAGAACCTAATTGTTCCCTTGACATGACACCTGATAAGAATAGCTAGGAAATCGCCCAACCGCGATGGATGACCCCATCTGGTAGAGACTAGAGGCGCAAGGTGTGAAATCACTGATTAGACTCAGTGGGCTAATAATTGTCAGACCCTCAGGTGTGAAGGCTAGTGTGCATGCAGAAAGAATTTTATGACTGGACAGACTTGGAGTTAATTGCAATTAACGTCAGGAGGAGATAAGAAGAATTTAGGAATGGAATTCCTGGGAGATAAGTGTCTACTGCTAGGCTAGGTATAAAAACCCACGATAGACCTTTTCCTTTTAGATTAAGTCTGACTTCAGAACAGGTAGGAACTATCTCAATGTCTGTAGTCATATGCATGAATATTATGTTGGCTTCTAGGAATTATTTCTTAGTAACTAGTCCCTTAGTAAGTCTCTTAGTTTCTTAGATGGATGGACCGATTTTCAGTCTATATCTGATCTAGGTTATTGCAAGAACTATCATTGTCATAGGTTGCTTGAGTGTTCTTTCTGAGTTCTGTGTTCAATATAATTGTGCTGTAAGTGCTACTCTTCTGAGAAGTAGAAACTTATGGAAGGCAGGTCTTGTCTAGATATACTTGAGGTGTTGTAGCAGATGCTTGCCATCTCTTTCTAAACTAGACTAGTCCTTTTTGGTGTGTGCATTTGTTGTACAGAATATAGTCAACTGACTATTTATTTAATTCTTACAACAGCAGGTGATTAAACCGGGCAGCTCAGCAAATATAGCTGGTCTGTGTGGTAACTTCAATTAGACCTGTTGTATATCTCATTTTGTAGCTATACAATATTAGTACTCATTAATAATGACTGATGCTATTATGTTGAGTATCATTATATGTCCATCTTGAAGTAATATAATGTTTACGGATGTTGGATGTATGTATGTGTAATTTCATAAACTAACTAGTGCATTATGCTATGATGTTAAAGTATCATATGTCTAGTTTAATCAATATGTTTATGTGTATTGGATGTTTGGTATATTGATTTGTCATATACAAGTCTACCAATATGAAGTGTTATATTATGGTGTGCGCATTGGCACACTAACCATCGATTGCATTTGTAGCAGAGGTGTAATGGTACAGACATTACCCACAAGTGTTATGGGATATATGGTGCTAAACCTTTTTCATCGTATGGTGGAGGGTAGTTCACGGAACCCTGGCACAGCTACGGGTCACGGCTTGCAAGCCCGGATGATCAGGCATTGTTATAATACCCTTACCGACCCTGTGAGCTGCTAAACTAACATTGGACGGAGCGGCTGTACGACACAGAATTTCTGTATTAGCGACATGGACATGGGGCGGCAGAGATGTAATCATTACAGGCGTGTGAGACAATTGAAAAGCCCGTCCCAGACTAAAGACAGTAGGGAGAAGGAGGATGGTGAACACAGTAGAGCTGGAAGATAAACTTGGCCAGGCTGGTCATTGTATATGTTTGTGTTATGATATGTTTTAATTAGGATTGCGCTGATGTAGAACTGATATAACACATTCTTGACTTTCTTTCAAGCTCTCACAAGGAGCACCTATGTTATAGATCTCAGGACTAGAGACTACTGACTAGGTAGAGCCAGGACTGGCAGGATCGTCAGAATACCGGCAAGCTGTTTCTTTTGTGTGTGTCTACTGGAGAGTGGGGATCTGGACCACAGTTCCAGATAGATGAAGTAACAAGTAAAGTTACGTAATGTTTCTCATCACAATATGTTATATGATTTTATCATCCTCATATTGACAATCATCCAATGTCTATGATTAGTAAATAAATGTTGTAGTCTTGTAACTCATAGTTCTGTCATTATATTTTTTCCAATTGTGCATACGTGTTGTTGTGTACATTGGTGGGGGTTCACTTACACACCAAGGAAAGGAGCAGTCAGGGAGAAAACCTGTACTGAGATAGTCGTCTATACTAATATATTTAGACTTAAAACATCTATCTTAAGCTAACCTTCTCTTTCCTATACCTTGGCGAATATTCAGCACAGTTCATTTCATTTTGTAACGAGCCACTTAGAGCTGTACGTTGGATATTCATGGGCCTAATCTATAGTTCAGCCATATAGATTTTGTCCCTAGTCAGTTTCTGACTATTTGGGGTTGCTCGCCAGTGAATAATACATTCATCTAGCCGGTGGGGCACCCCGACTTCTGACAATATGCCCATGCAAGAGGGTATTTCTCGATGTTACCTGAGAAAGTTCTGCATGTAACATGTTTCCCAGTATACTCTGAGGGTGAAATATAGTCTCTTTTAAGCCCAATGAGAGTACTGCCGCTATCGCGTAAAACAGTGGCAGGTGTACCATTGGCATACCCATGGTGGATGTTCAATTTGCCTTTAGAGTCAATCAAAAAGTTGGCCTCCTCATTTGTAACAGGTATGGAATGGCCGTATGTTAAAACGCCATCCTCATGGAAACGATCACAGATGGTACATTTTTCATGGTGAAACACATCAATGGACTGTGCTGAATTTACAGGATGATCGTCTACACTTTCCTCATCTGAGGACGAGTCTTCAAACATGGCTGCATTAGACTTTCTAGTCATTTTATTGCCTCTACAATTCTTGCGCCAGTGACCAAAAGCTTTACAGAGGAAGCATTTGGTTTTACGTCTGTCGCTCCTTCTCTCCTTATCTTGCTTAGTTATGTAATTCTGCAAGTAAGAGTTGTACCCTCGGTGTTGGTCACACATCTCGTTTTCGTTGTGTGAAAACCGGCAGTATCTGCAATGAATATACTTCTCAGCAGCTTGTTTATATGGTTTCTGCTTATTGTAAGGTACTGTCTTAGATCTGTCATATGTAGCTGCCGCTACAAAGTCTGTGCTATTCACTTCATTCTTGAAACATTGTTTGTTGGCTGCAAAATAACCAGCGCCACGACTTTCGATCTTTTGAACACTCTCACACTGACATTCCAATAGAAATTTTGAAAATAGTGGTGGGAGAGATGTAATAATTTTGTCTCTCAAAATAAGATTTTTCAGTCTATCAAACCTATCTTTCACATTGGCTGCTGACAGCCACTTAGCAACAATATTCTGTACTACTGAGATGTAATCAGAGAACGTTTGTGTTGGTTTAGGTGACAATTTACTGAATTGTTCCCTGTAGCCTGCTTCATCCAATAGGAAATGAGACATCATTTTAGCTTTAATATACTGATAATCTTTCTTTAGTTCATTGTGAATAGTCTCTATTACTTTCAGAGGTTCACCTTTCATGAAAAGAAGGGTGGGAGGATGTCAGATTCTCACCCAGGGTTGCGACGCGTCGTCTGTACCAACACCAGACGAAAGCAACCGGGCTCAACGTTGAACAATGATTAGACAAGCAGGTATTACGCAGCGTCTTCGACAACGCCAGCAAGAGTCAGCCAGGCTCAGCCCTGAGCAACGCTAAGCCTGTGACGGGTCAGTCGGAACACTGTGTGAAACTAGTGGCTCACGCAGGGGGACTGTACCCCGACTGGCGAGAATACTGAACGGCCAGCAGACTGGCTTGAGACGTCGTATTGGACAGACGGGTTTGAATGGTTGCTGGTAATGAATGGAATTTGAGCATGAGTATTATCTTATTTTTCAAAGAAACCGATTCTCAAATTGCCTGATCTTAACAATATTTTCAGGTTAAGATGTGATGCGTGCTCCGTAGCGATCAGAGGGGTACTTCTCCAAGAACACGACCAAATTCTACACCCTGTCTACTATGTCAGCCGTAAGCTGAAAGACAGCGAACGGAAGTACAGCACGCCGTAATTTGAAGCCCTTGCTCTGGTATTCTCGGTACGTAAATTGACCCGATTTCTTTTAGGAAAACATTTCATTGTAGAAACGGACAATATTCAATTGACCATTATCACCAGGGGTACGCCAAGTAATCACAAAGTGGCAAGATGGGCCCTTCTTCTGCAGGATTATAGCTTTGACCTAAGACACATAAGTGGCTCACAAAATTCATTGGCAGACCTTCTATCTAGATGCCCGTACGACCCATCAAGTAGCCAGGTAACACCTGAGCACACTGCAGATAAGGTACAAACTGCAAAGTAATAGTGCTCAACACCACAGCCAATTTTGACACTGTATCAGTAACGCTGTGAAGAACGATGTGATAGTGATGAATGAATCTCCAACTGTAAATACATTGTATATATTATTATTATAAGAATGTGTGTGTTGCATATGTGTGAGATATGTGATAGAATGTGTATATTATTTTAACTATGTATTAAACATGTAATATGAGCGTCACAGGACAGTACTACAGGATCCAAAAACTTAAGGAACTGAATTGCTTCAAGTAATCCTGAGAACCTACACCACAGAATGTCCACCGCATTTTAATCAGTGTGAAAGAGACTGTGACAACCGAATCCTAGAAGAACACTGTAAACCACACGGAAGAAACTATTCAACAGCTGTTTTCAAGAACTGGTTACTCCGTGTAGTGAAAATCCATCCAAAACGGAAGAACGTGATGTTACGATCAACCGAACACGCGTGAACAACACACCAGCTATAAACTTCAGGTATTTTTGCATATTAATTTGAAAGTTAGCAGACGATACTAAAAATGTCACAAAGCTTTGACAATTGTAATAAACTTTGTGTGTAAAACGTTTCCATATACGGAATTGTATGTGAGGATTTATGTTAGATGTAATCTCAGCGTCGTAAGTTGATTTACTCATTCACAACAGTGACCTTGTGCTCACTTTTGTCAGTGAATATCAAATTATGACACTAAGAAATGAATTTATAAATGTAATTTATTTTGTTGAAAGCAAGGTAAAATTACCGTCCCTAACTTTTGTATTATAACAAAGGGACATAACTAAAAATTATTGGTAATGTGTAACATGTATTGAAACCACCGTAATGTTGCCTGATGGGTAACACGTCAAGATGACGTCAGTTGTGTTTGGAGAGAATTGCCAAAGCTGTAAGACCTTCATTGGACCCTCCGACGAAGTGAGGTTGGGAGTCTAATGTTGGAAGTATCTTATAGGTAGATACTCGCAATCTGACCTGATTTTTTTTGAATTTTTCTTATTGGTTGAGAGGTAGGGGCGTGTCAGCCGTAACCTACCGGACTGGCTGTGTCATATGTCAGCCAAGGTAATATCCATCCAGGTGATTGTACTTGACGGGGAGGTTTGATGGTTCAACATTAACGATTGTATAGATATACCTTGCAATTACCTATATATTTTGAATCAAATATGTACGACAAGAGTCGAATCTGACAAGATAAATAAACACTGTATAAAGTACATGAAAGGATCCCCTTTCATGAAAAGAAGGGTGGGAAAATGTCAGATTCTCACCCAGGGTTGCGACGCGTCGTCTGTACCAACACCAGACGAAAGCAACCGGGCTCAACTTTGAGCAATGATTAGACAAGCAGGTATTACGCAGCGTCTTCTACAACGCCAGCAAGAGTCAGCCAGGCTCAGCCCTGAACAACGCTAAGCCTGTGACGGGTCAGTCGGAACACTGCGTGAAACTAGTGGCTCACGCAGGGGGACTGTACCCCGACTGGCGAGAATACTGAACGGCCAGCAGACTGGCTTGAGACGTCGTATTGGACAGACGGGTTTGAATGGTTGCTGGTAATGAATGGAGTTTGAGCATGAACCGAGAGCTAGCCTGTACGAGTGTTGGAGACCGAATGCCTGTGTGATTGACTTGTAAGTGTATTGCATTGATGTATTGCATTGATATATTATATGATGACATTATGAATTATGATTGCGCGATGTATGCATTGATTTTAAAGTGTGCGTTGCGCGAATAAAGTATTTGAATCGTTATTGTGGTTGGTCACGTCAAGTGATTTAATAACAGTAATTAGTTTCTCACTTGTCAACAAACGAGCCTTAGTACTTGCCTTACGCAAGACCCTGACAAGTGCGTGACTTAGGGATGTGTAGGTGGGTGAGGGATGTGTATGTATCGGGGTGGGATGCGTGATTGGGTGGAGGATGTGTGTGGGTAGGGGTATTGTGATCGAGAGATGTTTGGTTGGGGGTGTTTGGGTGAAAGTATGTGGGTGCGTAGTGGAGGATGTGTGCGTGAGTGAGTGTGTGTTGGTTGACGGGTAGGGAATGCGTGTGTGGGTGGGGATATTGTGTGGGTGAGGTATGTGTGTGGGTGGGGATTTGTGTGGTGTGTGGGTGGGGGTATGTGGGGTGGATGGGTAAGGATATCTGTGTGGGTGGGAATATTGTGTGGTATGTGGGTCGAGGATATTGTCACGAGATCGCCATGAGTTAACCAGATAATAATAATACAGAAAGTTTGCTTAGCGCATATTTTCTAGGCCACAACAGTTGTACAAAATACAGATAGAACCCGTCAGATCCTAGTTACAATCAGATATCAGACAATCCCAGGTCGGGCAAAAATAACAGCTGCAGATGTGTAGGGGAAGTGAGTGAGATGAATCTATACACCACTTTGACAGTTCATAAACAGGTCGGATTCAAGCGGAAGTACTCAGCTCGGGAGAAAACAGTCCGTCTGTCATTTAGAGTTCCAGACATCAAGCGAAATGGCGGCTGGGGTTGTCACCACTCGACAGAATATTGGCTGTTTGTTGTGGAAACCCGTTGTTGGGAGCATACAGGAACTCGCTAGCGTGTTTTGGGAGTCAAAACAAGTGATGACAACTCTGACATTGATGGAGCCAGGGAAGATAGATCCCTGACAAGGGATGATCTGCCCAAAATAACACCTGCAGGACATCAACAACGTCACGTGACCAATTTTAGGCGTTTGCCAAAAACCATGATTGGAGAAGCTAGTTGAACTCAAACCGTTGATTGAGGCGGACGTGCTTTGGCACTGCGGTTCTGATTGGGAATATGTCTACCGTGTGCGAATTGAGTTAATTTAATTTTACACGTGCCTCTCATGGCAAGAGTAGATGTGATTTGATCTAACTGCGGTGTTGCCTAAAGTAGTTATATTGTATGATTAGTCCTAATTAGTTTAGGCAGTAGCATGGTTGAAACTAGCTAGAGTAGGGAAGTGATACTTGGCTCTGTTAGTTGAAAATAGAGTAGTGAAGTGTTGATAAGCTCTACTAGTCGAGAATTGAGTAATGAGGGATAATTGGGATATTCCAGTGGGTGTCCCTGGTGGGCGGGGTTCCGCATTCTGTTTGTTGATTTTTTTTTTGTCTTGTCTTGGCCTGATGAAAACCTATGTGTTCAGTTCATCTGTCCCTGACAGAGTTAGGTTCACTGTATTTTTCTGAGCGAGGCCGATGGCCCACGATCATCTAATAGAGATCAGTGACGGAGAGGCTATCACCCGCTGTATTATCTATTTTACAGGTTCCCTCTGGTCGGGATGAAGAACACATAATCATTGAAAAATCCGATCCCGGATAACTTTTGGCGCAGGAAGATTGGCCAGCAACTTTCTCAATGAGCCTATGCTAGAGGAAGATGATCAACATTGCTCAGGGGAGCTGAATGATAGAATTATCCTACAGGATAAGTACCGAATGAGTTGTAGGTCATACCAGTCTTTAACACACCAATAGTGATTGAGGTTCACATTGGAGGAAAGATAACATTTAAGTGTTGTTGTTCCACATATCAAGAACATTATAACGTTAATACAATAACGAGAAAATAAGGAAATCTATAGAACATTTCGCAAGAAGGACAAACGCCATGTTCATGGGACAGTGTTCTATTGTCTTTTTTTTTACTGTGCAGGAATTATGAGATCTCAGTTTTCTACAAACTATTAGGAACAGTTTTTGTTAGGAACAAACATTAATAGTGTTCCCGGACTGTAGTTTCGAATGAGACTCAGATTTCATGGTTATCAAGGTTCATGGAGGAGAACAAGTCTGGCGGAAAAGAAGCGGAATTTGGTGAGGTCTATTGTACTGACTCGTGTGATGTCGTGTAATCCTTGCCATGATGAGTGGACTCTGATCCTGAACTTTGAAGGCTGACCTATACATTTACATTAGAATACTCGACACACATTTTCTTCGCATACACGTCTCATATACGGTACACTTTTCTTTTAATAAATTAATCTTTATTAATTTTTGGAAGCAAGAGTTGTTGCATATGTTGCGTTGGGGGAGAATGAGAGGGGGCATAGTACGACAGTGAGAGAGTGATAGGAAAAGGTGTCCACGGGCTGATGGAGTGTGTTGGACGGAAGCTGGTGGATTCTCCAGAATATTGATAAGGGAAAAAATATTATAATGTGGGTGTTGACTCCCCCCACTCCAGGGACGACACTTTAAAGGAAGACAAGACATTATTGGGGGATCGTAAACGGGATCTTTGGACAGCGGGATCTCTCGTAAACGGGGTCTTTTGACACGGGATCCTTAGTTATAAGAGGGAGATATCATATTGGAGAATCCAGCTAGAGTGAATGTGGATAGGGGTTAGGACAAATATCTTACTTGTTCACACTTCACACGTCTGCATAGGTCTGTGGTCCTGATTCTACTCTTGTCACTGAGTGATTGGGTTGTGTTGTGTAGTGTTATATATATATATATATATATATATATATATATATATATATATATATATATATATATATATATATATTGTATTTGGTCATTATCTATATAGTTGTTTAGAGATAATTATACTCAACCTGCTAGCTTACCTCTCTGTAAATGGCCACTCCTAAACTTACCACTGCAGAATTAAGGGCAAAGGGGGAAGACATGGGATTGTCGGGTTCTGCACTAACAGATTACATAAAGGAAGTGGAGAGAGAGTATCGTCAAGCAGAAAGAAAAGATCGGAAGGCTGAGTTGGAATTGAGAAGGATGGAGTTGGAACAAGAAGCTAGGAAATTTGAAGCTGAGCAAGCAGCTAAGAAATTTGAAGCGGAGCAAGCAGTTAAGAAACTGGAAGCTGAACAAGAAGCTCAGAAAAGGGAGCACGAGTACCGGATGAGGGACCTCGAGTTGAAGAGTCAATCTAATGGGGAAACTGAGGGAGCAGTTGGAGGTTCCTCCATCCCATGCTCAACCCCATTAGGTGGACATAGTTACCATGCTATGAAATTTCCTTTAGCGGTCTACGAGGAGAAACATGTCAAGAAGAAAGCCAAAAACTCAGGAACCAAAAAGTGGGAACCTTATGTGCAAAAATCAGAGGATAGTTCAGAGAAGAAGAAGGAGGGAAGCAAGAGCACTTCAAGCTCTACACCAAAACGACCGTTGTCGGAGAAGTGGTGTTGAATTTGTAAATCACCCTCTCACAATACGAGGGACTGCAAATCGAAGGCTAAGAACCCTCACATCGCAGCATGTCAAGTGACTTCCAAGGAGGTTGTCACGGAAAATGCCAAGGTCAACAATGAAGCTCGCCATCAGGAGAGCTCACCAAGTCAGGCACTAGAAAATCTAGGACAGGGAAATGGTGCAACCACTGCAGGTCGAATACGCACAATGCTATTGACTGCAGGGGAAATTCAGGAGACACTCAATTCGTCGTGTGCCCCGGGAAACCTAAGGTGGAGCCCACCGAACAGGTCGAGGCCGAGGTAGAGACTCCAGACCAGGAAAAACCATCTGTAGTGGAATTGGTAGAGGTTAACGGTCGTCAAGTAGAGTGTTTGTACGACACAGGACTGGACGGGGAGGCCGTGATTTCTGCGGATCTGGTACATCCAGAACAATTCACAGGTGAGACCATGGAGATACAGCCTGCACAGAAGAGTGCTGTGGCCATGAAGTTGCCCATTGCTAAGGTGGAGATTCGGTCAAGATATGTCACCGGCACAATCAAGGCTGCTGTATTGACCGATCCCATTTTTCCCATCATCCTTGGTTGCCGGTATGTCTTTCTGGGAATACCCAGGGAGCCAATCCATATGGGAGCAATACAGACTCGCTCTCAGACGAGAACGGAAGAGGCAGAATCAATTATGACTAACCCATTGCCGGGGGAGCTACGAACTGCTCAGAGTGAGGATGCTACTTTACGTCCTTGCTACAAAAAGCTGCAGAGAAGTGCTGATCCACCAGGACGGGGGCAGTACTACATGAAGAATAGGATACTCTACAGGAGAGCAGGAAGGGGAGACAACCTATACGGTCAGTTGGTCGTCCCGAAAGCTCACCGGTCCCAGATTCTTCATATGGGGCATACCATTTCCTTTAGTGGACACATGGGTATTGCCGCCACCATGCAGCAAATTTCCTGCCACTACTATTGGCCGGGAATGACATAAGATGTGCGTCGGTATGTGAAGTCATGCCCTGAGTGCCAGAGGGTGGCACCGAAACACTGGACAGCACCGGTGGTGTTGGGTGAGATGCCCATCATGAACTCTCTTTTCGAGAGGGTAGCCATTGATATCGTGGGTCCACTTCCCAGGACTAGGAAGAGGGACATGTATATACTCACAATAATGGATTGCTGTACAATGTGGGGTGAAGCCATACCGTTGACCACGATTGACTCGAAACGAGTGGCGGACGCACTGATGGAGGTCTTTACCAGATTAGGCTTCCCTGATCAAATTCTGAAGGACAATGGGTCCCAGTTTTGTGGAAAACTCATGGAGGAAGTATTTAGGGTGTTTCACTCTAACCACATACATACCAGCCCTTACCACCCTCAAGCCAATGGACAAGTAGAGCGTTTCAACGGCACGTTGATGACATTGCTCAGGAAACTAGCGCATGAAAAACCTGATAGGTGGGATGAATATATCCCAGCAGCCCTCTTTGCCTATCGGGAAGTTCCTCATGGCTCAACAGGATTACCACCCGCTACGTTGCTGTTTGGTCGTCCAATCAAAGGACCGTTGGAAGCCATGTTGAGGAGTTGGACTGAAGATGGGTCGTCAGAAGAAGTGATCTCATCCTATAAATACGTGGAGGAACTGAAAGAAAAACTCCACAAGGGATGGAATCTGGCAAATTAAAACTTGAAAAAGGCCAGGAAAAGACATGCGGCTTACTAAAACCGTAGGTCTAAAGAAAGATCTCTAGAGGTGGGAGACAAAGTCTTGTTGCTACTCCCAACGGGAAACAACAAACTGGAGATAGGTTGGCAAGGAACATTTCCCGTGGAAAGGTTGATATCCACAACCAACTATCAGATCCGGATCCGGGGAAAGTCGAAGATTTTCTATATCAATCTCTTACGGAAATACGAAGAGAGACCCGGAGACAAGGCAGCTCACCTCATGGCAATGGCAGTTGCAGTGGAGACGGAAGTGGGAACCAACGAGGGCAGGGAATGTCCCCTGGTACACCAGGAAACCTATAGGGATGTGCAAGTGAACCCTGATCTGACCTCCCAGGAGAGGGAAAAGATAACCCAGGTTGTCAAGTCTCATAAGGAGATACTGACTGATAAACCAGGACGAACCAGGTGGGTTGAGTTCGAGATGACTTTAACCACACAGGAGCCTGTTCGTCAAAAGGTATACCCAGTGCCATTCTCTAAAGAAAAGGCCCTGGAGGAGGAAATACAGAAACTGCTGGAGGATGACGTGATTGCACCATCCACATCCCCATACAATGCAGGGGTAGTTTTGTTACGGAAACCAAGTGGAGAACACCGGTTGTGTATAGACTACCGACTTCTGAACAGTCATACACAATTTCAGGTGGAACCTTTGCCGAATCCAACGCAGTTATTCGCTAGGTTCCATAAGGCTGGTATTTTTCAAAGGTAGATCTGAGTCGGGGGTACTATCAAATACCAGTCAAACCGGAGATTCGACCACTGTTGGCTTTCAGTACACCCAGTGGACACTACGAATTCAAGGTCATGCCCTTTGGACTCAGCACTGCACCTAGTGTGTTTACACGCATGATGAGGACTTTACTAGATCCTTTACAGGATCCGGCCATCATCTCATTCATGGATGATATTCTGATTTCCAGTAACAGCTTGGATGACCATTTGCAATCCTTGGAGAGAGTGTTTAATAGACTCAAGGAAACAGGGCTTACCGCTCGTCCAACCAAGTGCATGATTGGTTACCAGACTGGAATTTCTAAGTCACACCATCACTCCAGGACACATTGTCCCAGAAGAGAAGAACCTGGAGAAAATCAGAAATGCACCAAGGCCGAAAACGAAGAAGGATGTGCGATCTTTTCTCTCGTTGTGTGGGTTCTACCACAAATTTATCCCACATTTCACTGAACTGGGAGCTCCATTGACGGAAACCTTGAAAAAGGGATTCCCGAACCAAATCATTTGGACACCAGAATGTGAGACTGCCTATAGTCAGTTAAAGGAGGCCTTAGTCAGCAAACCTGTATTACAGCTCGCTGACCTTTCCAAACCATTTGTGTTGAGAACGGATGCGAGTGCGATTGGGGTTGAAACAGCCTTGTTGCAGGAAGGAAAAGACGATGCTTCGGTTTTGAAACCTGTGGCATACGCAAGTAAGAAACTTCTCCAGGCTGAGAGGAATTATTCAACCGTCGAGAGGGAGTGCTTGTCCCTCGTATGGGCAGTTCCTAGTTACAATCAGATATCAGACAATCCCAGGTCGGGCAAAAATAACAGCTGCAGATGTGTAGGGGAAGTGAGTGAGATGAATTTATACACCACTTTGACAGTTCATAAACAGGTCGGATTCAAGCGGAAGTACTCAGCTCGGGAGAAAACAGTCCGTCTGTCATTTAGAGTTCCGGACATCAAGCGAAATGGCGGCTGGGGTTGTCACCACTCGACAGAAGATTGGCGGTTTGTTGTGGAAACCCGTTGTTGGGAGCATACAGGAACTCGCTAGCGTGTTTTGGGAGTCAAAACAAGTGATGACAACTCTGACATTGATGGAGCCAGGGAAGATAGATCCCTGACAAGGGATGATCTGCCCAAAATAACACCTGCAGGACATCAACAACGTCACGTGACCAATTTTAGGCGTTTGCCAAAAACCATGATTGGAGAAGCTAGTTGAACTCAAACCGTTGATTGAGGCGGACGTGCTTCGGCACTGCGGTTCTGATTGGAAATATGTCTACCGTGTGCGAATTGAGTTAATTTAATATTACACGTGCCTGTCATGGCAAGAGTAGATGTGATTTGATCTAACTGCGGTGTTGCCTAAGGTAGTTATATTGTATGATTAGTCCTAATTAGTTTAGGCAGTAGCATGGTTGAAACTAGCTAGAGTAGGGAAGTGATACTTGGCTCTGTTAGTTGAAAATAGAGTAGTGAAGTGTTGATAAGCTCTACTAGTTGAGAATTGAGTAATGAGGGATAATTGGGATATTCCAGTGGGTGTCCCTGGTGGGCGGGGTTCTGCATTCTGTTTGTTGATTTTTTTTGTCTTGTCTTGGCCTGATGAAAACCTATGTGTTCAGTTCATCTGTCCCTGACAGAGTTAGGTTCACTGTATTTTTCTGAGCGAGGCCGATGGCCCACGATCATCTAATTGAGATCAGTGACGGAGAGGCTATCACCCGCTGTATTATCTATTTTACAGGTTCCCTCTGGTCGGGATGAAGAACACAGAATCATTGAAAAATCCGATCCCGGATAACTTTTTGCGCAGGAAGATTGGCCAGCAACTTTCTCAATGAACCTATGCTAGAGGAAGATGATCAACATTGCTCAGGGGAGCTGAATGATAGAAGTATCCTACAGGATAAGTACCGAATGAGTTGTAGGTCATACCAGTCTTTAACACACCAATAGTGATTGAGGTTCACATTGTAGGAAAGATAACATTTAAGTGTAGTTGTTCCACATATCAAGAACATTATAACGTTAATACAATAACGAGAAAATAAGGAAATCTATAGAACATTTCGCAAGAAGGACAAACACCATGTTCATGGGACAGTGTTCTATTGTTTTTTTTTTTTTTACTGTGCAGGAATTATGAGATCTCAGTTTTCTACAAACTATTAGGAACAGTTTTTGTTAGGAACAAACATTAATAGTGTTCCCGGACTGTAGTTTCGAATGGGACTCAGATTTCATGGTTATCAAGGTTCATGGAGGAGAACAAGTCTGGCGGAAAAGAAGCGGCATTTGGTGAGGTATATTGTACTGACTCGTGTGATGTCGTGTAATCCTTGCCATGATGAGTGGACTCTGATCCTGAACTTTGAAGGCTGACCTATACATTAACATTAGAATACTCGACACACATTTTCTTCGCATACACGTCTCATATACGGTACACTTTTCTTTTAATAAATTAATCTTTATTAATTTTTGGAAGCAAGAGTTGTTGCATATGTTGCGTTGGGGGAGAATGAGAGGGGGCATAGTACGACAGTGAGAGAGTGATAGGAAAAGGTGTCCACGGGTTGATGGAGTGTGTTGGACGGAAGCTGGTGGATTCTCCAGGATATTGATAAGGGAAAAAAAATATAATGTGGGTGTTGACTCCCCCCACTCCAGGGACGACACTTTAAAGGAAGACACGACAGATATGTGTGTGGTGTGTAGGTGGGTATGTGTGGTGGTAGGTGGGTGTGGGATGTGTTGGTGAGGGATATGTGTGTATGCGGTGCGTGGGTTGGGAATATTGCGTGGTAGGGGATGTATGTGATGTGCGGGTGGGGGATTGTGTGGTGGGGGATTGGGTTAAGGCATGTGCGGGTGGGTGGAGGATGTATGGGTGGTTAGGGAGATATGTGTGTGTGTGTGTGGAGGGGGGGTATTGATATGTCAATTGGTGGGGATGTGTGTGTATGGTTTGGGGATTTTTGAGTGGATGTGCGATGTGTTGGTTGGTGGGGGATTGGGTGCGTGGGTGGGGAATATGTGGTCGATGGAGATGTGGCTGGGGTATGGGTGGTTTAAGGTGTGGGTGGGGAGAGGATGTGTGGGTTAGGATGTGTATGTGGGTGGGCGTGGGATGTGTGGGGTGGTGGGGGAATGTTTGTGGGTGGCGAGTGTGTTTTGGTTGGGGGAACAGGTGAGGGCAGTGTGTGTGAGTGGGAAATGTGCTGGAGGGGAATGGGTCGGTTGGTGGGGTATGTATGTGTCCCTTGGTGTGCGTGTGTGTGGGTAGGTGGGGTGTGTGTGTGTGTGGGGTGATGTATGGGTAGGTGGGAAGATGGGCCTTATAACATGGTAATTTGCCTTGTTTATGTTTACAACATTCATTTCACAATGTTTATTTTTCTTCCTATGTAAATGTATAATGCTCTCGATGAACGAAAGACGAGTGATTGGAATTGCCGTATGTAAGACGGGCCTGTGCGCCCAATTTGTGACCCTAATAAAGTTGATTTGATTTGATTTGATTTCACTGTTGTTGTATAAGCTTCTACATAATTTTGTTAGATGTGTACTCACTTAAATATGTCCCACAACTTGTTTCTATGTACTCTATTAAATGTCTTTTCTTTATTCGCCAAAGACTGTATAGAATGTTTCAATAAATTCGATTGATGTTTCTATAAGTTGTCTAAGAGCAAAATGGCATTTGTGCATCCTTTGATTATTCCTAAATTCAAGTTGTGTTTCAATTAGCTGGGGTTCTTTTGTAGTTCGTAATATGTTCTCAAGAATTTTGCTAAATATTGTCCAGTATGACTCAAAAGGGAAATGCTTCTGTGTTGTGTGCATTCTCTTTGTTTTTCTGAATTAGAAGATGGCGCTTCCCCAGCCTTGTGGTGTGTGTTGTTCTACCCACACATGGTTAAGTATATCTGGTGCTGGTTATTCTGTGGCATGTGTGTCGGTTTCCTAAATTCCTGTGGCATCTGATGGAATTTTGAGAAATTGTCCGAAGCACTGCCTCAAACTTTTCAGGATTTGTTTTTACTCGCTTATTTGTTCTCCTATTCGCTGTTAATTATTTCAGTCGGGTCAAAGGGTCTTATTCTGGTTCTCATTGCACTGGTCTGTTTGTAGAAGTTTCTAGTTATATCCTTGTAGTTTGTATTTATGTTTTCTCCATATTCCTCCCAGTCTTTTTGTTCTCTATTTTGTACTATTCTATCCGTTTGTCCTTTTGCTATTCTTTATTCTATGTAATTACGGTCCTGCTTGCTCTTCACCCACTTTTTTAATATGTTTCCATTTTGTATTTTACAGCTTTCTTTACCTCAGCATTCCACTAATGTATTATTTTCTTTATCCATGTTTTGTGTTTCAACATTTTTTTTGCAGTATTTAAAATGCTTGATTTCAACCACCCCCATTCTTCTCCCAATGTGGTTCTTTCTATAGGTAGTTTGACAAAGATGTCAGTTAGTTCTTTCTCATAATTTATCCTCACTGTCTCATATTTGACATTTTGTTATAATCATCAAGTGCCCTGCCAGCTGGCGTAGACGTACATGACTCTCAAAAGATCTCGGTTTATGGTACTCTGGATCAACTCTGCTGACGGTATTCCTCCATGCCACCGTCTCAATCAATCCAGCATCATTTCTCTTGGTCTGCCTCTGCTTCCTTCCCCTCGATCTTTCCAGTTGTCACGATGTTCTCCAATGCCTCTCTTCTCATCACATGACAAAAGAAAGCTGTTCGTCTTTTTCTTATTTTTGTATATAATGTTCTAGTTTTATTAGCCTCTTTCAGGCAACTGTTGTACGTTACTCTGGCAGTCCAAGGAAAATTCGTCTCAGAAGCAACATCTCTGTTGCTTATAAGTTCTCCCTAATTTGTTCATTTACATTCCAAGAGCCGGTCTCTCTGGCCGAGGGTTACAACACTTTCTCCGTAATCCCGTTTATCACGCAGAGTCTCGTAACGGGCGAGAGCTGGGAGCGGTTCTACCCCCGCTGGTGACTTGCGGGATAACTGAGCCGGCCACTCAGAAAGCAATGGCAAACTACTGAGAGTAATCTTGCCAAGAAATCAACAGACAGCTGAAAGATGCTGCTGTTGACAGCGATGTCCTGTAAAGGATATGCGAATTAAAAAAACAAAAACATTCCAAGATCTGCAAGGTGTGGAATGCGCCTGGCCCTGAAGCCAGCAGGGTTAGATCGGCTAGCCTCTCCCAGGAGGGGTGAAGAGCGAAAATTAGTAGCCTGCCGATGACCCGCAGACTACACAAGTCAACCCCACCTCCACCATGACCGCGAGGTCATGGGCTAACGGGGCTATAGCTCACCATAGAGGATGGACTCCCTGTGGTCAGATTAGTGTCCTAAACCTGCGACTGGCCTAGCAAGCCGGCAGGGGTTCTTCATACTGCTCGTAGAAAAAATAAGAAGTATAAACGGACTGACCCAAATGGATATCGACCCGGCAATGTTAACGGACTACGAGATAGATCAGCGACTCAAAAAATAGGCACAATCAACGTCTGTGGTTTCAATAGTAAAGAAGAAGAGCTTATAGAAATAATGGAAGAGAGGAAAATTGGACTGATGGGAATAGCGGACACCAGAACAAAGGGGAAAGGATGCAAGGAGCTCCACCGCAGTTACACGTTTGTTTACTCTGCAGTAGAACAGCAAGAAAGGGCAAGACACGGTGTGGGAATAGTCATTGAAGCACGGCTAGCAAGAGGAATACTAGAAATAAAATACATATCAGAAAGAATCATAACAGCGAGAATAAAAGAACAAACAATTACGACATATATACAAATATACGCACCATGTAATGCAAACAATAATGAGCAAGAATGCGAGGACTTCTACGAAGACATACATGGCGTGCTAAATAAAATAGATAAGCAGGACAATATCATAGTTATGGGAGACATCAATGCAAGACTAGGACATAACAGAGTGGACATAGAAAAACATCTGGGAGCATTTGGAGATCAGCATAATGAAAGGAATGATAACGGAAGTAGACTGATAGAGCTTTGCAGCATATAACAAACACATTCTATAAACATAAAGATTCACAAGTATACACATGGTTTAAATGGAACTATCTAGATACTAAAAGCCAAACAGATTTTATATTAACAAGAAATAACAGAAAGAGAAATATATTAGATGCAAGGGCAGTGCCCAAATTTCAGTATAAACACAGATCATAAAGCAGTCGTTGCCACAATAATAACCATCAGAAGAAGAAAATAAAGAGCAGGGAAATACATGCCATGCGAATCAGTAAACTTAAAAAACCTTAAATACAAGGCAGTAAGGGAAAATTATGAGAAAGAACTAACTGAACTCTTTGTAAAATTACCTACAGAAAGAAAAACAGTGGAAGAAGAATGGGAGATGTTCAAATCAAGCATTTTAAATACTGCAAAAATAACATGTGGAACCCCGAAAATACGTAAAACACGGATAAAGAAAATAACAAGTTGGTGGAACGCAGAAGTAAAGAAAGCGGTAAAAGACAAAAAGGAAAAATATAAAAAGTGGTTGAAGAGCAAACAGTAATGTGATTACATAGAATATAGAATTGCGAGAAGACATGTGTAGAATAGTAAAGAGGGAAAAACAAAAAGACTGGGACGAGTATGGAAGAAACCTTAAATAAAAACTACAAGGAGGCAACTAGAAACTTCTACAAAAAGATAAGTGCACTGCTAACCAGAGAAGAGCCCTTTGACCCAACTGAAATAATTAACAGCGAATATGGAAGACCAATAAGTGAACAAAAACAAATCCTAATAAGATGGAAGCAGTATTTCGAACAACTTCTCAACATCCCATCAGATGTCACAGTAACTCAAGAGACCTACACAGATGTCACCGAAGAACTAGAATCTCTGTAACAGCCTCGGCGCCCAATACGTCCCAGCCGCCACTGAGAGGCTCTTCAGTAGCCGTACGATCATATAAGTGGACCTTAGTAGTTTGTACGAAGCGCTGTATCATCTTCACAAAGAGGGACAATATTCAAAGCATCAACCACTTGAACTTGTGGCTCAATATCAAACAATGAGTTCAGGCGGATTTGGGTTTGGAAATTCTTTTATCGTTGGTTCCTTCATTTGACTTAGTTGATTGTTTTAACAGGTACAAAAAATGGTCGTACAGATTTTGATTTCATACAAAATTTGCGAGAATACGTGGCGCTGCATTATCAGTCATAAAGAGGTTTCCATCCTTCAATTAAATATTCTAACTTGAATAAAATATCATCGTTAAAGCTCTGATCCTTTCCAGATGGACCCCATCATTAACAATTATCTACCTGCATCCGATCTGCCGCTCTGATGGTAAGGTTCTGCCGTTGGGTTGTTGTTATGCCAGGCAAATCCTGAACCCCACGTCATCAATACTGCGCTTCTTAGTGCAATTCTTTTGCACCGCGCGTATTGCACGCCTCGACCACCTGCTAATTATGCAGCGTAACATCTACCCTCTTATACCAGACATACTAAAAGAAGAAATTATAGAAGCCATCAGATTAGCCCCATTGAAAAAATCACCGGGACAGGATGAAATAACAAATGAACTAGTTAAAGCAGCAAGAGAAGTAGGAACAGCTTGGCTACATAGACTATTCAACCATGTATGGGTAGAACAACAGACACCACGAGACAGGGGAAACGCCACAATTATCCCAATTTGGAAAAACCAAAGGCAGCAAAAGAGACTGCACACAATACAGAGGCATTTCACTGTTGATTCATTGTCGTGTGTGTAAAGAATGAATGTCGTAGTAGTTATTTGTTCTTCTTTACCACTTTAGTGTCGTCCCTGGAGTGAGGGGAATCAACACCCACATTTGTTTTAATTCAATATCTCTATCCTGGAGATATCCAGCAGACTCCGTCCACAACACTCCCTCAATCTGAAGACACCTTCTTCTCACTCTTACTCACTCCTGGATCATGCCCCCTCTCATTCTTCCCCAACATAACATACGTGACAACTCTAGCTTCAACAAATAAAACAAGAAATTTATTAAAGCAAAGAGTATATGTAGGATAAGTGTGTGTGTGTATAAGGTGTAGAATGTGTGACGTGTACTCTAAAGTGTATATAGACTCAGATCAGTGTTCAGGAGTATAGTCATTCTCATCACTGTGCTGAGAACACCCTAGCACCATGTATTCCAGACAAGCAACCTCACCAAGGTGATGCTCCTCCGGTCACGTGCAGACTTCCTCCGTTGTCTCTTGAACCACTAGGATGCTTGGACACCCATGACAAACACTGTCTAATGAGAGTCTTCAATCGGCTTAACACTATGAATTTCCTCTGTTATTTAAATGATTGTTAATCAGAGAATTCTAACACTATTGTCACTGTTACTGGGGAAATCTTAATGTATCTAGTGTCACTGGTTTTAAAGATTCCCCATAATAACACCACACTCTGACTGTTCTAGGTATCAGTATAAAATTATATTACTGTTCCTGGTATCAGTAGTGTATATCTACAATGTTCTGACTGTTCAGTGATACACCTATCACTTGCTAAATCATAAATCTCAACAGCATGTCCTGCTCAGCAGAAGCCAGGTTCCTGCAAACCAACTTGGATATAATCCCAATGTAGCAGCCTCTCAGCAACTTCTGTCTTCAAATTCTGAGCCATCATCTTCTAAAATGTGTTAGCTTCACTGTTGAAAATCATAGCACACATACGTGGACCTGTAAATGGAACCTGTAGAATAGAGAATACCATGGTGAGGGCAACTCAATCCTGGCCGGAATTAGGTGAGTGTAGGCCAATAGCAGCACTCAGATCTATAACAGAGATCCGATCTCTGTCATACGGCCAAATAACTCATCATATGTTCTGAGACATGGCAACACCAGGAAAGAATAAAGGAACGGGTAGAAACCCAGCAGATGCCCTACTGGAAGATCCTACCATTTCACATTCCTCTCCTCCCTCTCAACCATCCTTAATCTCTCTAATTATTATTCCACTACATTGTCCTCAACTCCCTGAGTAAAATGATATATCACACAAGCTAGTTGAAGCCACACAATAGGATACTAGTGCCGACGCTCCTATGATACGTTCTAGCACAGCACTTATAGAAAATTCTATCTCTAATCATAATACATTATATCACCACACCTATACTACATTATATCACCGCACAGTACTGTACTCTATTCCTAATCATACTCTAAGTTAGATATGATTAGTAGCCTACCATATGCCTATTCCGGTTGCTAATCGAAACTAGGCAATCACAGACTGGATCTATGTCCGCCGATAAATATCAACAAATTGACACCCTAGTTTCTTTTATAAACCACAACTCGGTCACCAAAATGTCTAGACGCCAATCAGTCCAGAGTCTGGTTGTGTCCTCCTGTTCTAGACTAACTGGAGTCAATCTGCCGTCAAAATTGCTTTCATTTGGGGAAATTCTTTGTCCCGTACATCAATAGTTCAGCCTGTCTGTGAATCACAGAATTCCCCATATCACAGAATCCATCCCGCGTTGCATTCAGACATTTCATCTCCACTTCAAAGGCTACTACCGCCGTGGCAGACGTTTGACGCCGTTGTTCGTCTCGAACAATTTGTTAACAAAATGCCGACCGGTGTAGACATTGTAACGCGACGTATTTGTTTCTCGAACAATCCACATCATACAAAATCGCCGACTGTGTAGACATTTTGACGCGACGTATTTTTCTCCGTCTGTACGACATCAAAGGGTTGCTTGTTTTTGCCGACTAATGTCGGGTCTTGGTTGTCATTGATTGAACATCAAGTTTATTTCGCGACAGTCATACTGGGACAATATTTTGCAAAATTCTTGAAAAAAAGATTACGAACTACTTTAGACCCCCAGCTAAGCGAAACACAACTTGGATTTAGGAAAAACAAAGGATGCACAGATGCCATCTTTGCTCTTAGACAACTTATAGAAAAATCAACCGAATTCAATGAAACACTCTACTTAGCCTTTGTCGACCAAGAAAAGGCATTCGATAGAGTAGATAGAAACAAGCTGTGGGAAATCCTTAAACAATATGGAGTGAGTACACATCTAATAAACCTATGTAGAAGTTTATACAACAACAGTGTATGCATAGTGAGAGCAACTGGAGGACACTCAGAACTCTTCGCCATAAGATCTGGAGTACGACAAGGTTGTGTCGTGTCCCCTTTCTTGTTCATAACATATATAGACAACATATGTAAAGAAACCAGCCAAGCAGAGACAGCAAGTATACCGCATGACGAGAACACAGAAGAAGAACCATCTGCAAATCTAACCATTAGATAACACCTGTTTGCGGACGACCAAGCACTAATAGCAAAATCAGAAGCTGAATTACAAGACCACATGAATAGTCTCAAAGAAATGTGTAGGGAACATAACATGAAAATTAGTACAAGCAAAACAAAGGTTACACTTACACTCAGGAAATAAATGACCGTAGACCCCGAGGTAGACCAAGAAGGCGGTGGAGAGATAATACATGTACAGACCTACAAGCACTTGGAATCAACGACTGGCAAGAGAAGGTCCACCAGAGAGACGAATGTAGACGGATTGTATTTGCAGCAAAGAACCTCAATGGCTCGGAACGCTGAAGAAGAAGAAGAAGAAGAAGAAGAAAACAAAGGTAATGATTATAACTAATGAAGGGACGCAGAGGTGTTTCCAAGGCACCAGGGCCGGGTTATATACTGGTCAAGACCTATTGACGCGTCCTCGTCGAGCGTCCTGGGCAACAGGTCCCTTCAGGGTCTTGGCTAAAGTCAGTAGGATCGCCGATTCCTCCGAAGTCGGAGAGTGTCTGCCTGTACGGCGAGGAACCACCAGTCTGCACACCAATAAGCCAGACACAGGACAATGGATACTCAGGCAACCTCAGGTCCTGTATGACATCACACTGATGGTGGACAACAGGATGCCTTCATCCGACATACAGGACTTCGCGTTGGAGATCAAGCCAACGAACACAAGCAAGCAAGCATAACTAAAGAAGAACAAACAACAACAATTAACCTAAACGAACATCCCTTGAAACAAGTAAAGAGTTTCAAGTACCTAGGAAGTATAATATCATCAAATGGCAGATCAGAAGACGAGATCGAAAATAGGTGCAATAAGGCAAATCAACTCATTGGGCAAATGGCACCATTACTAAAGAACAAACATTTTTCAATAACTACTAAGAAAGCACTTTACAACACAATCTTCCTACCAACTCTATGCTACCAATGCCAAACCTGGACATTGACAGAAAAAGAGAAAAGAAAAATCACAACAACAGAAATGAGGCTTCTGAGAAGAATACTCAACGTATCAAGAAGAGATAGGATCAGAAATGAAGAAATCAGGACTAAAGTGGGGTTAAAGCAGCACTAGATTTTATTAGAAAGCAGCAAGTCAAATGGTTTGGCCATGCAAGTAGGTTACCAGTCAACCGCATACCACAACAAGCAATGATGTACAGACCAGATGGAAATAGAGGAAGAGGTCGACCACGTAGACGTTGGATGGGGGGAATAACAGAGTCCATCGGAATATCGATATATGAAGCTCATAATCGGGTACTCTCACGATGTTTATACTTTACCTCGACACCGCAAGGTACAAGAGGAACATGATGAGATGAGATGAGACATTCCAAGATTCATATCCATACAGAAAAACATGTTCTATATAGCACTTAATCACAGTCTTTATTACATTCAATTATAGTGACTTAGTGCATAAGGTATTCTTCGTGTTTTTTTAAATGCAGCATTTGCTTGCCATATTCTGCTCTTAATCTCTGTTTTGCATCTTCCATCTGATGTTATGAATGCACATGATATATAAGGTAAATATGTTTGTCTGGAAATTTGATTTAAAATCAGGATTCCACGCAAGTACGATCTCACTTTTTTTCCTGTTTGTGAGACCTCCCGTGCTAATGGATAATCCCGAGAAACACGCCATTAGTGTGTGGGAGAATAGAGTGAAATTCCTCCGCTACAATGAATTAGGGTTCTTTCTCACAATGAAAGTATTTCATTTGGCGAGTTAATCACGATGAGCCCCGTTACAGGGAAATTGTCTCCAAATATGATAATCATAATGGCTGCAGAAACAACTATTCCAAATTTAAAGAACGTGGGTCGTAAGAAATGGATGACAGAAGATATTTTACACCCAATGGAAACAAGAAGACTCAACAAAAATAATTCTGCCAAATATGAAGAAATTCACAGACAAGTCAGAGTATTATGTAAGGAGGCAAAAGAAGCATGGTTTGAGGAAAAGTGCTTAGACATTGAAAAACAACACAATAGTCAAAATACCAAATTAGTGCACAAAAGATTTCAGGAACTTACTAATAAAAGAACAAGTACATCAACAGGCTGTCTTAAAACTAAAGATGGCAAAATCATAATAGAAAAAGATCAGATTCTACATGTATGGACAGATTATGTGTAAAACCTGTATAATGATAATAGAGAGGAACAGTATGATATTAGATTTAATAGTGAAGGACCGCAAATTTTGAAGATGGAGGTTCGAAATGTTCTTAACCATATAAAAGCTGGCAAGCCCCCCGGTGCAGATAACATCGCAAAAGAAATGATTAAAGCTTTAGAAGAATTTGGACTAGAGCAAGTCACCAGACTGCTGAGCACATTATATGATACTGGAGATATACCTTCTGAATTATGTAATTCTGTATTTATTGCAATCCCAAAGAAATCAGGAACCCTGGAATGTGATCAGCATAGAACAATTAGTATAATGAGCGACATCACAAAGATTTTGCTACGATTTATCATGCAAAGAGTGAGGAAGAAAATACAACCTGAAATAGGGGAAATCAATGTGGGTTTGTAGAAGGAAAGGGTACAGTAAATGTTGTGTATATGCTGCGAACAGTTGTTTAACGTGCTATAGAAGTAAACAAGGATACACCTTTGCTTTATTGACTACACAAAGGCTTTTGATAGAGTTAGACATGTCAACATGGTAGATATGCTTGCAGATCTACAAATTGATGGGAAAGACATTAGACTTATAAAAAACATATATTGGAAACAACAAGCTGCCATAAGGATTGATAATGAAGTCGGACAATATCAACCTATTAAGAGAGGTGTTAGGCAGGGATGTTTAATGTCTCCAGATCTTTTTTCCCTATACAGTGAAAATATTTTCAGGAATGTAGAAGATATAAATGGAATCAGCATTGGAGGACGAAACATCAATAACATTAGATATGCAGATGATACAGTATTGATTCCAGACAATGCACAATATCTACAATTAGTAGACACAGTTGTTGTACACAGTGAGCAGCTGGGGTTGGAATTAAATTGTAAGAAGACACAGGTTATGGTCGTCACTAGGAAGAACGAAGTGCCACAATGCAATATACAAGTAAATGGGAATATTCTTCAACAAGTGAATCGGTACAATTATCTCGGAACAGTCATAACATCTGATGGGAGATGCCTTGAAGAAATTAGAACAAGAATCGCCATGGCAAAAGTAGCCTTTAGCAAGATAAAAAACATTCTGACCAAATAAAAATATGTCAATTGAAACGAGAAAAAGAGTGTTGAGGGGATACATAGAGCCTGTTCTTTTGTATGGATGTGAAACTTGGACAATGTGCAGTCAAGCTGAAAAACATCTGATGGCTGCAGAAATGTGGTTTCTGAGGAGAATGCAAAGAATACCATGGACAGACAGAAAAACCAATGACCAAGTACTACAGGAGACAAATGAAAATCGTAAACTGATTAGATAAAAGACGTAGTCAGTCAAAAATTTTTGGACATGTTATGAGAAGAAATGGATTGGAGAACTTAGTGACAACTGGCAAGATCGAAGGGAACAGACCAAGAGGAAGACCGAGAGGAAAATACCTGGATGGCTTGGCCACATGGCATGGACGAGACAGGAACACTGAGCTGATCCACGACGCTGGTGATTGATTGATTGAATTCGGTCAGTAGGTCATAGTTTGTGCTGAAAGAATTATTAAATGTATAATATTTCTTGTCGTCACTCTTCTCCAGCTTTTATGATTCCGTGAGATCTAAAGTTTTCTGCGTGATTCTGGATTGTTATGTTCTACGTTTTTTTTTTTTTTTAATGTAGCCGTCTTCCGGTCCCCAACATGGCAGTTAGGCATTGAATCGTTAAGTCCTCTGGAGTATTTATCTTTGTGGCTACGGTTTGCATTCGCATTTTCCTCAAGTTGGACTAGTAGTAAATGGTTCCCTCGCCCTGCTACTGAGTGAATGCGTGGCACGACACTGTGAGCTGTGAAATTCATGTGGAATTCATTTACATCTGTCCGCTGTTGTTTGCACAGTGAACTGAATGTTCGGAACAATGGCCGGCTGTCGCTGAATTTACTCGTTGCCTTTTCGGTTCACGAGTGCATTTTTCAGGAGACTCCTGAGAGTCGTCGCTGGAGTACGAAGTTCGTGCCTTGTACGGCGCTTTCGGCTGGTCGCCCTGCGGAAAGAGACAGAGCCATGCGAGATTAAACCCGGGTCAATGAAGTCTTTCTGGTGACTGCCGATTCCATCATCGATGAACTGTATTTTTTTGGAGGACTTTTGTGTTGGCATTCTGGCGGCGGCATTATGCACGGTATACCTGTGCGGGCTGTTGGCTTGCCGAGACTCCTGTCTGTTCCACTTTTCACATTGGGCAGTGAGGAGCATTTTTTGTGATATTCACTGGCACAGGAACGGAGCATAATGAGAACGACACGTTGCCGTGAATTTGGAACCACGACTGACTAACTAACTGTTAATGAAGGGGCGTCATCTTCCATTGATATCTCAATGCTTTTATTGAATTCTTGCCAACTCGCTTCTATCGAATTGTGGTATTCAAGTCAAGAACTTCCCATTTGTTTCCCTGAGATATGGCGAAATGTTCTCGAATGTTTTCGTCACTTTTTAAAATAGTTGTTTAGAACCCTGATGTTATGTTTGATTTCATGAGTTAGTTTACAGTGACACTTTTATATTTCATGCGACAGAAATATGATCACGATCACAGACTACAAATAATATTCATTTTCATAATATTACATAATTCTGACAACTTTATTGTATTAATATCATCATCATCATAATCATCATCATCATCAATAGGCTCAGAAACAACGCAGAAACTAAGTTAGTCAACTACAGACGCCTCTTGCTATCAAGATCAACGCAAGCTGCAGGCTTCTGATTGAAGCCTACTGAGTGTGTATCTGAAAGATCGTATCATGCTATTATCAGAATCGAAGGATCTTTATCGATCGACATTCGTTATCAGTTCCAGTCAAAAGTTACTTGGGAATGTTGGTCGCAACATTTTAATAAACTGCTGCGGGGAGGATCGCCGATTTTAAGCTAAGTAATCGTTTGTGGTCTTTCGGATTAGATAGTTACAGTCAGAATATTGTGATTTTGCGCACATTATATTCTTTATACTTTCACTCATTTCTCAAGTGACGTCATTTGTGCTACTACGTCACTGTGTGATTTCTCGCTGTGCACTACTTACTTTTTGGTGTGCAGTTTCTTGTGTGGAAACATATTGGTTCTCAACACTTTCTTTCACTTTTAGTGTGTCAACTGTGTCTTTATACTTTACTAAGTCACATTACCTGTGTGCTAGACTGCTCTCTGCATTTCTTGATTACAAGTCCTGTTGGGGATAGGCAGAATATAGCAATATGTCATCTTTATCAGAGGTTGTTGCTATTATTAGGTTTGCGGATTGGACAAGACCAGAAATAATGATCTGAATTAATACGTTCAGTAAAGAAGTTTTTTTTTTTTTGTTTGGATAGTGTTTTACACTAGAGCTGGTGATTATGGTTTCCAATGGAAAATTAACAGACGGTGTGAACACCTGGCGAAGTGAATTTCGCACGATCAAGTTATGGTTTACAACGGGAGGGGCGTGTTGCCGTCACATTGTGTGGGTAATCATGATGTGGAGACGAGGACGCTGCTAATAATATGTTCTCATCGTATGGAGCGGCCTTCCAGCATATAACATGGGTAATTGTTGTGTGGTGGAGGACTTACTATGCGAAATGGTGAATATATGATAGAAAAGACAACTAACCATTGTTATGGGTATGGATTATTGACACATAACAGGGTTATGTTGTGAGAATGCGTGATCTAATATTATTAGCTTAGAATTGATAACAGCATGGAGATCATGCAGCATGGACACCTTGTTGTTGGCGTGTGTATGGGTTAATGACACACGACTACAGTTTGGTTACGATGAAGCATGGTTTCAACGAATTTCGTTCATATTTTCCGTTGAATGGATTTTGCTAGGCTTGGTTAAAACATGCAAGGTTTTGGTTCAATTGACATCATAACTACTTATATGGAGTGAGGTCAATTGTGATCACAACATTGCCTTGTTCATATTAAAGGTAATTATTTTTTTAATTTATGATAAATAATTCATGTATAGAGAGAACCACACATAATGTAAGGGTACGGTACAGTGTGCTGAGATAGAAGCAACTCCCCTGCGTGGATATAACAGTACACTGGGACGGTATCAAGGGATAGGTTAACCTCTACATGAATATGGAGGTACACTATAGACTGACTAAAGTGATTAGACTAAGAGGTTTGGGGTAACTCTCTTGGAACTGATCCGCTAAGGCAGTCGATATGATACTGAAATATGACCATTAGAGAGTTAAAGATCGATTTATAGATACTAAGCTATACAATTATATAGGATTGGTATCTTATTAACATATATAGGTAAATAAGAAGAGCATTATAGTGTTAGATAGGTAAGGAATATGAATAATGCCATTTAAAATTACAAAGAAAATATCTGATGTAGATTATCAAATCTTAAATCGGGATAAACCTAGGATTTACCACATTAATATGCTAAAACCTTATCACTCGAGACAGCATGACACGTCAGCTGATTTGGCTGAGCACGACATACACAATGCTGCTTTATGTTCAATAATAAATGAGCAAGCTGAAGATGTTATTCCACAAAGAATCCCTACACCTATTGTGGAAAACAAAAGTAGTTGGAAATCAGTTATCATAAACAAACAGTTATCGCAGACTGATTACGAAATAATTAGTAAAATGTTGGAAGAGTTTAGTGACAGTTTCTCAGACGCACCGGGTAAAACTTCTTACATTAAACATCACATACATTTAAACTCTCAAATACCAGTAAGAACTAAACCATATCCTATTCCATTGCATTACCAGGAAAGGGTGATTAAAGAAAATAAAGAGTTAGGACAAGCAGGCATTATTCGTAAATCTTCGCATTACTGCTCGCCTCTTGTGATTTTATAAAAAAAGAAAGATGGGAATCTTCTAATATGTGTTGACTATCGTAAGGTGAATGCACTTACGTTCCTCGATGCTGAACCAATGCCCCATATAGACGAACTAATAGCGGGCATGGCTAAGTCAACATGGTTTTCTAAATTAGATCTTACGAAAGGCTATTGGCAGATACTGATGGCGGAAGATTCGGCACACATCACTGCATTCGCAACACCATTGGGGTTGTACGAATTTTTGTATCTTCCTTTTGGTCTTCAGAACTTTCCTTCCTCTTTCACCCGTATGATGAGGATGCTACTTAGAGACATCACAGATATTTCTACATACATGGATGATATATGTATCCATACTATTGAGACATTACATCATGCGTACATTCTTAGACAGATCTTTTGTCGCATTCGGATGTTTGGCCTGACTGTGAAACCTAGCAAATCTGAAATTGCATTCCAAGAAATTCAATTATTAGGGCATAGAATTTCAAAAGGTTTTCTCTACACTGATCCAAATATTTTGACTAAGATTCTTGACATTAGTGCACCTAAAACCAAGAAAGAAGTCAGAACAATTCTGGGTCTTATCAATTATTATCAGAAGTTTATAAGAAATTTTACGGAAATGACTGCTAAGTTATCAGAATTACTTAAGAAAGAGCAGCCAAACAAAATCAAATGGTCGGAGGAACATGAAAAAATTCTGATGACTGTGGCTGACTTCTGAAATGCCACATAGTTAATAAAATGTTATTTAGGTAAGATTAGTCACCTATTGTTATTCATGTTTCAGATTAAGAAGAACTGTAAAAAAAATGGACATTTTAACGGTGCGGCATGAACATATACTTACGTCGTGTGGACATTGGCTTGTGCGGTATAGACACTATACGGGTGCAGCATGAACACTTGATGATACCATATTGACAGTCACGTGTGGTGGTATGAACATGGGTAGTTTGCCACATGGATATTCAATTATGGACATATTTTGTGTGTGCTACAGAAACAATCAACCTAATAGTATTGCAGAAACTGTTGAAGATAGTTATTTAGGTTAATGAATTACATTCTATAGGATATGTATCGGCAGCTCAACAGTTAGTGAGGACATTTCGAGTTAGCATGAACATTAGTTTACTTAATTAGTTATTTATAATTAAGTCAGATATATTATTTTTCATTAATAGAATGATTAGTATTTTAATTTCATGCATATATATTTATGTAGTGATGTAAAATATGAATTGTCGATATTCTTAGTTTGTGATATGGTGATATTGAGTTAACTTATTCGTATTATGAGTAGTATATAGAGTAGTATCTAATGCATATGGTATGTCTAATAAGAAATCATGTGTGTTGTTTCACGATGGAAGAATGAAGAGAGATGAATGAATGGAAACTATAACACACAAATATACAAAATAATATACTCGTACAGAAACAAAATAATACAGATTATAATACAGTTACTTTATATTCATACAATACACGGATATAACACGTTACATATATATTACACAGATATATACATTAGTTTGCCACCATCGACATGTTGGGTAAATACGGCGAATGATGGAAAGATATGTTGACTTAGTTTAAAGTCGACATAATACGTTTCTTGCGTCGACGGAAATAAGTTGCTTAGAGTGGCTCGTAAGGTCGTCGGGTATAAAACACAGGATTGTATTTTTTAGTTTAACTGTGGGTGCTCGGGGTTACAGAGGCCTGTGGTATTTTTTACAAAGGTCGGCATGTTAACGCGAGAACAGTCTCAAATATAATTTATGAGCTGGTGGTGTTTGAACCTTGCCTTTTTTACAAGTGGTCGGTCATGTTAACGCGAGAACAGACTCAAATATAATTTATGAGCTGGCGGTGATCGGAACTTGAGTTTTAATCCTGTGGTTGATATCCCCACGGTCTATGTTGCCTCAAGGTAGCACTCTGTATTCCAGAGATGATGGATTCGTGGTCGAGTACGACTTGGAGTAATTTACGTCGCCCCCATCATTCGTGTACATGTCGTAGGATAATGAAAGTGGGAAAATGTTTTACAAACATTTTCATTTGTGAAGGGGGTAAGCTGTCATATGCCATATGACAGACTGGTAGAGAGAAACTGATGAGCAATCGCATCAGGATATATAAATAGAATAGTAATAGAAATAAGCACAATGTGGCACTGGTAATAAACAAGATGTAATGTGCAGATGTTATTAACGTCCTTAAAGATATGGCGAGAACAGAGGACTTTGACGTCAGTGATTCCACATCGCTGTCCAGGATGAAAGACCTGGGAGTAAGAATCGGCACAGCCAGACGCGAGAGGTACATCGAGAAAACAAAGCGTCTCGTCAATCAACACAGAACTGGCACTATTAGCCACCGGACGCTGATGAATATGTTGGGGGGAGGATCTGAGCACCTATGGACATGTCCGGAGTGCAGCGAAGATACCCCAACTGATAACTGATAACTGATAACTGAAGTGCCACGTCATAGAGTTGCGTTGGATACAACGCAACGGCATTATTAGTACATGACTACGCCAGCGTTCATCTAGGTTAGACGTCCACTTCATCGCTCTACACTTGCAACACTCAACCGTTACTCCTTCACGCATGGACGTAGGCCACAGATACACTTTCAACTCACGTTCACTCATGGCCAGCTGCCGCAAGTGCTGCCTGCCGCACTGTTGGTACGGCTGTTCGCTCGTCGTTCTTGTGGGCACAACTCTGCGCCGATGTCGAGTCATCGTACCGCTACATCGCTCTGAATTGACGGCCGGGGGCCGTTGGCTCTGACACCACGATCGCAGGCGTTAAGAGTCACCTTTATGCAACACCAACATCAGGTATGAGTGATTCGTGAGCGCGGTACGGGAGCATGAGGCCGCATTGAGAGTCTGAAGACTGGAGATGGGAGAATGCTCATTACTGTCACTTGATGTCTCGCTAGTGACTAATACATGTCGTTGTTAAACTCACCTCAGGATGTTGTTGTCTCTTTTGCCTTCCTGTGATGTGTTGGGTGTGGGAGCAGACCTGCCGGGCTTGCCGTGATATCAATCAGCTGATTCTCTTGGATTATACCCGCGAGCCGTTGCCCAGAGCGCAAGATGATCGGGGATATCTCATTACTTAGTGGGGCCCCGATCACCATTCAAGCTTATTGCATCTTCGCCGCAGTGGGTGTACCACCATTATACCCCGCCATGTGACACCGATAAGCGTGGGCGGTCATGTTTCGCTATCTTACGCGAACACCAGAGTTGTGGATCAGCTCAGTGTTCTTGTCTCGACCATACCACGCGGTCAAGCCATCCAGGTATTTACTTCTCTGCCTTTCCCTTGTTCTCTTCCCCTTAATCTTTCCAGTTGTCACCAAGTTCTACAATGTATTTCTTCTCATAACGAGTCCAAAATATTATCATGGTGATATGACAGGAACAGATTGTGCCTAAATATACTGTTATAGTAAATGACGTTATTTTGAGGCAAATGCAGAAAGTCAGAGATCTGGGCACATGGATAACATCAGATGTAAGATGCATCACTGAGATAAAGAACAGAATAAGACAAGCAAATACTGCATTCTATCAAATGAACACCATGTGCAATACGTCATTGTCCTTAAAAGTTAGAAAAAGAGTTCTTAAATGTTACATAGAAACATTTTTAACCGGCTGCGAATCCTGGATAATTATTAAATAGAAGAAAAAATCTCTGAAAGCCTTAGAGATTTAGTTTTATTGAAGAATGCTGACAATTAATTGGATAACCAAAATGAGCAGTTTGGACATTTTGAGGGAAACTAAGTCGCAAAGACAACTTACCACAAACATCAGAACGAGGCAGTCATCGTCTTTTGTGAGAAGACAAACACTTTAACATATTTTGAAAGCGGAAAGATATGTGGAAAGACAGATAGAGGAAGAGAGCGTGAGAAGATTCTTGACAGTCTTGCGTCATGTCACGGAAGGGAGTAAACACACGAATTGATCCATGCCGTCGGAGATCGCAATTTGTGGAGAGGCATGATCACCCACGCCAGGAGACAAGGTACTGGATGATAGTTAGTAGGTAGGGCAGGCGTGTGATACTGACTACAACAGCCTTTTGTCAAAGAAACAAGCGTCACGCACCATTTCACTAATATGCCTTGATGGCAGGGAAACGAAGTACCTTTAGTTCTAGGAAACGTAACAACAGTTCATTGTTTATCTATTCAACCACATCTCATTTGTTTAATATGTTGTTACTTTTCATTGTTCTTTCTGCTCAACCAAGTTTCATTTTTATCTCTTCTAAAACATCTAATTGTTTATCGGTTCAACCATATCTCATTGTGGAGAGCAACCGTTCTGTTGATACATAATTGGAGGAGGCTGAAAGAAAGAAACAAGTACAGGAGCGGGATTTTAAACCCCAAACAACAGAGGCCAAATAGATGAAGTCAGAAAAGTTTTTAAGTGAAGTCAGTGGAGATATGACACTGGGAAATTTCTGGAGGCTGCATTGACCGATGAATAGGAAGGTGCACCCTGTACACATGGTACAATTTACGATGACAACAACCGACCTATGTCAACTCACAATGACAAGGGCGAAGCATTTCTTGCACGATTTCTAAAAACAGACGTCTTTTTCTTATCATTATTTCATCATCATCATCATCATTCTTTGATCGTCCGAAATGTTGTTTTAAACGTAATTGTGTTGTGCCTGATTACAGCAGAGCTTCTATATTTAAACCTTTCGGTCGACACATTCCACTTCTTCAGGCATTTGTTGGCCAGGTTACCTTTCCGTTCTCCAAACCAGACTGATCAGCAGGACAAGACTATTAGGGATAAGGTAAGAAAGGCCCGGTCACAGACCACTAGGAATGACTGCTATGAAGACATGATACAGGTATAGGATATTAGACGTGTGCTGAAGAGAACTAAGGACACAGCACCAGGCCCGGGTTAGGTACACGCATATGAAGAACATGAACAATGGTGACTTAAAGGATGTTTTTTTTTTTGTTTCAACATTAGCATGAAAATGGCAGAAATATTCCAGGATATGTTGCACAGCTACCTTGTCCCACTCCCAAAGCCAGACAATAATCACTCAAATCTAAATGGATATAGAACTATAACATTGCAATATAACTTTGGAAAAGTACTCGAGAAGATAGCAGGCAAGCTACGGCACCACTTGGAAAGATGTAAACTGCTCTCCAAAGGGCTTATGAGCGACCGGCCTGGGAAGGGCACCTGGACCAATGTGGGAACATTTGCATTCGATGTCTATGAGGGCTTCCAGAATAAACAAGAGACACTTGACCTGGAAGATGCTTACAACAGGGTCAGGTATGATCGTTTGGTAATACATTATTTTGGACATGGGAGTCTGCCATTGTATTGTCAAATGGATTGCGGCAGTACTTCATGAGCGTACAATCGCACATCGCATGGGTTTATGGTCTTCTGACCTTTTATTATTATACCTGGGCTGCCACAGGGCTCTGTCATGTACCGGGTGCTCTTTAATGTATACCCCGGCACAGTCGCAACAAGTGAGGTACCAGGAATTGGTAGAATCTTGACATTCGCAGATGATGTACTGGTGTACAGACAGGGAAGAGAAAGGCAAAGAATGGTTGAAGACCTACAGTCGGCAGTAAACAGGGTGGCGGAGTGGTGCACCGACTCAGGGCCATAATAAAACCAGACACGGCATCGGTTGTGTGGTATTGCCTGGATAACCGAATAGTGAAGGAGATACCCCATGCATTATATTGAATGGATATCCTCACAGTAGAGAGTAAATTTAAGTACTTTGGGATCACATACGACGGATGTATGTCTTTAATTATCATGTGGAGGATTTAGTGAAGGCTGGAAAGGGATTTAATGCACCGAGGTCGATGGCCACCATGGTATAGCAGAGGATGTTTTACGTACTCTTTCAGCAGTTAATAATAATTTCAGTCATTGATTATGAGGGGCTGCTGACAGTATCATAGAGCCAGCATGAAAGATTGGAGCACATACATAATGCGGCCAAATGGGTAATTATGGGGTCACAAAGGATACACCAATTATATGCATAAGGCATATCCATGCACTACCAACAATTGAGGACATGCACAGCGTCTTTCAAGCCAAATGGTACATGAAACTCGTTGCAGACAGGGAGCACATCTTCCATGAAGCCATGGGTATGATCAAAGGTCATAGACTGAGAAGAGGCAGGTCTTGTGGCACATGCAGTAATATCTATCAGAGCGATAGAGAACATTAATCATGCAAAAGAGTGAGTAAAAGTACCGGAAAACATATCGGATTGGCACACTAGGTCGTAAGTGCAGAACATAGACAGCAGACCGGACAGAGTTTGAGATGAAACAACTGATCCGAGGCAACACATATCAAGGTGAGATAGTGATCTTCTACGATTGGTCAGTGGTGAGAAACAGATGTAGTGGCTGGTGTTTCATTGCGAAGTCTAATGGACGATGCTTGAAAAAGGAGAAGCTGGCATAAGCGACTACAACCTCCAACATGAGAATGGAGATGGAAGCAGTAACAGCAGCCGTCCAATGGTTGAAGGAGACCGCTGCAACACATATTTTATTCATTACGGACTCACAGAATATGCTTAATAAGGTGGAGAAAGGAATGTTTTATGTAGAATGGCTGGCCTCGCTTAAGAGGTCACAGATTGGGAGAACTGTATGGAATTTTTGTCTTGGCCATGCGGTGGTGCGGGTGAATGATCAGGCTGATAGGCTGGCAGGGATTGCACCTCTCGGCTATAGATTACCTATGGAAACGGGAGAGGTGGTTGGGCGCCTGTGGGACCAGGTGTAGTAAGTGGGGGAACAGACTGAGAACCCGTAATGTAGAGAGAAAGATGTGCCGGGAGATCGGCGGGTTGCTGGACGAATCTCAAAACTGACAAGAAAGACAAAGAGAAATTGCAATTAGAAGAGAGTTTGAACTATTAGTAGTATGAATCTTCGTTGACTGTGAACAAGCGGACGGAGGGCATGTGGGAATGTCTTGAGTTCAGTGATGTCGTTTTATAGTTCGACTCAACTGAACTCATTATTTATCACTTTTACCACATTTCATTGTTAATGTTTAAATCACATCTGATTGATATATGTTCAACCACATTTCAATGTTTATGTTCAACCACATTTCATTGTTTATGTTCAACCACATTTTATTGTTTCTATTCAATGACATTTTATTGTTGATCTCTTCAGTATCTTTTCATCGTTTATCTGTCTTTCAGCTGTTAACTCTGTCCCGAAGAATGCCAACCATCACTGAAAACTGTGCACTGAAAAACAATACACCTCAGGTATATTTTCACATGATCCTTTGTGTTGCGTGATGAAATAACTGCTGCTGCGCTGCAGAATGACCTTCATAAAATGTATGAGAAAGATAGATGGCCCATTGATTTGATCCGGCCTTACAGGACTTGGAGCACTGGTTTTAATTCATCTGATAGGTATGAGCCTGGTCCATGGCTAAGAGATTGCGGACGCCATACCCGCATTCGAAACACAGATGTGGGCGATTTGACAGCATAACGCCTTACGTCGCTTTTTAAAAATGAAATGGTATGGGTGCCAGTCGTACAGTAAGCAATGGCAAACTACTGAACGTAAACTTGTCCAGGAATCACTAACATCCAAAAAATGATGTTGTTGACTGCTACGTCCTGTAAAGGATATGCAAGAACTTTTGACAAGATCAACCATTCTGTAAACAAAAAAACAAAGGTGCCTGGCATGGATTTTCCCCCGTCTTTATCATGAGGTAGAGAGAGAATAGCTGCTGGAATGAAAGGTGCGTGTTTCAACCCACTGGTTTGTGTACAGACTACATGAAAACAATAAACGTTACACATGCAACACGATTTCCAACATCTATGACCCTGAAAATGTGTACGCGTTGAGGCAGTATGGATATGTGCTTGAAATGTTACGACTATCTGAAAACGACCGCCAGTGAGCATTGGTATGTTAGAGACCGGTATGAGCTTACGAGCCATTACCAGTAGAATGAATTACCACCACAGCACAATATTGTACGTCTCAATAAACCCGGGAGCCCGGGATAAACTAGTGACCAACTACGAGTTACTACCCCTGTGCAAGATCGTCATATTGTGCTGAGTCACCTAAGGAATCGTTTTCTCTCTGCAAGACAAACAGCAACAGCGATTGTGGGTAGACGTGGGCAAGTCTCTCGAATGACAGTCATACGAGGACTCATAGATTCAGGCCTTACTGAAAGACGTCCTTATGTTTTGGCAAACTTGACTCAAGACATCGTCAGCAGCGCCTGCCACGGGCAGAGCAACATGTCAGATGAACTAGATGAAGTGGAATACTGTCTTATTCACAGACCAGAGCAGATTCAACCTATCCTTTGCTGATGGGCATATGCTCTTACACGTGAATGGGATTTGATTCAGTGGAATTTCCTTCAGAGACTTTTGAGTTCTATGCGGAGCCGCTGCCAAGCATGTTTGCAAGCACACGGTGGACATACCAGATGCTGAGGCTAGTGTGAACGAATTTTTTGATTTGTTGAATTTTTGGTTTTCTGCCTTGCCTGCACAGAATGCAATTAATGTCACAACAATCAAATGTACAAAGTAACGGCTAGCATGGATTCATAGTCCTCTAAAAGTACAGGAGATTTTTCGCCATCATAGACCATACATAGTCAAGTTTGACTATCTGTCAATAATTGAATTTGGCATGGATTCTAAATTGGGCGAATAATCCCAGCTTTGTCATAAATTACGTTAGGGCTGACACTGGCGTTGTAGTGCGTACGGTTTTAAATCCCCGGCGCTCCCAATCCAAGCAAGCAAACTCGGGACAAATGTGTCTTTTAGGATGAATAATGACAATGTCACTGGGTACACACGTACACAGCTGGAAATGGCTCATAGGAAAGTATCTGGTCTTGTTATCGACATGGGGTGGGAAGTAGTTTAGATGCTAGAATTACATATATGAAAAACCACTAGGCAGGGCAAGTTTTTTCCCTGACAATCTTCCCTCCCTGGTTAATATAACGACAACCCCCATCAAGTACTTAAGTCAACATGTAAGCATACACAACTACGTATATTTGAAAACACTAAGACAGAACTATGAGTTTAACTACCACTGAAGTGATTGTAAACATTAAAATGATTTTATATCAACGTATAAATACGCCAAAGTAAGTAATTTAAAATGTTACTTGTATGACAGGACGTCATGCTTCTTCAGCTTCCGTTTCAGAGAACCAAGAGAATTCCTCCAGGAAACAATGAAAAGATACCCGAAGTCCAACAATATCCTGTTGGAGGTTTCTTGC
The DNA here is from genome assembly GCA_963921405.1 of Cepaea hortensis. Taxonomy (NCBI): domain Eukaryota; kingdom Metazoa; phylum Mollusca; class Gastropoda; order Stylommatophora; family Helicidae; genus Cepaea; species Cepaea hortensis. The sequence goes on along the minus strand of OY992878.1, from coordinate 97,353,772 downwards.
CTTTCGTCTCTCAGCTAATTAATTAATATCTAATGTGTGTCTTATTGAACTACATGACACGACAAGAAAACACTCAATGGAGGAAATGAACTCTTTTCCTAATTTATTAAACATGAACATGATTTATGGTCATTCAATACATAAACACATCAATTCCATTCAGAAAATGATATTATGTATATCTATATGTTCATATAATCACCAAATACAATTCAAGTTATTACATTGGGATATGCAGTGTCTGAAACTGATTGTAAATATATTGTTTTACTTCAGGGTGACTGGATCCCTGCTGCAATCAATTCCTGAGCTTGTGTTGATTAAGTCCTCCTAATGACTGTTACTTTTAATCCTGGATATAGAATAGTGTTTGTGTTTCACTACACTCCAGTGCAATTATGGGTACTCTAAGTTACCTTTCCTACTGGGCTAAGGAAACTGCTTGCAGATGGTTACTTGATGGAATAATGTTCTGCATCACTCTGTCCAGGTACTTCACTCAAAAAAGAAAAAGTCTGGCCTGGATCTAGATGGATCTAATAAGTACCTGAAATTCCAGCATCAAACATAAATCAACTAAATTATTCATTAGTGTATGATTTATCACTAAAATTTTCTCCTCTGATAGGCAAGACATTAAACTTCAAATTGTCTACTATCTGGAGATTGATTGATTTATCATATTCATTCTCAGTAAGTCACTTCTCCTCACTCTCTCCACAATCACTCATCAGAAATCACAGCCATACTGGCATGGATGAAAATTACGCATACTGATTTGTCTCACAAATGATAAATTCACATATTCAATATCCATGAAATCACAATGTAATCACCACATGAATCAGTCATCATAACTCATAATCAAAACTTGAATGGGTGATCATTAGGCATGCTTATGTGACTTACACATGATAAGTTCACATCTTTAATATTAATGAAATCACACTGGACTGACCACATGAATGCTTCCACCGAATACACAAGATTACGATACACATCGAGAATTATTCAACATACCTTGTGCTCGTGTACTGTTTCTCTTACATATTACACTAAGTCTTATAAATGTGATTGCACATATAAAATAGTTCCTTACAACTGAAGAAAGTCTTATAAATCCTAAGTTAATCACAAACTCCTAAATCACTGTTGATTTAGCTTACCTGCTAACGGGGTGAAATGTACAACCTAGGTTTAATGCTTTTACATTCATAGAATCTACATAACTAGAAGAAAATACCTCCACAATGGTTTTACCTCGTGCAGTTTATCTATGAAATCCGATATCTGAATAAAGTGTTTTAGTCTCTCTGGAATTAAGTTCTTAAGGACTAACCACGTCGTTACAACACGTCACTTACCAAATTTAGGGAAAGGATCACGACTAACGTAATATATATTATAATATTCTTACCTTCACATTCTTACCTTTGCCGCTTGTTGTAAACTGGAGGGGTAGTGCGGGCAATTTAAAAACAGCGCTGTCACGGTTTGCAAGAATTATACCACAGATATAATAACCGCAATATCATAAGGGGGACATAATAACCACAATATCACAATGGAGATATAATAATAACAATATCACAAGGGGGATAAAATAACCACAATATTACAAGGGGGATATAATAACCTTAATATCCCAAAGCGGATATAATAACCACAATATCACAAGGGGGATATATAACCACAATATCACACGTGTATTACTCTCACTGGATAGACAATTGCGCACCTTCTACAACGTGTCTAGTACGAGGGGAAGTCAATAAGTAAGTCACAAATGGCTGTAGAAAAATAACTAAATATGATAACAACTAGCAACCAGTTTATTTTTTTTTTACATACATTAACCTCTATTTCGCAACATAATATCCACCAACATTGATGCACTTATCCAATTGTTTTATCAGTCCTTCCAAACGGGCTGCATAGAACTGCGTGCTCTGTTTTCTAAACCACATTTTCACTTCATATTCAACTTCGGCGTCATTCGCGAAATGTCTCCCGCCAAAGTGGGTTTTCAGTGGACCATAAACGTGGAAATCGCTAGGGGTTAAGTCGGAGCTCTAAGGTGGATGTTCCAGAATTTTCTACCTTAGTTGGTTAATTTTCTTCTGAGTTAATCGAGCCGCATGTGGTCTGGCATTGTAATGAAGAAGCAACACTCCTCTAGTCAGTAGTCCTGGACGTTTTCTTTGAAATGCATCATGAAGCATCGATAGAACATCACAGTGCGATTCAAAATTCACATGGTCACCTTTCTTCTTGAAATTGGTTTAAAGCATTTCTTTACAATCCCAGAACACTGTCAGCATAACGTTTCTTGCTGATGGCGTAACCTTGAATTTTTGGACACAAGGTCAAGTAGGATGATTTTATTAGTTAGTCGAGGTTCCAACTTCACGGCAACGGGTCGACCCCATTATGCTTCATTCCCGTGCCAGCGAATATCACACAAAATGCCCCCCCCCCCCCCCACTGTCCAATGTGAAAGTGGAATAGACAGTGGTCTCGGCAATCCAAGAAGCCCGCACAGGTACCTGTGCATAATGCCGCCGTCAGAATGCTAATACAAAATTCATCCACACTCGCCACAGTTCATCGTCGATGGACTAAGGACTCGGCAGTCACCAGAAAGACCTCATTGATCCGAGTTTCCTCACATGGCTCGCTCTCTTACCGCAAGGCGACCCGCCGAAATTTTCGCATAAATCACAAACTCCGCAGCTTCAGATCCGACTCCCAGGAGTCTCCCGAAAAATGCGCTCATCAACCGATGTTTCCATTGCACTGAAGAACGATTTGATTCGGGCTGGTAGTCAGCATAAACAGGAAGCATTTCCTTATGAATGGCCTTTACAGGCAGTCCTTTTGCCCACACAAAAAATGCACAACAGCACGTTGCTACTTTGGTTGTACACTCCGTAAGTACAGTTGCCATTTTGTTTATGCGCTGTGCATGAGACACCTAGCACCACCTGACAAACGGGAATATAAAGTTCGATGTTGCTGTCACCTAATGACACCTGTAGAAAACATAAACTACATTTACCTGCCATCCCACAGAACTGTTTGACTTACTTATTGACTCGCCCTCGTATAATCAGACTTAACGTTAGACGTTCTATCATACATGACCGTAGGACTAGTACACAACCTTTTATCAAGAATGAAAATTAGTAGCGTACCTATTGTGACAAAATGGATTAGATTCCGTCTATCCTCTGCTTTATTTCCCTTTGGTCGGAATAAGACGGGTTGGTCTCCCTTGAAATTGGGACCATAGCTAGGAGAATCCCCAGATAAATTAGTCTCTGACGTCATAGTTGGGTAAGTTTTAGAGGAATGTAGATCCTCCTAGAACGGAATAGGCGATGTGCGTACGTGATGTTCGCGCTATCACGTTGAACCACAATTACATGGGGAATCCGTGATTCTGAATTTCTCCGGGATCCATGGGATTCTCAAGACACGAGAACTAATTGTGAGGGCGCACTTAGCTCTCCGACATCAGTCGTCAGTCGGACATCGTCGAACGTGGCCGCAGTTACTTACTGCTAGAGTTGATGTCTGTTGTCGTGGTCAGAGCGAGACATATGCAGTGAAGGGATGTGATCCCGATATTAAAGGTAATGAAGTACTACGTTATCAAGTAATCGTTATCATTAATTAAAACGCCGACAGTCGAAATACTTTTAATCACCGACCGAAATAATTGTCTCCGCGAAGCACATAAAGTGTCCGCCGTATGTCTGCATTTCTAATTAGCAGTTATCGATCGGCTAGGAATATTTAGGTCAGATGTATTTGGTACCTACAGGTTGTGTGTGTTAACCAACAGGCCTGTGTAATTTGTTCCATCTGTTAGATGTGTAAATCTGATGTTAGTGGAGCTGTTAGAATTTAATGATGGCAGATTACAAGTATATGCATTATTAGTAAATTGTACGATGATGTTATCACTGCTATATGTAAGTAGATTTGGGTAATTTACCAACATTGAGGCAAGTGTGTTAATTATCTTGTTGAGTAAACACATTCTTAGGATGATGAGGCATGTTGACACTAGTTACATCGTGTAAGGCTTAAGGCAGTCATAGTGATAAGCTATTAGCTTTAGCTAGCCAGCAATGGGTTGTTTGCTTAGCTAGTAAGTGCTATAATGTAGGCCTTATGTAAGTGGTGTGTATTAATTCCTGGACTCAAGGTGATTGTATTTCCATTGGGATAGGAAGGTAAGTATTTGCTATGTTAGGTAACTAGTGCTATTCCACCTCTATATAGAAATGTTTTGTATGTACATGATAGAGGTAGTTAGGAATTGCTTGTGGATTTCTGATGTCACTGCTTGTTTATATGCCCGGCCGCCGGAGTGACTAGGCGGGCCCAATCGAGCGTATGTATGCCCGACCGACTGGTTATTTGGCCTGCCGGATCGACTGATTATTAGGTTTGTCCGACCCACTTTTATGTTGCTTGTCCGACCAAGGCGATTTTGCGTAACCGAGCGTTGAATTAACATACCCGACCGAGAGCGATGCGGCGCTCTGTAAGCGAGGCCGTTGCGTTGATGAAGATCCGAACTAGGTACAGAATATGGTCTGTCTCTACTGTTCTTCTCTTCGATAAACCTGATTCTGTTAGTGGAGTAACTTCTTCACTGGAGTGAGGAAGTAGTAGTGACCGAGGTGCTAATTGGACAGGATCTGTGGGACTGGAGATTGAGGGGAGGAGGGGCTGGAGGCCACTCTAAAAGAGATGACGTGACCTAACTCGCCACGGGACAAAGGGGATCTTGGCCCACAGCAGCTGTGGGAAAGTGTTCTATGTGGATGGCCACCATAGCTGTGCTAGACCGGCACAGACTTGACCGACAGGGGTGAAGGTCAATTAATAAAGGGTCAAACCATGTTCTGGGACGGAGATCCCAGAACAGAAGCTATGGCTGTGTTATGAGTTTGTTAGTTAAGTTTAACAATTCATGATTTATAATTTGTTGCTACTATATTAATGAATTATAAGGTATATAATTTATTAATGGTATATAGTAATTAATGAGTTATGTTTAATTAATTGATCAATGGGTAAAGTGATTGATTAATTGTTGAGTTATGTATGTGGGGAAGATATGTCCGGCTGGGCACCTCCTAGATAATGTAACCGTTACACTGAAAGATAAGTAGGTGTATTGTAGGGTTGTGGTTGGTGATGAAACAGGAGTGGATTAACCCCACGTAGCGGATATTTTGACAGAGACGCTGGTGCTATCGGGCTATCTGTGGCCCAGACGAGTTACTTGAATATACACTTGTGTACTATTGCTTTCTCTTACACTCTCATGCCTGTACATTGTAGTGACGAGGTGATCTATGATGATGATGATCAAATGTATAACATATATGTGATATGTATATTACTCTGAGGCATGAGTCATTGTTGAGATGCAGTGTAGTCCTTGTTGTAGTTGAGTACTCACACCACCCTCCATGTTTCAGGATCTGTTATATATATATATATATATATATATATATATATATATATATATATATATATATATATATATATATATATATATATATACGATGGGGATTCATGAGTTGGACCATGAACTCAACGGGACCTGCTCGTTCCAGTGCCAATCAAGATGAGGTTTGAGGCATTACTGGGAGCGGCCATCTGAATTTGCCAAAGTCAACACTTGAAAGAACTGAGTTGAGAATAGCTCGGTAGATCTACGCTAAGACCGCCGCAACGAGTCCGACGAAGATAAAGTCAACCGATCCAGGCAGGGTCCAAGACTGAAGCGTCAATTGATTCCCGCCAGTAAGGTACTGGTACAGTTCTAACTCAGGGAAGTCCTTGGTACTTTCAAGGCAATTAATTTCAGTTGTGTTGGATGAGTGATCTCTGTTTACCAGTCACAATGGCCTGTTTATTATGCTTCCGGCCCGGCTGGGTCGTCATGGGACACATTGTATAACTTCATGTTTACTATGGTGTGAATCTACAGTTGTGAACCGTACTGAAGCCGAAACATGGTCAAGTGACCTAACACAGTGATTGCCGAGTCTAGTAAACACCGGAGTGACATTCTTGTTGGGGTAGGGATCTATCCAATTCCTAGGTGGACAAAGACATTGTAGGCTGTGAAGGTAGTTGATACCTATAGAACTGTTTACGATAGTGACATGTGAATATGATTGAGTTCGTACATTCAGCTGTTGGATCATGCAATTGTGACATTGTGGTAATATGGAGCCAGCGTTCCAGTTATAGGTTGCTGATAAGTGTTTCACATTAACGTGAGAGACACAAGAGCAACCCGGCTCTTATATATTAGTGTACAGTGCTACAGTACTGTTCTTTAGTTGGGGACAGCTAGGATTCTAGGGTCGACACAGACGTCATCAGCGGAGTGGAACTTGTGATTTATTACGTCATCGAGGGATGATCCTCGAACTTTGAAGTGTCTATCAGGCATTGGTCCTACGCCTGACCAGTCCGAGATCTTGCTCACAGTGGGAGGAGAGAACTTTGGAAGGGTTTATGCCTTGAAGTTCCTTTACACTGGAGGTTCCTCGGGTGAGTCGTTAACTACGACGGGACAACCTCACGAACTGAAGTCACATGCTCTGTGATGAAGACAGATCATCAGGAGATCTTCTCGTGTACATGGTGTCTTCTATCCAGGAGCCACCCTTCTCTGAGTTACAGTTGACGTATTTAGAAATTAAATTTTGCTTTGTTAGTCATGGCTTTGCGTATTAGTATGACTGTTGTCTTGTCCGAGCCCCCTGTGGGAAGGAATCCATAAGTCGGGAGGGGAAGGTCAGCTGCCCCGACTTGTGTGGGTCCTTGTAGATGTAAAGTTCTATTGGGGTGGTCGGAGCAAAGGCTGGGGATATTAACTATAGTAACATACCTGTCCAAGCCCACGGGGGTCTTGTTACACCTATGACCCGCAGACTACACAAGTCAACCTCAACTCCACGTGGTATAGACCAGGAAACTATGACCGCAAGGTCATGGGCTAGCAGGGCTATTGCTCGCCATGGGGGACGGACTCCCTGTGGTCAGATGTTTGTCCTAAACCTGCGACTGGCCTAGCAAGTAGGCAGGGGATCTTCATAATGCTCGTAAAAAAAAACTAAGAAGTATAAACAGACTGACTATAGAAGAAGAACCATCTGCAAATTACACCATTAGAGAACCGTTGTTTGCGGACGACCAAGCACTAATAGCAAAATCAGAAGTTGAAATACAAGATAACATGAATAGTCTAAAGTCTAAACGAAATGTGCATGGAACATAACATGACAATTAGCACAAGTAAAAAAGAGGTAATGACTATAACTAAAGAAGACAAAAGAAAAAAAAAACAATTCACCCAAACGAACATCCCTTGAAACAGGTAAAGAGTTTCAGGTACCTAGGAAGTTTAATATCATGAAATGACGAATCAGAAGACGAGATGGAAAATAGATGCAATAAGGCAGATCAACTCATTGGACAATCGGCGCCAATGCTAAAGAACAAACATGTGTCAATAATTACTAAGAAAGCACTCTACAACACAATCTTCATACCAACTCTATGCTAACACCTGAACAATGAGAGAAAAATAAAAAATAAAAATCACAACAACAGAAATGAGATTCCGGAGAAGAATATTCAATGTATCAAGAAGATATAAGATCATAAATGAAGAAATCAGGACTAATGTTGGGGTTATAGCAGCGTTAGATTTTATTAGAAGGCAGCAAGTCAAATGGTTTGGTCATACAAGTAGGTTACCAACTGTGACATAACGTCCTTCATCGTTGTTACAGTGCGTCAACTATTGCACACCAACCAGAGAAAACACTGCACTTGAACGCATCAGAAACACACCACGCCACTTGACACTAGAGATGGACACATGTCAGATTATATTTAGATGAAAGAATCCTCACTATCTATGACCATTGGAGGAGGCCAGTCACGTGATCTTGGGTCGACCCGTCCACCGCGTCCAACTTTTTGAATTTGCGCATTTTTCGATACAAGATACAGGCAGACGGTCCAGTCGCTTGAGTGGTTGCCGAATTTTCCAATTATAATGTGTAGTTGGTTCTGAACCGAGGTAAGCTCATCAGTCTACATAATGTCCAGAAGTGTACAGTTGAGGTATCCAGTGTTTGTGCGTCATTTAAAGTGTATTATTAATAATATAAAAACTCTGGCGTGTCAACTTGCAAGCCGCCACTTCTGGCTGAACTGCGCCATTCTCCGGCCAATCTGATGCGATCACCTTTTTTCTTACAAATACTCGCTCGGAAGTGATTTTTTAATTCTGATGTCGTTAATGTGTGCATATTACAACATACCATCATAGGAAACTGTAGGAGGTGCAATTCTGAATGCACTCTTATTCATTTCATCAAAATTGCCTATTAAACTATCTGCTATCTATAAGAAAGTTTGTGCATGAATCACTGCCTCACTTGAAACCTACATGTTTTTGCCTGTACGCCATCTGGAGAAAGAGAGAGGAGTTTCTAACTTTCCACCCTCCTTTCCAAGCTGAGTCAACATGGTTTGATGTGGTATAGTTGTATATATGTGACAGACTTTGCACTTAGACACAGCACCAATTAACTGCAGTGCCTAGTAAGTTTACGCTTCACAAATTGTCATTTGTGACAGATGTACTTAAACGATCTGTCCTGACCTGAGGAGACTCAAACCTCTGTCTGTAACCAACTGTTGATAGCCAACAGAATGGCACACTGACTCCAGAAAAAGAATAAGATGAAGAATTAGTGGAAGAGGCATAACTACATGTAAACCTCTCACACTGATGCACATTGATTGTTCTCATGATTTTGTATGATTTGCAGTTTGTAACAGTACACATAAAAGTTTTCTTTATGTAATTCATGAACAAGAATCAATGCTATGTGAGTTATACTCATATGTAAATGCTAAAGACTGGAGGGGAAGTTGTTCGAATCTATTAGAACCCCAGTCAACAGAAGTGAACACAACACAACACAACAAAAGATAGTCAGAGGTGAGTTGAGAGAAGAAGAAGAAACACCAGTTGCTTAACATGAAAGGCTCAGGAACAATTACACACAACATGCATAGTTAGACTGAATGGATGAAGATGTAGTATTTGTATGTCATTTATTAATGCCATCCTATCATCATCATTTCTGGTCCTATCAGCTTGGCTTGATTTGCTCATGAAACAACATATCATCAGTCTTGTCAATGCTTGTTTGCAAACATCTCAATGAAAACCCAGGTACACTGAGAACACATGCATACAGCAGGACCAGATGATAGCAACATGCATACAGTGTGATAACCCCTGACATTCAGAGTTATAGTGTTTTGTTTGTTTGTTGCCTCAATATAAAATTAAATATCTCAGTAACCAATTGAGGGAAAATGATGAGATTTAGTATATAACCTTATAATTATGTCCACCCAACAAAAATATTTTTGTTCTGGAGATTGTACAGCAGATTTCAATGTTTGGTTATACGCGGTATATATTTTATTCCCCCCCCCCCCCCGCATTCATTCCATCATTTTAAGAGTATTACCGTTTCAACAAGACACACCCCCAAATTTTTGAAATTTGTCTGCGCGGTTTTGCTTTTGGCAGGCTGAGGGAATTTATATGGGGTAGGTTCAGAGGTGTCGTCAAACTGTGGGTTCTTTCATGAAACGTGATTATATAAATAAACTAGCTGGCTCGGCCCGGCTCCTGGCGGGGATCTATCTATCTATCTGTCTGTCTGTCTGTCTGTCTGTCTGTCTGTCTGTCTGTCTGTCTGTCTGTCTATCTAATCTACCTATCTGCCGGCCGGCCGGCTCACCGACCGACCGACCCACCGACCGACCGATCCACTGACTCACCCACCCACCCACCCAGTCAGCCAGCCAGCCATCCACCCACCCACCTTTCTGCCTACCTACCTACCTACCTACCTACCTTTCTGTCTGTCTGTCTATCTATCTGTCTGTCTGTCTGTCTGTCCACGCTATTAAATATTGATAAAAGTTACTGGAAAAAACGTCAGGACCATGTGTTGAAAGAGGTGGAGGACTATTGGAGAAAGGATGGATTGACTTTTATGCAACCGAGAGCAATCATCAATCTACTGGAATCGTCCGACACAGATTAAGGTATGAGCAGATCGCAGACCTTAATCTACGTACACTCTTACTGGGATATTTTGCTCCAACTATTCAGACGAATTGCAGGCCCTAAACATTACAGCAACAGCATCAGCTGAAGAAACAAGAAGGAAATTAAAAATAAGGTAAGAAATATATTCCTTCTACTTTCCTGTTAATTTAGAAATTATTTACCCCGTGCCTCTGTAAATTCTCTGTCTTTACTAATATTACACATTGCACCCCTCTCGGGATTCTCCGTGGTGAAGTGGTCAAGCCGTCTGACTCGGGCTCCGAAGGTTGTATGTTCGATTCCGGGCCGCGTCCTTCATTTCACGAGTGCATTTTTTCGGAGACTCCCGAGGGTCGTCGCTGCGGAAAGAAACTGAGCCATATGGGATAAACACCCGGTGCAATGCAGCCTACCCTGTCGATTTTAAGCTAATTCTTTCATTGCACCCACTCTCATACGAATCCGGATACGCCTTTGTGTGTCAACAGAATTGACATGTCTCACATTACCGTAAAAATAACTTCGTTAACGAGAAATCACTAGTTGTTCAGCAAAAGATCAAAGGAATGTCGCCGCTTTTAATGATTTAAGTTGTTTTTGGACCTATCAAAGATATATTCCTTGGGTGGGGGTAAATATAAGACGGCTGGAAAAATTTCCTAACGATGCAACAGACAGTTTTCAAAATAATTGATCGTGAATGACGGCATTCGTTTGTGGACATACTATAACACAACACCAGCTAGGAGGGGGGGGGGGGGAGGTATAGTTCCTACTCTCATGCTGTTAGGTTTCTTCCTTCCTTATCATCCTCCCTGTACTGTCCTTTTTTCATCCTTAACTATCACTACAAAACAACAAGTTAGTTCATATGTACATACATATGCGGTCTCTGTGGCTGAAGGGCTTGCGAACGCGGTTTGTGAGCCCGTATACCCGGGTTCGAAACACGGCGGTGCTGGTTTTTTCGAAAATGGTATAGAGGCCGGTCGTTCAGAAAGCAATGGCAAACTACTGAACGTAACACTTGCCTAGTACATCAACAGCAGCTGAAAATGCTGGTGTTGACTGCAACGTCCCGTAAGGGATACGCAACACAATTTAGAATGCTTATCTAAACACAGTGGTGCAACCTGGTGGAATTGTAGAAGAGAAGATGTTCCCAAAACGTTTAAGGGTGTGAGGCGACTCCGGCATCTACCAGAGTAAGAGCAGCCTTCATCTTGACCGAACTGGCAGGTCATGAAGCGGATCCACTAACCCATGGACCCAGGCTACAGCTCAGTCTCATTGCTCCAGGTGACATGTTCTACCGATATAAATATCTACACAGAAGCAGAAGAGGCCAAACAAACTAGGCCACACACACACTTTTGTCTTTTTTTCAGGAAGATCCACTGATTCATTCCACAGCTAACAGACAGTAGTTATACACATATAGATTGGTTGTGTACTTGGAAAAGGGGAGGGCATATATTCATGCATTTTCATGTTTAATGATGTTGTCACAATCTAACATGTTTGTGAACTGATTTTAATTATGTTCCTTTGAACCAAGTACAGGTTTTTTACAACTAATAAACCCATTAACACTAGATACTTCTCTATTTTATTTAAAGTTCACTTGTTTGTGTAAGATTGTTCATTAACAAGTTATTGTTGTTGTTTGTGGATAAATTAAAGAAATAATTATCACAAAAACTAGAATGAGAATTAACGTAAGAGAAGGGATGACATCTGCTGAGAAATAGATGAACATGTCTCCAGATCTATCCACGGTCCATATTATTCTTTCACTGAATCCTTTATCATTTCTGATGACGTCATTCCAGACTGATTACAATTTCACACTCTAGAGGGAGCTTAAGAGCTATTGGGATTCTTATGTGAGAGAAATATGTTTATAATGTGCTTCTATCTTCCACGGGACTAGCCTAGGCCAACCCGAGCTTAATGGTCAATGTTCTTATTCTTGACTATTACACATTAGAGAGGAATGGGGCCCAACTTCTATGAACACTAGAAAACGGATAATGCACAACGTGATTGTCATTTCAATCGCAACATATGACACCAACCAACAGTATACCACAACAAGCAATGATGTACAGAACAGATAGAAGCAGAGCGAACGAACGAAAATCTTTATTTTTAAAGGGTTAAGAATTGGGCACGCAGGCCCGTCTGACATTCCGCCCTTCTCTTCTATTTCCTCTCATACATTCTTTCATTCAACATCTCTTATGAATAAGAAAGAAGAGGCCGACCACGTAAACCATGGACTGCAGAGTCCATGGTAATATCGATACATGAAGCCCATAAGCGGGCACTCTCCCACTGTTTATACGTCACCTCGACACCGCAAGGTACAAAAGAAACATGATCAGATGAGATGAGACGCATAGACAATCATACATGATACTTTGATTGGGTCACATGACGCTTAGACAATCATATATGATCCTTTGACTGGGACACGTGACTTATAGTCAGTCACACATGGGACAGAGAGAGTCATGGAATATCAATGAGGAAAAATCACTCAACCTCCAAGGAGATCGAGAGAGAAACGCTTTTAATGCAGAGACACGATAACTGAAGATTTGGTCATCGCTGAAATGAGCAACAAACGACAGAAACTTAAGCGAAGCACGATAAGCAGGCCTCGGAATCATCCCTAGGGCCAAGCAACATGATGATAATAATGATGATAGTCTGGGGTTATTATTACTGTAACTAAACTGCTAGCCCATTGATTTCAGGACTATTGTCAACCACAACCACCGACATAATCCACCCAGCAGCTAGCTCCTGCATCACTTGGGTGTCGCATGCGCGGCATCAGACGCGAGGTAATTGCTCACAGTCTCCATACTGTATGCTTTGTCACTTCTAGACAGGAGGAGAGTATCACTTTCCTGCGTGGAGCTGAGCTTGGAGTTGTCGTCAGGTCTCGGCCATATTTGCTGCGCATCCCTCTCTCTCTGGTGATTATTTCTAACGGTTCGTCGTCAAACGATTTTTTCATTAGCATACCGTCTGTACTGAACTGCCGCCGCTAACTCAAAAAGCCAGGATTAATGGAGTCTTGTTGGAAATTCACAAATGTGGTGCACACCTGTAAACTGAGGGAGGTAAGTGGCAACCAGAAGTTATCATGGGCGATTACTCATGTACATTTTCTGTGACCTAGATTGGAGTCAGCGTAGTCATATTTGAAGTACATCAGTGCCGACTGTCGTGACAATGCTGTACTGAACAGGTGTGTTCGTGTTTACCAAATTAGCAGATAGCTTCTATGGCTACAGAATTGTTAAATTAAAAACGTAACATCTAGTGACTTGTAGCCAGACTGCTCTCAGTGGCTATTTAACAGAACATTGCTAGTTTCCAACGGTGTGTACAAGACTTCTCAGACGGCATTAAGTGTGTCTTAGTATATTTTCGTTTTGGTTTTATTATTATTACTTTGTTCATATATTCTGTCTTTCACGTGGCAACATACGGGTGTGAGTCACTGACCATTTCTCAATCACCAAAGAAGAAAATTTGACATTTTGAGCTTACATATTACATTGGCAAGAAGAGTTGAGTTGAACTAAGAAACGACATCATTGCACGCAGGACTTCCCACACGCCCTGCGTCCCCTATTTTAACAGCCAGCGAAGAGTCATAAGGCTAATGGTTCCAAATGATCCCTGCCTTCAGCGATTCTCAGGTACCATTTGGCTTGAAGGACCCTGTGCATGTCCGCAGTTGTTGGTAGTGCGATATTATGCATATAATTGGTGTATCCTTTTGTGCACCCCAGGATCACCCGTATGTCCGCATTTTGTATACGCTCCAACCTTTCTAGCTGGCTCGTTGATACTATCAGCAGTCCCAAACAATACTCATTCGTTCATTCAGTAGCATGTCCTTTGCAGAACCTCGCTCCCATAACAACCTTCCGGAAAACTTCTCGATCACAAGCAAGATGTCCCGCGTCCGATACCCCCATCTGGAGATCATCCGCCACATCCTGCACCCATCTTCTCTTTGGCCTTCCTCTTCCTCTCTTCCCAGGCATATACCTCTCCATTATTGTTCTCTCCAAACTTTCATGACGTTTCAAGTGACCAACACATTTCAATTTTCTCTGTTTTATCGTCTTTAATAACCAACCCTCTTCAATACTTAGCTCCGGAAGTATGAATTTATTTGTTCTTTTCTTTACCCAAGATATTCTTAGAACCCATCTTTAACATTTGTATTCAAAGGTATTTGTGCGATGTTCAGTTTGTTTAGTAAGTGTCCAGGACTCACAGGCGTATGTTGCAATGGGAAAGATGCATGCTCTTAAAAATCTAATTTTTGTAGTTCTATCTGTCCCACTCCATAATTTATTCAGTTGTTTTAGTCTTTGAAGAGCAATTGATAATGGCCGTTTAATGTCTTTCATTGTGTCACCATTGTTGGTAATCAATGACCCAAGATATTCAAAATTTTCCACCATCTCCAATCTTTCATCATTAACATATATTTATTTCTCCATACTAGTTTTATCTGTATACATTATCTTTGTTTTTGCTATGTTAAGATGTAAGTTGTGATTTTCACAATTTCTTTGGGTTGAGGTATTAAGTTTTCTATACCATTCTGTGATGTGGATAGCAATACTGTATCATCAGCATATTAAATCTCTGGTATTTCATGACCACCTATATTTAGGGTATCATATTGCTCCCTTGTTATATCGTCTCTGACATTTCTCATTATATTTTTGCGTACAGGTTAAACAAATAGGGTTGTAGCACACAGACCTGACGGACTCCTTTCTTGATGTAAAACCAATCTGATAAACCATACTCAGTGATTGAAATTACAAACTGCTGAAAGAGCATATAAAACATCCTCAGCTCTACGCCTGACTTCACTACCTTAAAAGACATACATCTGTCGAAGGTGACTTTCAAGTTCTTCAACTTACTCACTCTACTGAGTGGACGTGCATTCAATACAATACATGGGACAACTGCCTTCACGAATCTGTTATATAGGGAATACCACGCAATCGACGCCTTGTCTAGATTTATTAAAGCTCCTGAGTCCATGCACCACTCCGCCACCGTGTTTATTGCCGGCTTAAGTTTTCTTTTCTCTTCCATGTCTGTATAGCAGAACATTATCTGCAAATGTCAAGATGCTACCAATTACTAGTGACTCAATAGCAGCGACTTTGCTGTGGTGTATAAATTAAAGAGCACTGGGGACATGGCAGATCTCTGGCAACCCGGTCGTAATAGTGCACAGATCAGAAGTCTATGAACCCATGCGTAGTGCGATGTTACGCTCATAAAGTACTGCCGCAATCGATTTGACAATCCAGGGACAAATTCCCATGTCCTAAACAGTGTATTTCTAACGATCAAACTTGACCCTGTTGTAAGCATCTTTCAGGTCAAGTGCCACCGCCACTGCCCCTTGTTTATTCTTTAAGCCCTCATAGACATCGAATGCAAATGTTGCTGCATTATCCCAGGCCGGTTGCTCCCAGGCCCTTTGGGGAGCAGTTTATTTCTTTCCAAGTGGTGCTGTAGCTTCCATGCTACTATCTTCTCGAGTACTCTACCATAGGTGCTTTTCGGTGTGACAATTGATATTTAATTTAGTTGTTAACGATCCTTGCCTGGCTTTGACATTGGGACAAGGTAGCTATGCAACCATTCCTGGGGTATTTCTGCCTTTTTCATGCTACAGTTGAAACGAGAAACCAACTCTTCCAAGTCCCCTTTGTTCATGTTCTTCATATTAGTGTACCTAACTCCATCCGGGCCTGGTGCTGGGTCTTTAGTTCTCTTCAGCAGCCGTCTAATATCCTCTACCTGTATCATGTTTTCATAGAAGACATTCCTAGTAGCCTGTGACAGTGCCTCTCTGACCATATTCCTGATGGCTCTGCCTTGCTGATCAGTCTGTTTAGGAATCTTGCAAGAAATTCCCCCCCCCCCCCATCCCCCCAGTCCCTTGTCCTTGTCAGTTGACATAGGTCGTTTTTGTCATCGTATACTGAACATGTGTACAGGGCTTCGCCTTTCTGTTCATCTGTTTATGCAGTTTCCAGAATTTTTCAAGTGTCACATCCTCACCGACTTAAACTATTTATGTTTTATCTTCTTGTTCTTTCCTGCTTTCCGCTTAAAATCCTGCACCTTTACTTTTTTTTGTTGCATTCTTTCAACCTACCCCAGTTGTGTATCAACTAAACTGTTTACTCTCAGCACCCTCTGCCAATTCTTTATGGCTGCCCTCTTTTTCCTCCACGATTACTCCATGTCATGTCTCCACCAAGGTAGTTGTGTTCCGGTTCTCTTGTTTTAGATCGCCCTGTTAGACCTCGATCCCCGGGAAGGTTAACCTGGTCAAAAAAATGCCCGCAGAAGTCGGATGTGTCGGCCTAACTGCGCAAGAATGCAGCTCTGCTGTAAACAGGCACAACGCAATCACGTCCGAAAAATGTCTCCAGATGAACGAAGAAGAAAAAGAAGAAGAAGACCACGATCAAAGGAGTCGCATGAGCGAAGATTGATCACGATCATATTTTAATACCTTGTGGACTCTTATAGTCTTGACTTTGCTGGAATTAGGTACCAGTACAGAACAGGGGAGGTGGTTGCTTCCATGGTCCCCAAGGACATTCCATTTTATGTCTGATGCAGCATCATGGGATACAAGTACCAGGTCAATGGCATTGCCTGGGTCCCCCGGTCCCATTGCTAGCCTAGGTCTCCTGACATTTATACAGGCCATATCCGTCTGAAGCAAGGCTTCAGATCCTGTCTGTTTTCGCCATACCTGTCCGATTCATTGGCGCGTGCATTAAAGTCACCACATATAAGGTGCCTGGTACCAGGGGTAACCACAGAACGCTTCAACCTATATATATATATATATATATATATATATATATATATATATATATATATATATATATATATATATATATATTAGGTTCCAGCTGTATCCTCTAATTTTCATCTGTATTCCCTGCACCTCTTTGCCTTCCTGATCCCACCCACTCGTATCCAGTATGTGTGCTGTAAGCCACCCTCGACCACACAGAGCCTGCCCATGTCTTCCCTACCCGAGTGGTTTAATGTAACATGAATAGTCAGGGCACTCTAAATAGTTTGTCATAAGTTCTTGCAGCATGAGGATGTCAAAATCGTAGACAAATGGTTATCAATAATGGTCCTCTCTGCTTTGCACTACGGCAGTTACAATAGCCATCCCGTCCATGTTAGAGTCCTAGACGATCCCATTTTCTCCTACCCCTGCTATCTCCACCCCCTCCTCTCTTCGCCCACCCTCTGCCTTACCTCCCTTACTACTGAGATTCTACAAGATCTAAACAGCGTCACGGCTCAGAAACTGAAATACTTTGACCATATCAAACGTCACAGCGGCTCGGAGAACACCGTCTTGGAAGGCATATTCAGAGGAGGAGTGATGGTTGATCATCACGAACATGGGCTCATGACAACACATGCACCGTGGACTTGAGGGTGCATTGGGCAAGAGAAATGGCCAGGGATTTAAATAAAATTTCAACTGGCCGTGATGAGAGCGACGTCCTGCAAATCATCTGCTGCATTACGATGATAGTGTTAAAGTGCACGTATAGTTTGATAAGAAATACATTGGAGAACTTGGTGATAACTGGCAAGATTGAGGGGAAGAGATTAAAGGGAAGGCAGAGAAGTAAATGCCTGAGTGGCTTGGTCTCGTGGTATGATCGAGACAAGAATACTGTTCTGATCCACTACTCTGATGATCGCGTGAGATGGTGAAACATGACCGCCTATGCTTAATGGCATGGCACATGATTATGATAGTTTACAATAGTGCTTACGCGCGCTCGCGCGCACACACACACACACACACACACACACACACACACACACACTCACACACACACTCACCGGGTGTTGTAAATTCTCACTACACTTTGTTTGTAGAACATATTTGAAAAATAAATTACATGACGTCATCATATATGTGCTAAAAAATTCATTAAACTAGTTACAATAGTCACTGCTATGGTCTAATACTGTGTTTGGAAACTGGGAAGTACCAATGAAGTATTCATTATAATAGGTGTTGGAAATGTCCACCGCGGGCTTCAAGACATGACTGTACACGTCTCTTCATATTTTCAAATGCCTTCTGCAACGTGTCTATTGTTATTTCTTAAACGATAACTCTGATTGCTTCTTTCGGGTCCTCAATTGTTTGTACACTTTGTTTGAAAACATTTCCTTTCATAAAGCAAATAGTTAATAATCTAATTGAGTTAAATCTTGAAAACTAGCAGGACTAATTCCACGTCATAGTGTGATAGGGAGAAACACAAAAAAAAAAACAGACAGAGAGAGAGAGAGAGAGAGAGAGAGAGAGAGAGAGAGAGAGACAGAGAGAGAGAGACAGAGAGAGAGAGACAGAGAGAAAAGGAAGAAGAGGATGAGGGAAATGATTGAAATAGTGTGAAGCCTAAAAGGTCCTAAGTCGATCTCTGCCTACAACGCACGATCTTTCGTAATGAGGAAAGAGGGAGAGGGAGAGAGAAGGAATAGGAGAAGGTGATAGAGAAAGGAGGAGAGGAAGGGATAGGACAGATTTAGGTTCGTGTTTCCGCGTGAGAACGGTAGTTATATTTGTACCGCTCCATCAATGTCTCGAGGTGTATGTCAGGTTATAGAAGAGATGTACAGCCCACCTCACAAGGTCCCTAAACTACTCTAACTTATATTACCTCAGACTGACAAGGCGAAATGAAAGGCAACTCAAACATATATTTATTTCCTTCTGAATAGTAACAGAGCGACAATCTTCAACATAACAAGTAAGGTGATCATTTCACCCATACAGACACATAATGTATAATAAATGCAAAACAACACAATAATGCATGACCTCACAAGGGAGAGATAGATAATATAGTAGGCTATGCAACTGGATGTTAGGGAAATGCTACCTACAACCACCTACTAACCGCATGAAGCAAAGGACTAAAGCTAGGAATTACACCGGCCGTCGTATATTTCGTAGCGACCATTCGACAAGCTTATTAGTAGTCCATTTATCCATTATAACCCATTGATGACCGGGTCATCATGACCCAGGGCGGCAATCAATTCCATTGCCGCCAGTTTACCCAGGCAATGCCTGAAACAAGATAAAAACAATACCCGTGAGTGTTATATCAAGATAAACCTTAGTCTTTCCCTGCCTACAGAGTCCCTAGCATTTATCGCTTTTTTATTTACACTAGTATTAGGCCTTATCAGCAACATTATCATTATGTATCCCCATTATTACGCCATAACATAAATTAACAACAGTATTGTAATCACAGAATTTATCGTCTACCTATATTTAACTAACCTTATTATTTATTTAACTAACCTTATTATTTCCTATCTCCCAACTGGTGTTAACCTGTAAACCATTTATGCTCTTTATTCCCGATTTTCCGTGAAGGTTCGAACCAGCGACTTTTAGGTTGTACAGCTAACTCGTTGTATACGCTATTTCCCCGGGCGCAGTCAGACCCCGATTCAACTCTACCTGATCAACAACAATACAAGCGCATTCCTTCATTTGCAGGCCTGCTCCCGAGCGTTGTCCATTCAATCGTGGTAGTCACCTTGCCTCATTGTTTGGGTTGACCCAGTGATCACTTCTCAGGTACACGCCAGTCTGCTAGTTTCAATCGTGTTTATATTCTTGCAGAAGCCTTTCGTTTCATATTTACATGCTGTGTTGCATCCGCCTAGTTCGCATTGATCTTGCACGTCTAATTGCTTAGTTTATACATATATAGTTTATCTACAGTCTGCTCATCTAATCGATTAATTTGATTCCCATCACTCTAGTTCAGCGGTTAGATATGGGTCATTTACAGGACGTCGCATTCAGCCCTGATATTTGCCGGATTGTGATTTCATAGCGGGTTAACGTTCAGTAGTTTGCCAATGCTTCCTGGTTCAGATTGCTATTATAGTTAGCTAGCTAGTTAGATGTGGGTCCTTTGCAAGGACGTCGCAGTCAAACCTAGCATTTGTCGGTTGTTCATGATTACTTGGTAAGTTCACCTACGGTAGTTTGCTATAGCTTTCTAAACTAAGGTACCTGATTATAGTCTAACAATTATACTAATTAGGTCATCTAGTCTTACGCCAACTTACGTTCAGCTTCTGCCGTCCCGTTGTCCTTCTGGGTTCCACAGTTGATATATATTTACTCTTCTCAATCTCTCGTTTGCCATGGATCCCACCTGACGTTTTCCAGTCATGTTTGACCTTAGTCTCCTGTGTGATTCCAACCGCAGTGTCTCTGGCTAGTGTTTGTCCTATCTGACGTTTAGCCTTCTACTGCAGCTCGTGAGCGGTTTCCTTAACCAACAGTCCCTCTCAAATGGCTTGCACGCCATTTTGTGATCCTCGGAATTTGCGTTCCATCCCGTCAGGCCTATTTTACCTGGAATAAATAGTCCACAGATCCTTGATAATCTGCTTGTCTTGATGATCCAGACGGAACTTTAATATTTGCATTTTTCCGTCTTCAATACCACCTCCTCATCTTCCTGGACACTAAACAGCCTGGGATATGGACATCACCATCGCCGAAGTTCCGAACTCATACCTCCTGGGCCGAGTAAGAGCCCAGCCCTCGGCTCAAAAGAGCCCTGCTGCTAAACCGTACTCTTGTTTGTTCCACACTCCTCAAACTGACTGGATCCTTTTGTATATATCACTTCTACCAGTGCTGGCGCTGCCCCGCGGACTTGTCTTCCCCCAACGCCGCGCGGGGAAAATCTCCAATCAGCTCACAGCACGCAGCCTGGCTAATATGAATATTTAATTTGTCTCTACCAGTTTATTTTAGCTCGCCAAGTCCTAATATAAGGTTAATGCTCGGTTACTTAGTTCATGCATTTCCCAATATTATAAATCTGCCAGCCTTGGTATCTGCTATTGTTCCTTGACAGCCTATTTCTGATATTTCTGATCTCGTCTGCACCTATAA
Source organism: Cepaea hortensis (assembly GCA_963921405.1). Classification (NCBI taxonomy): domain Eukaryota; kingdom Metazoa; phylum Mollusca; class Gastropoda; order Stylommatophora; family Helicidae; genus Cepaea; species Cepaea hortensis. The sequence goes on along the minus strand of OY992878.1, from coordinate 97,332,515 downwards.
ACTATGTGGCATCTGTTGTTTCCTGACAGCTCCAGATTAATCCTGAACTGTTTGTAACTATAAATTCTTCGACATCTAGAGTTTCTCACGGCCATTTGACAGTTCAGAGCAGATTTATTTTACTTTTGGCTGAAAAACCCTACTCTAATTACTGTTGGGGTAACCCGGGGTTTACCAGTTCGTTTGTCGTCCGAGGCCCTGAACTACTTAACCGTTAAAAAAAATATCCTGATTGATGAACTTAGGTACTTCCAAATCCTACAACCGACCGGCATCGGTGACATTACTATCTTGTGTCGCATCACTATCTTGTGTCGCATCAGGCGATCACAATAGTATGCGAAAATATATTCAAACAAAACGCAGTGATGCACTAGCCGTGTGTGCAGTTGCACCATCTTGCTGGAATCCCGCTTTTTCAATTTTACTTTGATTCAGCGGTTCTAGAAAAGGTTCCAGAATGTCAGTACGGTACCCATCGGCATGTATAGCGTTGTCGACGGAAATTGGTCCAATAAAACATTTTCTACTCACGGCACACCATACCCCAATTTACTCATCGTGTAGAGGCTCTTCATGAAACGCACTTGGATTAAAAGTGCTCCAAGTACGATTATTTTGACTATTAACGTATCCAGACAGATGAAACCATGCCTCATCAGAGAAGAATGTTATATCAAGAATTGACACCTGTCTTTGTTAGCTAAAAATGTTTGAAACCACGCAGAGTAGTTGAATCTGGATTCATTATCATAATATTTTAGTTTAGACACAACATAAATTCTGTATGGATGAAATTTTAATCGTTGTTTAAGAATGTTGTGCACTGTACTTACTGATACGTTCACTTGTCCTTCCTTAAGTCCTTACTTGGACTTTTCAGAATTCTGTCTTGGATATCTAGACATTTTCCTTAAGACACATCAAGCCTACCAAATCGCGCATCTTCCACAATTCCCGTAGCAAGAAACTTAGACAACAAATGTCTAACCGTAATGCTACGACGAGGATGTTTTTCAGGAAATTCTGCTATAAGTCTTTGAACAACCATCCGTGTGTATCAAAAGCCATTTCGAAACATTTGTTTAACCAAAAGAAATTATTTCTTTCGTTGATAAGACCATTCTGTTTGGAGTGCAAAGAATTACTCCAGCAGATGATAGCCATTCACAGTATATTGTTTCACGATTGACTGTGGAGCATATTTTATAATGACGTCATGTACATCATTTTACAAATGTCTATATATATAACGTGTAGTGAGACTTTACAAACACCCGGTGCACACACACACACACACACACACACACACACACACACACACACACACACACACATATACATACATATATATATATATATATATATATATATATATATATACACACACACACGCACATGTTTTTACACTGGCACCTTGCCGTCTTAACAGACGATAGTTTGTGCTTTGAAAAGGCATAATAACTTTTACCTATGGCGGTAGCGAATGTGACTGATAAGGCCAATTTGCGCTGTAAATGTCCGTTCACAGTGGGTGCATGTGAACACGTGGTCATTTCCACCATCATGCACCATCTTACGTCTCACACGCTCGGCGTGTGACTTATCTGCAATAATTTTCTCCTTTGTCTTTATTCCATTTCTGATGTTTGCTCACCATGCAACACGTTCAGCGGCGACATGCTCCCAATGTGCATTATCAATGCCTGTATCAATCATGTCCCTCTTACACACATCTTTGTATCGTAGTAGAGGCCGATCCTGAGATCTCTTACCCATCTGTAATTCACCAAAAAAGATGTCCTTTGGTATTCTACCATCATATATCCTCCTAAGATTTCCAATCCATTTAATATATATATATATATATATATATATATATATATATATATATATATATATATATATATATATATATATATATATATATATATATATATAAACACACAGCATGACGAGGACAGAAGAAGAAACATCTGCAAATCTAACCATTAGAGAACTTTCTTTTTGCGGACGACCAAGCACTAATAGCAAAATTAGAAGCTGAATTACACGACCACATGAATATTCTAAATGAAATGTGTAGGGAACATAACATGAAAATTAGCACAAGTAAAACAAAGGTATTGACTATAACTAAATGAGAAAAAGCAACAACGATTCATCTAAACGAACATACCTTGAAATAAGTAAAGAGTTTCAAGTACCTAGGAAGTATAATACCATCAAATGGCAAATCAGAAGACGAGATAGAAAATAGATGCAATAAGGCAAACCAACTCATTGGACAAATGGCACCAATACTAAAGAACAAACATGTATCAATAACTACTAAGGAAGCACTTTACAACACAATCTTCCTACCAACTCTGTGTTACCAGTGCCAAACCTTGACAATGACAGAAAAAGAGAAAAGAAAATCACAACAACAGAAATGAGATTCCTGAGAAGAATACTCAATATATCAAGAAAAGATAACATCAGAAATGAAGAAATCAGGACTAAAGTGGGGGTTATAGCTGCACTAGATTTTATCAGAAGGCAGCAAGTCAAATGGTTTGGCCATGCAAGTTCCAACTAACAGTATACCATAACAAGTAATGATGTACACACCAGAGGGAAGCAGAGGAAGAAGCCGACCACGTAAACAATGGACGCAGGGAATAACAGAGTCCATGGGAATATCGATACGTGAAGCCCATAAGCGGGCACTCTCCCGCTGTTTATACTTCACCTCGACACCGCAAGGTACAAGAGGAACATGATGAGATGAGATGAAATTATATATATATATATATATATATATATATATATATATATATATATATATATATATATATATATATATATATATATATATACACCGGCTCCATGGCCGAGGAGTTAGCAGCTTTCTCCGCTAACCCCGAATACTCTCGTCACGTGACGCGACGAGAATTAGCAGTGGTTCGAATCGCAAAAGTGACTTATGAGAGTATGGAGCCGGTCGCTCAGAAAGTCGTGGCGTGCTGATGAGCGTAATCTAGCCTAGGAATCAACATACAGCTGAAAGATGCTGGTGTTGACCGCAATATCCTGAAACAGGATGGAAACGCGGAAAAAAAAATAAATATATATATATATGTGTGTGTGTGCGCGTGTGTGTGTGTGTGTGTGCGCGCGTGCGTGCGTGCGTGCTTGTATGTGGGGGGGAGGGGGGGGGGGTTGAAATAAATAGTTTCCGGAGAACGCTAGTAGATTGAGGATTTGTTATAAACATAATTGAAGCTTCAAGATATCGACTATACTGTTGGTGAAAATGATGTAAGTAGCATCTGAGAACTCCAAGAAAAGCTGTTTTTGTATGAATTCTCTAGTTCAGTGTAGATCATCCGCTAAGTTTTACTTGAGTGGGGTGTGCCGTGACGTTGTCGATTAGCACTGTGGCGTAAAACAGGCATTCCTCCTTGATCTTAGTCGAGGTGCAACATGTAAACACGAAAGAAATAAATGACCTTGAAATATATGTGAAATCTGTAGCATTTAACGCTGATCAATATGTCTAGTCACCTTGATCACTATCCGTTGCAGAAATATGTCTAAACACGGCGGCGTCTTGAAACTGTACAGTTCCATGTTGCCAGTACTCGTGTATGCTGGAATCTTGTTTCAGTGAATGTGAACTTTGTTCTAAGTTACAATTGTCAATTCTAAATCCAGTCTTGTGCTTGACATTAACGACTTTATTCATAGAGGTATTCACCGAGATACAAAACGTTGATCTCGTTTATCTCATGTGCCTGTAGTTGTAATTAATTTCGCGGCGACTGTGGATATGTACATCTCGTGTGACGTGTATTTTCATCAGACAAATTATTGACAGGAACACTGGGTGTCCCTGCAGTTAGCTTCTGTGACTAGTGAGATATGCCCATTGTACATTCTATTTGGCATTTTGTGGCAAGCAGCAATGGCAAATGATTTAAAAGAACAAGCTTAACTGTAAGTACTTGCTTTTCTTATATTGTGTAAGTCTCACGTATTATTTTACTTGGCTTAAAGCACATATAATTATGCGAAAACAACGTTTTAATTGGTAAATTTTAAAATTAGCTTATTTGAAATTGTGTACGTTAATTAATAGAGTACTTTATGTTGTTCATTTATTTTGTCAATTTGTTAATGATCTTGTTCAACTGTACGCACTAATAAGCAATCATTCTATGTAGTTTCCACTGTAACCAGTCTTTACGTTTCTAACAGATCAATTTATTTGCACGTAGACACCTCCATAAGTACCCTAATCATAAACCACACAAGTACAATCTCACAGCTAGTGCAATAGCAGCTCTCCAATCATACATCACACAAGTACAATCTCACAGCTTGTGCAGTAGCAGCCCTCCAATCATACATCACACAAGTACAATCTCACAGCTAGTGCAATAGCAGCGCTCCAATCATACATCACACAAGTACAATCTCCCAGCTTGTGCAGTAGCAGCGCTCCAATCATACATCACACAAGTACAAACCAACAGCTAGTGCAATAGCAGCGCTCCAATCATACATCACACAAGTATAATCTCACAGCTAGTGCAATAGCAGCGCTCCAATCATACACCACACAAGACAATCTCACAGCTAGTGCAATAGCAGCGCTCCAATCATACATCACACAAGTACAATCTCACAGCTAGTGCAATAGCAGCGCTCCAATCATACATCACACAAGTACAATCTCACAGCTAGTGCAGTAGCAGCGCTCCAATCATACATCACACAAGTACAAACCAACAGCTAGTGCAGTAGCAGCGCTCCAATCATACATCACACAAGTACAATCTCACAGCTAGTGCAATAACAGCGCTCGAATCATACAACACACAAGTACAATCTCACAGCTAGTGCAATAGCAGCGCTCCAATCATACATTACACAAGTACAATCTCACAGCTAGTGCAATAGCAGCGCTCCAATCATACATCACACAAGTACAATCTCACAGCTAGTGCAATAGCAGCGCTCCAATCATACATCACACAAGTACAATCTCACAGCTAGTGCAGTAGCAGCGCTCCAATCATACATCACACATGTACAAACCAACAGCTAGTGCAGTAGCAGCGCTCCAATCATACATCACACAAGTACAAACCAACAGCTAGTGCAGTAGCAGCGCTCCAATCATACATCACACAAGTACAATCTCACAGCTAGTGCAATAACAGCGCTCCAATCATACAACACACAAGTACAATCTCACAGCTAGTGCAATAGCAGCGCTGCAATCATACATTACACAAGTACAATCTCACAGCTAGTGCAATAGCAGCGCTCCAATCATACATCACACAAGTACAATCTCACAGCTTGTGCAACCTCCAATCATACATCACACAAGTACAATCTCACAGCTAGTGCAGTAGCAGCGTTCCAATCATACATCACACAAGTACAAACCAACAGCTAGTGCAATAGCAGCGCTCCAATCATACATCACACAAGTACAATCTCACAGCTAGTGCAATAGCAGCCCTCCAATCATACAACACACAAGTACAATCTCACAGCTAGTGCAATAGCAGCCCTCCAATCATACAACACACAAGTACAATCTCACAGCTAGTGCAATAGCAGCGCTCCAATCATACATCACACAAGTACAATCTCACAGCTAGTGCAATAGCAGCGCTCCAATCGTACATCACACAAGTACAATCTCACAGCTTGTGCAGTAGCAGCCCTCCAATCATACATCACACAAGTACAATCTCACAGCTAGTGCAGTAGCAGCGCTCCAATCATACATCACACAAGTACAAACCAACAGCTAGTGCAATAGCAGCGCTCCAATCATACATCACACAAGTACAATCTCACAGTTAGTGCAATAGCAGCGCTCCAATCATATATCACACAAGTACAATCTCACAGCTAGTGCAATAGCAGCGCTCCAATCATACATCACACAAGTACAATCTCACAGCTAGTGCAGTAGCAGCGCTCCAATCATACATCACACAAGTACAATCTCACAGCTAGTGCAATAGCAGCGCTCCAATCATACATCACACAAGTACAATCTCACAGCTTGTGCAGTAGCAGCGCTCCAATCATACATCACACAAGTACAAACCAACAGCTAGTGCAATAGCAGCGCTCCAATCATACATCACACAAGTACAATCTCACAGCTAGTGCAATAGCAGCGCTCCAATCATACATCACACAAGTACAATCTCACAGCTAGTGCAATAGCAGCGCTCCAATCATACATCGCACAAGTACAATCTCACAGCTAGTGCAATAGCAGCGCTCCAATCATACATCACACAAGTACAATCTCACAGCTAGTGCAGTAGCAGCGCTCCAATCATACATCACACAAGTACAATCTCCCAGCTTGTGCAGTAGCAGCGCTCCAATCATACATCACACAAGTACAAACCAACAGCTAGTGCAATAGCAGCGCTCCAATCATACATCACACAAGTATAATCTCACAGCTAGTGCAATAGCAGCGCTCCAATCATACACCACACAAGACAATCTCACAGCTAGTGCAATAGCAGCGCTCCAATCATACATCACACAAGTACAATCTCACAGCTAGTGCAATAGCAGCGCTCCAATCATACATCACACAAGTACAATCTCACAGCTAGTGCAGTAGCAGCGCTCCAATCATACATCACACAAGTACAAACCAACAGCTAGTGCAGTAGCAGCGCTCCAATCATACATCACACAAGTACAATCTCACAGCTAGTGCAATAACAGCGCTCCAATCATACAACACACAAGTACAATCTCACAGCTAGTGCAATAGCAGCGCTCCAATCATACATTACACAAGTACAATCTCACAGCTAGTGCAATAGCAGCGCTCCAATCATACATCACACAAGTACAATCTCACAGCTAGTGCAATAGCAGCGCTCCAATCGTACATCACACAAGTACAATCTCACAGCTAGTGCAATAGCAGCGCTCCAATCATACATCACACAAGTACAATCTCACAGCTAGTGCAGTAGCAGCGCTCCAATCATACATCACACAAGTACAATCTCACAGCTAGTGCAGTAGCAGCGCTCCAATCATACATCACACAAGTACAATCTCACAGCTAGTGCAATAGCAGCGCTCCAATCATACATCACACAAGTACAAACCAACAGCTAGTGCAATAGCAGCGCTCCAATCATACATCACACAAGTACAAACCAACAGCTAGTGCAATAGCAGCGCTCCAATCATACATCACACAAGTACAATCTCACAGCTAGTGCAATAGCAGCGCTCCAATCATACATCGCACAAGTACAATCTCACAGCTAGTGCAATAGCAGCGCTCCAATCATACATCACACAAGTACAATCTCACAGCTAGTGCAGTAGCAGCGCTCCAATCATACATCACACAAGTACAATCTCACAGCTTGTGCAGTAGCAGCGCTCCAATCATACATCACACAAGTACAAACCAACAGCTAGTGCAATAGCAGCGCTCCAATCATACATCACACAAGTACAAACCAACAGCTAGTGCAATAGCAGCGCTCCAATCATACATCACACAAGTATAATCTCACAGCTAGTGCAATAGCAGCGCTCCAATCATACATCACACGTACAATCTCACAGCTAGTGCAATAGCAGCGCTCCAATCATACATCACACAAGTACAATCTCACAGCTAGTGCAGTAGCAGCGCTCCAATCATACATCACACAAGTACAAACCAACAGCTAGTGCAGTAGCAGCGCTCCAATCATACATCACACAAGTACAATCTCACAGCTAGTGCAATAACAGCGCTCCAATCATACAACACACAAGTACAATCTCACAGCTAGTGCAATAGCAGCGCTCCAATCATACATTACACAAGTACAATCTCACAGCTAGTGCAATAGCAGCGCTCCAATCATACATCACACAAGTACAATCTCACAGCTAGTGCAATAGCAGCCCTCCAATCATACATCACACAAGTACAATCTCACAGCTAGTGCAATAGCAGCCCTCCAATCATACAACACACAAGTACAATCTCACAGCTAGTGCAATAGCAGCGCTCCAATCATACATCACACAAGTACAATCTCACAGCTAGTGCAATAGCAGCGCTCCATTCATACATCACACAAGTACAATCTCACAGCTAGTGCAATAGCAGCGCTCCAATCATACATCACACAAGTACAAACCAACAGCTAGTGCAGTAGCAGCCCTCCAATCATACATCACACAAGTACAAACCAACAGCTAGTGCAGTAGCAGCCCTCCAATCATACATCACACAAGTACAAACCAACAGCTAGTGCAATAGCAGCGCTCCAATCATACATCACACAAGTACAAACCCACAGCTAGTGCAATAACAGCGCTCCAATCATACAACACACAAGTACAATCTCTCAGCTAGTGCAATAGTAGCGCTCCAATCATACATTACATAAGTACAATCTCACAGCTAGTGCAATAGCAGCGCTCCAATCATACATCACACAAGTACAATCTCACAGCTAGTGCAATAGCAGCCCTCCAATCATACATCACACAAGTACAATCTCACAGCTAGTGCAATAGCAGCCCTCCAATCATACATCACACAAGTACAATCTCACAGCTAGTGCAATAGCAGCGCTCCATTCATACATCACACAAGGACAATCTCACAGCTAGTGCAATAGCAGCGCTCCAATCATACATTACATAAGTACAATCTCACAGCTAGTGCAATAGCAGCGCTCCAATCATACATCACACAAGTACAATCTCACAGCTTGTGCAGTAGCAGCGCTCCAATCATACATCACACAAGTACAATCTCACAGCTTGTGCAGTAGCAGCCCTCCAATCATACATCACACAAGTACAATCTCACAGCTAGTGCAGTAGCAGCGTTCCAATCATACATCACACAAGTACAAACCAACAGCTAGTGCAATAGCAGCGCTCCAATCATACATCACACAAGTACAATCTCACAGCTAGTGCAATAGCAGCGCTCCAATCATACATCACACAAGTACAATCTCACAGCTAGTGCAATAGCAGCCCTCCAATCATACAACACACAAGTACAATCTCACAGCTAGTGCAATAGCAGCGCTCCAATCATACATCACACAAGTACAAACCAACAGCTAGTGCAATAGCAGCGCTCCAATCATACATCACACAAGTACAATCTCACAGCTAGTGCAATAGCAGCGCTCCAATCATACATCACACAAGTACAATCTCACAGCTAGTGCAATAGCAGCCCTCCAATCATACAACACACAAGTACAATCTCACAGCTAGTGCAATAGCAGCGCTCCAATCATACATTACACAAGTACAATCTCACAGCTTGTGCAGTAGCAGCCCTCCAATCATACATCACACAAGTACAATCTCACAGCTAGTGCAGTAGCAGCGTTCCAATCATACATCACACAAGTACAAACCAACAGCTAGTGCAATAGCAGCGCTCCAATCTTACATCACACAAGTACAATCTCACAGCTAGTGCAATAGCAGCCCTCCAATCATACAACACACAAGTACAATCTCACAGCTTGTGCAGTAGCAGCCCTCCAATCATACATCACACAAGTACAATCTCACAGCTAGTGCAGTAGCAGCGCTCCAATCATACATCACACAAGTACAAACCAACAGCTAGTGCAATAGCAGCGCTCCAATCATACATCACACAAGTACAATCTCACAGCTAGTGCAATAGCAGCGCTCCAATCATACATCACACAAGTACAATCTCACAGCTAGTGCAATAGCTGCGCTCCAATCATACATCACACAATTACAATCTCACAGCTAGTGCAGTAGCAGCGCTCCAATCATACATCACACAAGTACAATCTCACAGCTAGTGCAATAGCAGCGCTCCAATCATACTTCACACAAGTACAATCTCACAGCTTGTGCAGTAGCAGCGCTCCAATCATACATCACACAAGTACAAACCAACAGCTAGTGCAATAGCAGCGCTCCAATCATACATCACACAAGTACAATCTCACAGCTAGTGCAATAGCAGCGCTCCAATCATACATCACACAAGTACAATCACACAGCTAGTGCAATAGCAGCGCTCCAATCATACATCGCACAAGTACAATCTCACAGCTAGTGCAATAGCAGCGCTCCAATCATACATCACACAAGTACAATCTCACAGCTAGTGCAGTAGCAGCGCTCCAATCATACATCACACAAGTACAATCTCACAGCTTGTGCAGTAGCAGCGCTCCAATCATACATCACACAAGTACAAACCAACAGCTAGTGCAATAGCAGCGCTCCAATCATACATCACACAAGTATAATCTCACAGCTAGTGCAATAGCAGCGCTCCAATCATACACCACACAAGACAATCTCACAGCTAGTGCAATAGCAGCGCTCCAATCATACATCACACAAGTACAATCTCACAGCTAGTGCAATAGCAGCGCTCCAATCATACATCACACAAGTACAATCTCACAGCTAGTGCAGTAGCAGCGCTCCAATCATACATCACACAAGTACAAACCAACAGCTAGTGCAGTAGCAGCGCTCCAATCATACATCACACAAGTACAATCTCACAGCTAGTGCAATAACAGCGCTCCAATCATACAACACACAAGTACAATCTCACAGCTAGTGCAATAGCAGCGCTCCAATCATACATTACACAAGTACAATCTCACAGCTAGTGCAATAGCAGCGCTCCAATCATACATCACACAAGTACAATCTCACAGCTTGTGCAGTAGCAGCCCTCCAATCATACATCACACAAGTACAATCTCACAGCTAGTGCAGTAGCAGCGTTCCAATCATACATCACACAAGTACAAACCAACAGCTAGTGCAATAGCTGTGCTCCAATCATACATCACACAAGTACAATCTCACAGCTAGTGCAATAGCAGCCCTCCAATCATACAACACACAAGTACAATCTCACAGCTAGTGCAATAGCAGCGCTCCAATCATACATCACACAAGTACAAACCAACAGCTAGTGCAGTAGCAGCGCTCCAATCATACATCACACAAGTACAATCTCACAGCTAGTGCAATAACAGCGCTCCAATCATACAACACACAAGTACAATCTCACAGCTAGTGCAATAGCAGCGCTCCAATCATACATTACACAAGTACAATCTCACAGCTAGTGCAATAGCAGCGCTCCAATCATACATCACACAAGTACAATCTCACAGCTTGTGCAGTAGCAGCCCTCCAATCATACATCACACAAGTACAATCTCACAGCTAGTGCAGTAGCAGCGTTCCAATCATACATCACACAAGTACAAACCAACAGCTAGTGCAATAGCAGCGCTCCAATCATACATCACACAAGTACAATCTCACAGCTAGTGCAATAGCAGCCCTCCAATCATACTACACACAACTACAATCTCACAGCTAGTGCAATAGCAGCGCTCCAATCATACATCACACAAGTACAATCTCACAGCTAGTGCAATAGCTGCGCTCCAATCGTACATCACACAAGTACAATCTCACAGCTTGTGCAGTAGCAGCCCTCCAATCATACATCACACAAGTACAATCTCACAGCTAGTGCAGTAGCAGCGCTCCAATCATACATCACACAAGTACAAACAGACAGCTAGTGCAATAGCAGCGCTCCAATCATACATCACACAAGTACAATCTCACAGCTAGTGCAATAGCAGCGCTCCAATCATACATCACACAAGTACAATCTCACAGCTAGTGCAATAGCAGCGCTCCAATCATACATCACACAAGTACAATCTCACAGCTAGTGCAGTAGCAGCGCTCCAATCATACATCACACAAGTACAATCTCACAGCTAGTGCAATAGCAGCGCTCCAATCATACATCACACAAGTACAATCTCACAGCTTGTGCAGTAGCAGCGCTCCAATCATACATCACACAAGTACAAACCAACAGCTAGTGCAATAGCAGCGCTCCAATCATACATCACACAAGTACAATCTCACAGCTAGTGCAATAGCAGCGCTCCAATCATACATCACACAAGTACAATCTCACAGCTAGTGCAATAGCAGCGCTCCAATCATACATCGCACAAGTACAATCTCACAGCTAGTGCAATAGCAGCGCTCCAATCATACATCACACAAGTACAATCTCACAGCTAGTGCAGTAGCAGCGCTCCAATCATACATCACACAAGTACAATCTCACAGCTTGTGCAGTAGCAGCGCTCCAATCATACATCACACAAGTACAAACCAACAGCTAGTGCAATAGCAGCGCTCCAATCATACATCACACAAGTATAATCTCACAGCTAGTGCAATAGCAGCGCTCCAATCATACACCACACAAGACAATCTCACAGCTAGTGCAATAGCAGCGCTCCAATCATACATCACACAAGTACAATCTCACAGCTAGTGCAATAGCAGCGCTCCAATCATACATCACACAAGTACAATCTCACAGCTAGTGCAGTAGCAGCGCTCCAATCATACATCACACAAGTACAAACCAACAGCTAGTGCAGTAGCAGCGCTCCAATCATACATCACACAAGTACAATCTCACAGCTAGTGCAATAACAGCGCTCCAATCATACAACACACAAGTACAATCTCACAGCTAGTGCAATAGCAGCGCTCCAATCATACATTACACAAGTACAATCTCACAGATAGTGCAATAGCAGCGCTCCAATCATACATCACACAAGTACAATCTCACAGCTAGTGCAATAGCAGCCCTCCAATCATACAACACACAAGTACAATCTCACAGCTAGTGTAATAGCAGCGCTCCAATCATACATCACACAAGTACAAACCCACAGCTAGTGCAATAGCAGCGCTCCAATCATACATCACACAAGTACAATCTCACAGCTAGTGCAATAGCAGCGCTCCAATCATACATCACACAAGTACAATCTCACAGCTTGTGCAGTAGCAGCCCTCCAATCATACATCACACAAGTACAATCTCACAGCTAGTGCAGTAGCAGCGCTCCAATCATACATCACACAAGTACAAACCATCAGCTAGTGAAATAGCAGCGCTCCAATCATACATCACACAAGTACAATCTCACAGCTAGTGCAATAGCAGCGCTCCAATCATATATCACACAAGTACAAACCAACAGCTAGTGCAATAGCAGCGCTCCAATCATACAACACACAAGTACAATCTCACAGCTAGTGCAATAGCAGCGCTCCAATCATACATCACACAAGTACAATCTCACAGCTAGTGCAATAGCAGCGCTCCAATCATACATCACACAAGTACAATCTCACAGCTAGTGCAATAGCAGCCCTTCAATCATACAACACACAAGTACAATCTCACAGCTAGTGCAATAGCAGCGCTCCAATCATACATCACACAAGTACAAACCAACAACTAGTGCAGTAGCAGCGCTCCAATCATACATCACACAAGTACAATCTCACAGCTAGTGCAGTAGCAGCGCTCCAATCATACATCACACAAGTACAATCTCACAGCTAGTGCAGTAGCAGCGCTCCAATCATACATCACACAAGTACAATCTCACAGCTAGTGCAGTAGCAGCGCTCCAATCATACATCACACAAGTACAATCTCACAGCTTGTGCAGTAGCAGCGCTCCAATCATACATCACACAAGTACAATCTCACAGCTAGTGCAATAGCAGCGCTCCAATCATACATCACACAAGTACAATCTCACAGCTAGTACAGTAGCAGCGCTCCAATCATACATCACACAAGTACAATCTCACAGCTTGTGCAGTAGCAGCGCTCCAATCATACATAACATAAGTACAATCTCACAGCTAGTGCAGTAGCAGCGCTCCAATCATACATCACACAAGTACAATCTCACAGCTAGTGCAGTAGCAGCGCTCCAATCATACATCACACAAGTACAATCTCACAGCTTGTGCAGTAGCAGCGCTCCAATCATACATCAAACAAGTACAATCTCACAGCTTGTGCAGTAGCAGCGCTCCAATCATACATCACACAAGTACAATCTCACAGCTTGTGCAGTAGCAGAGCTCCAATCATACATCACACAAGTACAAACCCACAGGTTGTGCAGTAGCAGCGCTCCAATCATACATTAATCAATCAATCATGTGTCATGCCGGAAAGCGTGGGCGGTCATGACTCGCCATTTCACTCGATCACCAGTGTCGTGGATCAGCTCAGTGTTCCTGTCTCGTCCATGCCATGTGGCCAAGCCATCCAGGTATATTCCTCTCGGTCTTCCTCTTGGTCTGTTCCCTTCGATCTTGCCAGTTGTCACTAAGTTCTCCAATCCATTTCTTCTCATAACATGTCCAAAATTTGTTTGACTGTCTACGTCTAATTTCTCCAATCAGCTTACGATGTTCATTTGTCTCCTGTAGTACTTGGTCATTGGTTTTTCTGTCTGTCCATGGTATTCTTTGCATTTTCCTCAGAAACCACATTTCTGCAGCCATCAGATGCTTTCAGCTTGACTGCTCATTGTCCACGTTTCACATCCATACAAAAGAACAGGCTCTATGTATCCCCTCAACACTCTTTTTCTCGTTTCAATTGACATCTTTTTTATTGGTCAGAATGTTTTTCATCTTGCTAAAGGCTACTTTCGCCATGGCGATTCTTGTTCTAATCTCTTCAAAGCATCTCCCATCAGATGTTATGACTGTTCCAAGATAATTGTACCGATTCACTTGTTGAAGAATATTTCTATTTACTTGTATATTACATTGTGGCACTTCTTCCTTCCTAGTGACGACCATAACCTGAGTCTTTTTACAATTTAATTCTAACCCCAGTTGCTCACTGTGTACAACAACCACATCTACTAATTGTTGCAGGTCCTGCGCATTGTCTGCAATTAATACTGTATCCTCTGCATATCTAATGTTATTGATGTTTCGTCCTCCAATGCTGATTCCATTTATATCCTCTACATTTCTGAAAATATTTTCACTGTATAGGGAAAAAAGATCTGGAGACATCACACATCCCTGCCTAACACCTCTCTTAATTGGCTGATACTGTCCCACTTCATTATCAATCCTTATTGCAGCTTGTTGTTTCCAATATATGTTTTTTATAAGTCTAATGTCTTTCCCATCAATTTGTAGATCTTCAAGCATATCCACCATGATGACATGTCTAACTCTTATCAAAAGCCTTTGTATAGTCAATAAAGCAAAGATGTATATCCTTGTTTACTTCTATAGCACGTTCAATAACTATTCGCAGCATATACACAGCATTTACTGTACCCTTTCCTTCTACAAAACCACATTGTTCTTCCTCTATTTCAGGTTGTAGCTTTTTCCTCACTCTTTGCATGATAATTCTTAGCAAAATCTTTGTGATGTGAGTCATTATACTAATTATTCTATGTTGATCACATTCCAAGGTTCCTGATTTCTTTGGGATTGCAATAAATACAGAGTTACATAATTCAGGAGGTATATCTCCAGTATCATATAATGTGTTCATCAGTCTGGTGACTTGCTCTAGTCCAAATTCTTCTAAAGCTTTAATCATTTCTGTTGTAATGTTATCTGCACCGGGGGCCTTGCCAGCTTTCATATGCTTAAGAACATTTCGAACCTCCATCTCCAAAATTGGCGGTCCTTCATTATTAAATCTAATATCATACTGTTCGTCTCTGTTATCATCATAAAGGTGTTTCACATAATCTGTCCATACATGTAGAATCTGGTCTTTTTCTATTATGATTTTTCCATCTTCAGCTTTTAGACACCCTGTTGATGTACTTGTTCTTTTATTAGTAAGTTCCTGAATTCTTTTGTGCACTAATTTGGTATTTTGACTGTTGTGTTGGTTTTCAATTTCTAAGCACTTTTCCTCAAGCTATGCTTCTTTTGCCTTCTTACATAATATTCTGACTTGTCTGTGAATTTCTTCAAATTTGACAGAATTATTTTTGTTGAGTCTTCTTGTTTCCATGAGGTGTAAAATTTCTTCAGTCATCCATTTCTTACGACCCACCTTCTTTAATTTTGGAATAGTTGTTTCTGCAGCCACATTGATTGAATTCTTCAACGTTTTCCATTGATCATCCCCATCCTGGAAGTCATTCTAAGTCATACATCACACAAGTACAATCTCACAGCTAGTGCAAAAGCATCGCTCCAATCATACATCACACATGGACAATTCCACAGCTAGTGCAGTAACAGCGCTTCAATCATCCATCACCCAATGACAAGCTCACAGCTAGTACAATAACAGCCCTGCTCCATGATGAAGACGTTACGGACGCGATTCGTAATTTCGCTTGCCTGCGTTCTAAACACAACTGTGGCCGATTTAGCAGCAGACTGTGTGGCGCTGGGTTTTAATGTGTTGGTATGGGGGCCGCTCGTTCAGAAAGCAATGGCAAACAACAGAACGTAAACTTGCCAAGACATCAACAACAGCGGTAAAATGCTGGTGTTGAAAGCGATGTCCTGTAAATAGGATATGTAAAAATAAAAAGTCAAATAACAGCGCTCCTATCATGCAGCACACAAGGCAATCTTACAGCCATTAATATAACAGTCATATTATTGATCCAAAATATTTTGTTTAAAGAAAGAAAGGAAAAAAAAAAAAAAAAACTACATGCACAAAACACAATTTCCACCTGAAGTCTGTGTCCATTGAACATCACATGTCAGCCATTAGCTCATGAACACGAAGAAGACTGAAATGGAGATGCAACATCAAGTGAACTGAATGGAATGTAAACACTATAAATAAAGACAAATATATTGTATTATTCTACTTATAAATACATATACGATATTAAATTTTACACAACTTGGATATAAATACTGATGTGCTAAAACTGAAATATTGAGGTGACATTCAAACATAGAGAATGTGGATACCTACATTAAAATTAAAATAAACAAACAAGGTATTTACTGAAAATAGAACTGTGTATATCTTTGTTTTTGTTCGCATATCCTTTACAGGACATCAGCTTCTTTCAGCTGTTTGTTGATGTCTTGGCAAGATTACTCTCAGTAGTTTGTGTATATCTGGTGAAGCGATATAATCAAGGAATGTGAAATGGTTATGATAATACATGAAACATGAAATGAAACACAACAACAATAGGTGTTACTTTAGTGTAATGGCTAGCACACTTGCTTGGTGACCCGGTGGTCACGTATTCGAATCTCCGCCGATTTGTTTTCTGACCTGGGTTTTCAGGTCAACCCAGTCCAAAATAGATACTAGACAATTTGCTGGAAGGTAAGGTACCCGGAGTGATAGTAACCACACCATCCATCAAGTGCCGACTAGTTTAAGGTTATGGCGTTATCGTAATATACCTAGTACGCTTCGTGACGTGAAACACGTTATTTCCTTTTGTATTATGTGTAATGAAAAGTGACAGAAAAGAAATTAGCAAGTGAATATTACAAATATAAGAAGTCAATTGTCTTAGCTGCACAGAACAGACAGAAGAGCGTTGTTTTGCGTGCAACCGTATGGACTGTGTTAAAATGCATTCCAAGTGCACAGATGTATTGCTAATTTTAAAACAAAATGTTACGTATTGAATAGACTATCAAAACTTCTTACTGGGTGAAAAAAAATACTTTGGGGCGTGATCTGTGTGGTCTGCTTAAACGCAGTCTTGTGCACACACTATGCATGAAGTAGAAGTAAAGAGAAACCGATTACAAAGGAAGAGAGTGGGTGAAATAAAGCAACGGTCAGGTAAAAACAAATCGGCGATGGTAAGAGTGTCATAGGTAAGGATATCAGGGGCACGTAACTATAACTTTGCTGATCATTTGAGTCGCGCGGATAGAGATTATTCATGTCCAAGATCAATTTATTCTAACCTCCGACAGCGCACAGATTCACACGGTGAAGCTTCACACGTGAATATACAATAATCACACGTGCTTAAACCTTTCTGTTTATGTGGTTTTGAAATTGCAAAATTTAGTACGGACAGTGGCCTCTTCGGCTGCCCTGTTAGACTGCCAACTGTCGAGGGATTATTGACGTGCTTGGATGCAGTTGGGACCTTTTATTTGCGCGCCCTTATTAGGGAAGGCCTATGTAAGATAAAGGACCGGTTAAGAAATCTTACATTGACATAATTATTATTATTTTGTTAATGTTGTATCAGAATCTCCCGGACGAGCACCCAGTTTGTCAGAAGTCATATTTCTCACACTAGTATTTAGTTCTGGATGCAGGTTCAGATCCCTTACACTCCAGATCCCAGAGAGAAAACTCGAGACAAATGTTTCTTGTAAACTGATCGAAGAAACAGTCCCTGGATACTCAAGAAAACGACCAAGAATTGGCTCGTTGAAAATATAGATGTCGTTGCTCTTTGTACCCCCAGAAGTGAGAAAGAGGAATTAATATTTGCAAGATAAGCTTGTTGCTTCAGTTTGGCATAGGCAAGTTACCTCCCTAACTTATCCCTTCCCGGAAACATATAATTGCACCCCACTAACTGTGTTTTAGAAATATTTGCACTCACTTAGGCTACACACACACACACACACTTACATACAATTAGAAATATGGAAGAACTATGAGTTTACAATACTACCACTGTGTTTATTAACATTTCATGATGTTAATATGATCATGATTATTATTATATACATAACTTGGGTTTCAATCCTTCCTGATGAAGGCTCAGATTAACATCTGGCTCCACTGTGAGACGCGTTGAACATTCAGCTTGCAGGATTAAAAATGTTTCTTTACACGAGGTTCAGGAGCTCCGTTATGTGAGTGGTTTGCTGATTGTCCGTGGCTATTATGAGAGCTGAGATTATAGCTAGGAAATTATGCCATTGGACTTTTTACTGAAGTCGGACAGAACGAGATGGTAATATCTCACCACATAATTTAGACTTCCTGGTATACTATATGTGCTGTCGTCTGAGTGTTTTTGTCGACAATGTCGTAGTTTAAATACTGTTAACGACTTTGTCGTGATTTCAGATTTCTCTCCTCCCCTTTTACCTATAGATGATTACCTGGACGCCTTTTGTCCAATCTTCTTTAACACCTCCCCTACTTTCACTCTGAACTGTGGTTTCACCTGTCAATCAATTTTAACCGACGCAACGGCAAGCGTCCAAATTATGCTTCGGCCACTGCTCGGAGATGCGATCAACCTTACGTCATACATTCTTATGTGCTGTTAACACAAGTCTTCCTGGTTGCGGAAGTTATCTCTGTGTTGCAAAGAGGTGTTGGGAATTGGGTCCCCACGACCGCCGTTTGGAAAAACTCACAGCCAGTTTGATTGAAAATCTTATCTCTCAGTCGAGGATTCAGCGCTAAAGTGTTAATCGTTGATTTTTGGGTGTTTGTTCTAGCAGAATTACACACAGGAGATCAATTTGGGAACCAATTGAGGTTCACTGAAACATTTACATAAATAAACACACGCAGTATTGTTTCGCGCTCACAGAAGGAGAGGAAAGAATTAAAGACTGAAGGATGCACTAGAAAACATAAATTTGAAATCTATAGTTACCGACCGGGATTCGAACCTGTCACTTCCAAATGGCGACAGCGCCTCGCTGCAGGAACAAGTGTACTTCGACGCAATGACCAACTAGACACTCCCAAAAAAGTGCCTTCATTAGTGATGTCTATCATACACATGAACCTACAACTATGGAATACGGACAGAATTCGTATCAACCCATTGAGATAGCACCATCGGTCTCATAATTTATATTAAACCAGCGTAAGTCAAATAACAAACACACAAACACATCGGACCTTACATGCTGTGTCCAGTATATTAACAAACATTTAAAGAAGAGAAATGATTGCTCGGTTCTAATTCTGTACACGTATTACACACAGGAGATAAATTTGGGAACCAGTTGAGGTCATTGAAACAGTTACATAAAAATCACACGTAGTATTGTTTGGCGCTCACAGAAGGAGAGGAAAGAAATAAAGACTAGAGGACGCACTAGACAACATAACATGTTAAAGCTATAGTTACCGACCGGGATTTGAAATTTTTTTTAACTAGTAGAAATATAACACCTCTCCGTTCCCTGTCTCTGCTGTAGTGATGGTCACGAATTTAAATGTTCCCACCATTTTGAGAAAGCAAAATTTGTTTGATGGCGTGTCTATTGGTGTAAAATTTCTTCATAGAGTTGATAACGCGGAGCAGCGCGGTGATATTAAAAAAAAATATTTTCTCATTCTCCTTTTGTTTTTATTCCTTTCTTGTGGATTTAGAAATACATCCTGATATTGCTGAGCTGTTTCGTCACAGGTTGGAGGATGAGTAGGATGCATGCAGCTAATGCTTTCATTTAACAAGGGACGTGTTTATAAGTTTCAAGATAGAGGAAAAATATGACATTGTGATGAGTAATATAAACTTCGCCGATGTGCTGACACTACAGGAAGTTCCCGATCGTCAGAAGTATTTCCCGTTTCCCGAATGTTTCGGCCCTTTACCTTCACGACACTCTCTGGAGATGGGCCCCCGGGTCATTACTGCGAGTTTCTTTCTCCTGTCTTGAATTAGTACTTTGTTTCGAAACGTCCCATTCGTTTCCCCCCCCCCCCCCACTTTTCCCACATGTTAACTGTGCCTGCTCCTAAGCCACCTTGCCCTTGGGGAGGAGAACATCGTGCACATTTGTTCCATCACACATATCCTAGCGTCTTATTGACGAGTTAACCTTTTTCACCGGCCGTTCGCCTCTGTCGTCGCCTCCGCATTGGCGTTTCACTATGCACCGGTAATACTCATTGCCGCCATGTTGCCTTCTTCGTATCCCGTTCAGGGCTCAAGAAACCACATCCCCGCTCGACCTCTAGGAAGCCTGCTTTTCCCCTGGGAAACTTCGTTGTGGGCTTGGGGACCCCAACTCTCATCCCATCTCTGAAGACGAATTACACCACCACAAGCAGCTTTGTCGAAGGTTGAACTTTAGTCGAAATTTCTTGATGTCGGTGACTGTTACAACGTGGTGTTCGACTACTTTGCAGAGTCCCGTTCTCAAGTGCACTACATTCATTGGAACGAATGGCTACGGAATTGACACGAGACAGTAAAAGTTCCAGATCTTAGATGGGAGATTGTTCGCTAGCTTCGGAGTTAGACTTTGACATGATATATTTCGAGATGCAGAAAGAAAAATGGGCCATATGATTGCAGTGATTTAATTCACTCGCCATTCCGACTGATCCCTAGTCAGCACGAGGCCTTTTCTGATGTCTCACCCATTTGTTGTTTTTTGCCCGAATCCTGACTTGCCACTTTATAACTAACTGCTTAAGTGCGTCATGAACGGAGCAAGAGATTAGACCTCTTGTGCCTACATCAAATGCTATACACTTTTGTCTCAGACTTGCGACCATGTCACTGGACTACTTCATCTTGTACATGTGTTGATTCTCGATGAGTGTGGGTCGGTCAGCTTCATCAGAGTTAACTTTTGACGCGTCGAGGAGTGCAGTACAATGTCAGGCCGCAACTGAAACTGTCGGATCACTGCAGGATAATGACAATACCCTCTAAGTCCACAGGACCATCGAGGACTGATCGTAAGAATGCAGCACACATTTCCTGCCTCCACGTTTCTTCCTAGGATTGACGAAGTAAATTTGCATCGCGTTTGCAGTGGCCCTTTTGTCCGCCAGTCTCTTTGCATCATCCATTATGGCTGCCAGCACAGTGAGTTTTTTCATTGTTGCTTAATGTCAATCGGCTTTCGTAAAGGGCCTTGACCTCAGACAGCACATTCTATACTGTCTGACTCTTCCCCTGACAGTAGGGACACAGTGGATCCGAGAAATTGTCCCACTTGACCAGACTGGTATCGCAAAGTGATCTGATGACAAATCTTAGGCGTAGCAGTTCCATGTGCCATACATCGTTCAATGTCTCTCCCCCCCCCCCCCCCCACCCCGGTCTTAGTAGTTCACTATCTCTCCGAGTGGAACTTCTCCACGGAAATCTGTGTATGTCTCCACTAGGTGCTCTCCCAACACATCTGTTGAGGCTGCCGGATCGTGGCTGACCGAAAAATCTCTAGCGAAATAGTATGGTTCCCGGAATAATTTCTTTCGTGCTTTCCGTGTTCTCTGCTTTTATCTGTATAACCGTTCTGCTCGACAAAAGACACTGTGTCTGGTTTTGAGATGTTGCCACATTTGGCGCTGGCCATCTTTCTCACTGTCAACTGGTGATTTAAACCGTTTGCGAGCAGCGTTTTTCTGCCCTCGTCTCTCCTAAATAAGCTGTTGTAATTTGCTCTTCTGCTAACTAGCTATTTTCTTCCTCTCACTGCCACCAAATTGACGCAGGGAGAGGAGGTACACAATCTCTCCGAAATTTTCTAATTTCTCTTCTAGCTATAATTATTTCAGCGCACTCTGTAAAACTTGGGACAATGTGATATCAAGGTTTATACATGCCGCCTTCTCAATGGCGAGGGGAAACTAAATGTTCACACTGGGACTGACGAAAAGGTGCTCAAGCCAGCACTGGGACCATCGACTTGAATATCTGTGGGTGATAAATGTAGCATATGTTATGAAATACTGCTCTTTTAATATTGTTTTTTTATTTATAGTATAAAGATATGTAACCCCAAGCGTAGAGTAAAATATACGTACTCGGAAGAAATAAAGAGGACATTAATGATAATTGATAACGATGACAATAATAATTATAACAAATAGATGAAATAACAGCAAGGATAAGGAAATGAAAAACAGAACAGGAGATAAAAAGTAAATCCCATTAATACTGTAACTACAGGCTACCAATGAACTGATCAGACACAGTAATTGATAGTAAAACGTACGGGAAAATTTCTAAACACGAATCACACGTTTGCTTTGTGATTGATGAGTATTTTCTCATGTTAGTGTCTGCGATTAAAAGCACATGGATTTACTTTGGTGTGTGAACTTAAGAAAGTAAATATTGTGTGAAAAAGCCTTAGCCATCACTGAACTATGTCTGAACGCTGTGGTAAGTGGTTGAAACAGGCAGTACATGCACTTTTAAATGCGCGAGTTTCAATGATAATCCAAACCGGTGTAGAGATATGTAGGATGTTGCAACCTGCCAGCCGGGCTTAGATTAATTCTAGTGACTGTCTGTGAATAGGAATCACCATAGCGAAGTGGTCAAGCCGTTCGACTCTGGCTCTGAAGGCTGTGGGTTCGATTCCGTGCAGAGTCTTTCGGTTTATGAGTTCATTTCCCCCCCGGAAAATCCCGGGGGTCGTCGCTGGAGCTACGGAGTTCGTGCTTTATGCGCTACGGAAAGAGACTGAGCTAAATGGTATAAAAACCAGGTGCAATGAAGTCGACCCTGTCGACTTTTAATCGACTGTTTGTGATCACTGACTCGAAGGAGGAGGAGGCGGTAGGGGGGAAGAAGAAGAAGAGAAGAAGAAGAAGAAGAAGAAGAAGAAGGAGGAGGAGGAGGAGGAAGAGGAGTAGGAGGATTGTAACGTAATGGACTCAATCTCCACTAGTTAGCGGCGTGAACATACAATCGGAAACTTGCATGCACCACCTTGAACCATTCAGCACCATGTAACATATATGTGTCATGTTTAATATTAGACATGCCAAGGTAAAGTAGACTAGGGCAGCGTTCTAATGCGATGAGCCGATTGGCCTGAGAGGGACTAGATAGCTTCCCGCATTACATCTTGGGATAGCTAGACTGCCCAAAGGGCGCACTTGGTTCATGGATTCTTAGGTAGCAGGACCGAAATTGTGATGCCCTCCTCATCGATCTCGAATGGAGGAGAAGTGGTGTTCATTGGTGATGGCAGCAGGGTGTAACCAAACTGATTAGTCTGGGATGTATATGGAGAAGCTCAACCTAGTTGTCTGTGTGTTGGAACAGTCGTCACGATGTCTGGTTGTCCCGGAGCAGTTTTGAAATGCTACATTATGGTAACTCAGTCAAGTGGGATCTGCCCAATTCCATTATCTCCAGCAAACACAGGCTGTTAAGTAAATCACCCAAAGCACTCAAGAGAATCCCGTACTAACTTTTATTAAATCTGCAAATGAAGGATAGCCCCATACTAACTTTTATTACATCTGCAAATGAAGGATAGCCCCATAATAACCTTTATTACATCTGCAAATGAAGGATAAACCCATAATAACCTTTATTACATCTGTAAATGAAAGAGAATTTTACCATCAATATAGTATGGACTTTTTGTTTTCAAGGAATGCAAAAACTGAATACAATCTTCGTTGGATTTCAGTTTTCATATTTCATCACAGACCCTTATTCAAAATATGTGGAACACCAGAACTTATAGGCAATTTTACCCAATATTAGAGCTTTTATTGTGAGATTAAGGAACCCAGATGGAGGGGGAGACTAAGATGGACTTTTCCTGAAGGCATATATGATATTGCATTCACTATGTATTTGATGTTATATACAGTTATATAGTTATATATATACACACATCATCATGCATGTTTGATGTGTTTATTTATGCATTTCATTTTGAAAGGCCTCTTGTCATCTGTCCTCCATTCTTCAGATTTTTTTTCCTGTGTATTAAATGTTAAAATTTAATCTTCTGCTTCAATGTACTTACTTGTGACGTCATTTTGGTTCACAATATGTGTTTAGTTAAGTGATTAGTTAACACAACCAAGATAGACAAGTTACCAACATATATCATGCCTACAATAATCAACAAAACTGCCAGAAGTGTGATGGAGACTACAACAGTTATAGTATGTTCACAAACGAATGCCGTCATTCCCGATCAATTATTTTGAAAACTGTCTGTTGCATCGTAATGAAATTTTTCCTACCGTCTTATATTTACCCCCACCCAAGGAATATGTCTTTGATAGGTCCAAAAGCAACTTAAATCATCGAAAGCGGCGGCATTTCTTTGATGTTTTGCTGAAAAACTAGTAATTTCTCGCTAACAAACTTGTGTTTACAGTAAGGAACGCCCCGCCAATTCACATGACGACACAAGCCGTATCCGGATTCGTATGAGAGTGGGTGCAATAAAAGAAGTAGCTTAAAAGTCGACAGGGTCGGCTGCATTGCACCGGGTTTTTATCCCATATGGCTCCGTTTCTTTCCTCAGCGCAAAAAGCGTCGCACAAAGCATGAACTCCATAGCTCCAGCGACGACCCTCGGGAGTCTCCGAAAAAATGCACTCGTGAAATGAAGGACGCGGCCCGGAATCGAACATACAACCTTCGGAGCCCGAGTCAGCCCCACAGAGAATCCCGAGAGGGGTGCAATGTGTAATATTAAAGACAGAGCATTTACAGAGGCATGGGGTAAATAATTTGTAAATTGACAGGAAAGTAGAAGGAATATATTTCTTACCTTATTTTTTCATTTCCTTCTTGTTTCTTCAGCTGCTGGTTAATAATGTGTACACAAGTATTCATGTTAGCTTTCTATATTGAGTTCGTGAAAGCTTTCGAATAGCTGTGCGTTAAAGTGCGTATGGAGTGACCAGAAATGATACCGCAATTTAGTCATTATGTTTCCATTTTTAAGGATCTGTTCAGCTGTCTGTGTAGTTTGTTCACACGTACACATGGGTGACAGACCCGCTTTGAGTCTTCGTGAAAGATTGTCTACTCTGCTGTTTAACGTTCAGAGACGGAACATGATTACCTGTTTGCACTATGAAAATAGTTGTCAGTGTCTCTGTAGTGGGCTTTCTTCTTAACGACCAAGATGTTGGTCCTCTTTTCATTGAAGTTTATAGATTGATTCGTATGCACGTGTGTTGTCCCCTAATTTGACAACGTGTTTGCTCTCACGTTTCTTGTTATGCCACAATCTGTCAGTTTCCACCACAATATTACTCTTCTGTTTGTATTCAATGCATTTAGTGTGTGTGTGTGTATGTGTTTGTTTGTGTGTGTGTGTGTGTTTGTTTGTGTGTGTGTGTTTGTGTGTGTGTGTGTGTGTATCTGTTTAATACAGTTGTTTGTCACCGCTGAGGGCTTGCGGAATTGAAAATTCATCACTGTGGAATACAAACTGTTGCCATTGACATTATGCTGATGCTGTAATGTTTAGGGCCTGCAATTCTTCTGAATATTTGTAGCACAATATCCCAGTTGGTGTGCACGTGGATTGAGGTCTGCGATCTGCTCAGACTTTAATCTGTGTCGGACGATTCCAGTAGGTTGATGATTGCTCTCGGTTGCATAAAATTCAATCCATCCTTTCTCCAGTAGTCCTCTTCCTCTTTCAACACATGGTCCTCACATGTTTCCAGTAACTTTTATCAATATTTAATAGCGCGGACTGGATTAGTATCTTGACGTCAGACAATTTGAATATAGTATTGTCAGCTGCCACCTGTCCTTTAATTTTAGCCCACAAAAGTTCTATAGGGTTAAAATGAGAATGGTACGGCGGAAGTCTCAAGCACCCATGACGATGCTCTTCTATCAACTTGTCGATTTGATATTTCTAGCTTTTTGGCGTCTGTTTTACAAGGGACAACAATTCTAGCTAGACATACTTTTCTGGAAATGGTATGGTTTCCATTCGGAGTCATATCTTTATTGCTCCCTTTGTGCTCGATGCTGTAGGTATTTTGTCTTCTTGAGCAACAACATTGATATCATGCATTGTCCATAATTGGACACAACGGTCTATCTAGGAATGGAAGCACAGTATTCTCGAGCCAATCTCTAAATACATCATCATTCATCTTATTATGATAATCCCTATTTTCTGTATGCTTTGATACGAACACGAGCCCAGCATTCTGTTGTAAGCCATTATGCGTATTACCAGCATGGGCCATGACCAAAAGCTGTCGTGTACTACTGGGCACATATCGCTTTATCTGTCCATCCACTGATTGTCATCCCTTATCACTTGTGTGGTGCGCATTGATCCACATTTCATCCACTCACACTATGCCATAATTTTCTTTGCGCATTTCCCTTATTTCACGTAGGTATCTGCTTCTCATGGCTCCTAAATGCGGTTGCTCGCAAAGATTATTTCTACCGCCTTTGTACTTTTAAATAGTGAAGATAATGTCCTTATAATTTTCCACAAAGTTGTTTTGGATAGCTCTATGTTATTGTTCTTTCTCAACCAAACCCTAAGTTTTCTTACAGTCACTGTTTCTTTAGCATCCAGCATTTTTATAATGATGGATAATCCTGGATATAAAATCCAAAATTTTTATAATTTTAGGAGTCTCCGTGGCGAAGTGGTCAAGCCTTTTGACTCAGGCTCCAAAGGTCGTGGGTTCGATTCCGGGCCGCATCCTTCGGTTCACGAGTTAAATTTTTTGGAGACTTCTGTGGGTCGTCGCTAGAGCTGCGGAGTTCGTGCTTTGTGCGATGCTTTCCGCGCTGCGGAAAGAGACCGAGCCATATGGGATAGAACCCGGTGCAATGAAGTCGACACTTCGAATTTCAAGCGACTTTTTAAAGCATTTCTATAATAGCTCGCCTTATGACATCTTTGTCACAGCTGTCTACAATAATCTTTCTACCTACCGTTTGGTTATTGCGTGGTGGTTTAATTCCAGATTCTTGCACCCATCGACGAAATGACCGTTTACTCAAACCCAATGCATGCACTGTTCTTTTTTCGGAATTTGTAATAGTATAAAACAGTTTCCTGCGATGAGCTTCTTGACAAAAATATCTGTACAACTTCATAGTGTTTCTCTGAAGTGTATACATAATTTCGCATTCAATCCCATTGAAAAATATTCACACATTTCAATAAGTGATAAGTGGTAAGATGTAATATATATATATATATATATATATATATATATATATATATATATATATATATATATATATATATATATATATATATATATATATATATATAATCAGGTTTCATTAAATAACCCACATTTTGAGACACCTAGTTTAAACAACGCGGGGAGTTGGCATAAGGCCAATCCCGTGAAAATATTCAACATTGAGCGCTGATTGTCTGGCTACGCTTTAATACATTTAAAATTATGAATTTCATCTCAGACTCGTAAATTATATACCACATATAAATAAACTTTGAAATCTGCTGTAAAATCTCCAGAACAAAAATTTTTTGTTGGGTGGACATAATGATAAGGTTATATACTAAATCTCATAATTTTACCTCAGTTGGTTACTGAGATATGGATGTTATATTGAGGCAAACAAATGTGAATGCACTATAGCTGTGTGATGGAGCCAACACAACCAAGTGCTTGACTACACTATTTAACCAACCTATAGTCAGATGTGGGATCAGAGCCCACCAGCCGGGAGACAAGCAGCCCATGACTACTCAGACAAGTGTATGCCATTGAGGTATCCAAAAAAGATGAAACAAAGTGTATAGATGTCCATAAATGAAAATTAAAAGAATACAAACATGTTCCTTTTATTCTGTTGGTTTTCTCAATATATGTCTCTGTTGTGTTTTACTTGTACCAATTCAGTCACTGTTCCACATGTAACAGAAAGCAACAAGCAAAGATGACAAGGAAGAGGCAAATAAGAACATAAACAGACATTTGCACAAGAAAAACAACATATCAACGAATATGAATTCAAGACAATAAGAACAGCGAACACAACATATATTACAGAGCCAGGAAAACAACGAAGATGAATACAAGACAACAAAACCATAGCAACGAAAATAGCATATAACAGACACGAAAAGGAACATAAAAAACACAACAGACCTAAAAATGTCACATTTTTCGCATTCATTCTTTATTCGAATTTGCAAGCGCTATCAAGAACAAGTCACCTGAACAGTTCAAGAAGCCTGATACGGGGGAGGAAAATGGCTCGTGGCAAGACCAACATCAAGAAACAACAGGCAAAGAAGATGTGCAGCGTAGGAGCCGCCAAAACCGTAAAGAAGACGAGCGGAGAGGCATTGCATTGAGCTGCAACAAAGAACCTGAAACTACAGTTTCTACTGAAGCCACCACGAGGCAGGCCTTCGACATCCCACCACAGACAAGAGTCAACACAGCCGAGAAGAAGAAAGAGAACGACACCAGAGTCGGAAACACGACTCAAAGACAGTCACATGGGTTTTCAAACGTATTCAAGTAGAGCTGTCAGACGATGAAATCCTGAAGCAGCTACAAGAATAGAATCTCCATATCCAAATCTTGAAGACGGAGCGGATTCTAACGTACTCAAAGATCCCTACGACGCTGGCAGTGGTAACGACTGAGCGCAGCGTGATACCATGCCAGATATAGATAAACAAGAAAATACAACAGCCTGAAAGATTCATTCCAACAATAACTCAATGTTCCAGATGCCAGAGGGCCGGTCACAGTAGAGCAACATATCGCAGTAACACGAAAATCTGCCGGTACTGCGTCGATCACCACGCCTTCAAGATGTGTCCTCTGGCCGAGACTTGCGAGCACCCAACAGCTAAAGAAAGTGCGCCAATTGCCTGGGCAAGCATGGAGCAAGATACCTGTGCTGTCCGTGCCTCCAAAGACACAGAGACGTCTTAAAGATCGCAATCACCACAAAGAAACCATATAAGGACGCAATGTGGAGGTGTAAGACAGCCACGTGCATTTCACAAGCCGAGAAAGAGCAACTGCAAAGCCAGATTGGTGAGTAAAAGAAACAAGTCAAGCTACTGCAAATGCCGGCACCAACCAGCGACAATGAAATACTAAAATAAAGAAGATCTAGCGAAACATCAAACAAGAAGTGGAGCACATGATCAAAACGACAAAGAAGAATGAAGAGATTCTACAAGACTTCAAGGTGGAGAGAGAAATGATAAAAACTTAAAGGGAATCAACCCAAAATTAAACCAACAGAAGAAACGGTAAAGATCTCAAAAAAAACCGCAATATGAAACCCAAAAACAAGCAGAGCCGGAACCGCAAGTTAAGGCCAGCAGCCCAATCATGACGGCCAAGAAATTCAAGGGGAAACCAGTATCCCGCCAGACGTCTGAAGAAACCCTAGATGAGCACAAGGATGACGATATAGGGCACACTGCGCCTGGCGTACACTTTACATTGGAGGAGCTCCTCTCCGAATGCGAAGAAGAGAAAAGGAAAAATGTACTCAGGTTCAAGGAATTAAACAGGCGCAAGGCAGAAAAGGACAGCAAGAACCCCAAGAAATTCAAGGTGAAATCAATATCCCGCCAGTCATCTGAAGAATACCCAGTGATACACTATGATTATCAGGACAAAAACGGTTATCCGTACTATATGGATGGCACGGAGCGCGTCCCATGGTTGACCACAGAGGACAAAATCGAAAAACAACAGAAATTCAAATTCGGAAGAAAACAAAGGCGCAAGGAAGAAAATGAAAACATCGAAAAGCTCCAAAATGCAATACACAAAAAAGGAGACAAACACACCAAATAAACAGTCCTTATAAGGACTACAACCAGCCAAGTGAAACGCAGAAGGAGCCATCACTGCTAATAAAAAAACCCAGAGAAGACGAACTCAAAGACAATCTTGCCGGCCAACCAATCCCCCAGCTGACGTTGCAGGCATAAAGTCTTCTACCGATAAGCCAGCTAACACTGGCGCAGAGAAAGCTAACAAATACATTCCGCACCATGAACCACTACTATTATAACCGATGCCGCGTAGGCTGGTTGACATTTGGTAGAAAGTTTCTTTCTTGGCAAAATGGACGGTCCGACGGACTTAAAAATCAACAAAGCCATGTACATAATATAATTATTTATTAACCTATAATAGGATACACATGCAAATTACTTATGTAACTCGGTATACGCACGCATAATGTCACCTATATTCACTCTACCCACCTCACTATTCTTGAAAATGGGTGTCAACTCTGAAAAACGTTCTTTAAGCTCGTCTGGCACATGGATAGCACACTCGACCAACCCAACAATTTTCTCGGCTATTACACCCTCACAAATTTATTTCTTCTTCATGGAATATTTGTCATAAAACTGTTTGGGACGAAGGAATGTCGTCTTCGTGAAACGTTTAAGGTCTCTATCAGTTTTTTTATCGTCTGCCATTCACACTCCCACATTTCTATTACTCTAACCTTAACGTCAATAACGAGATAGTCGTGACTCGTTTGTGACTTTTCCTATGTCTATAAACTTTTTTTTATTATTGACTGGATTAATGTCTTGACCGTTGGTCAGAAGACAATCTGGATGTCCGTGGAATAAACAACCATGAAATTCATACAATGTTCTTGTCCTCTTGTCCCACCCATCTACTCTAATATGTTTATTTCCCATCGACATATTACCCCCGCTGATCTGTGTTCTTAGCTGTGTCATATGTGTATGTTGTATCCAGACTAACCACTCGTTACTCTGTCGTGCATATTTGTTAACCTTGTGTGCTCTGAATCCATCCTCTTTATTTCCAATGAACTCATAACTAACTTACACCCTCTAATGTGTATTTTGTCTGTTTCATGATGCCTATGAAACATGATTTACCGCCCCCCCCCCCCCCCCCTCTACAATGTTATTTCTAATAGTTTTATGCAATTCACTATCCCGACAGGAACATAATGAAAATACTACATCTTTGGGGAGGGTCTTAAACAGAAACTGTAAAGTTATCCCAGGGACAGAAATGGCACCCTCAAACATATATATACCTACCTTACCCAAATATTTAACTCGTTTTTTTAAACACTATTGAATGAAACTACGTCTTTGTTGCTGTACCAAATTAGAAAATCTTCTGGCTTGGTCATCAGGTGGTCGCGCAGGAGTCTCTGGCAATGCTGGTACACTTCTATTGAAATATTAGAATTTTTAAATTGTAAGATAAGCGCTGAGTGTGGAGGTAACTTTACGTCTTGTAATTTTCCTAAGTGAGCTATGTACTCGAAGCAGAAAATAGCCTTTTGTCGCACACATTATGTAGGTGGTTAAACACCTTGAATAGCTAAACCCTGATGGTTTAATTATGTTAAGATCCACATTTGCCTGAATTAGGCTCTATGTCTGGCAGTTCTTCTTAGTATTCATCTAACATATCAATTAATTTGCGTTCGTTTAATTCCTCTAATATTGCATTCATTCATTCATTAGCATGTCCTTTGCAGAACCTCGCTCCCATAACAACCTTCCGGAAAACCTCTCGATCATAAGCAAGATGTCCCGCGTCTGATACGCCCATCTGGAGATCATCCGCCACATCCTGCACCCATCTTCTCTTTGGCCTTCCTCTTCCTCTCTTCCCAGGCATATACCCTTCCATTATTGTTCTCTCCAAACTTTTGTGACGTTTCAAGTGACCAAAATATTTCAATGTTCTTTGTTTTATCGTCTTTAATAGCCAACCTTCTTTAATATTCAACTCTTGAAGTATGGATGCATTTGTTATTTTCTTAGAACTCGTCTATAACATTTAGATTCAAAGGCGTTTATGCGCTATTCAGCTTGTTTAGTAAGTGTCCATGTCTCACAGGCGTATGTTGCAATGGGAAAGATGCATGCTCTTAACAATCTAATTTTTGTAGTTCTGTCTGTCCCACTCCATAATTTATTCAGCTGTTTTAGTCCTTGAAGAGCAATGGATATTCGCCGTTTAATTTCTTTCATTGTGTCACCGTTGTTGGTAATCAATGACACAAGATATTCAAAATTTTCCACCACCTCCAATTTTCCCCCACTAATGTATATTTCTTTCTCCATAGTAGTTTTATTTGTATGCATTATCTTTGTTTTTGCTATGTTAAGATATAAGTTGTGATTTTCACTATTCAATTGTGTTGAGGCTATTAGGTTTTCAATGCCATTCTGTGTTGTGGATAGTAATACTGTATCATCAGCATATCGAATCTCTAGTATGTCATGACCGCCGATATTTAGGGCATCATATAGCTCCCTGTTTATATCATCTCTTACATTTCTCATTATATTTTCGGCGTACAGGTTAAACAAATAGGGGTGACAGCACGCAGCCCTGACGGACTCCTTGCTTGATGTCAAACCAATCTGATGTCTCGCCATCTATTCTAACTGCTGCTTGTTGGACTAGATAGAGCATTTTTATGAGTTGTACTACATGTGATGGAAAGCCCATATTCCTCATGATGTCCCAAAGTTTCTGATGTTGTACACAGTCAAATGCCTTTGAATAATCCACAAAACACGAGAATAGGTTTAGATTAAATTCTCTGCACTTCTCTATTATTAAACGCATGTTGAATATGTGATCTCTTGTTCCCCTTCCTTGTCTAAATCCAGCTTGAACCACGTTAATCTATTTTTCCATTTTCTTACGAAGTCTTTGCATTATTACTTTTAGTAGAATTTTACTTGCATGACTGATCAGGGCAACAGTTCTATAGTTGGTGCATAATTTCAGGTTGCCCTTTTTTTGGTCTTGGAATGAAGATAGTTCTCTTCCAATCTTTTGGCCATATACCATATTTCCAATTCTTTGTACATAATGCATGATATGTGTGTATGCTTTCTTCTCCTCCCGCTTTAATTAGTTCAGCTGGTATCTCATCACATCCAGGTGATTTACCATTCTTCAGGTTCTTTATAGCCCAAGCAATTTCATCTAATGAGGGTTCAGGTTCTCTCTCTACTGTCATTGGCTCATGTATCTCATTCATATCCTCACTGTCATTCATATCATACATTCCACTGCAGTACTCCTGCCATCTTTCAAGAGTTTGTCTAGATTCCGTTAAGGTATTTCCCATCTTGCCACAGATAACATTCAATTGACGTTGAACATTTCTTGTCAATAGCTTCATTTCTTTGAACATTTCATAATCTCTTCCAGTCTTGTGATATTGCTCTATTCTGGTACAGCAATCTTGTACATATTGATTATTGTCCTTTCTTGTGTTCTTTCTTATTTCTCGAGTTAAAGATTTATACTTCATTCTGCTGTTATCGGATTCATCTCCTTTCTGTTTCAGCTCCCTTCGTTGTTTTATTAATTCTAACGTGTCTGATGTAATCCATGGCTTAAGTTGCTTTTTCTTGGTCGGAATGAAATCTTTGGCTGCATTTATCAAGATATCTCTAGCTTGTACTGCCAGTTCATCAGTTGTCATTTCTTTTTGTACAGACATCAAGACCCCAAAGCGATTCCTAACTTCTATGTTGTATGCAGCTGGTATTTTTGTGAGATAAAAAGTGGCATTGGTTCTCGGGTAAGCTTTTTGAGTTTTAATTTCAGATCTGCTTCTAATAACTGATGATCTGTATCACAGTCTGCACTTCGTAGGGTTTTTGCAGATGTTATGCTTGATCTCCATCTTCTTTGTATTAAAATATAATCTATCTGATTTTTGGTAATACTGTCTGGAGACTTCCATGTGAAGAGTCTTCTTGGATGTTGTTTAAAAAGCGTGTTGGCTATCGTTAACTCATTTTCTGTGCAAAATTCAATTAGTTTGTCACCTGCATCATTTCTATTTCCTAATCCAAATTTTCCTAAAACGTGTCTCTCATATTGCATACACTCTATCAAAAGTAACCCGTAATGTGGAATACGATTCATCAGCGATTTGAGTCAGATACTCAAGAATTCAATTGACTAAATCTTGGGTGTCACCTCTTGATATGAAACGTACAGTAGAATCCAACCAGGGGACATTGGACGTGACTGAACAACTAAGTGGAAGGAATTTGTTTAGCTAAAAATTTAGCAGATTAGATTTCCCCCAAATAAGTTTGTGTTAGTAAAAAGCATTCATAGACATATGTGTCTCTATATGGGTATACAAAACTGGTGTTTACTGGAATCCCATGCTCTGCAATTAATTCCCAAATGGTCTGCGGAGGATTTTAAATCCTGCCCATAAAACAATTAACTATCTTTAAATGGTTACATATGTTGCAGTGTCATTCCATACGATTAAAACGAAACCATAACGTTCCACATTTATCACACGAAAAAGCATTGACTGCCCAATTAGTATCCCTAATGTATATAAAATAATCTTTAAAACATTATAGCCTTGATGTCTCCTTATAATTCCCACTATCTCTATATTTAGGGACAGATGGCTGCTTATTATCATATTTAAAATTATGAATATTAAGTTCAAAATATTGTTCTAAAGCAAGAATATCAATTAATTTAACCCCAGGGAAATTACCTAATGAAGTGTTAGTTTTAAGTGCTCGCCACTGTCTAGCTAAACGTTGGGTGGGTTTTATAAGAGCCTTAATATTCGCACCTGTGAATAATGCTAGGGCTCTAAAACACACACAAAAAAACAAAAAAAACAGTTACCCGTTTAATGCTTAGATCTAGAGGCATGTTGTAATATATTACTAGCTCTGATTTGAGTGATGTTGTTTAGAATGTCAGCTAAACAGCACGCTATCGGAAACTTGGGGATATGGAAAACGTAAAAACAAGTGGCAGCGATTGTCTCTATAGTGTACTTTGTGTTTGATCGTTTTGTATAGAGTAGGAAAGAATGTCTTGTTCGTGTATTGTTTTGACAAACGCCTCAAAGTCCTGTTTATTGTTGATTAGGTGTGGAAGTTCGAACATAGCGGCGTTATTAGAAGCATGGAATAAGTGGTGGTTTGGGTCTCTGGTAGTCAAGGACTGTGTTATAGCTAAAGTTGATTTTGAATCTACTATTTTGACTGTTAAAAATAGTGTACAGTGTCACTGTCCAGTTGATAAGAGTATTGTGTTTGTGGACTAATATAGAAGGTGTAGACAGACATATGTTTTATAATGTTGTGATGTGTCCTGATTGCTTGCCAGTTGTCCTTGTATGTCTGTTGGATGTCTGTTGGAAGTGTATGTAATGTTTCTGGTTCTTCTGCTAATATAAACATCTGCTTCCCCATCGATCAAAAGCTACAGAATATTTGTGTCTTTTTAAAGAGTTATGTGTATGTGCTGAGATTGTCCTTTTGCGTGATAATGATGCGGGTGTTGTGTCCATAAGTGTTGCATGTTTTGTATCCAAGGGTGTTTGGTGGTGTGTTCGGATGCTCTGTAAGTTGTCCTGTCTTTTGAATAGCTTGATACATATATGACAAATGTTTATTTGGTTCTGGTCTCGGTGGTTCTGACTAATATGATGAGCTAGATTGTTAAGTAATGCGAAATCCTTCCCACATGTGACACATAAGTGGCCTTCTTTTTGAGGAGTGTATATAATAGTCCTTGGTGACAACAAGGCTTTTTTTGGGTAAGATTTGGTAGTTGGCTGATACTAGTAGCTTGTGGCTGATACTAGTAGCTTGGTACAATGAAGATGTCGTTATGTTTCAGCAATTTCAAATTTTTATAGTAGTTGTTTGAAGACAATGGTTACATGGTCATTATATTTCAATGACGTGACCAAGTACGCCAAACCTGTGAAAGCAAAAAGCATAAACAACTTAGTGTCCAGCAACATTTTAGTTTTCAAGGTGTTAATGATCTACTGAACGATCATATAGCACATCTGTGTGTTATATAATATGTGTCTCCACGATGTAGACACTAACACAACATGAAAGAACAACGATACATAACATTAATATTTATAGGTAAACTAAAGTTAAAACATATTTGATCTAATTTGAAAAAGACAAATTCAATATAGTTTGACACATAGTCTGATTTAGATATATTTGAAGATGTCAAAAGAACTCAGGCTGCCTGATTTAGTTTGTTAACACAGATCGTTTTTAAAATTAAATAAATTAAATAGATCCAACACGATTAACTACAGGTGATACAGACGCTTTGTAACACGTACATACACACACACTCTAATGTCCAGACGCACACATGAACACTCGTACATACATATTGTAGCAACACTCCCTGGAGTGAGGAGAACTGCTACCACACTTTAACTACGGGATGTCCTCAGACTGGAAAATAGGTGACTTTAATCTACTTTACCCCACCAGCCCCTGGATGCCTATCTCTCTATCACACAACCACTGGACGTGACCATATTACATTTCGCCCTGAATGCATGACTCAACTCTGGTATCTATCTATGGCAACAAATGTAAGTATTGTACAAACGAGGATGATGGTGATGAGGATGAGATCGACCAAGCGGCTGCTAGGATTGTCCAGACAAAGAAGCACCGGAGTAGCCTCAGGGGTAGGTGTTATCATTGGAAAGGCCCAGTGCAGTACGCCACAAGTCGGTAACAGGCCTCACCGCGTATATCCAGTCCTCCAGCCAAGATCCCGTCTTCTCCGGAAGGATGGAGGATGTTCGGCCGACTACACTGTTCATAGAACCTCTCTTCTGGGACTACACTGAAGTCCGGCCAACCCTTTCACCCTAAGTCAAAATGTTTCTAGTGTGGCCAGGTAGAGAAGTGACACTCCGTCGCTAGCTCTCGATAAATATCGTAGAGTGCAGATAGTGTGGAAGCACCCACTCAGTCTCTGCTAGGAAAAGTCTCTACTGTCTCTAGTGGTTCTGCACTCCGGCAGAATCATGAGCTAAGGTACCCTGGCACAAATCGCTGATGGTATATTGCCTTCTCTTGTGATAGTTCAGTCTTAGGTCTTCAGGTCGCGAACAAGCACTCAACATAGACACTTACTGTCAGCGTGTTGGGGAATAGAGACAGGACATATAGAGGACAAGGGAGATATTAGAGACAGGACATCTACAGGACAATAGAGATATCAGAGACAGGACATAGGCAGGGACACAGAGATGTCATAGACAGGATTTAGACAGGACAAGACGCAGCTAAAAAAGGGGACACAAGTCTACCTGGATTGTCCGGACAGCCTTGCACTGAAGGACCCAACACAACACAAACGGACAGCAGTACAACGTTACTGTTGAGACAGCCCGACTGTCCCGAGACACACGGGGTCCAGTACCACGTGACCAACATGCCAGCATGGGGAGACTCAGACTTGGAGTGGACGTTTTAGGGGAAGGACGCATGTGTTCAGGAAGCGATTGTATAGACTTTGCGGGTGTGCGAGCTAGCGTTGCCGTGTTAACGATAGCGAGTATTGAGTGCAGGGTTTTGTGATTGCCTGAGTGTTACGACTGTTTATGAAATAGCGGTTCTGTTATAAAGATAATGTCAACAACCTAGTTTAGACAGGCATACAGGGATTCTTCATTTGTACCGCACGAATATCAACTCGTAGGTGTACAAAGGGTAAATTCGCTTTATTGCGTACTGATTACAATCGGCTCCACGAGCTCACATGAACATACATATATCATCATTACATCATCACAATCAACACATTTATAATACTACAAAGCACAATCTCTATCTGTCCTAGCGTAAATCACTATACTACTGTGCCCTGAAAACTACACAGTGGTCAGGGCGAATACATCAACCTGTCTCCTGAGCTGTCCAGTCCCGTCTGGCTAATCTTAGCAGCGTTGTCCAGCTGCGGACTTGTGAATCCTCGTGCGTCAGCACTCTTGCGTGCTCTGTTACCTAGCACGCAGCTCAGTAGCCTATCACTAGTTACTGTGCTCGAGTTTAGTACTGTTTACGGGTACTTCCCGTGAACAGCGTATTCTACTCTAACCTGGGAGTAAATCCCTGTCATGTCCTACAATGTCCTACTTATGACACGTGCGTGTCCTGTTGGATAACTGCTTAAGAGTTCTACCTTCTACTTCTGTCCCTTGAATCTCTATTCCCTGTTCAGGGATGTTATCTCTATCCTATCTTAGTCTTATCTCTAACTTATATCCTTCTATTACCTCTGTCCTCTCATTCAGCTTCTTGACAATGCATCTTTCAGCTGTATGTTGATTTCTTGGCAAGATTACGCTCAGTAGTTTGCCATTGCTTTCTGAGCGGCCGGCTCAGTTATCCCGCAAGTCACCAGCGGAGGTCGAACCACTCCCAGCTCTCGCCCTGCTACGAGACTCTGCGTGATAAACGGGATTACGGAGAAAGTGTCGTAACCCCTCGGCCAGAGAGACCGGCTCTTGACAATGATGTATTGAATTAACCGCCCTATGTGCGCATCTTGATGATATTGAAGTTCTGTAAATAAATGTTTGATTCCACATGCAATGCTAAGTATTTCTGAATGCATGTGAAGGAACTAAGAATGCCTGTATGCGTGTGAGACGTTGACAATTGCCTTAAGTAAAGTTGACAAACATACAAAGTGGCCATGTTGAACTCCCCTGGTAATGACGTTGGCAAAGTTGTAGGTTGCCCTGTACTCTGACGTAGTAGACTCTCTGACGCAGGTACACCCTACACCGGAGATTAGTTGTGGTGTCCGCGGACTGCTGACCACGTTACTTGCTTGGGTCCCAATCACTGGACACTTCACCAGTAGTTCACCTCTCAATCAGGAAGGCAGAATTTGTGGAGGACAACATTCGGTGAAAGCATCATGTACCAAGCTTACCCTAACCGAGTACACTCTTACCGCCTCTCCTCAGCATTGTGGACTCTTCACATAAGAGTCCCGTCTCCCTCATGAGCTGCTCTCAGGTGCCGGGCCGAACTGGGGCTAGGACCTGTCAGGTCGCTCTCTGAACTGCATCGTCTTCCCAGGACTAGAGTTTAGCTGGGGTCAAGGTCGTCTGTCTCTAGTTACTGAGGTGTCGTGCTACCCTGAAAGACTTCTACATGACATATAGGGTTAGTGAATCATTAGTAATAGTAGGCAGAATGGCCTTGAAGTAGGGCCGGTGATTGTGCATGTAAATCCCCTCGTCGTTCTATCCAATCTCCCTGGTTCACTTCCCTATTACCAGCCAGTGGTTATGTAGTACCGTGCCGCAGGTACCATACATTCAAATCCAATGTTATATACCTGGCGTACTCTCCAGGTAGCAGATATCGACACCCCGTTCTCTCCTCCCTCGTAAAGGGCAGGAGCATTTAGAACGGTGTCACTATTCTTTGTGAACAGCCCTGTCCCTCCGGTCGATTTTCCCACATTGCCCTTCTCTCCGGAATCCACTATATATTAAGCTGGCATTTCGTTAAGGTATACTAACCATAAGACAGATGTGAGGAAAGCCAAGAAGAAAAGCCAATGGTCACCCCACCATTCGACACCGACCTTCGACTCAAGTCACGACCTTGGAACGACATCCGATACTTCTGCCGACCTCCGAAAGCTATCCGTTTCGACCAGCCGTGTCGTTAGATACCCCATACGTCCTAGTATAGACGACGTCCTACTCGACTTCCGGTTCCCCTGGTACACCATTCCTCCACGCCGGCTGCCACTACTTTCACTTTCAGGAAGCTGGGCCATGTGTGAACTCAAATTAACGGGTTCCTTGTCCTGAATTCATTTAACCCAACCTAACGTGGCTGCACATGAGCCCTGCACCGCTAGGAGACTAAATATCCCTGCGTCACACTACCAGTAATTACGCGGCCCCAAACAGTTGACTCCAGGCCTACACGATGTTATCATTTCTTACCTGACTTACTTTCCCGCTCAACGCCTGTTACACGGCCGTCTATCTCTACCGCGGACGCCGACTACACACAACGATAATTAACTAAGTTACTCAACATACCTTCGTATTGTAACACAACTGGCCTGCTGGAGACGACGCCGACGTTCTTCAAATCCTTTGAAGACATCATGTCGTCGCAGCGTTCATGAAAGGCAAAATTACACTAGACGTCTAGCTCTTGGACCCACTCAGTTCAACTGACGGCTTTCTCTGGTGGCTCTAAGAATAACCCATGCGCGCGACACATGTGCAGTCGGTTTACCTGAGCTGCGCTCACAGGTCATTTTTTCGAACCGTCTGGATTGGTCAAACCACGGGAGATCATTTCAGAGGGGACCTGGTTGGGTATTATCGGGTTGTTTCCCCTAGACCACAAGGCCGACAGAAGGCGTCTCGTGACACATACACACAAACGAACACACACATACACGCGAACACACACACGCACACGCACACACACACACACATTGTTTACAGATGAGACAAACTACTCACCGACTGCAAATATTGTCCTGTCAGTTTTCCCCCGTTTCTATCTGGTTGAGCGCCTGGCAGAAAATGATATTTTACACTG
Source organism: Cepaea hortensis (assembly GCA_963921405.1). Classification (NCBI taxonomy): domain Eukaryota; kingdom Metazoa; phylum Mollusca; class Gastropoda; order Stylommatophora; family Helicidae; genus Cepaea; species Cepaea hortensis. Next base: position 97,291,502 of record OY992878.1, on the reverse strand, counting down.
AATATTCCAAAGTATTTACAGTCGATGAGGCATAGCCCACGTGAAAAAGTAAATTAGTCTGCATACAGCTGTGCCTATAATGAGGGTTGATCCTATATTCCCCTGGCCGCAATTATGTGTCTGGTGTTCTTGATTTTCTTATACCCGCACCAGTTTGTAATGTCAGAGATAAGGCTTTTTTGATTTTTTAACAAATGGAGTACGTGCATATTGCGGGTCTATGTTATGTAACATGTAGGATATGTTATGTACTACGGTCATATGCCACTGGTGTTCGTTGACGACACGGTCTTGTGTTCACTGCTCGATGGACGGACTTGTTGTCACTACTCAGCAGATGGACTTGTGGTCATTACTCGGTAGACGGACTCGTGGTCACTACTAGGCGATCGACATGGCCGACCCCTCATCTCTCTCCATTCCTTAGTAGACCAACCTTTTTAAAAATTCCGCCAAAACATCGACATTAACAAGCTAAAGGAAACCTGAAGTTGTTTGCCCCTTACCCGCGAGTTTTGATAAATTAGACTCCAGTTGTTAGTGCCATGTTTTGACAAGTGGCTTAAGTTAGCCAATGTAGGCTTTGACTTTAACAAATTACGTGACCTCATGTTGAGGGATAAATTAATTTCTTCCGTGCCTGAAGCTATGGCGACGTTTCTGATCGAGAACAAATGTACATCAGTGCCAGACATGGAGTCCAAATTGGAGGCATATTATAATGCCCATAGGGACATTTTTGCTGAAGGGGTTCAACATGACTTAGCTATAGGGGCGGCTGCCAGATTGTCCAATCAAAGATATAATAGTGGACCCAACAGATTTCCAAAGTATGGTCAACAAACAAGAGGTAGATGGCCGTACAATCAAAAAGGTTACCCACAGAGAGAGACACCTAGGTCAAAGAAGGGTTACGTAATACAATGTCAACATTGTAAAAGACAGCACGGGTCACTCGAAATGTGCGACAAGAACCCAAACTATGATGCGTACATAAAGAACCTAACATCGCAGAGGGTAAACAAATATGCCGCATACACCAATAGCTTCAAATGTCATCTTTGCAATAGCTACGGGCATATAGCCAAGGTTTGTAGAATGAGACAAGCTTTGAAAGAAGCTAACACTGCAGATGTCATCACCAGTAGTGAGACTGACGAATACGAAAACACTAACGCAGCCACTCTACAGACATACCCTACTGATATACACTGTGAAACTTGTAATAAATTTCACAAAGACGGTAGCCTGGCGTGTGGCCATAGTATACCCATACAAGAGGCCAATGTAGTCAACATTCAAAACGGCACCCTGAAGGTCCACCAAGCATGGGTTAATGGATCTCCAACAACATGTGTCAGGGACACAGGTGCATCCATAGTAGAGGTAGGCCGAAGACTGGTGAATAGGACAGATTACACAGGCAGAAGGGTTACCTGCAGAACATTTGGAGGTACCATTGAGAGATACCCGATTGCATGCATTACCATAAGATGCCCCTATTATGAGGGAAGAATATACTCTGCAGCTCTGTCAAACCCATGTGCAGGTCTGATGATTGAGAACATCCCACATGTTAAGGATTGTACCCATGAAGAAGCAATTGCGTGGGAAATAAAGTGCGTGCCAGTCAATGCAGTTACGAGAGGCCAAATACGAAAAGAAAAAGAAAAAGAAGAAGAAGATAGGCAGGCCACACCACAGGTTGTACTGACTGACAAAGACACGGTCTCATCAGACAATACACAAGACTCACTGACAGTCACTACAGACTGTGGTTCACAGCAGAAAGAGGACATAACACTACGAACATGTTTTGAAAAAGTCAGACTCCCATCCAAACATGGGAAAAAGGGTAAGTGGAAATTTTAAAAAAATAACAACATACTTACCAGACAATACAAAAAGGGATCAGTGCTTGTCTCACAAACAGTACTGCCGTTACAATACCGCAGCAAAGCGCTGAATTTGGCGCACGACTCCTCATTTGCAGGGCATATGGGGATGGCCAGGCCAAGACAAAGAATTCTAGCACAATTCTACTGGCCAGGTTATTCGAAGGAAATAGGAAGGTATGTTCGATCATGTGAGCTATGCCAAAGGACTACACCGAAAGTAAACACCCTAAGGCAGAAGTTCAAGAAACTGATCTAGCATCCCGACCATTCCAGAAAATAGCTATCGATATTGGGGGACCCTCAACACGACAACGGACCGAGGGAACATGTTTATCTTAACAATGATAGACCTGTGCACTAGATGGCCCAAGGCAATTCCGCTTAAATCCATCACGTCCAGAGCCATTGTTGATTCATTTCTATTAATAGTCAGTAGGATAGGATTTCCAGCGTGCATACTATCCAAAAGGGGTAGCCAATTTATATCAGAGGCTACACAGAGTGCCATGAAAAGCATAGTCATACCGCAAGTATTTAGCTCTCCGTACCACCCAATGACAAACGGTGTAAACGAGCACTTCAATGTGGTTTTAAAACGAACCCTAGCCAAGGTCGCGGCAGAACGACCCAAATACTGGGACCTGTTATTACCAGCTGTCCTGATCGCATACCGCGAAGTACCTCAATCAAGCACAGGCTTCTCCCCGTTCGAACTGGTGTACGGGGCAAATCCAAGAGGTCCACTGCAACTGTATAATGATTTGCTTACAAACAAAGTACACGACTACCCGAAACGGGAAGCGTACGAGATGGTCACCCATCTAAGGGAGAAGATCGTCACAGCCTGCCAAGTTTGCTAAAGCGGCACTACAGAAGGCCAGTGAGAAATACAGACAGTATGATAACAGGAAAGCCAAGACAATCGTCTTGAAAGAAGAAGATGAAGTATGGCTACTGTTACCGGACCCCAGAGATTGTCTAATTATATCATGGCAGTGTCCCTTTAACATCACCAAAAAAATTAGTGATGTAGACTACCAAGTTAATGTTAATGGAAGGAAAAAGATCTTTCATATAAATATGCTCAAACCATACATTGACAGAAACAAGGACACACCAACAACAGTAGAACAAACACAACCCAGAGTTGCAGCAGCCTGCTGGGTAATAAATGAACAACAACATGACGCCATTACAGAACAAATACCAACACCTACATCCAAAGATACCAGCAGTTGGAAAAGTGTCCAAATTAATAAAAACTTAGCCAAACAAGACAAAATCAAACTGGAAAATTCGTTACAGAAATTCAGTGACATATTTTCAGATAAGCCTGGGAAAACAACTCTGATACATCATAAAATCACACTGTTATCAGACATACCTGTGAAAGTAAAACCATATCCAATCCCAATGCATTATTTAGACAAAGTAACCACTGAAATATCTTAACTGGATCAGTGTGGGATAATAAGAAAATCCACTTCAAATTATTGTTCACCTTTAGAAATCGTGAAAAAGAAAGCTAACACCTTAAGGATTTGCGTGGACTATAGGAAGTACAACGCATTAACCTTGTTAGATGCTGAACCCATGCCCAATGTAGATGATCTCATTGATGGCATGGCAAAATCAAAAACAATTCTCTAAAATAGACCTCACAAAGGGATATTGGCAAATCCCAATGGATGAACAATCCATGCACATTACTGCTTTTGCAACACCATTAGGGCTTTATGAATGAGCCTACATGCCTTTCGGACTTCAAAATGCTCCGAACACATTCATGCGAATGATGCAAAACTTTTTGCAAGGCATCAAAGATGTAGCTACATATATGGATGACATATGCATCCATACAACCACCATTGATAACCACACGGAAATCCCAGAACAGGTATTTCAGAGAATAGAACAACATGGATTAAAAGCAAAACCAAGCAAAGTCGATATAGGATACAATGAAGTTCAATTCCTAGGCCATCGTATCTCGAATGGAATTCGGAAAACTGACCCAAATTTGGTTACCAAAATTCTAAATATTAAACTTCCAACTACTAAGAAAGAAGTCAGGAGTGTGTTGGGACTGATAAATTATTATCAAAAGTTCATCCCAAACTTTGCTGACATGACAGCAACCTTTACGGAACTCTTAAAGAAAGGCCCACCGACAAAAGTTAACTGGACTGACAAACACAACAATCTTCTTGACCAAATGAAAAGACTGTTCAGTAACCAACCCATCTTGAAATTACCTGACATTACGAAAGATTTCATAGTGCAGACTGGCGCAAGCTTTAATGCAATTTCTGCTATTTTACTTCAACTTCATGACGGACGACTACATCCTGTCCTCTACTTCAGCCAGAAATTATTAGAGACTCAACGAAAGTAAGCTATAACAGAACTAGAAGCTCTAGCGCTGATAGAAAGTATCAACAAATTCTCAAAATATCTACTGGGAAAGAAATTCTTAGTTCTTTCTGACAACAAACCTTTCAAAGTCTTTAAGGAAGGACAATCAAAAAACTCTAGAATACACAGTTGGGCTCTTCGCTTACAGGACTACGACTTTGACATCTGTCACATACCAGGAAAAGATAACAATCTAGCTGACCTACTAAGTAGACTGTAGACAACATTAGACAAAGACTGAAGACTGATACAACCTGCAAGTAACATTGTGCATAACTGTTGAAGTGGAGTTAGGACGTGCTCCGGGTGTCATCTAAAACCTCTGAATTGCTGAATGAAATGTTTGCAAATTGCATCCAAGCAATTTGACACTATCATGTATTTAATATATTTAATTGTTGCAGTACATACATACGTTTTCCGATTTGTAAATTGCCAGATTGTAAGAATGCCGAATGTCCGAAAGTGAGTGCCAGATAACGGAAATACCAGACGTAAAGTTGTGCTTAGACGAAATCTGAACCATTCAGCCTATAATCTAAGGGGCCACTACTAATGACCAGAAGTCCCACGATGTGAATAGAACAAGAACACTACAGACCAGCATCAAACTTCACCAAGATCAAGTGAAGTTATTTTAGAATATCATCTACATCGATTAATAAAATTACATCATACCTTACACATCAACCTATGTATCACCCATAATTACACCATCACATCATGGAAACATATATCAATTTCATAGAACATGAGCCATCATTTCATTATGTATCATTCATGTTTACACCATCGCATCATAGAAACATATATCAGTGTCATAACACATAAGCCATCATTTCATTAGAATACCATCGTTTCATAAGAGGAATGATCATATCATCATCCCATGCATCATTTCGCGAGCATAGAAGGAAAGGTGAGGGAATTCAATAAGATACCAAAAATATTTTAAAATAACAAGAAGGCGCAACAGAAATTTGCACTGAACACTACAATACATGTTAAGATCAGAAGATATAAATAAAACACTTCACATGTGAAGAAATCACTGGGGTGAAGAACCACTGAGTGTACAGTACACAACAGTAGCAAACCAACGAAGCACAAGAAAGTTTTCTTTCTGGTTTCAGAATAAAAGAAAAGAATGACAGACATTTATACAAGTAATCTCATGTAACATACAATCAACATCACCGTCAAAACAAAGACGATGTTGAAATACAATTCGTTTTTGGAATGCGTGAATGATAAGTTGTACATATGTATTGATGTCATGACAGATAAAAGCCAAGTTTCAGTACTTGACCTCAGGATTTCGTTCAGCGGATGCTGCGGACTGAGCTGATTAAAGGTTGAAATCAATTATCACAACCTGTGAACATGACACAGTACACATATGCGCTCCACCGGGAGTAAACGAAAGTGCATATAAAAAAACAGGTTATGTATGATATAAACAGACAACATACAGCAAAGGGATTCACATGGCAACATGTCAAGCATATAAATGTGGAATAACATCAAAACACTAGCCAAGAAACGAAATCAGATAGGAAGCCATGGTATGGCATATCTAATATTACGAAAGAGATATTAAATGAAGCTGAAAGGAAGAATGTATGATATAATTAATGGACTTATGTAAAATATATAAAAATATATTTTTGTTTGCTATGAAATACTATAGTATATAATTGTTAAATTTCATGTACACATTAATGTTAATAGACACATTCACACTGGTGGATATATATGTATATGTATAATCTAGACAGTCACATTGGGGAAGACAATCACATTGGTGAGGACATTCACAGTTGTGAGAACACTATTTGAAAAGGAGAGAAGAAGACCATACCTAACAAAGATAAGATACATAAGGCCTATAAGTCGATAATACATGAGTGCCACCACTAATTGCTCATACGGCATACCCCACAGATCAAAAAAGAGAATGGTACAAAAGTCAAACGATAACTGACATGGACATAACGTCAAACACAACAGAAAGAAAAGGTCATAGATTAAAGAAAGATATTCCACAAGACCAGGCAACATTCATGGTAGAGAGGGTAATGATACCTCTTAAACACACGTACCTTCATCCAGAGCGTAATGGCTTGGGAAGGGATGAAGATGCTCATGCTTAAGCATGAATGAGGAACGGCCCGAGGACGCCCAGGAGACGTTTTGAAACTCAGTGTCAGGTTACTCTCCAGTACTATGAAGCAAAGGAGACTGGAGGTCCACGCCGTCCGGTTATGGGACTTGTAGGTGCGTGTCCGATATATATATATATATATATATATATATATATATATATTATATATATATATATATATATATAATTTTTTTTTCTTTGTGAGGTGTTTACTTGTATATCATTCCATCTATTATGACAATGTAATGTAGGTAATCAAATGGAATAATAATCTCTAAACCATAAAGTATCAATGTTGCTACATGTCAATTGTGAAAAGACCGTACAGACTATGAAAATAGTTACATCATTTTTAAAATCACGGGGGGGGGGGGGCACACTGCCATGTAGCTATGAGCAGGCATACAGTACCAGTATTAGGTATTAATAGAAGGCCTACGGTACAGCTAGCGATCAACAAGAATAGAGTAGAGTTAACAATCACCCCACAAATGTGTTGAGTGATAGTAATGTTATCACGAGAGAAGGGAGGTCACTCAAGACTCCATGAATTTGGGGAGGACGGAAGTGGGGTCACGGCGAAGAAGGATATACCGTCAGTTAGGTTGGAACTGCGGTGTTGGCTGGTTGTGAAAACGTATGCAGGCGTTTCTGAACATCATGCAGAGTATTGGAGGCTGTCAAGTATAATTATCAACATGCCTCTTGACAGAATAAAATTTCCAGTCAACGCGATATGTTACATCAACGAAGAATAAGCTGGATTGTCGGTGTCAACAGGTGACAGCTCTCTCTCGTCCAAAATGGCTTGCAGCAGGAACAACAGTAAGTTGGTCTGACATTTAAACTTACACGTTAGCACTAGTGGTGGTGTAGGAATCAAAACGATAGTCAACGGCACATATTAATATTGACAGTTATTCCATTCGTTACATGTTTATTGTTGGATACATCCACCCTCCTATGTATCGGGAGCACGATGTCATTTGGTGTACGTTTGGAGATAACAATGTCTAGAATAAAGACTCTGCAATTCTAGGACGTTGAGTTCCTTCTACTACAGTTGCTGCGTGTTTATGTGTCTCGTGGAAATTGTCAGCTACTTGCGCGACGAGCCCTAGAAGTGAAACAGGAGTTTGGCAGTTAGACGGCTATGATGACGTCAATATAGACAAAGAAGGAAGATACGTCGAGGATAGTATGCTCATTTTTTTTTTATTACTCGAAACGTCCACGACATACTACGAGTATACACACCTACTGCAGTTAACTCTTTTAGAAATTTTGTGTTCTAAACTGAAATCGTTTCCTTATGCATTATATACTGTACCAAGGCATTTGATAAAGTGAAATATGATGACTTGATCAAACTGTTCTAAGAATATATATTTTTTAAATATTTACTGGAAACAAGTTGCAGCAATTGAATTGGAAAATAACAAGGGAAGATATGAACAGATAAAGGAGTAATACAAGGATGCAATGTGTAACAGGATCTCT
>OY992878.1:97048954-97283325 GCA_963921405.1 Cepaea hortensis | reverse complement strand
AGATAGACAAACAGACATAAATACACACATACACATACATACACACACGTACATACAGATATACAGACATAAACACACATACATACAAATATACATGCATATTTACGTACACGCATACATAAACACTCACACATTCCTGCCACCGTACATACCTACCGACTTACTGACAAAACAACCGATCTACAAACATGCACACAATTAGACAGGCAAAAAAAATGACAGACAATCAAACAGCTGACGGAGAAATAGAGCAAACTTGTATCACTGAATGGTATGATCCCTGGGGGATATAGGACAGAATGCACACATCTGCAGTAGCGGCTTGTTCCGTTTCCCAATATTCATTTGAGGTGCATAGAAAAACCAATTCTGTATTTGCCCGACATTCCCTCATCTTGTGTGCTCATAAAAAGATGCATTACCACCAGACATCAGCAGAATAGCCAAAACAAGGGCAGAGTCACCATGTTCAGTGCATGAAGAATTAGAAAGCGCTTCCTATAACTTTTGCAGGAACATCGGTCGTCATAATTGCCATTTTACTGGGGAGCATTCGAAGCTGCAGTTATGGCGCTTGACATCTGAGACTGTTAAAATGCATCTTTTTCGACAACCAAAAGCTGTGGCTTATTTTCCTAGAACAATTTTTCTCTGTCTTTCTGTCTGTCTCCCTTCCTTTCTGTCTATATACTTACCAACCTACCTACCTGCCTACATACCTTTATAAGTAAACGTGTTTTTATTTTAAAGATACTCCCATATCAGATAATACGTTGCGGGGTGACGTTCTAGCTCTTCAAATATTCTAGGCTACAACATATGAGGTGGATTGACCAGTCCCTTTCCTCATCGCCATTTCTTCTCAGACATCTCCCAGAAAATTATGAAACTTGTCTGGTGTCCAATTTTATGAGTCATGCCGGTGTGCCTGCCTATGCTGGGGATTGAACCATGACCACTGTCCTGACAGCCAGGAAAACTAATCACAGCTCCAAGTACCATGAATCTGTCTGTAAAAGTCTATGTATACAAAGCGACAGTCACACACATCTGGGCAGAGAGATAGACTGATCGTCGAATGAAATTTGAAATTACAATTTCTTTGTTCATTCACACAGGCTCCATGTCAAGAAGACTCAATTACGTAGTGTATAAACTTAGCTTTCTGTTTAAAGTGTTATTTAACTTAATATATTCTTGCCTTTATCTGTCAAACGTCCTCTTTGTGGTTTATGTAGGGGTGTAAAACGGATAAAGAGACACACAAAACGAAAATAGACGAGGAAGAAAGAAAAAGAATAGAAATGGAAGATAAAGCAGAAAAACGAGATTTCGGGAGGGAGTGGGTAATCGATAAAAAAAAAAAAAAAAAAAATCGATAAGGGGGTGGCATAATAATACAAATAACAATAATAGCAATTAGAATTACAAAAATAAACTAAAGAGTGAGTCTCAGATATTTTAATGCGTTTAATGTATGTTGAACATGTGCGATTAATAAAAGGACATTTAACTTTCTGTTAAGTAAACGACGAAAAATAAACTTATGCTAAGAACACATATATTAATTACGTAAAAGTAAAGGGACTCCTGTTCACGCCATGTGTTATACTGACCGTTAAAAAAATGGTTGATGTGGTCAATATTACGCCTGCCGAGTTTACTTTGCAGTGCATTTCCTGGTTTACATTTCACTAAAGAAAAACTCTTCCCCCCCCCCCCCCCCCCTTTCGAAATTTAATCCCGGAACATCAGCCAGGTGTTCTAGCCTCTGCGATACGGCGGCTACACACACACAGCCATTGCTGACCTTGTATGCCTTCACCGAATATGAAACAAAAGAAAAAGGTATGTACATCGTGTCTGTCTTTAGTATGTCTGTTCGTTTCGCAGGAGCTATATATACTTAATTGTTTGCACTTCACCGAATAGTTTACGTCCTTGTTTGTGCTGCATTAATTCAGCCGTAGATGTGATTGTGTTCTTTCTATGTTTGCCAGGCGTTAGCCGATGCCTGAAAATGTCTTAATGAGGCGCATTATCACCACGCTATGACGATACACCAATGGACATAATAAAGGAAAGAGGACAAATTATATCTCTAACCTTCATTCGGTGGTGGTAGTCGTCGTGCGAGGACCGCACTCCGCAGCAGAGACCAGGAGAGTGGTCGAGGAACCCAATCCACAGCCTAGTAACCTAGAGGGAGAACCGGCTACCCATAGAGTAGCTCCGTGAGCCATGAACGGGGTACGAAGAAAGGAACATGACAACGAAGAAGATCGCCGGTGCATAGCGAAGCGCCGGCGAGGAGACGACAGAGTCAATTGACAGGAAAGAAGTAGGCTTCCCACGGCCACAAGTGCTAGGATTTGTGTGAGTGTACGAAGCACCGGCTCTTCTTCCCGAGGGAGGGATGGCTTGGAAGCAGGCATTCTCCGCAGGCATACACACGGAACAACACAAGGACAACGCATAGATCGAACGTCTCGAACGCACGGCATGGGAAAAACACCTGGAGTCACAACCAGGTGGGGGTCTCCTCGAGAGAGTGTCAAGAAGGTAAAAGGTCGAAAATTTCTGGGAAGGGGGACCTCTAATGACCAGAAGCAAATCGATAAGGAAATGGATTGGAGCACCACCAGGTCTAGCGAAGGTAGCACTATTCTGTAAAAACGCAAAGCTCTTTCTTCCATTCAAGTCCGTCATTGAGGTATTCAAAGTCGAAAAAGCCAGACTCGAGATTATGCTGCTCGAGTCTCCAAAAGAAACAGTCAGCATTTCACAACCCGCGCTCAAAACAGGAAGGAAGTGGAAGGTCGCCGTCGCAGTAGAAGGTGCCCAAGGGTAACTTAAACTGAAGGAAGTCATAGGTTACACCCAGTCTGATAGACGGGGGTTTGGACACCATGACAGGGCTCAGATGTGGCGAAAGGCGACAGCCAGGGAAAGCAGAGACATGGTTATTCAAAAGATCCGCGAGGAAGAAGACGGGGGGAAAAGTGCAAATGGGTGCCCAACAGTTGAATCAGGGCCAGTGTATGTCATGGGAAGAGGTACTACAAAAGTCCCTCACATACAATGAGTTTCATCGTCCGACCCCTCTACGATGTTCTGCCGCCAGCTACCAACCTGGTCAGTTAGGGTTAAGCCACCGATCCGTCGTGTCCCCTCTGTAAAGAGAAAGTCCAGACAGTGGAGCAGGTGCTGTCCGCATACAAAGTAGCCTTTGCCAAGGCCGATTCACATGGCGCCACAAAAAGTGCTTGCTGATCTGGTAGCCATAGTGGATGAAGCCAGGATTCGGGTGAACAGAAAGGCTCCTGCCCTGGCCGATTTGGATTTACTTCGTCATAGATGGGCAGCAACGTTGAGATAAGGAAGACTGCGCTGCCGACTTACCGTCCATTCACGATGGCGCGGTTGACTGGGAGCTGACTGTTGACCTGAAGACTGGCGCGTATCAGGCAGTGAGTGATTTATACTACATTCCTCGTGGGCTCCGCAGCTAACGCTGATTGAGCTGACCGTGCCAAATGAGCCGAGAATCGAGGATCAACACACATACAAGATGGAGAAATACAGTGACATGGTCGCAAGTTTGAGACAGTGTCACAGAGCACAACCTCGCCACCCCACTGTGGCCCAGTTGTTACGACAGGGAGGTGCAAGGCAGATATTAAAGGCCGGCTGATATCGTAAGTGGTCATGGTTTACTATCATCATCGTACCTCGTCGTATGTGTGGCAACAGTCCACATCAAAATGAATTCAAAGATAAAAATAACAATTCCACAAAAGCTTCAAGTGGAGACATTCTATTCCGTTGACGAGTTATCTTTATTTTCCATTAGAGTAATTAGTTTTTTTCCCCTGGGAGATTGTTGTATTTATGACGATACAAAAGATTCAGCATTCATTTCTCAAGGTTGTAACCAAAGGGTCATGTACAAATACATAGTTATTTTTCGGGTTGTCCGAAGTTTACTCCTATTTTATATTATTGTTCATGGTTCGTTATGCCATAAAAATGGTTCTTTGGTGGCCAAATCAACGCATTCTACGTTTGGAAAGATTATACAGATAAGATTCTCCCTTCATTTAGATGATAATTGGCTATCCTTTCTGATGGAATTTAAACAACTTAGAAAATCGGCTGCTTCCCCTGATGGTATCCAGAATGTCCTCTCTGACTTGCTGTGGTTACCACTCTACGTATTGCAGTTTTCTTTACGTCAGGGTGGTGACCACTTGGTGCGCCCTGAATGGCATTCATTTAACGGGAAAACCTAACCTAGTAACCTGCTCTCCCTAATTAGTCCAAACCTTCCGATACCAGGCAATATGCTGTTACAAATACCCCCCTTTGTTATTTTTAGACTTTACCTAGAAAAGTCTACGGGAAAAATATACCCTAACCTTAAACTCTCAAAGAATTTTCAAACTTCTGACAACCCTTAATCAAAAAAAAAAAAAGAAAAAAAAAAGAAAGAAAACAACAACTTTTTGAATATAATATAAACTTCTATCAACAACATAATTATACTACATTTATTACTTAATAATTCAAATTACAATTACACCATATGATTTGTTAATACCATCAGTCAATCAGTATTTATAAGGATCCCTCCTTACCAAAAGGCTTCAAACTATACCAAAAATCCGCAGATTCACTCCAATATTCTGAGACTCAGAACAACCATGCGCTGCCACAAATAAATCATCAATTGTCACATTTATTTTACAACCCCTTTCTTCTCCTACCTACTTTTAAGAATTTGGTTATTCTCAACCAACCGCTGCTAACCCAAAAAAAAATAAAAAAATAAAAATTCACTCAATTTCTACTTCCTCATCACTCCTTCTTCTTCTGGCGTTTGATGACACTACATCTAGCTTAAGAATGGAGGTGGAGGCGTTCAGTGCAGCTTTCCGCTGGGTAGAAAACACGATACATACACACATTGTGATTGTAACTGACTCAGAAAGCATGCTGAGAAGGGTGGGAACAGGCAGGCATCGTGCAGAGTGGCTTGCTTTGCTTCGGAGGTCACGGGTAGCAAGCATCACCTGGATCTTTTCTCCTGGGCATGCCGGTGTGCTGGGGAATGAACAGGCGGACAGATTGGCTGGCTCGGCAAAACTTGGTGGAGTATTGATGCATGACGGGGCAGACGTGGTTGCGGCCTTGTGGGAGCACGTGTACACCTCGGAGGAGCAAATGGATCACCACAGTCTGGTAAGAATGAGATAGCGAGGAGTGACGAGGGGATCTGGCCGACGCTCGACGCTCAGGGGAAAGGCGAGACGGACATATAATCAGATTGCTACTGGAACTATTAGTGTTGGAACTCTTCGCTGGCTGCTGAGGATGGGGATGGAGCGCTTATGTGAATGTCCCGAATGCTGTGATGTCGGTTCCTAAATCAATCAATTAATCAATCAATCCTTCTTCTAGTCGTATACATTTAGTTATTCTCAGCCAACCACTACCAACCCCCCAAAAAAAATTTAAAAAAATCACTCAATTTCTACTTCCACATCACTCCTTCTTCTAGTCATATACATTTGGTTATTCTCAGCCAACCGCTGATAAAAAAAAAAAATCCACTCAAAATTCTGCTTCCACTTCGCTCCTTCTTCTAGTCATGTACTTTGGGTTATTCTCAGCCGACAGCTGCCAACCCCCCCCCCCCCCCTCCCCCGCAAAAAAAAAATCACTGTTTCTACTTCCACACCACTCCTTCTTCTAATCATATAAATTTGGTTATTCTCAGCTAACCGCTGCTAACAAAAAAAAAAAAAAAACAAAAAAAAAAAAAAACACTCAGTTTCTACTTTTACATCACTCCTTCTTCTTAAAAAGTATCTAACTTTTAGCATCTACCACTTTCTCTCTTCATAGAGTGAACATACTCAGTATTAATATAATACCCCAATTAATTACAACTCAACAAATAAACAAAACTTGGTGCCACCAAAAAAAAAAAAAAACACACACACACACACACACACACAATGAATTTATACATCATTTCGCCCCAGGAGATGGGTCAATCCCGTCACATTCAACCACTAACACTTTTTCTATCTTTCTACGATTTTTCAACTTGTTTTTACACAGCTATTCAAATTACTATTCGTTCTAGTAACAATAACGCACACGATCACACTTCACTCACACGTGGTTCTAGTTACGCCTCATGAAAGAATTCAACAAAAAGAGATCCTTCTAGAACCGATACTCGAGTGTCGACTCTCGAACATCTGTTCTACATCTCTCGCTAACATATCAATCCCTCCTTGTTAATCCTCCAATTAAAACTGCACCGTAGAAACCCAGATTCATAACGAAAGATAAACGTCACTCACTCCCCCTCTCATTTCCGTCACAAGCGTAGGAAATAATATGACTATTCCAATCCCCCGCTCCTAAGCAACATACAACTACACCAACTCACCCACGCAGAGAAATAAAAAAAATCTCTCACAAATAGAAGTCAACATCTCACTAATATCCACTTACTTCAGAATCAATTCTAACTATCCGTCGCGTGCAACGGACATTCCATTCATTCACAACTTTAACTCGGTATTCAGGTATGCGACTCAGTCTCTCGTCAAACTTCCTGTATGTACCTGCATACCCTTAGTACGCAGGAAAAACAATGTATTTATACCCTCTCTTTTTTCAAAATAATCACTGGGCTCAACAAGCACAGCCACACAAGCAGTAACCACAATCCCGCGCTCTCATCACAATCGATTGCCCAGAAATCAACTCACTCTCATCCAGCATGTGCAACCAATCATTCAATTTATGTCACCCACCCCATTCAGATTAACCCAGACAGCATACTCAACTTCTCGTCAGCTCTTTCCACTCTATCATCTCTCGTCTACCACAGGTACTCATAACAATTATCGTCTCCGCTACAAATTCCAGGAACGCAAAACTAAAGTCGCATCTGGAAAATCTAGACCGAACTTTAAAAATCAAATACGCAATATCCGACCGCCTGTCCTTTTCTCTCTCCTACAATTAAGACCATATGTACCTGTGCCAATCACAACAAACCTCAAACTGACGAAACATGCTGAGCACCTCCTCACCACTTACTTGCTGTCTTCCGCAATCCGGTTTAAATAGTATCAAATCTCTCACAGACCACAAAGCATATAGTCTCTGTCCCCCCCCCTGAACAGGAGTTTGCATGGCATGTCATTGACTATTCCGTGGTGGAAACTTAACTTGCCTCGAGAGGCTACTGCTGCATTCGCATTTTCGCAAGAAAACGGCACTGTGTGAACACATTCAAGCATTCCGTTCTCATGGAACTGATGGCATGTTGTACATTTACTGTAATTCATTACATCAATCGCTGCTACTAAATTTTTATCATTCTCACACATCTCTTCCACATCACTCTCACTTTCAGATGATAACTCAACTAGCACTGCATTCGCTGCTTTCAACCTTTTTCTTCCAGTACAGCCAGAGGAATAATGACCAAAACAATGGCAAAAAAAACGTTTTACAGCACGTCTAAAGGCTTCTCTCTTAGTGTGCTGTTTCCATATCATCATCTCAAAGTGTGCTGGATAATTAGGATTTTTATCGCACATAGCAAATTGTGGGTGTTGAAATTTGCAATATGGGCATTGTGGTAGGTTGCCCTTTTGCTTTTCCTTAAATTTATAAGGTTTTTGTGGTTTGCCCATAGCAGCTGCTACAATTTCACTTTCTTCGATCACAGATTTGAACACATCTATATTCGATGAGAAATATGCAGACCCTCGTTTTTCTAGCTTTCTAGAGAATCTACGTCTGACTGCTGCAAAAACTTAGCAAATGGACTGGGGATAGTTGAGATGATCTTGTCCATAATCATAAGATCTCTAAGTTTATCGTAATTACTGTTAATCTTAGCCGCCTTAAGCCATTTGTTATAGACGTCCTGCACTGTCGAGACGTAATGGATGAATGTTTGATTACTCTTAGGTTTTAGATTTGAAAATTGGATTTGGTACCCTTGGTCGTCTAATAGGAAATGCTGCATTACCCTTTGGTGGATATATTCATACTTATTCCTCAGGTCGTGGGGAATGGATTCTATTACCTTTAAAGGCTCCCTGGAGAGATGTTTCATGTAGATCATCGCCCAGTGCTCTTTTGCTATTTCCTGGACTTTTAGTTGGCATTCTACATTTTCTGACCATGCTGAGATGGAATCGCCCTGGCAAAATGGCTTCACGATCCCTTTATATCTGGCAAACTTATTCTCTTCCTCTTTACTTTTGAGTTTAGTTGTGGCGATATGAACATGAGACTCAATTTCGAGCTCTTTCATCTTTATTTGCTTTTGAGATTCAATCTCTGCTTGCTTTAAAGTTAATTCTTGTTGTTTCAAATTAGTACCTATAGCTATTTCTAGTTGATTTATTTTAGTACTTTCAGCTATCTCTGCGAGCTCCTTCTGGTGCAACCGTTCTTTCGCCCTTTCATCTCTCTCTGCTGCCGCTTTTCTGTCCCTTTCCTCTTTATCTTCTGCAGCTTGTCTATCAGTGTATTCTTTAAATTTCTTCTCTACCCATTGTTCTAATCTTTCCTCAGTGTAATTTAGGTTTTCCCTGCATCTATCAGTTCATTTAGTGACGACATGGTTATTATTTATCTTTCATACATTCTCATAAATACAATGATAATCAATTGTCTAATGGTCAATTTACAGTGAAAAAAATGAAAAATAAAGATGCCACTTTAAACTGCAAGTCAAAATTATGTGTCCTTATCTGATCGTTGACGATGATCAGGATCTTTTCTTCGTTCGGGAAAAAATCTTCTCTGCTTCTATAGCTACTCTCGGCTGGATGGTACAAACATTTTCATGCACAATCTGGTGTATAGAGCGCAACCAATTAATAACTGGCATAAATAAATTACACAGGAATGTACAAAATGTTCTACAAGTTGCCTGGACAGAACACTGAAATGTGGTTATAATGTTTAAGTTTGTGTAATTGTAAATGTCGTAATGTCTCTGTTTGTCGCCATGTCTTCAGGCTTGACCTTCAGCTGAAAGGTCTTTAACACATCAAGTTAGAATCACAACAATACATTATATTTCACTTTGTTCTAAATTTCTTCGATCAATAATCACAATTTACACACTGGCGACGGTAATCAGTACATTCACAGGTCATTCCGCGCACTTCACAACCTTTCTTTCTCACTCGATAAATCGTTCAAACATCTTTCGCTACTGCGTTCATTCTAGCGTTTCACTCCGCTAGCAATCTCAAATTAACATTTAAGCGTGCTTTGCTAACGTTCAGGCGTGCATTTGGGCATGCGTTCAGTCCGTAACTTCTGACACCATTACACGTTGCCAGTCACAGTCTTGCGTTTACTCGCAATCAGGCAACGTCATCCGTACCTCAAATATAACTACAGTTCGTACATATGTTTTACACGGAATTTAATTCAGGCAAGCCTGACAATCAAACAAGGCGTTATTTGCCTGTCACATCAATATAATGATCGCCACTCGTCACACAATATATAGATACATATCATCACACATGATCACTCTCTCGTTAACATCGCATGCGTTCACAACAATAGATAATGGCTTCAGAATAACACTACGGCCAGTCGGAAGACCGTCTTGTCGCTGTCTGAAGCAGCTCATTTTGCCGCTTGCCTACGTGGTCAAACTCCCTCGTGGTGTCCACAACTCTGCGTGCCGTTCTCTTTGCACGCAGCATTGTTGTCTTAGTACTCGTTACCCTCTAAAGTTCTATTCTAGTTTACGTCGTCACGGTATTCCCCGTGACCTAATGTACCAGCCCCTGTTCTCGGACCAGTCCCTCTGTTGTCCTAACTCTAACACGTTAGTGTCCCCACCCGAGTCTAGTTTTATTGCTGTTCTTAAGTCCTAGCTTGGGTGCTGTCTCTATTCTGTCTATACCTTTATAGAGGTCCTGTCTCTATGTCATCTTAGTCTTTGCCCCTCTTCTGTCACTAGTCTGTTCTGCTATAATCTAACACCTTGACACCACACCTCCCCCCCCCCCCAAAAAAAAATATATAATTGTTAAATCAACATCCTTCTTCATAATATAAACTTTCCCCCCAAAAATTACCCTAATTCTTTGTCACATTTTTTTCCCAAGCTTTCACAGCACGGTCACTCAGTACATCAAAAATATTATTTATCCGTATGAACTTCCACCCCTCTTTCAGAACCTCTGAGTCAACCCAACTCAGACAAAAGCATCAACTCTAGTGACATTCATAATAATCTCACATTTCTCTGTGCCAACTCTGCGCTATGTCAGCCACCACACCATACGTCACTTACTCTGACTACCACACAACTCCATCCATTTATTCCAGACAAAAGACATCTCAAACTCCAATTCCTGGCTCTATCTTCGACTTTCGACACTTTTCCAGTAAGTATGTGCGGCCATTTCGAAACTTTTCAACAGGGCGTTTTCAACACTTTAAAATAATTTTCCATCCCTGGCGGTACCCTGGAGTGTATCTCATAGGCCATTCCACTAAGACCTTGGGAGAGCTTTAAATTCAATTTCTCCTTCTCCAGACTCACTGTGTTCATCAAATGGCTTTAAGGAAAACTTCATAGCATGGTATGGGCACCCTCGGAAGTCGGGGAACTTGGTACAGCAGTTCCTCCCACAACTTCCTCAGTTTCCGTTGAAGTTTAGACTTTCACCTCCAACTCTTTCACACGGAACTCATGTTCCATAGGCGCCTTCTGATCTTCACTAGCCCACTTCTGAGCCTCTTGCTCCATCTCAAGTTTCGTGACTTCTTGCTCCATCTTCTTTTCTCTCAATGCAATCTTTCGAGATTCTCGCGCTATCCCAGCCTTCATTCATTCTCTTTCTTTCTGTCTGAAGTATATTTTAACTTCTTGCACATATTTCAGTAACTCCACCCCTTCAAGGAACATTTCTCGAGCTGTAGCCTGCACATTCGCAATATTAAATTTAGACGACGCCATCTCGTAATCTGTAGTATGTGTGTGAGAGAGAGTAAGTTAGCTCATAATATAACACTTAGGTTACACTATGATAAAGTCAAAAAGGCACAAACACAGAGTTGGTCTGTCCGTCTGTGTCACTAGAGGAATCAAGACAATAGCCAGGTACCTCAGGCAGACCCTTTTGATAGGAGACAAGATTAGCAGTTCCTATCACCTTAGTGTCAGCCAGAGCCACACCATTCCCTGACAGATCCCCCAGAGGGTGTACCAATATTCGTTGGAGATGGCTGCAATATGTAGGCACAATTATATTTCGGAAAAGGCTATAGCCCAAACCAGGTTGGGTACACTCTGCCAATACCCCTCAGGTCCCTGGACTATGCTGTCACTCTCTTTTTCTACCAGTGAAGCTACTCCTCTGGGGACTCTCTCTATCTCTCCAGCTGACACAATTAAACTCTATGACCGTAATGGTAACTTTGAAATTGTAATGAGAAAAAAAAATAGTATAGGAGAGAAACGGGGTAAGTAGGAGGCAGTGGATATAGCATTTAGATCAAAACAGGCTTCAAGAGTTTGACAGTCGGGTAGCCAGCACCGCCAGATCATCATTGGAGAAGATCTTATTCCGTCTATGTGTCTGGTCGTTGCTGTTGGCTCACCGGATGTACTGAGATCCTCCCACTGGCAGTGGCTGGAAAGATAGGCAGGATATAGACGGGCTCTCACACTGCTGAATTGTTCTTATCCCAGCGTGTTCAATAGTTAGCAATGTCTATTCTAACCAAATGGTACTCACCATCACTGTCCAACTTCTGACTAGCGGTGTAGTTGATTGAGACAAACTATTCTCTCTTTAGCTTCAGGAGCATCAGTGAAGCACGTTGCGTCTAGCAATTACAGTTCACATACATTGTTGGTAGGGTGGAGATGGAATACGTAAACAGTGGTGATGTGGACTTTCTCCGTGGTTTACTTCTGGACAAGGTACTGCAACTAGCCGGATCTTGGCGTTTTCATCCAGCACGGGGATGAGCATATGATTAGCTTTGTAACATGGACCAGCCTTTTCAGAATCTTTACATCTTCTTAGTGGTTTACAACCCGGAGGAGGATCCTGTAAGTACAAGATCTTGAGAAAGACAGATGCATAAATCCATTGACATACAATAACCGGACAAGGTCCACAATCCTCAGCATCAGGCAGTACTTTACACATAAGCCTGTTCTTAGGGAGAAGTGACCTGACTGAACTTGGCCCTCGTCTGTTAGGCACCTCCTTGACTTAGCTTCCCTATTCCCTGTGGGTCTTTGGTCCAGATACTCCTCTGTGGTTTATATTTAGTGGTCTCTAAAGTATTTGCCTTTAACCAGAGTAAAGAGAAGCAGTGTAGATGGTCTCCTTTGAACGTATTTCAGTTCCTGTTCATTATCGAAAGATATCAAATAAGAAAGACAACCTCGACCGAGGCTCTCTTCTGAGCTACAGCCTGATATCCCTTTCCTTGCCTTGCGTGAGCGATAACTGATTATTCTCCTCTTTTCGTAGTGAGGTGAAGCCTTTCTTTACCTCCCTGTGATCATCATGAAAACACAACTCCCTATGTCGACCTTTTCGAATTTCTTGAGGAAGAACGGTAGAATCATATCATTACGTAGACAGTATTTATTGTTAGGACGAGTGTTGTTTATGCACCCTCGCCACGGAACAGTTCCCTTAACCATTTATGTCAGGTGGACTTGCCATACACATACTCAAATTTCAGAAGTTAGTATAGAGCGGTTATTATAGACCTTCAGTTGAAGCTAACGGGCCAGCAGTGATCAGCAACGAACGTGTAACGAACTTTCGGAACCCCGTTACTTATTAAACCGGCCCACGATCCGAAATCGATAACCTCTCATCACTATGCAAATTGTGACCTGTTCTCCAGAGGCGAACTGACCGCGCCGCTCGCATCACAACGTTATTCGCCAGTCAACTGCGTCGAGGAAATAATATAGACTTCCCTTACCTTATCAACTGAAATGCAGCTCACACCTGGTCATCTTTACACTATCAAAACCCTCATGACAGGAGGCCGAAACACAAAGCTGTTACTACAATTGTCAGTAGCAAAACTGCCCTTCTCTGCACTGATAAGTTAACTTCCGACTCTCATGAGCCGTCTTGAGAAAAGTGAGCAAGTGCTTATCTCGTGCAAGGTAACTTTATTGTGTTTTTCCGGCAAGAAAAGTGCGACAGATAAATTAGTCCTAGTTAGTAGACCCGGGTGCGATAGTAACCCCGAGAACTAACTTCTATAAGAGTTAAGAAGATATGTGAACTGAAGGCTCTTGAAAGGGTTTCCCTCTGTTGTTATTGGTACGGCCTTGTCGCTGAAC
Source organism: Cepaea hortensis (assembly GCA_963921405.1). Lineage (NCBI taxonomy): Eukaryota > Metazoa > Mollusca > Gastropoda > Stylommatophora > Helicidae > Cepaea > Cepaea hortensis. The sequence continues at coordinate 97,269,923 of OY992878.1, read as the reverse complement.
CAGAGGAGTGCATGAGGACATGACCTACTTTCCGTTTTGTTACATTAACCTTAGCCGTTAGTACAACTGGCTAGAATTGTTTTCTCCTATTAGATGTCGTGAGTTAATATCTTAACTTTTTTGTAGGGCAGTGCCGTGATGCTAATCCGCATTTCGCTATGTCTAAATTGTTTGATGTAGGCCATTCACTTCTAGGTATTTAACAATACCAAAATTTCCTGTATTAGTTCATAGTTGTGAATGCGGGCCAACAGGTGTTTCTAACCCTATAAAACTGAAGACATCTCCATTTTTCTGGACATGGCGAACTCTGGAAAGCTTGACTATAACTTCCTAGGACCCTTTCTTAGGGTCGACGTGTTTTGCATTATTTAAAACTAAAAGTTTTGTCTCCGAATTATCGTAAGTACCAAGTTCAATTCCAGCAGGCATAGTAAATATTGATAGTATTTATGTCTGCAGCTACAGAGCAACTAACTTCGAAACCAATCAGTGTCTCAACTACGATCTAGAACTTGCATTGCATTGTGTCGACTCTGTAGGACAGAGCATCTGAGAAATGGGACTGTTCGGTGTTGGTGAATTGTCAAGCGGTATCAATCACTAAAGTCATGTAACTGTCGACCAAAGTCCACACTCCATTCGTTTGTGGTAGCCGTCCGCCGAGGACCGCACTCCCCAGCAGGGATCAGGACAGTGGTCCAGGAACCAAACTCCACAGCCAAGTAACCTAGAGGCAATACCAGCTTTCCTGAGTGCGGCGCCAAGAGCCATGAATTGGGTACGAAAAAAGGAACAAGCAAATCCCTTGAAGTCGGAAGTGCTGGCCTAAGGGCGCAAATAAATCAGGCATAACGCAAAAACGTCAGAGTGAAATATCCTTCGTGCCCCAGTGTAACAAGACCACCGGGGCTTGGACAGGTAATGCACAGGTAGTTATATCCCCCACACTGCTCTGACCAACTCAATAGGACTTTCCGCCTACATGTCCACTGTCGTGTCTTCCTTTAAAGTGTCGTCCCTGGAGTGGGGGGAGTCAACACCCACATTATAGTTTTTTTTCCATTATCAATATCCTGGAGAATCCACCAGCTTCCGTCCAACACACTCCATCAGCCCGTGGACACCTTTTTCTATCACTCTCTCACTGTTGTACTATGCCCCTCTCATACTTCCCCAACACAACATACTCAACAACTCTTGCTTCCAAAAAATTAATAAAGATTAATTTATTAAAAGAAAAGTGTAACGTATATGAGACGTGTCTGTGAAAAAAATGTGTGTCGTGTATTCTGATGTAAATGTATAGGTCAGCCTTCAAAGTTCAGGATCAGAGTCCACTCATCATGGCAAGGATTACACGACATCACACGAGTCAGTACAATAGACCTAACCAATTGTCGCTTCTTTTATGCCAGACTTGTTATCCTCCATGAACCTTGATAACCATGAAATCTGAGTCCCATTCGAAACTACAGTCCGGGAACACTATTACTGTTTGTTCCTAACAAAAACTGTTCCTAATAGTTTGTAGAAAACTGAGATCTCCTAATTCCTGCAAAGTACAAAAAAAAAAAAAACAATAGAACACTGTCCCATGAACATGGCGTTGGTCCTTCTTGCGAAATGTTCTATGGATTTCCTTATTTTCTCGTTATTGTCTTAACGTAATAATGTTCTTGATATGTGGAACAACTACACTTAAATGTTATCTTTCCTCCAATGTGAACCTCAATCACTTTTGGTGTGTTAAAGACTGGTATGACCTACAACTCATTCGGTACTTATCCTGTAGGATACTTCTATCATTCAGCTCCCCTGAGCAATGTTTCTCATCTTCCTCTAGCATAGGCTCATTGATGAAGTTGCGGGCCAATCTTCCTGCGCCAAACTTTATCCGGGATCGGATTTTTCCTTGGTTCCGTGTTCTTCCTTCCAACCAGAGGGAACCTGTAAAATAGATCATACAACTGGTGATAGCCTCCCCATCACTGATCTCTATTAGATGATCGTGGCCATCGGCCTCGCTCAGAAAATACAGTGAACCTACCTCTGTCAGGGACAGATGAACTGAACACAGAGGTTTTCATCAGGCCAAGACAAGAAGAAGAAAAAAAACACAACCAACAGCGTGCGGACCCCCCCCCCCCCCCCACCAGGGAGTACCCACTGGAAGATCCCAATTATTGCCCATTACTCAATTCTCAACTAGTAGAGCTAAGTATCACTTCCCTACTCTAGCTAGTTTACCACTAACAGTGCTAATCATCACACTCTAGTATTAACAAGACTACTGCCTATATTAATTAGGCCTAAATAGACTATATTGACTACCTTATGCAAAACCGCCTCATTCCGGGATGGCTGCTACACTTTGCCATAACGACACATGCTAGTTAATATTAAATTAATCTAACACTGTAGAGCTCTCCCACAAACACGTCCATCATAATCCACGGTTTTGGTCAACACTGTTTCTCCCAATCATGGTTTATGGCAAAACCTAAAATTGGTCACGTGACGGTATTCATTATGTCCACACAGGTGTTATTTGGACATATCATCCATTGTCCAGAATCTATCCTCCCTGGCTTAGTCACTGTCAGAGTTGTCATCACTTGTTTTGACATCCCCAACAAGCTAGCGAGTTACTGTATGCTCCCAACAACAGTTGTCAATAGCAATCTGCCAATCTGCGTGATGTCCGGAAACTATAAATGACAGACTGACTGTTTTCTCCCGAGCTGAGTACTTCCGCTTTCCATCTAACCTGTTTATGAACTGTCAAAGCGATGTATGGACTCATCTCACTCACCTCCCCTACACATCTGCAGCTGTTAACTTTGCCCGACCTGTGATGGTTGACATCTGATTGAAACCAGGATCTGACGGGTTCTATCTGTATTAGAATGTTGATAAACTATCAAAGCGATGCAGGGATTTATCTCACTCACCACCGAATGTTCCCAATCCGTCGACCAGATGTAAACACGTGCAGTTACATTTTCTGGATTTGTTGAAACAACCTTTGGCCTCGAACATGCCGCTAATTCAGAACGCCTTTTATTCTCATCACTGGTTAAATCACGTTGGTCTATTATGTGACATAGGCCCCCTCTTAAGAGAGTAGTCCATCTCACTCTTCTCTACCGTGAGTTTAATCCAGATGATTCATTCTTCTTCTTCTTCAGGAGCTGGGTGTCTTGACAAGAAATCCGCTCCAACATATTCCTTCCCAGGAATGTACTCCACTATGAAATTGTAAGGTTGAAGTAGCAACGACCACCGCATCAAACGGGCGTTGAGCTTATGAGAAGTAGCCAGGAACATCAGGGGCTGATGATCCGATTGGACCCGAAACTTAACTCCATACAAATATGGCTGGAATTTTTGCACTGCCCATACGAGGGACAAGCACTCTCTCTCGACGGTTGAATAATTCCTCTCAGCCTGTAGAAGTTTCTTACTTGCGTATGCTACAGGTTTCAAAACCGAAGCATCGTCTTTTCCTTCCTGTAACAGAGCTGCCCCAATCCCAATCGCACTCGCATCCGTTCTCAACACAAATGGTTTGGAAAGGTCAGGGAGCTGTAATACAGGTTTGCTGACCAAGGCTTCCTTTAACTGACTATAGGAATTCTCACATTTTGGTGTCCAAATGATTTGGTCCGGGAATCCCTTTTTCAAGGTCTCCGTCAATGCAGCTCCCAGTTCAGTGAAATGTGGGATAAATTTGTGGTAGAACCCACACAACGAGAGAAAAGATCGCACATCCTTCTTCGTTTTTGGCCTTGGTGCATTTCTGATTTTCTCCAGGTTCTTCTCTTCTGGGACAATGTGTCCTGGAGTGATGGTGTGACCTAGAAATTCCAGAGTCTGGTAATCAATCATGCACTTGGTTGGACGAGCAGTAAGCCCTGCTTCCTTGAGCCTATTAAACACTCTCTCCAAGGATTGCAAGTGGTCATCCAAGCTGTCACTGGAAATCAGAATATCATCCATGAATGAGATGATGGACGGATCCTGTAAAGGATTAAGTAAAGTCCTCATCATGCGTGTAAACACACTAGGTGCATTGCTGAGTCCAAAGGGTATGACCTTGAATTCGCAGTGTCCACTGGGTGTACTGAAAGCCAACAGTGGTCGAATCTCCGGTTTGACTGGTATCTGATAGTACCCCCGACTCAGATCCACCTTTGAAAAGTACCGAGCCTTATGGAGCCTAGCGAATAACTGCGTTGGATTCGGCAAAGGTTCCACCTGAAATTGTGTTTGAGTGTTCAGAAGTCGGTAGTCTATACACAACCGGTGTTATCCACTTGGTTTCCGTAACAAAACTACCCCTGCATTGTATGGGGATGTGGATGGTGCAATCACGTCATCCTCAAGCAGTTTCTGTATTTCCTCCTTCAGGGCCTTTTCCTTAGAGAATGGCACTGGGTAAACCTTTTGACGAACAGGCTCCTGTGTGGTCAAAGTCATCTCGTACTCAACCATCCTTGTTCGTCCTGGTTTATCAGTCAGTATCTCCTCATGAGACTTGAGAACCTGGGTTATCCTTTCCCTCTCCTGGGAGGTCAGATCGGGGTTCACTTGCACATCCCTATAGGTTTCCTAGTGTACTAAGGGATATTCCCTGCCCTCGTTAGTTCCCACTTCCGTCTCCACTGCAACTGCCATTGCCATGAGGTGCGCTGCCTTGTCTCCGGGTCTCTCTTCGTATTTCCGCAAGAGATTGATATGGAAAATCTTCGACTTTCCCCGGATCCGGATCTGATAGTTGGTTCTGGATATCACCCTTTCCACGGGAAATGGTCCTTGCCAACCTATCTCCAGTTTGTTGTTTCCCGTTGGGAGTAGCAACAAGACTTTATCTCCCACCTCTAGAGATCTTTCTTTAGACCTACGGTTGTAGTAACCCGCATGTCTTTTCCTGGCCTTTTTCAAGTTTTGATTTGACAGAGTCCATCCCTTGTGAAGTTTTTCTTTCAATTCCTCCACGTATTTAAAGGATGAGATCACTTCTTCTGACGTCCCCTCTTCAGTCCAACTCCTCAACATGGCTTCCAACGGTCCTTTGATTGGACGACCAAACAGCAACGTAGCGGGTGGTAATCCTGTTGAGCCATGAGGAACTTCCCGATAGGCAAAGAGTGTTGCTGGGATATATTCATCCCACCTATCAGATGTTTCCTGCGCTAGTTTCCTGAGCATTGTCATCAACGTGCCGTTGAAACGCTCTACTTGTCCATTGGCTTGAGGGTGGTTAGGGCTGGTATGTATGTGGTTAGAGTGAAACACCCTAAATACCTCCTCCATGAGTTTTCCACAAAACTGAGACCCATTGTCCGTCAGAATTTGATCAGGGAAGCCTAATCTGGTAAAGGCCTCCATCAGTGCGTCCGCCACTCGTTTCGAGTCAATCGTGGTCAACGGTATGGCCTCATCCCACATTGTACAGCAATCCACCATTGTGAGCATATACATGTTCCTCTTCCTAGTCCTGGGAAGTGGACCCACGATATCGATGGCTACCCTCTCGAAAGGAGAGTTCATGATGGGCATCTCACCCAACACCACCGGTGCTGTCCAGTGTTTCGGTGCCACCCTCTGGCACTCAGGGCATGACTTCACATACCGACGCACATCATCTGTCATTCCCGGCCAATAGTAATGGCAGGAAATTCGCTGCATGGTTGCGGCAATACCCATATGTCCACTAAAGGAGATGGTATGCCCCATATGAAGAATCTGGGCCCGGTGAGCTTTCGGGACGACCAACTGACCGTATAGGTTGTCTCCCCTTCCTGCTCTCCTGTAGAGTATCCTATTCTTCATGTAGTACTGTCCCCGACCTGGTGGATCAGCACTTTTCTGCAGCTTTTTGTAGCAAGGACGTAAAGTATCATCCTCACTCTGGGCAGTTCGTAGCTCCCCCGGCAATGGGTTAGTCACAATTGCTTCTGCCTCTTCCGTTCCCGTCTGAGAGCGAGTCTGCATTGCTCCCATATGGATTGGCTCCCTGGGCATTCCCAGAAAGGCATACCGACAACCTAGGATTACTGAAAAAATGGGATCGGTCAATACAGCGGCCTTGATGGTGCCGATGACATACCTTGACAGAATCTCCACATTAGCAATGGGCAACTTCATGGCCACAGCACTCTTCTGTGCAGGCTGTATCTCCATGGTCTCACCTGTGAATTGTTCTGGATGTACCAGATCCGCAGAAATCACGGCCTCCCCGTCCAGTCCTGTGTCGTACAAACACTCCACTTGACGACCGTTAACCTCTACCAATTCCACTACAGGTGGTTTTTCCTGGTCTGGAGTCTCTTCCTCGGCCTCGACCTGTTCGGTGGGCTAAACCTTAGGTTTCCCGGGGCACACGACGAATTGAGTGTCTCCTGACTTTCCCCTGCAGTCAATAGCATTGTGCGTATTTGACTTGCATTGGTTGCACCATTTCCCTGTCCTAGATTTTCTAGTGCCGGACTTGAGTGAGCTCTCCTGGTGGCGAGCTTCCTTGTTGACCTTGGCATTTTCCGTGACAACCTCCTTGGAAGTCACTTGACATGCTGCGAAGTGAGGGTTCTTAGCCTTCGATTTGCAGTCCCTCGTATTGTGAGAGGGTGACTTACAAATTGAACACCACTTCTCCGACCACGGTCGTTTTGGTGTAGAGCTTGAAGTGCTCTTGCTTCCCTCCTTCTTCTTCTCTGAACTATCCTCTGATTTTTGCACATAAGGTTCCCACTTTTTAGTTCCTGAGTTTTTGGCTTTCTTCTTGTCATGTTTCTCTTGACTTTTGGAGTTGGTGGAAAGGTTTTTCCCTGCCTCCCCATGTACCTCGACGAACCGTTCTGCTAATTTTGTCACGAGGTCAATACGTTCCTCTCCTTGTTCTCCCAGGAACGTCCTGAGAGGTTTAGACATTTGCTTCTTCAGCTGGTCGACCACCATGAGCTCTTCCAGACTCTCATAGTCATGTGCGAACCCAGCCAAATCCACCCACTTATGGAGATACGATTTTAGACGCAAACTGTAGGCGGCGAACAACTCCCCAGGTTCCCGTTTCGCTGCTCGAAATTTTTTCCGGTAGGTATGTGATGTAACCTCGAATCGTTTCAGTAGAGCCGTCTTTAACTCATCATAATTGTTCTCATGTCCTGGTGGCAGGCGAGAATAAACCTCGTAGCCGGTCCCGCGTAATCCCTGGGATAGCTTGAGATTCCATTTGTTACGCTCCAGACCCATAGCAACAGACATTGCCTCAAAGCGTTGAAGGTACTGGTCAATCTTCTCTTTGTCCTCCTCGTAGACCGCTAAAGGAAACTTCATAGCATGGTACCCATGTCCACCTACTGGTGTTGAGCCTGGGATGGAGGAACCTCCAACTGCTCCCTCAGTTTCCCCATTAGATTGACTCTTCAACTCGAGTTCCCTCATCCGGTACTCGTGCTCCCTTTTCTGAGCCTCCTTCCCCGCTTCCCTTTTCCTAGCAGCTTCCTCAACTTCAAGTTTCCTAGCTGCCTGCTCAGCTTCCAATTTCTTAGCAGCCTGCTCTGCTTCCAATTTCCTAGCTTCTTGTTCCAACTCCATCCTTCTCAATTCCAACTCGATCTTCCCTTTCTGCTTGACGATACTCTCTCTCTCCACTTCCTGTATGTAATCCGTTAGAGCAGAACTCGACAGTCCCATTTCTTCCCCCTTTGCCTTTAATTCTGCAGTGGTTAGTTTCGGAGTGGCCATTTCACAGAGAGGTAAGCTAGCAGGTTGAGTAATATAACTGCAAACTAATATACAGATATATGACCAAGTACTATAAATCTAGATATTACCACACACAGGCCATTAACTAAGTGACAAGAGTAGAATCAGGACCACAGACCTATGCAGACGTGTGAAGTGTGAACAGGTAAGATATTAGTCCTAACCCCTATCCACATTCACTCTAGCTGGATTCTCCAATATTTTATCTCCCTCTTATAACTAAGGATCCCGTGTCAAAAGACCCCGTTGTCAGAGGATCCCACTGTCCAAAGATCCCGTTTACGAGAGATCCCGCTGTCCAAAGATCCCGTTTACGAGAGATCCCGCTGTCCAAAGATCCCGTATACGAGCCCCCAATAATGTCGTGTCTTCCTTTAAAGTGTCGTCCCTTGAGTGGGGGGAGTCAACACCCACATTATAATTTTTTTTCCATTATCAATATCCTGGAGAATCCACCAGCTTCCGTCCAACAGACTCCATCAGCCCGTGGACACCTTTTCCTATCACTCTCTCACTGTTGTACTATGCCCCTCTCATACTTCCCCAACACAACATACCAAAAAATTCCAAAAAATTAATAAAGATTAATTTATTAAAAGAAAAGTGTAACGTATATGAGACGTGTCTGTGAAGAAAATGTGTCGTGTATTTTGATGTAAATGTATAGGTCAGCCTTCAAAGTTCAGGATCAGAGTCCACTCATCATGGCAAGGATTACACGACATCACACGAGTCAGTACAATAGACCTCACCAATTGCCGCTTCTTTTCCGCCAGACTTGTTATCCTCCATGAACCTTGATAACCATGAAATCTGAGTCCCATTTGAAACTACAGTCCGGGAACACTATTAATGTTTGTTCCTAACAAAAACTGTTCCTAATAGTTTGTAGAAAACTGAGATCTCCTAATTCCTGCACAGTACAAAAAAAAAAAAAACCACAATAGACCACTGTTCCATGAACATGGCGTTTGTCCTTCTTGCGAAATGTTCTATGGATTTTCTTATTTTCTCGTTATTGTCTTAACGTAATAATGTTCTTGATATGTGGAACAACTACACTTAAATGTTATCTTTCCTCCAATGTGAACCTCAATCACTTTTGGTGTGTTAAAGACTGGTATGACCTACAACTCATTCGGTACTTATCCTGTAGGATACTTCTATCATTTAGCTCCCCTGAGCAATGTTTCTCATCTTCCTCTAGCATAGGCTCATTGATGAAGTTGCGGGCCAATCTTCCTGCGCCAAACTTTATCCGGGATCGGATTTTTCCTTGGTTCCGTGTTCTTCCTTCCAACCAGAGGGAACCTGTAAAATAGATCATACAACTGGTGATAGCCTCCCCATCACTGATCTCTATTAGATGATCGTGGCCATCGGCCTCGCTCAGAAAATACAGTGAACCTAACTCTGTCAGGGACAGATGAACTGAACACAGAGGTTTTCATCAGGCCAAAACAAGAAGGAAAAAAACCACAACCAACAGCGTGCGGGAACCCCCCCCCCCCCCCCACCAGGGAGTACCCACTGGAAGATCCCAATTATTGCCCATTACTCAATTCTCAACTAGTAGAGCTAAGTATCACTTCCCACTAGTTTTCCACTAACAGTGCTAATCATCACACTCTAGTTTTAACTAGACTACTGCCTATATTAATTAGGCCTAAATAGACTATATTGACTACCTTATGCAAAACCGCCTCATTCCGGGATGGCTGCTACACTTTGCCATAACGACACATGCTAGTTAATATTAAATTAATCTAACACTGTAGAGCTCTCCCACAAACACGTCCATCATAATCCACGGTTTTGGTCAACACTGTTTCTCCCAATCATGGTTTATGGCAAAACCTAAAATTGGTCACGTGACGGTATTCATTATGTCCACACAGGTGTTATTTGGACATATCATCCATTGTCCAGAATCTATCCTCCCTGGCTTAGTCACTGTCAGAGTTGTCATCACTTGTTTTGACATCCCCAACAAGCTAGCGAGTTACTGTATGCTCCCAACAACAGTTGTCAATAGCAATCTGCCAATCTGCGTGATGTCCGGAAACTATAAATGACAGACTGACTGTTTTCTCCCGAGCTGAGTACTTCCGCTTTCCATCCAACCTGTTTATGAACTGTCAAAGCGATGTATGGACTCATCTCACTCACCTCCCCTACACATCTGCAGCTGTTAACTTTGCCCGACCTGTGATGGTTGACATCTGATTGAAACCAGGATCTGACGGGTTCTATCTGTATTCGAATGTTGATAAACTATCAAAGCGATGCAGGGATTTATCTCACTCACCACCGAATGTTCCCAATCCGTCGACCAGATGTAAACACGTGCAGTTACATTTTCTGGATTTGTTGAAACAACCTTTGGCCTCGAACATGCCGCTAATTCAGAACGCCTTTTATTCTCATCACTGGTTAAATCACGTTGGTCTATTATGTGACATCCCCCACCAATCCGGGACACCACCTGTCCTTCCCTTCTCACCTATGGATACCCACCCACAGGGGCCTCGGACAAGACAATAGTCGTACGCTAACACCAAGACATGGTAATAAAAGCCAATAATTTATTTACAAAATAATTCAGAGTTCGATGTCTGAAAAGCCAGGATAGAAGAATGTCTATATACGGAGCTAAAGGAAAGAGGAGAAAAGAACTAGAGATGATCTAGTCTCATCAGCAGGCATGTGAGTTCAGTCCGTGCGTAAGTTCCGTCGTTACCGTGTACTCACTCGGATAACTTCCGACATAGTAGACTTCCGAAGCGCAGACTCCTTCGACGTCTTCCTAGTCCACCTCAATGACTAGGTCGGAATGGCCATTCTCATGTCCGATAATAGAGTGTTGTAACAGCACGGTTCAATGATGTCGTCGCTCAGTGACGTAATCAATCCTCACTGAAGACTCACAACTGGTTGATCAGGGCGACCCTAGAGCCCTAGGTGTCCCCACTGGGTAATCATCCTACTGCACAAGACTGGAACGTGGTAACTCCAGCAAACAACAAAGTCACTGGAACAATCTTAACAGCAATATACTATTGGAGCATGGTAGCTCTCTAATATAGGACTGTCAATGTAGTGTACTGACCCTCAGCACACTCGAGCATGGTAGCTCACTTCAACAGGAACAAGGTTCAATAAACAGAAGATCAGCATCCCAATATTGGAGCGTGGCCTCTTCCCCTGTAACAATGTCTATGCGAAGTAATCTTAACAGAACAGCATTAGAGTGTGGCATCTTGCCACTGTAACAATGTCTCTGCAAAGTACTAGTAGCAGAACAGTATCAGAGCGTGACAGTTCTCAGAGTTCAAAGTCCCTCAGAGCCGACTGGGTCCAACACAATCTGAATGGTGTCAGATTCTTAGATAATTACCGACTTCACTTAAGAATATTCACCTTGGATATAGTTCACTGACACAAGCAGTCAATACCCCAAAACATAGAGTATGTTTCACCTGAGTTCAATTAAGTTCAGAGGTCTCTTAGACGATTCAGTATAGATCCCAACTGGATCTTCAAACTTTACTCCGCCAGACTCATCAAGGCAGCATCCGGCTGGACGGGCCGTTGAATAACAGAACTCATATAAATGGGTTATGGTGACTCTTGCATTGTCATTGGATCTCCCCCAGTCTAGAAATCATACATCATCATCATGAATTTCACTGGATCAAGCAGGTCCACACTATTCCATAGTGTTTCTTCACAATCACCATCGGATAAACAAATCCTGAAAAGAGTAGTAGGGCGGTGAGAACACTCGGCTACATCTGTACCTTATTTTCACCTAAACATCCACACCTCCTTCAGAATTACATATAACTATAACAATAAGGTATATGAGATCATCTCTCCATTCAAGGAGGTTCTTGCATGAGAGTGCATCAAAGATCAGGTAGCAACGCAAATAGCTCTTCTGGGAAGCATCTGTCCCGAACAATTACCAATGTAGTCTGTCGGACCCTTGTCTAGGATCCTACAACTTCGTGCTTTCTCTTTTCGCCATTCATCTTCTATCAAACTTATAATACACCTAACCATGTTATAGTGTAGTGGTTTTATCTTCTGGGAGTGTCCGTCTGGACCGTTCCCCCTCCTCAACATAACCAACCAATCAATCAATTAAACGTATAATTAATTAATCAATAAAAAATTATTAAAAACTCAAGATCATTAACAAATTATGAAAGAAGTGAAAGCTTTTGCTATGTGATCCCTGTCCCAGAGCATATAGAACTCCTCTTGGTTGGCCCCTCGTCCTGAAGAGTCCAGAGTGTGTAGTTCCATCTCATGTTTGGTGGCAAGCCACCCCGTTCTCTTACCCCAGATCAGCAGTGGAAAAATGTGAACGGTGTCCATGGCGAATTAGGCCATCCTTGTCATAATCTCCCCACCTGTTCTAACGCGTCGTCGTCAACGGCGCCATGGCGATTACAGCCAGGTCCACCTGTGAGCGACACTAACCACGCTGTGGTAGGAATGGTCAGTCGGTGCATGCCTGGGACATGGAGTCCACGCAGGGGCACAACTCCGACTAGCGACCACTCACAGTGGTTAGCGGCCAGACGGCCCGGTGAAGTTGTACAGGACAGACGGAATGAATGGTGCTCGTATACTTGTGTAGATGAATGATAATAGATAGAAAGCCTGTGTAAGTATAGGAGACTGTGCGCTTGTGAGTTGTATACATTACATTGATATGTCTATTGTCTATTGATTGTATTATGGCATCGATATTGTAATTGCGCGATGCATGTAATGGTTGTGATGAGTGAGACGCGTGAATAAAGTGTTTGAATTTTATTTGTAGTGTGTCACGTCAAGTCATTCTGTGACAGTGTTTGTATCACATATGTTGGTGATTACGAGTCTGTGTTATTGCTGAATGCCAGAATCTGACAATCCTATCCCTTTTAGAATGACCCCAGGCAACTCATCCTTTAATCCCCCTAGTCAGGGGCGTCACTAGGGAGGGGGGGGGGGGGGTTCGGGGGGTGCGGGCCGCACCGTGTGACACCATCAAGGAGTGACACCAAAATAAAAAAATTGCAAATTTGACAAAGCAGACATAGCTCTGTCTAGTCGGGTTTCATAATCGTTCATTGTTAATTTTAGAAATTTTAATGTTAAATAACAAAAATTTAACTTTGTCCGAGTTTGTCGAAGTTCTTTATTTATGTTTTACCTGAAGTATTGAAGTTATATTGTTCAATTTGTTTTCTTTCTTATGTCCTTATTAACTTTTTGACTTATTTTACAAACATTACTATATGCGATTATATATGGTACAGGAACACTCGGAAGAAGACCATGGTGAAAGTCTAGAGGGGTGACACCAAGAGTTTACCGCACTGGGTGACACCAACCCCAGTGACGCCACTGCCCCTAGTCCCTCTGTACGTGTATCAAGACTCTCCTCTTTATCTCCCTCCCCTGGTAGTTGTATCCCCCTACTAGCATGATTGGGCTTTGGGAGATGGGTACAGTAAATCATAGGACGCTCCGCTCGTCATTACAAACGCAAACGCCCTCGGTTGCGACGCACCGTTTCATCACCGGAGGGTCATTCGCAAGTAGCAACATAATGATGCCACACGCAATAAACTACTACTGCAATCATGGTAACTACATCACACTTCGTCGTTATAAAACAGCCAGCACTGCCACAGCACATAGTAACCACTGCACTGCACGTCCTTGTAGAAATAACACATACTAGTTATTCTATCAATAAACAGATAATTAATTATACATGTTATGCAAATCTTACCATACTGATAAACAGATACTCCTACGTAGAAGTGGTAAATCTCTAGCTTTTATACTTCATTAACAAATAAATGTAAATGCTATTAACACACGAATATGAAATATATTCTGTAACACGGCGCCTGTCTGAAGGACTTCCCAATTCTAAACACACACCACTGCTAGAGCCTGCATAACACACGCAGGGACCACTGGGCCTGTGTCCTAAATCCACTCGGCTTAATCAATAACGTTAATAGTTATTCATGTGCTCGGCGGAAACACCAACGCGACGTTTATGTGTATTTCGGCGTTATGCGGGCAGTACAAATAAATACTACGGACTATTGCACTTACCTTATTAAGAGGGTTTCAGCAGATCTCTGTTCTATCGTTGTCGGGCCCCATTCAGCGCTTTGTAGACAATTACTGACCATAGCTGAATCTGCGCCCGTTCTGGTGGACAGCAGGTTGGCGACTGACGCTACTCAGTTCATCCAGTTCCGTAGACCACTCGACACACGAACTCTTAGTGTCGCACGGAGAATTCCTCTTTCCTGTATTTCTTAGGCTGAGTGATGTCCTACGTGATTGTGACAATCTCGGTACTCAACGATCATTCTCTGGATTTTTCTCGAAACGTCTCAAATCGCCATATTTAAACGGGTTCCCCAGTCTAGAAATAGCCTAGAAGGAAACTACTCTGATAACCTTGACCGACGTAGGGGATTACCTAACAGTGAATACATGTGTATGGGTCATCCTGTTACAGCCCCGAAGAGCTCTGACTAGTTTGTCTTTCGGCTGGAACAGCTATGACCATCTTGTTATTCGGCCGGAACAGCTCTAACAATCTAGTCTTTCGGGCACGACGTCAGTACACGTCCAAACCGAAAGCTCGATGAGTGGAAGTTGCCTGCAGACTGACCGTTCCTGGTTTGTGCGGGAGCAAGCTGCGGCGAACGAAATGCCCAACCCAATACATGGAAGTGAGGAATTAAAGCAGCCATGTGCAGGACGTGGCGATTCCTTGGTTGAGCCTAGTACCAGCGCATTATGTGTCGGCTCTGCAAATATGGAAGCCTCTTTGGATGGCGCATAATGCCCATGGACTGCCCCTGCCTTCCCTTGAGGGCTGACCATGAAGTCTTCGACCGTTCTTAACTTGACCAGCTAGGATGTGGACGGTACCACAAAAGTGAGAGTCCCCCAGGAATGCTAACCTAGTTAAAACACGCACGCAAAAGTCGGATGTGTTGGCCTAAGGGTTTTGGCCCAAGGATGCATAACGAACACACCGCAATTACGTCTGAAAAAGAACTAAGTGAAGAAGAAGAAGAAGAAGAAGAAGAAGAAGAAGAAGAAGAAGAAGAAGAAGAAGAAGAAGAAGAAGAAGAAGAAAGGAGCATGACAACGAAAATGAACGCATGCGCATAGCGAATCGCCGGCATGTAGGCGACAGAGGAAATGGCCACGGAAGAAGCAGACTTCCCATAGCCACAGCTCCCAGGATTTGTGTGAGGGCGTAAGCACCGGGTGCGCAAAGCTCTCCTCTCTGAGGGAGGGAGGGCTTCCGAGCAAGCATTTTTCGCAGATACAAACACGGAGCATCACAAGGACAACGCAATGACAGAACGTTTCGAACGAACGGCAGGGGAAAGACACCCGGAGTCATGGTCGATTGGGCTTTCTCCCCAGATAGTGTTAATAAGGTAAACGGCCGAAATTTTCTTGTAATTGGAACCCTTCTGACGACCATAAGTCCCCAATAGTGATTGTTATGTGGCGGAGGTTTTAATCTCCGTGTCAACGTTGTGAAGTGCACCATGCAGATGTGGAACATTGCAGTAGTATGAAAAGCGCAAAACGATTATTATTTCGGGTTGACAACCTTCTAGGTCACGGCATAAAACGTTATATGTAAGTTATACCGTTCACAGCGTGACTTCCATAAATCTCGCCTCATAAAAGTGAAAAGTAGGTCAGATGTCTAGGTCATATCTAATAGGTTTAACTCGAATCTCTCTATTGCTTATATAAAATACTAACAAAACACGTGTGTGTGTGTCTGGGGCGGGCATTACGGGTGGGGCGGATGGCGCGCTGTGTGAGGCGGTCACAAGGAGCGGATTCGGCAGTACGGGGCACCTCAATAAAATACGTGACATGGATGGGTGGGTTATAATTAATTTTTGGATCCTAGGTGGAGCCATATGTTTCCCGATAGGCGTAAAGTCGTCTACGTTCCCAAATAATATGTCCAACCGAGTGAAACGTAACGGGGCCATGCTGCAGTTTATGAGTGAGGCAAACCCTGCTGACGTGAAAGCCGTAATTAAAACATCTTCCTCAGACCTCGTCCAATCAATCTGCGAATGCTGTCACAAAGTGTTAAAAGGTAATGTTCTACTGACGCAGCTCATAAGAGGCATCTGCAGCAACACAAAAACAGTCTGAGAGCGCTCACGGGTAATAAGCTATCAAGAAACGGAAAATAATCTTGCTACATGGCGGTTTTACAGGAACCTTACTAGGTCCCATTCTAAACGTGTTGACAGGCATTGTGGGTTTGTGATGAAGACAATTATCCTGATCTACCCTTGGCTGCTGGAAAAACCCTATGTACCACCCGACACACTAACTGATAGCCTCCGTGGCTTGGATCATCAAATGCAACAAGTCCTGGAAACTGAAGATCTAACACCGCGGAAA
Source organism: Cepaea hortensis (assembly GCA_963921405.1). Lineage (NCBI taxonomy): Eukaryota > Metazoa > Mollusca > Gastropoda > Stylommatophora > Helicidae > Cepaea > Cepaea hortensis. The sequence continues at coordinate 97,253,666 of OY992878.1, read as the reverse complement.
AAAAACCAAGTGTAACAGCAAACCTTGCAGCGGTATCTGAATCGACTCGATCAGTACAGACACAAGTCTTTAGGCGTAGTGGATATCAAGGAACAAAAACCCGAAGTCAACATTTATCGGTACGAGTAGTCGGGACACTCAGTCAACCAACACCTAACCAAGTAACGTCCAAGAGTCAAGTATGCGATCCCAATAGTCAAATAGTCGAGACAACACAACCGTATATACTCAGGCGAAACAAGAAGAAGAGTAAGATACCTAAGATGGGGAAAAATTGGCCGCTCAAATAAGAAAATATTACTATGACCCGCAGAAACCCTGGACCCACGGCGGGGCCGCCCCCTTAAAACGCCACAGTCAACTGAATGCTCAGAAAATAGAGGCTTGGTTACGGCATCGGGATACGTGTACATTGCATAAACAGATCCACCGCCGTTTTTAGAGACGCCAGACCATAACCGGTTGTATAAATCAACAGTTCAAGCTGACTTGATAGATATGAGACTATTACAAAGATACAGTGATGAGATGTCGTACCTAGTGACGTGTCTCGATCTCATCTTTTTTCATCTCATAATGTTCCTCTTCTCCTTGTGGTGTCGAGGTGAAGTATAAACAGCGGGAGAGTGCCCGCTTATGGGCTTCATGTATCGATATTCCCATGGACTCTGTTATTCCCTGTGTCTATGTTTACGTGGTCGGCCTCTTCCACTGCTTCCCTCTGGTCTGTACATCATTGTTGGTTGTGGTATGTTAGTTGGTAATCTACTTGCATGGCCAAACCATTTGAATATGGGTCAGCCCGTTTATACTTCTTAATTTTTTTTCTACGAGCAGTATGAAGATCCCCTGCTGGGTTTCTAGGCGAGTCTCAGCATTAGGACACAAATCTGACCATAGGGAGTCCATTGCCTATGGCGAACCATAGCCCCATTAACTCATGACATCGTGGTCATGGTTTCCCAGTCTACACCGCTTGGAGGTGGGGTTGACTTGTTTAGTCTGCATGTCATCGGCATGCTACTAATTTTCACTGTTCACTCTTCTTTGGAGAGGCTAGCCGATCCTAACCCTGCTGGGTGCTGGGCCAGGCGTAGTCCACACCTTGTAGACATGTCTCGATGTGTATAGTAAATATGCTTGGGCCACCGCGATCAAGAAGAAAACGGGGAAAGAGCTAATGGAGGCCGCGAGTAAAGTATTTGAGTATAGACAACCGGTAAATTTTCAGACCGAAAAAGGGGCGGAATTTGTCAACCGGACCTTCAAAAAATAATTCTGAAAGTCCCAGGTGTGCATTTCTTTACGACCGAGAATAAAGACGTTAAAGCCGCGATAGGGGAAAGATTCGATCGGACACTTAAATAAAAAATGTGGCCGTATTTCACTAAGACCAATACAATTCGCTACGTTGATGTGATAGATAAGCTGATCCGAAACTACATTGGTTCGTATCACAGAAGTATTCGCATGGCGCCCGTGCAAGTCAACTATACTTAACAAGGAGAGGTGTGGAATAACTTGTATCTGAAGAAATGAGCCAAAAAAGTGCATTTTACAGCCGGGGATCGAGCCAGACTGATTCAACCCAAACAACTTTTTAATAAAGGCTATATGCCACCGTGGACAGAAGAACTGTTTACCGTCAGCCGCATAAACCAAACTAATCTGATGACATATATATAGTGATATGCAGCTATTTCATGTGACATTTACCCATGATTAAGACGAGAGCCCCTTCACCAAAGAACATACAGACAATCACACGGAATGACACTGTCCTCTGCCACTCAACGGGCGTTGGACTGCTACCTGTTTCTTCCCACGATGCTTGACGGCAAAAGTGGAAGATTCTGATGATGATGATGATGATGATGATGATGATGATGATGATGATGATGATGATGATGATGATGATGATGATGATGATGATGATTAGCGGAGACAAGTATACATATCTTTCTAAGGCACTTTGTTATTTGACAATGGATCTTTGGTCCGAATGCGAGTGCCACTAATAACTATGCCTTCGCGTTTCAGCACTGTTTCAGTCTGTGACAGAATGATTGATTGATTGATTGATTGATTGATTGATTGATTGATTGATTTAGGAACCGACATCACAGCATTCGGGGCATTGCCATAAGTGCTCCGTCCCCATCCTCAGCAGCGAGCGAAGAGTTCCAACATTAATAGTACCAGTAGCAATCTGATTATATGTCCGTCTCGCCTTTCCTCTGTGACAGAATGAAACAACACAAAGGCTCAGTTGGTCTTTAACACTATCAATAGACATACTATGTTACAATACATATCGTTCCTATGGTACAGGGGTTATGAATGGATGTTGCGACAGCACCGTATGGGCGATGTTAAAGCAGAGCGCCTTGCGCTGCTTGTTAAAAATGATATGAGCGGGGTTAAGAATACATATCGTACTAGACTTGACTAAACATTATAATTATAAATTACACACTATTGTTTACCACTGTGTTCAGTACATATCACTAGACTATCACAGCACCTTGCGTTGATGTCAGGAGTATGAACAGCTTTCGGTGGAGGCAAAAGTACAGACTCTGATCTTCGAGAATTCTTTAGAGGATGATGCTGTCATTTACACGGATGGGTCGGTCGTCCGAGGAGTGAGAACTTCATGGGCCTTTTGCGGCTCAGGCTGGAGGGAAAATTGTGAAGGAAGAGTCTAGCGCTTTTGCTTTGACCACAAGCAGCCTGACTATGGAAGACCTGGCAGTACGTAAAGCAATAACATAGCTCGAGACACAGACATTTAATCGGGCATGTATCCTTAGTGACTCAGTGAGTATGCTCAGGAGGATAGAGATGGGATGAGCCCGAAGAGAGTGGCTGCTGTCTCTGGAGCGGTCTCGGCTGGCAAAGATTAGTTTCATCTTAGTGCGAGGGCATCAGGGTTTACAAGGGAATGTGCACGCTGATAAGCTTGCAGGTATAGATCCTGTGGAAGGTGGACGAGCCATGGACCAGGCAGACATTCTGAATGCTTTACGAGAAATAAATCATTTATGAGAACCAAGTGATAGCTGAATCTACAACCACGGTCATGCTATGATAACAGCAAGTTAAAAGAGGTGTGGCCAAACAAGAACACTACGCAGGAAGCGAAAGAAGAGTAATAAACCAACACAGGACTGATGTCGTGAGCCGCTACACGCATTGTATTTGCTGAGGATGGGATCCGAGCACGTATGGACTGAATGGTTCGATGTTCAATGAGGATGATCTGTCGGCTAACTAACTGACGTAATTGGTATTTATACTAATATTCTTATCCCGACCAGACCAGTTATATCTGGAAATGTATGCTTGTTAGTCGCACCACGTGACTTATAACTCAAGACATACACCAACGACTACACTATACCAACTTGACAACGTGTAACGAGAATGTATACAACACATAGAGCACTTACCACCGCTGTTTGTGAGTGAGATCTTTTTGCCACGCCTTTTCACAAGCGGAGTGATATTAGCTGGCATTTACGCTCCTCTTTATACGGATTCTGGGCGGTTTTTGCAATCTAGAAAATGTTGTGTCATTCGTAAATACATTATATTTTATGGGCAGTTCAGTCAGGTTAACTTTGTACTGTAAAACATCTGAATATTCGATTTAAATCAAGCATAGTCAGCGGATTGTAAGTATGTGTTTCTATAGACACTTACACATGTCTTAAGATGTGTACCGTAAAAGTTGACCTTTAGTTTACCGCCTGTCATTGTTATTTTCATAGTTCACTCACAGTTCAACTGTGCGCTCAGAATGTAATATAAGAATTAATATCGGCGGTTCTCAAATCGGTGTCGGAATGTGGTCATAAACTATCAGTTTGCGTTAACTTTACACACACACACACACACACACACACACACACACACACACACACACACACACACACACACACACACACACACACATATATATATATATATATATATATATATATATATATATATATAGAGAGAGAGAGAGAGAGAGAGAGTGAGTGATAGAGAGAAACCACTTACATAAAGACACACACTCATGTAGGAAAGCAGGTAACCAGTGAGACAAACAGATATAAGACGTAACACACGGATGAATACATACAGAGAGAGTCAGAGAGAGAGAGAGAGAGAGAGAGAGAGAGAGAGAGAGAGAGAGAGAGAGAGAGAGAGAGAGACGGGGGGAGGGACAGCAACCATTCATTATTTTTAGAATCGTTGCCGCTGATGGGGAATTTTTCAGCCCAGGAGGTTACCCACATTTCAGCCAGCTGTGCATTCACGGCTCAGAATGGTTGCTTGCTTGTGTTCGTTGGCTTGAGCTCCAACGCGAAGTCCTGTATGTCGGATGAAGGCATCCTGTTGTCCAACATCAGTGTGATGTCATACAGGACCTGAGGTTTGCGTGAGTATCCGTTGTCCCACGTCTGGCTTATTGGTGTGCAGACTGGTGGTTTCTCGCCGTACAGGGAGACACTCTCCGACTTCGGAGGAGCTCAGAATGTAATATGAGACTTAACCTCAACGCCTCTCAAATTGGTGTCGGAGTGGGGTCATAAACTATCAGTTTGTGTTAACTTTATACATATATATATATAGAGAGAGAGAAACCACTTACATAAAGACACGCAATCACATAGAAAAGCAGGTAAATAGTGAGACAAACAGAGAGATGCCGTCACACAGGGATGAATGCATATATATATATATATATATATATATATATATATATATATATATATATATATATATATATATATATATATATATATAATGAATTGGAAACAAATAGGTATATTAAGCTTCTGCGAGAAGAAACGTACTAAACACAAACACGTTGCACATACCTTACAAGGAGATCCATCGTATACCGGAATACAGGTGAAAATCCAAAATCAGAAGTAATCAATAAATATATAAAATAAATAACACAATAAAATACACACAAAAGCGTACAAAACGACACACAGGACGGCCGACGTTTCGATTCTCAGAATATTTGTCAAGGACAGGACAACACAGATATATAAACAACGAAATACAACAAAACAAAAAGCAAAAAGCACCATTACGCTGTTTCCATGTGGGAGCAGAAAAAGGCGGCTTTGCCAGTTGCGAAGGCACTCTTTGGCTGCAGAGTTTAAGTATATATATATTAGAATGGAGAATTTTTACAGCCCAGGTTATCCACAATTCAGCTGCGCTCTCAGATTGTAATAGGAAACTTAATCTCAACGGTTCTCAAATTGGTGTCGGGGTGGGGTAATAAACTATCACTTTGACATTCCGCTAACCCTTCTTGGTTGTAAGTGTAAGATGCACTTGAGAATATGTTGCTTTCAGCATCCATGCAAACACCGTGGTAGTGGGATTGGTACCGCCTCGTTGTCCGACTATTGGGTTCGCTCTTAGCTTGTCAGTCATATTGACTTCTATCTCAGCATCGAGGGGTGGACGCGAGGGCAGGGCGGTCGCGCGGCCGGGGTGGGCGCACGGGGACGAGTGCATACGCATCCGCATACGCACACATTTCACAGTAGAAAAGTTAATTTATACATGACCTAGATATCCGATCTACTTATAAACTTCATAAGGCGGGATTTTGTGACGTCATTAGGTGGGCAGTATAACCCACATGTAACGTTGTATGCCGTGACCTAGAAGGTTGTGAACCTGAAATAATAATCATTTTGCACTTTTCCTACTACTCAGGGCTGTTTGACCCATCTTATGGAAAAGAACCATTTACATCCCTACGCCAAAGAGAGGCATTTTAAAATTGTGCTCCAATGATCCTACTATTGCGCGAATGTGGTATGTTAACAAAACCTTGCGAATCATCACGAAGAGGAAAGACAGAAAGGAAGTCAGAATATGAATTACAGTAATCACCCAGGTTCCAGTCGGGCAGAGTGATAACTGAATATATGTGCAGTATAAAAACTATCTTTGAGGTATGCATGGAGTAGTATGCAGAACTTCATATTTATTTCATATACTATAACATGGCTATTGACAGTGTTCATGATAATAAATTATGAAACATCAAGGCGGACATGTCGTTTCCAGTACATTCGATTCACATAATGGAAACGTATCACCGACAACAAAGATCGTCACCAGTAACTGGTGAAACATCAGACTCGTGTAGGGTACAAAGGGGACTCAGACAGGCTTGTATTCTGTCCTAACAACTGTTCACGAATCTCTTCGGATAATTTAATGAGAACTAAAACTTCCGAAACATGGGACCATTTTAATCTATATATTAATAATTGGTTGAAATTAGATTCCACAACTATGTTATGCAGATGATAGGGCTCTCCTCTCTAGAAAGTACCAATGGTCAAGAACAATTAATCCTGTCTGTTATAAATTCAGTTAAGGCATAATTATGTTGGTGAATTACTAAAGAAAAACGAAGATTATGTCCACATACATAACTACAATTCAACCTAACATTGCATTCATCAAGGAAGAAATTGAAAAAAAAAAAAATGTCACGCCGTTTGAATAACATGATCCATAATTAACCGGCACTGGCTATAGCAATGTGGAGGTTGTCCAACATTATACACCTATGGCACAATACTAGGAAACATCACACAAGTAAATATTTTTAAATCATGCATCTTTCTGGCATGCACATTTCAGGCATACGCAAGCAAATCATGGAAAATTTCGCAATCATTACAAAGAAAATTGATGCGTTTGAACCTAAATATTACTGACACACTACACAAATATCGTGGGTCAGGAACAGAAAAAATACAAATTGTCCACAAGATCTGAACATCGAAGAAAGCATACGCCTAAACAGCATCGGGTCTCAGAAATGTGCAGTGATTTGGTCATAGTAAACGCCACAATAATGAAGGCATGATTACAGGAAGAAGAGGGAGGAGTCGATTAGTTTGTAACAGGACATTAAAGACACCCCAGGCATGAACATGCGTGGGACATGAGAAACGACGAAAGTAAAGAGATGCAGCGGGCCTTGATGATTGCTACCTTCTGCAGAAAAGCTGGCACATGATAGTGAGGTATTACAATACATTCTACATTTAGATTGTCCTTTTCTGACATTCTGCGGTGTTATTCTTCGGTTTCACTCTCATGCAGGTATGTATATGAAATAATATAATAAAACAACATGGTATAATAGAATTACAGAACATAACACAAACACGTTTTCACGCCTGGGTAGGGTCTCAGGTCAGGTTACATGGACGAAAATAATATTTTCAAGTAATAACTCCTAGGACAATTGTGAATACATTAAATAACACGCAACATAACTATTCGACCTTTCGGAAATTAAAACCACTATCAAGGTTCTTCCAATCAGTACAACACACACACACACACACACACACACACACACACACACACACACACACACACACACACACACACACACACACATTCACACACACACACGTGCGCACATTCACACACACACACACAAAGAAAGAGAAAGCATGGAGAGAAGAGAGAGAGAGGGGGGGGGGGGTAGAAACGTATGTGGCTGGACAAAAGGCGGAAGCAGGTTTGTTGTCTCAATTAATATGTTAATAAAATATCAAGTAAGCTTGACGCGTGTTTTCCCCAGCAAGGACACGGGAAAATAGCATTCGGCAAACAACAATAAACAAGAGTCCACCAGCAATCTTGTGTACCAAATGGAGTAACGAGAATTCTAGTTCTGTGACGTTCCTTATCTTTGTAGAAACGATTTACATGTGAATCAGAGAGTGTCTGTAAGCTGTTGATTTCTGATGGCATTATTTCGGTGATAAACAATCTAATTAAAATGCGCGACCTTATTTATCATTGCTCATAGCCTAAGACGTAATTGGCAAACCCCTCCCCCTCCCCCTATACATCATTGATTACCGGAAGAAGAGGCAGGAGTCCATATACATCAATAGAAGATTTCGAAATGCCTTGAGTCGCAAAAACTATACCAAGCGCAGACTGCTACAGCGACCATAGATTAATCTTAAGCAATATACAGATAAAATTAAAGAAAGTCAAATATACACCAAGAAACACAAAATTTGATCTAATGGTACTCAAAAGTGAGGAGATAAAATATAAATTCAACGTAGAGATAAAGAACAGTTTTGATGCATTGTCCGATATGGAAATATTATTTCAAGATGTCAACGACCAATGGGAAATATTAAAGAAATCAGCCAACCAAGCTGCGAAAACAACAATCCCAAAAATAAAGATAATAGGACGCAAGAAATGGACGATGGAAGGCATGTTAAAACTCATGGAAATAAGAAGAAATAGCTAAAAATAACAAGGAAAAATATTAAGAGATTCACGGAATGTTAGGAAGCTATGCATAGAGGCAAAAGAAATATGGCTTTAGGAAAATTGCAAGGGAATTAAAAACCAACACAACACCCGGAATACCAAATTAATGCACAAAAGAATTAATGACATCACTAACAAAAGAACACACACATCAACGGGTTGACTAAAAACCAAAGATGGCAAAATCATAATAGAAAAAGATCAGATTTTACATGCATGGTCAAATTATGTGAAAGACCTTTATGATGATACAAGAGAAGAACAATATGATCATCGGAATAATAATAAAGACTCATCAATTTTGAAGATGGAAGTTCAGAACGCTCTTAACCATATGAAAACTGGCAAGACCCCGGGTACAGATAACATCACAATAGAAATGATCAAATGAAAATAATTAGAAAAATATGGAATAGACCAAGTCACCAGACAGCCGAACGCAATATATGATGCTGGAGATATACCTCCCGGGTTATGTAATTATATATGTATTGCAATCCCGAAGAAATCAGGAGACTTGGATTTTGATCAACATCGAACAATTAGTATAATGAGTCACATCACGAAGATTTTGCTGAGAATTATCATGCAAAAAGTTAAGAAGAAAATGCAACCCGGAATAACAGAAGAACAATGGGAGTTTGTAGAAGGCAAAGGTGCAGTAAATGCTGTGTATGTACTGAGAACAGTAATAGAACGTTCTACAGAAGTAAACAAAGATCTATATCTTTGGTTTATTGACTACACAAAGGCTTTCGATAAAGTGAGACATGTCGACATGATAAGGATGCTTGAAGATCTTCAAATTGATGGATAAGACCTTAGACTTGTAAAAAACATATATTGGAAACAATAAGCTGCTATCACAATTGATAATGAAGTAGACAAATATCAGCCTATTAAAAGGGGTGTGAGACAGGGATGTGTAATGTCTCCATATCATTTTTCCCTGTACAGTGAAAATATTTTCAGAAATATAGAAGATATTGAAGAAATCAACATTGGGGGAAGATACATCAATAACATTATGTATGCAGATTATAAAGTCTTGATTCCAAACAATGAACAGGGCCTGCAACGTTTAGTAAATGCGGTTGTTGCACACAGTGAGCAACTAGAGTTAGAATTGAATAGAAAGAAGACACGGATTATGGTCGTCCCTTGGAAGAAGGAAATACCACAATTTGATGTACGAGTAAATGGGCATATTCTTAAGCAAGTTAATCGGTACAGTTATCTCGGAAAAGTCATAACATCTGATGGGAGATGCCTTGAAGAGATTAGAACAAGAATTGCCATTGCGAAGGTAGCCTTTTGCAAGATAAAATAAAAGATACTGACCAATAAAACGATACCAATTGAAAGTGTTGAAGTTTTACATAGAACCTGTACTTTTGTATGGATGTGAAGCGTGGAAATGAGCAGTCAAGCTAAAAAAACAGCTGATGGCTCTGGAAAAGTGGTTTCTGAGGAAATTGCAAAGAATGTCTTGGACAGACAGAAAAACCAATGAACAAGTCCTTCAAGAAACAAATGAAGATCGTAAACTGATTAGAGTCATTAGACGTAGACAGTCAAACGTTTTTGGACATGTTATGAGAAGAAATGACTTGGAGAACTTGTGGACAACTGGCAAGATCGAAGGGAAGAGACAAAGGGGAATACAGCGAATAAATACCTGAATGGCTTGGCAACGTGACATGGTCGAGACACTGGTGATCGAGTGAGATGGCAAAACATAACCGGCATGGCAACATGATGGATGGATGGATACATCACTTGATGGCTCAGTGGTTAGTGCACTGATCTGCAACATGGTGGATGGAGATTCAGTCTCAGGCAAAGCTAAAGTTGTATTTCCTATCAGCAGAGCTTTTGGTTAATCCAGCCTGTTAGAGACGTGTCTGTTTAAGAAAAGTTGACAGATTAGAGATTAGTCTAATGATTAGATGATCATCGATGATGATGATGTGCCACCATAAACCCAATGTGTGTTAACTACTTCATTGCAACGAGATTACTCTAATTCCTGCATCCTCTTCCGATACTCAAGTAAAAGCAGGGGAATAACAATGTTTCTGTTTCATTTTGTTGATGTTGCAGCTGAATAATTAATGATGTGTGTACCTACGTCGTCCTATAACATGTTAAAACAAAAGATGTTTAAATAGCAAGAACAGTTTTATTTACACACACACACACGCGGGCAACCACACACGCACGCACACAAACTGTATATATTCAACCACGTTTGGGTAGAACAACAGACACCACAAGACTGGGGAAACGCCATAATTATCCCAATTTGGAAAAACAAAGGCAGCAAAAGAGACTGCACACAATACAGAGGTATTTCACTGTTGAGTCATAGTGGGAAAATATTTTGCAAAATTCTTGAGAAAAAATTAAGAATTATTATAGAACTCCAGCTAAGCGAAACACAACTTGGATTTAGGGAAAACAAAGGATGCACAGATGCCATTTTTGCACTTAGACAAATTATAGAAAAATCAATCGAATTCATTGAAACACTCTACTTAGCCTTTGTCGAGCAAGAAAAGGCATTTGATAGAGTAGATAGAAACAAGCTGTGGGAAATCCTTAAACAATATCGAGTGACTACACATCTAACAAACCTATGTAGAAGCTTATACAACAACTGTGAATGCATAGTGAGGACAACTGTAAGACACTCAGAACCCTTGACCATAAGATCCGGAGTACGACAAGGTTTTGCCCTGTCCTCTCTTTTGTTTATAACATACTAGCTGACTGTGGGATGTGGATTTTAATTCCTAAGAATAATTCGTTAAAATGTCTAGGGGGTATTATTGATTCTCTGGTCACTGGTCAGAATGCAGGGTGATCAGGGATATTTACCACAAATCCCAGGAGAAAAGAGTTCAATCCTTGAAACAATGGCATCTGTGTGTAGGTTTCCCTTCCCACTTCACCCTTAAATTAACTATAGATGCTAGAAGGATATTGATTGCTCACAACATATAAACAACCACTTGTTGGACACCACATTTACTTGATGTACACAACACTTTTGGACAAACAGTTCAGGTATTAACTCAAGATCTGCAATTACATATATAGATGTGTAATAAACACTATGCATTTTCAGACAGGCATGGGAATGATATGCAGTATTACAACATAGTACCCAGTGACCCCAGAAAAAAACAAGGTTATTACAAACAACACAACAACCACAAATTGGTTCTGCTAACTTGACTCATTGTACCTAGATAAAATCACATTGGTCTAGGTGCAGAAACCCAACATACATACATTTATTTCTGACACCATGTACAATTCTCATATTTAAAAATAATGAGTGGGTGTCAAAATATTATACATATATGTCATAACATAACCCTTTAGGTGTACACCATTACCATGTAAAACAATCTTTACCCTTTTCCTGTCATTGAAGAAAACCACACTCATGAAAACAGTTGATACTAATAATTAAATTAATTAATTATAGTGTTCATTTAGGCGTTGCGGATGGGCATTCTTCTCCAGTGCAAAGCAGTTAATGTCCATAATTATCCGTGCAGAATTATACTCAGTCATTTTCTACTCACAGTATGTCCACCGAAGTTGGCTGGCGAATGTTTCTAATCCATAATCCAAGAATAGAATTATACATAAGCACATATTCTCTCCATGAGTCTGAATTTAAGAATACTCGGTTGCCATTTGGGTTGTGTTCCAATTGAAATTGATGCCTAGGTCTGTCATACTTTCAGGAGATGCAACTTAAGCTCTGCAGAAGGTTCTTCCCTATATCATCTTATCGATGAAAAGATGACGACTGTCCAACAGCTCGGTTTATGTTAACCGTTTCCCAATTTAGTTCAAAAGGCTTTGTCACACACCCGGTTCATGTTGATAGGCCATCCCACACTTGATGATGGGCAGTTAGGCTGACATGGGACCAGCATAGAGTTCTCACTCATTCCATTTCTGTGTAGAACATACAGTGGTGAATCATTCATTTGGTTTCATCTGAAGATTCTGCTGCAGGCATGTAACTGAAGAATATTACTCCACCACATATCCAGGTTTGCAAGCCATCAGGTGATTCCTTTGGTTGCAGGCATAAAGGCATTTACTCATCTAGCTGCTTTCATATGGTTCTTTTGATGGTGTTCAGGTTTTGGACCTTGAGGTAATCTGGTGTAGTTATGGTTCAGATGTTCTGAAGTTGGTACATTTGTTTGTATTGGCTATAATGTTGTTTCAGTGTCTCTTCCCATTTGGTTGAGTTGGTGTTCATAGCTAGAACTTGGTGTTGCATGGCTGGAACCTTATGTTTGACTTTTGCAGCTGTGAGATGTTCTTTCGAAGACTTATCCATTGTGGATATTAACTTGGTAATCCAACCAACAGTTGAAGGTTACTCACTGTTGTTAGTTTTAGTAACTTGAAGAAGGATTGTCCCAGTTTCACTGACTTGGTTGAATGATGAGGCCATTGGTGATACTTCTCAGAAGTAACGCAAACGATACACTGTTGTCAGTACTCTGATGATCTTCATCTTTGTAGATTATTAGATCTTGAAGTCCATCCTGGATATTCCTACTAAAATAGGACTTAATCACTCACCCAGTCAGTTGTCTTCTAATTTATCTGTTGCTCGCTATGGAGCTATTGAGTGCCGCAGTAAACATTGAGGTATTGCTAGATCCAGACTATGGTTTGGACATTCACTTTATGGCTGTTGACCCAGGATCCAGTGTTAGTGATATAGTGCCACCAAATTCAACCACCACCTGCTTCTCTTCTATAGAAAAGGGATGACAAAGAATACAACACTAGCATTAACCTACTGTGTTATGATAAAAGGTTTACAACACAATTACAAACACAAATACAAAACAACAAGGGGAGAAGGGTAAAGGAGTGGGTGTCCATGTTCCACTGTCCCTCATTGCTGAGTTGAGCCATTCTGACTCTTTATAGTGAGTAAGATATTTTCTCACTTATATTTTGTTCTGTTGTTACTGGGACTATTGGATGGGTGAAGTCATTCTGTCCATCCAACATGTTGATATTGTCTCTCTCATTACTTGAAGAGAATAGCCTATACAGAATCCCTGTGGTTTCTAATGCCGCGTCTTCATTTCGGCACTATAATCATCACTAGGTCAAGACTATTCACCATTGGCTTCTTAAGTACTGACGTACATATGTATTCTTACATCAACATCCTCTAATCCCAAGGTGCAACATTAAAATGTATATTCCCACAGTAAAAAGTAACAATCAGAACAAAGAAAATTCCCATACCAAAAAAAACATACATGTACATTTCTCTGATATTAAGTACATGATAATCATACATAATAATCATAATGATGATGCAGGGAGCCTAGGTTTTTGAATTATCTTCATGAACTAAAACATCCATTGTTTTCCCCCCACTGCGTACAGCACATGAGGATAGTAATCGCTGTGATATGTTTTGCCAATGACTGCTATTATTCGGAGGGTATTTATAAGAATAACTTATGCCGCATGGTCCAGTCTTCTGAATATTGCAAGCAATTTATTCACATCAATCTTCGCTTCTGTTTCTACTACGGTGAGGCGATGCGGAGTGAATCCTATCCGAACATGCACTTACATCACGCGTTTAATTGTTCATGAATTTATATTCAACCATGGCCTGTCCCTAACACTATTTTATGAAATGATTATATGTTCACCCTCATATGGAGTGGTTACTAATCTGTTAACAAAAGAATGGTACTAAAATTTAGCACTATATTTCCAAGTTACAGATTATAATGTGGCAAAATATTTTATCCCCTGACTAAGTACGAGTCAGGAATATGCGTAATCATTTGTATGTCCCCGCATGGATAAAACAAGTTCAGAGACATCCTTACCAGTGCATTTACACTACATAGGATATTTGAAGGTGGCAGACACCAGTTCTCTACTTGTGCAGTATGAAATCAAGAGTCTGCTCCTACATTGAGAAAATGTTTCTTTAAAGTCCAATCTCTACAGTACATAAATTATTTGCAGATTTCTAAGCATTGATAGGGATATATAGTTCCATTGCATAGAAGTTATTTTTCATAGGACTATGAAATTGGCAGAAACGAGTTTTCTTCTCTGAAGTATGAATCAGGAGTCTTTCCTAAATTGAAAAGAGTTTCTGACATGAGAGTTGATACTCTATGTACTACAGTACACATACTATTCATAGGTTATAAACACTATTTAGTTAGATATAAGTTCATAATGCCTATAAAAGATATTAACATAGGGATTTGAAGACATAGGAAAAATTACAGCGTGGCGCCCACCTGTGTTTCCTTAGTAAACATCATCCAGCCTGGTTTAAGAGAATTGTAACTAATTCTTAATTAAACATACTGGTCAATGTAATACATACATATATCTTAATAATGTAGATAACATACCAATAGCTTGAAGAGAATCATGGTTTTAAAACAAACTACCTTCTCCCCGAAGGGAAAGGTCGACTTTCTTGTCTGTTCTCTTGACTAGAAATGGCCGCTTCAGTCTTTGTTTTCCCCCTCGCCAGGATTGGCCAGATAAGGGAGAGAAAACAAGCCAAAATAAATTTAGCTGTGCCACGGTCAGTCTATCGCTGTTTTATTTTCTCCTACATTAAGTAAGTTACTTAATCAGTAATTGTAAGGGTTTGTTTATTTTTAAGGGAGTCCATAAATAGGAAAGGGTAAGGACGTTTTATTATACCACACGCCTCCCCAATTTAAGACATTTATTTCTTTCAGAAATTAAATGATCGAGTAGTACTCTACAATTTCCGTCTTTACATTGACTCCCCTAGTATCCATTCCTTATTAATTTCTTGCATTACTTCCCTATGTTATATAATCAGAGCCACGTCCATTTTCTTTTAGTCACGACAACTGGCATAACCTTAAAGGATTATTTCTCTTTTAGTGAAAGAGTGTAGCACCCTCTCCACTGTTGTCAGCTATTGTTTGAAATATGAGTGTTTATCTGATAATTTGTTACTTTCCAGTACTGGTTTGTCTGCATCAAACCGACTTTTTGAAGCAATTGAGATATCATCATTAAGCTTGATTTCTCTCTCATTAGATTATCAATCTTGAGATTATGTTAAAACCGACGGTTAATTCTGCGTCTACTGATAGCATATTAAACTCGCCCGTCTCCCTATAAGTTAGACGTTTGTTTTAACTATAGATCTGATATTTAAAGGAAGCTAAATATGGTTCCTGTTGAATACATTTTCATCCAATACATCATGTGTTTGGGTTATTAGGCGAGTTATGGGATTTTCCGATCAGTTTTGATAACTACTGATTAGAGTGGTGTCCCTTTCTCTTGCGGGTTTTTCCCGAGAATCTCGTCTAACATGTAAACAAGGTCCAACTTTTCTAGATTTCCGTTCTGAACCGAATTTTCCGGGGAACATGAATCTATCAGAAACGAAGTAATTCTTAGCTTACTCTCTCTCTCTCTGCTTTTCCTTCTAATCTAGATCTATTTTACGCTAGAATCCTTATTAGTAATTCTAACTGATGTGTTTGAGTTTCACTCTGTATTTGTTGCTTTGGTGTTGAATTACGAGCAATTTTGCGTCGCTTGGCGTACATTGATCGTCGTCTACCTCCCTCCAGGTTTTAGGACTATTTTCAACTTAGCAACATACATTGTTATGTAGGTTCAGACGTATTGTCTCCTACCATATATAATCAGTTCAGTGAGAAGTTAAAAGCCCCTTTTTGTGATTCCTTTGATAGTCTTCCAGACAATCAAGTTGCTGGTTCACTTTCCAGTTATGGATGTGGATTACAAGTCTTAGTAAAATTACTGTTACATCTGTATATCCCTCTCATACTGGCGTCTCCTGAGTTGTGTCCTCAAGATAACAGGGAAGGTACTCTTAATGTTTTTCTCCAGTTTTGTTTTCGTCCGTTTAATACGTGGAAACTCTGGATTTATTTAGATTGACGAAGGTCTATCTTTGAACTGTTATATAATTTACTAGCTGGATTCCTGATTAAAATTCCTACTCTAGTAAATATCAAGCAATTCTTCAGCTATCTGCTCCAATTTGCTTGGTTTTTACACAGCTATATTCCATTTTTCTAGCATGGGTTCACTGTATAAGTTTTAGGCGTTTCCCCTGTCTTCACGTCAAGGAGTTCGTCCTATTTATAAACAGCATCTATTTCAAGAGTTGTTTATTTAATTGTTGCTTTTACTGATTCGTATCAGTTATTTAAGCTAATCTCTGTTAGTCTGGATCTGCTTTCACATATTTAATGCTGGCATATAATCCTAGTCAGAACTGAGATGTAGAAATCTGTTTCGTCTTGCGACTGATTTCTGATTAATCTACCTTTTAGTAGGCTTCGAGCATTATCTAGAATTTAGTTACTCGGTTAGTTTTAAAGAAAATACAATTGAGTCGCGCGCCTCTATTGTACCACTTATTTTTGCCCTTCTTAATTCTTCCCTTATGAGAATATTAATGTTAGTTAGGCAATTATTGAAATAACTTTACTTAAGCTAATCGCTAACTAAAAGCTGTTTCACTCCTCTTTTTGATGAGGACTACTCATAGTGAACATTTCACTTAATGAGATTAAACTGTAAATTTCAAAGCTAAGGAGCCAATTTTCTGAAATGTTTAGTCTCTTACTAGAGACTAGCACAGATTTTTTCCGGTATCTCCTGAAGTTCATTTGAAATTCCAATTTATATAGTTAATTCTTTAATTATACCTTTTACATACCTATACGGTCTGTTTCCTCTACCATTAATAATGGGATCGGGGTGGATAATTTAAAGAAATACCTTATATTCTGTTGGGTCAGTAAGTGAGTTGATCAGTTTCACTTACATCACCAGGTGAATATTTTGGTTTTGACCCTCATTAACATATGGGCCATCTGAGTTAGTTATTAATAACTACTCATATCACCGGTGGAGTAGAATAAGTGTCAGTATGGCTTTTCTTCCTAAGTATCCATCATTTATTCACTTTACTTTACTACCGGTGTTGTAGAACATGTTATGTCATATGAAAAAAAAAGGATTAAATTAGGGTGCCCCTAAATACTGCAAATTCTTACAATATTCCTTCCCTTCCATTAACTATGTCTACATTTTTGCAAGTGGTGGTTTTGGCCTTACCATTAGTTCATTTACTTTAGTTACTGCTATTTTCCCCTGGTTTAATTTATCTCTCAGGTATTATTTCCTTTCCTACTGAATCATCATTTGTTGATTAAATTTTTCCCTTAAAAAACATTTATTGGATTTCTAACTTATCTGTCCTAATTATCTATAAAATTGTCTATCACTCTCTGCTGCCTTGGTAATTTTTCAATATTACATGACTTATACAAGCAGATCAAGCATGAAAATACAATGATAATCAATGACAAAATAGTTAATTAACACATGATTCATATGTAGGAACATAAACCTTATGGATACATAATATAGTAGTGTGTTCATGAGTACACCACTTTTGAACCATTTAAAGAGAATATCAGAGTAGCAGAACCATACCTCAAACATCAAATGGGAATGACTATGAATTCTAAACATTCACTGAATTACCTATCTTATGTGAGTTTACCATCCCAAAGACCTTACTACTGGAGGTTCCTTACTGGACTTAGTTTCCCATCAATAAGATATAAAATATGAGTTTAAAAAAAAATCTCATATCCAACAACCAACTACCTGATGCATCTGCTAGAATCAAGATATTACCTGTGAACAGTTTTGTACCAAAAAAAAACCTTATATTTATCTGAGCCATTATGGGTTCACATAAAACTTGACTCAGCTCATACTAATGAGTGATTAGGTCTGTTACTAACACTATAACATTCTGAAGTGACTTGGTTTACCTGCGAGAGGTTTTCCCTGAATTCATATACTCACCATAATACACCAATTGTGATGTTTACCATGAGTTTTAAATTCACGGACTACTCCACTACTAGGTGAAGTCCGTACCGGGCGGGACCACACATGTGGGATGTGGATTTTAATTCCTAAGAATAATTCGTTAAAATGTCTAGGGGGTATTATTGATTCTCTGGTCACTGGTCAGAATGCAGGGTGATCAGGGATATTTACCACAAATCCCAGGAGAAAAGAGTTCAATCCTTGAAACAATGGCATCTGTGTGTAGGTTTCCCTTCCCACTTCACCCTTAAATTAACTATAGATGCTAGAAGGATATTGATTGCTCACAACATATAAACAACCACTTGTTGGACACCACATTTACTTGATGTACACAACACTTTTGGACAAACAGTTCAGGTATTAACTCAAGATCTGCAATTACATATATAGATGTGTAATAAACACTATGCATTTTCAGACAGGCATGGGAATGATATGCAGTATTACAACATAGTACCCAGTGACCCCAGAAAAAAACAAGGTTATTACAAACAACACAACAACCACAAATTGGTTCTGCTAACTTGACTCATTGTACCTAGATAAAATCACATTGGTCTAGGTGCAGAAACCCAACATACATACATTTATTTCTGACACCATGTACAATTCTCATATTTAAAAATAATGAGTGGGTGTCAAAATATTATACATATATGTCATAACATAACCCTTTAGGTGTACACCATTACCATGTAAAACAATCTTTACCCTTTTCCTGTCATTGAAGAAAACCACACTCATGAAAACAGTTGATACTAATAATTAAATTAATTAATTATAGTGTTCATTTAGGCGTTGCGGATGGGCATTCTTCTCCAGTGCAAAGCAGTTAATGTCCATAATTATCCGTGCAGAATTATACTCAGTCATTTTCTA
Source organism: Cepaea hortensis (assembly GCA_963921405.1). Lineage (NCBI taxonomy): Eukaryota > Metazoa > Mollusca > Gastropoda > Stylommatophora > Helicidae > Cepaea > Cepaea hortensis. The sequence goes on along the minus strand of OY992878.1, from coordinate 97,234,457 downwards.
CTCACAGTATGTCCACCGAAGTTGGCTGGCGAATGTTTCTAATCCATAATCCAAGAATAGAATTATACATAAGCACATATTCTCTCCATGAGTCTGAATTTAAGAATACTCGGTTGCCATTTGGGTTGTGTTCCAATTGAAATTGATGCCTAGGTCTGTCATACTTTCAGGAGATGCAACTTAAGCTCTGCAGAAGGTTCTTCCCTATATCATCTTATCGATGAAAAGATGACGACTGTCCAACAGCTCGGTTTATGTTAACCGTTTCCCAATTTAGTTCAAAAGGCTTTGTCACACACCCGGTTCATGTTGATAGGCCAACCCACACTTGATGATGGGCAGTTAGGCTGACATGGGACCAGCATAGAGTTCTCACTCATTCCATTTCTGTGTAGAACATACAGTGGTGAATCATTCATTTGGTTTCATCTGAAGATTCTGCTGCAGGCATGTAACTGAAGAATATTACTCCACCACATATCCAGGTTTGCAAGCCATCAGGTGATTCCTTTGGTTGCAGGCATAAAGGCATTTACTCATCTAGCTGCTTTCATATGGTTCTTTTGATGGTGTTCAGGTTTTGGACCTTGAGGTAATCTGGTGTAGTTATGGTTCAGATGTTCTGAAGTTGGTACATTTGTTTGTATTGGCTATAATGTTGTTTCAGTGTCTCTTCCCATTTGGTTGAGTTGGTGTTCATAGCTAGAACTTGGTGTTGCATGGCTGGAACCTTATGTTTGACTTTTGCAGCTGTGAGATGTTCTTTCGAAGACTTATCCATTGTGGATATTAACTTGGTAATCCAACCAACAGTTGAAGGTTACTCACTGTTGTTAGTTTTAGTAACTTGAAGAAGGATTGTCCCAGTTTCACTGACTTGGTTGAATGATAAGGCCATTGGTGATACTTCTCAGAAGTAACGCAAACGATACACTGTTGTCAGTACTCTGATGATCTTCATCTTTGTAGATTATTAGATCTTGAAGTCCATCCTGGATATTCCTACTAAAATAGGACTTAATCACTCACCCAGTCAGTTGTCTTCTAATTTATCTGTTGCTCGCTATGGAGCTATTGAGTGCCGCAGTAAACATTGAGGTATTGCTAGATCCAGACTATGGTTTGGACATTCACTTTATGGCTGTTGACCCAGGATCCAGTGTTAGTGATATAGTCCCACCAAATTCAACCACCACCTGCTTCTCTTCTATAGAAAAGGGATGACAAAGAATACAACACTAGCATTAACCTACTGTGTTATGATAAAAGGTTTACAACACAATTACAAACACAAATACAAAACAACAAGGGGAGAAGGGTAAAGGAGTGGGTGTCCATGTTCCACTGTCCCTCATTGCTGAGTTGAGCCATTCTGACTCTTTATAGTGAGTAAGATATTTTCTCACTTATATTTTGTTCTGTTGTTACTGGGACTATTGGATGGGTGAAGTCATTCTGTCCATCCAACATGTTGATATTGTCTCTCTCATTACTTGAAGAGAATAGCCTATACAGAATCCCTGTGGTTTCTAATGCCGCGTCTTCATTTCGGCACTATAATCATCACTAGGTCAAGACTATTCACCATTGGCTTCTTAAGTACTGACGTACATATGTATTCTTACATCAACATCCTCTAATCCCAAGGTGCAACATTAAAATGTATATTCCCACAGTAAAAAGTAACAATCAGAACAAAGAAAATTCTCATACCAAAAAAAACATACATGTACATTTCTCTGATATTAAGTACATGATAATCATACATAATAATCATAATGATGATGCAGGGAGCCTAGGTTTTTGAATTATCTTCATGAACTAAAACATCCATTGTTTTCCCCCCACTGCGTACAGCACATGAGGATAGTAATCGCTGTGATATGTTTTGCCAATGACTGCTATTATTCGGAGGGTATTTATAAGAATAACTTATGCCGCATGGTCCAGTCTTCTGAATATTGCAAGCAATTTATTCACATCAATCTTCGCTTCTGTTTCTACTACGGTGAGGCGATGCGGAGTGAATCCTATCCGAACATGCACTTACATCACGCGTTTAATTGTTCATGAATTTATATTCAACCATGGCCTGTCCCTAACACTATTTTATGAAATGATTATATGTTCACCCTCATATGGAGTGGTTACTAATCTGTTAACAAAAGAATGGTACTAAAATTTAGCACTATATTTCCAAGTTACAGATTATAATGTGGCAAAATATTTTATCCCCTGACTAAGTACGAGTCAGGAATATGCGTAATCATTTGTATGTCCCCGCATGGATAAAACAAGTTCAGAGACATCCTTACCAGTGCATTTACACTACATAGGATATTTGAAGGTGGCAGACACCAGTTCTCTACTTGTGCAGTATGAAATCAAGAGTCTGCTCCTACATTGAGAAAATGTTTCTTTAAAGTCCAATCTCTACAGTACATAAATTATTTGCAGATTTCTAAGCATTGATAGGGATATATAGTTCCATTGCATAGAAGTTATTTTTCATAGGACTATGAAATTGGCAGAAACGAGTTTTCTTCTCTGAAGTATGAATCAGGAGTCTTTCCTAAATTGAAAAGAGTTTCTGACATGAGAGTTGATACTCTATGTACTACAGTACACATACTATTCATAGGTTATAAACACTATTTAGTTAGATATAAGTTCATAATGCCTATAAAAGATATTAACATAGGGATTTGAAGACATAGGAAAAATTACAGCGTGGCGCCCACCTGTGTTTCCTTAGTAAACATCATCCAGCCTGGTTTAAGAGAATTGTAACTAATTCTTAATTAAACATACTGGTCAATGTAATACATACATATATCTTAATAATGTAGATAACATACCAATAGCTTGAAGAGAATCATGGTTTTAAAACAAACTACCTTCTCCCCGAAGGGAAAGGTCGACTTTCTTGTCTGTTCTCTTGACTAGAAATGGCCGCTTCAGTCTTTGTTTTCCCCCTCGCCAGGATTGGCCAGATAAGGGAGAGAAAACAAGCCAAAATAAATTTAGCTGTGCCACGGTCAGTCTATCGCTGTTTTATTTTCTCCTACATTAAGTAAGTTACTTAATCAGTAATTGTAAGGGTTTGTTTATTTTTAAGGGAGTCCATAAATAGGAAAGGGTAAGGACGTTTTATTATACCACACGCCTCCCCAATTTAAGACATTTATTTCTTTCAGAAATTAAATGATCGAGTAGTACTCTACAATTTCCGTCTTTACATTGACTCCCCTAGTATCCATTCCTTATTAATTTCTTGCATTACTTCCCTATGTTATATAATCAGAGCCACGTCCATTTTCTTTTAGTCACGACAACTGGCATAACCTTAAAGGATTATTTCTCTTTTAGTGAAAGAGTGTAGCACCCTCTCCACTGTTGTCAGCTATTGTTTGAAATATGAGTGTTTATCTGATAATTTGTTACTTTCCAGTACTGGTTTGTCTGCATCAAACCGACTTTTTGAAGCAATTGAGATATCATCATTAAGCTTGATTTCTCTCTCATTAGATTATCAATCTTGAGATTATGTTAAAACCGACGGTTAATTCTGCGTCTACTGATAGCATATTAAACTCGCCCGTCTCCCTATAAGTTAGACGTTTGTTTTAACTATAGATCTGATATTTAAAGGAAGCTAAATATGGTTCCTGTTGAATACATTTTCATCCAATACATCATGTGTTTGGGTTATTAGGCGAGTTATGGGATTTTCCGATCAGTTTTGATAACTACTGATTAGAGTGGTGTCCCTTTCTCTTGCGGGTTTTTCCCGAGAATCTCGTCTAACATGTAAACAAGGTCCAACTTTTCTAGATTTCCGTTCTGAACCGAATTTTCCGGGGAACATGAATCTATCAGAAACGAAGTAATTCTTAGCTTACTCTCTCTCTCTCTGCTTTTCCTTCTAATCTAGATCTATTTTACGCTAGAATCCTTATTAGTAATTCTAACTGATGTGTTTGAGTTTCACTCTGTATTTGTTGCTTTGGTGTTGAATTACGAGCAATTTTGCGTCGCTTGGCGTACATTGATCGTCGTCTACCTCCCTCCAGGTTTTAGGACTATTTTCAACTTAGCAACATACATTGTTATGTAGGTTCAGATGTATTGTCTCCTACCATATATAATCAGTTCAGTGAGAAGTTAAAAGCCCCTTTTTGTGATTCCTTTGATAGTCTTCCAGACAATCAAGTTGCTGGTTCACTTTCCAGTTATGGATGTGGATTACAAGTCTTAGTAAAATTACTGTTACATCTGTATATCCCTCTCATACTGGCGTCTCCTGAGTTGTGTCCTCAAGATAACAGGGAAGGTACTCTTAATGTTTTTCTCCAGTTTTGTTTTCGTCCGTTTAATACGTGGAAACTCTGGATTTATTTAGATTGACGAAGGTCTATCTTTGAACTGTTATATAATTTACTAGCTGGATTCCTGATTAAAATTCCTACTCTAGTAAATATCAAGCAATTCTTCAGCTATCTGCTCCAATTTGCTTGGTTTTTACACAGCTATATTCCATTTTTCTAGCATGGGTTCACTGTATAAGTTTTAGGCGTTTCCCCTGTCTTCACGTCAAGGAGTTCGTCCTATTTATAAACAGCATCTATTTCAAGAGTTGTTTATTTAATTGTTGCTTTTACTGATTCGTATCAGTTATTTAAGCTAATCTCTGTTAGTCTGGATCTGCTTTCACATATTTAATGCTGGCATATAATCCTAGTCAGAACTGAGATGTAGAAATCTGTTTCGTCTTGCGACTGATTTCTGATTAATCTACCTTTTAGTAGGCTTCGAGCATTATCTATAATTTAGTTACTCGGTTAGTTTTAAAGAAAATACAATTGAGTCGCGCGCCTCTATTGTACCACTTATTTTTGCCCTTCTTAATTCTTCCCTTATGAGAATATTAATGTTAGTTAGGCAATTATTGAAATAACTTTACTTAAGCTAATCGCTAACTAAAAGCTGTTTCACTCCTCTTTTTGATGAGGACTACTCATAGTGAACATTTCACTTAATGAGATTAAACTGTAAATTTCAAAGCTAAGGAGCCAATTTTCTGAAATGTTTAGTCTCTTACTAGAGACTAGCACAGATTTTTTCCGGTATCTCCTGAAGTTCATTTGAAATTCCAATTTATATAGTTAATTCTTTAATTATACCTTTTACATACCTATACGGTCTGTTTCCTCTACCATTAATAATGGGATCGGGGTGGATAATTTAAAGAAATACCTTATATTCTGTTGGGTCAGTAAGTGAGTTGATCAGTTTCACTTACATCACCAGGTGAATATTTTGGTTTTGACCCTCATTAACATATGGGCCATCTGAGTTAGTTATTAATAACTACTCATATCACCGGTGGAGTAGAATAAGTGTCAGTATGGCTTTTCTTCCTAAGTATCCATCATTTATTCACTTTACTTTACTACCGGTGTTGTAGAACATGTTATGTCATATGAAAAAAAAAGGATTAAATTAGGGTGCCCCTAAATACTGCAAATTCTTACAATATTCCTTCCCTTCCATTAACTATGTCTACATTTTTGCAAGTGGTGGTTTTGGCCTTACCATTAGTTCATTTACTTTAGTTACTGCTATTTTCCCCTGGTTTAATTTATCTCTCAGGTATTATTTCCTTTCCTACTGAATCATCATTTGTTGATTAAATTTTTCCCTTAAAAAACATTTATTGGATTTCTAACTTATCTGTCCTAATTATCTATAAAATTGTCTATCACTCTCTGCTGCCTTGGTAATTTTTCAATATTACATGACTTATACAAGCAGATCAAGCATGAAAATACAATGATAATCAATGACAAAATAGTTAATTAACACATGATTCATATGTAGGAACATAAACCTTATGGATACATAATATAGTAGTGTGTTCATGAGTACACCACTTTTGAACCATTTAAAGAGAATATCAGAGTAGCAGAACCATACCTCAAACATCAAATGGGAATGACTATGAATTCTAAACATTCACTGAATTACCTATCTTATGTGAGTTTACCATCCCAAAGACCTTACTACTGGAGGTTCCTTACTGGACTTAGTTTCCCATCAATAAGATATAAAATATGAGTTTAAAAAAAAATCTCATATCCAACAACCAACTACCTGATGCATCTGCTAGAATCAAGATATTACCTGTGAACAGTTTTGTACCAAAAAAAACCTTATATTTATCTGAGCCATTATGGGTTCACATAAAACTTGACTCAGCTCATACTAATGAGTGATTAGGTCTGTTACTAACACTATAACATTCTGAAGTGACTTGGTTTACCTGCGAGAGGTTTTCCCTGAATTCATATACTCACCATAATACACCAATTGTGATGTTTACCATGAGTTTTAAATTCACGGACTACTCCACTACTAGGTGAAGTCCGTACCGGGCGGGACCACACATGTGGGATGTGGATTTTAATTCCTAAGAATAATTCGTTAAAATGTCTAGGGGGTATTATTGATTCTCTGGTCACTGGTCAGAATGCAGGGTGATCAGGGATATTTACCACAAATCCCAGGAGAAAAGAGTTCAATCCTTGAAACAATGGCATCTGTGTGTAGGTTTCCCTTCCCACTTCACCCTTAAATTAACTATAGATGCTAGAAGGATATTGATTGCTCACAACATATAAACAACCACTTGTTGGACACCACATTTACTTGATGTACACAACACTTTTGGACAAACAGTTCAGGTATTAACTCAAGATCTGCAATTACATATATAGATGTGTAATAAACACTATGCATTTTCAGACAGGCATGGGAATGATATGCAGTATTACAACATAGTACCCAGTGACCCCAGAAAAAAACAAGGTTATTACAAACAACACAACAACCACAAATTGGTTCTGCTAACTTGACTCATTGTACCTAGATAAAATCACATTGGTCTAGGTGCAGAAACCCAACATACATACATTTATTTCTGACACCATGTACAATTCTCATATTTAAAAATAATGAGTGGGTGTCAAAATATTATACATATATGTCATAACATAACCCTTTAGGTGTACACCATTACCATGTAAAACAATCTTTACCCTTTTCCTGTCATTGAAGAAAACCACACTCATGAAAACAGTTGATACTAATAATTAAATTAATTAATTATAGTGTTCATTTAGGCGTTGCGGATGGGCATTCTTCTCCAGTGCAAAGCAGTTAATGTCCATAATTATCCGTGCAGAATTATACTCAGTCATTTTCTACTCACAGTATGTCCACCGAAGTTGGCTGGCGAATGTTTCTAATCCATAATCCAAGAATAGAATTATACATAAGCACATATTCTCTCCATGAGTCTGAATTTAAGAATACTCGGTTGCCATTTGGGTTGTGTTCCAATTGAAATTGATGCCTAGGTCTGTCATACTTTCAGGAGATGCAACTTAAGCTCTGCAGAAGGTTCTTCCCTATATCATCTTATCGATGAAAAGATGACGACTGTCCAACAGCTCGGTTTATGTTAACCGTTTCCCAATTTAGTTCAAAAGGCTTTGTCACACACCCGGTTCATGTTGATAGGCCATCCCACACTTGATGATGGGCAGTTAGGCTGACATGGGACCAGCATAGAGTTCTCATTCATTCCATTTCTGTGTAGAACATACAGTGGTGAATCATTCATTTGGTTTCATCTGAAGATTCTGCTGCAGGCATGTAACTGAAGAATATTACTCCACCACATATCCAGGTTTGCAAGCCATCAGGTGATTCCTTTGGTTGCAGGCATAAAGGCATTTACTCATCTAGCTGCTTTCATATGGTTCTTTTGATGGTGTTCAGGTTTTGGACCTTGAGGTAATCTGGTGTAGTTATGGTTCAGATGTTCTGAAGTTGGTACATTTGTTTGTATTGGCTATAATGTTGTTTCAGTGTCTCTTCCCATTTGGTTGAGTTGGTGTTCATAGCTAGAACTTGGTGTTGCATGGCTGGAACCTTATGTTTGACTTTTGCAGCTGTGAGATGTTCTTTCGAAGACTTATCCATTGTGGATATTAACTTGGTAATCCAACCAACAGTTGAAGGTTACTCACTGTTGTTAGTTTTAGTAACTTGAAGAAGGATTGTCCCAGTTTCACTGACTTGGTTGAATGATGAGGCCATTGGTGATACTTCTCAGAAGTAACGCAAACGATACACTGTTGTCAGTACTCTGATGATCTTCATCTTTGTAGATTATTAGATCTTGAAGTCCATCCTGGATATTCCTACTAAAATAGGACTTAATCACTCACCCAGTCAGTTGTCTTCTAATTTATCTGTTGCTCGCTATGGAGCTATTGAGTGCCGCAGTAAACATTGAGGTATTGCTAGATCCAGACTATGGTTTGGACATTCACTTTATGGCTGTTGACCCAGGATCCAGTGTTAGTGATATAGTCCCACCGAATTCAACCACCACCTGCTTCTCTTCTATAGAAAAGGGATGACAAAGAATACAACACTAGCATTAACCTACTGTGTTATGATAAAAGGTTTACAACACAATTACAAACACAAATACAAAACAACAAGGGGAGAAGGGTAAAGGAGTGGGTGTCCATGTTCCACTGTCCCTCATTGCTGAGTTGAGCCATTCTGACTCTTTATAGTGAGTAAGATATTTTCTCACTTATATTTTGTTCTGTTGTTACTGGGACTATTGGATGGGTGAAGTCATTCTGTCCATCCAACATGTTGATATTGTCTCTCTCATTACTTGAAGAGAATAGCCTATACAGAATCCCTGTGGTTTCTAATGCCGCGTCTTCATTTCGGCACTATAATCATCACTAGGTCAAGACTATTCACCATTGGCTTCTTAAGTACTGACGTACATATGTATTCTTACATCAACATCCTCTAATCCCAAGGTGCAACATTAAAATGTATATTCCCACAGTAAAAAGTAACAATCAGAACAAAGAAAATTCTCATACCAAAAAAAACATACATGTACATTTCTCTGATATTAAGTACATGATAATCATACATAATAATCATAATGATGATGCAGGGAGCCTAGGTTTTTGAATTATCTTCATGAACTAAAACATCCATTGTTTTCCCCCCACTGCGTACAGCACATGAGGATAGTAATCGCTGTGATATGTTTTGCCAATGACTGCTATTATTCGGAGGGTATTTATAAGAATAACTTATGCCGCATGGTCCAGTCTTCTGAATATTGCAAGCAATTTATTCACATCAATCTTCGCTTCTGTTTCTACTACGGTGAGGCGATGCGGAGTGAATCCTATCCGAACATGCACTTACATCACGCGTTTAATTGTTCATGAATTTATATTCAACCATGGCCTGTCCCTAACACTATTTTATGAAATGATTATATGTTCACCCTCATATGGAGTGGTTACTAATCTGTTAACAAAAGAATGGTACTAAAATTTAGCACTATATTTCCAAGTTACAGATTATAATGTGGCAAAATATTTTATCCCCTGACTAAGTACGAGTCAGGAATATGCGTAATCATTTGTATGTCCCCGCATGGATAAAACAAGTTCAGAGACATCCTTACCAGTGCATTTACACTACATAGGATATTTGAAGGTGGCAGACACCAGTTCTCTACTTGTGCAGTATGAAATCAAGAGTCTGCTCCTACATTGAGAAAATGTTTCTTTAAAGTCCAATCTCTACAGTACATAAATTATTTGCAGATTTCTAAGCATTGATAGGGATATATAGTTCCATTGCATAGAAGTTATTTTTCATAGGACTATGAAATTGGCAGAAACGAGTTTTCTTCTCTGAAGTATGAATCAGGAGTCTTTCCTAAATTGAAAAGAGTTTCTGACATGAGAGTTGATACTCTATGTACTACAGTACACATACTATTCATAGGTTATAAACACTATTTAGTTAGATATAAGTTCATAATGCCTATAAAAGATATTAACATAGGGATTTGAAGACATAGGAAAAATTACAGCGTGGCGCCCACCTGTGTTTCCTTAGTAAACATCATCCAGCCTGGTTTAAGAGAATTGTAACTAATTCTTAATTAAACATACTGGTCAATGTAATACATACATATATCTTAATAATGTAGATAACATACCAATAGCTTGAAGAGAATCATGGTTTTAAAACAAACTACCTTCTCCCCGAAGGGAAAGGTCGACTTTCTTGTCTGTTCTCTTGACTAGAAATGGCCGCTTCAGTCTTTGTTTTCCCCCTCGCCAGGATTGGCCAGATAAGGGAGAGAAAACAAGCCAAAATAAATTTAGCTGTGCCACGGTCAGTCTATCGCTGTTTTATTTTCTCCTACATTAAGTAAGTTACTTAATCAGTAATTGTAAGGGTTTGTTTATTTTTAAGGGAGTCCATAAATAGGAAAGGGTAAGGACGTTTTATTATACCACACGCCTCCCCAATTTAAGACATTTATTTCTTTCAGAAATTAAATGATCGAGTAGTACTCTACAATTTCCGTCTTTACATTGACTCCCCTAGTATCCATTCCTTATTAATTTCTTGCATTACTTCCCTATGTTATATAATCAGAGCCACGTCCATTTTCTTTTAGTCACGACAACTGGCATAACCTTAAAGGATTATTTCTCTTTTAGTGAAAGAGTGTAGCACCCTCTCCACTGTTGTCAGCTATTGTTTGAAATATGAGTGTTTATCTGATAATTTGTTACTTTCCAGTACTGGTTTGTCTGCATCAAACCGACTTTTTGAAGCAATTGAGATATCATCATTAAGCTTGATTTCTCTCTCATTAGATTATCAATCTTGAGATTATGTTAAAACCGACGGTTAATTCTGCGTCTACTGATAGCATATTAAACTCGCCCGTCTCCCTATAAGTTAGACGTTTGTTTTAACTATAGATCTGATATTTAAAGGAAGCTAAATATGGTTCCTGTTGAATACATTTTCATCCAATACATCATGTGTTTGGGTTATTAGGCGAGTTATGGGATTTTCCGATCAGTTTTGATAACTACTGATTAGAGTGGTGTCCCTTTCTCTTGCGGGTTTTTCCCGAGAATCTCGTCTAACATGTAAACAAGGTCCAACTTTTCTAGATTTCCGTTCTGAACCGAATTTTCCGGGGAACATGAATCTATCAGAAACGAAGTAATTCTTAGCTTACTCTCTCTCTCTCTGCTTTTCCTTCTAATCTAGATCTATTTTACGCTAGAATCCTTATTAGTAATTCTAACTGATGTGTTTGAGTTTCACTCTGTATTTGTTGCTTTGGTGTTGAATTACGAGCAATTTTGCGTCGCTTGGCGTACATTGATCGTCGTCTACCTCCCTCCAGGTTTTAGGACTATTTTCAACTTAGCAACATACATTGTTATGTAGGTTCAGATGTATTGTCTCCTACCATATATAATCAGTTCAGTGAGAAGTTAAAAGCCCCTTTTTGTGATTCCTTTGATAGTCTTCCAGACAATCAAGTTGCTGGTTCACTTTCCAGTTATGGATGTGGATTACAAGTCTTAGTAAAATTACTGTTACATCTGTATATCCCTCTCATACTGGCGTCTCCTGAGTTGTGTCCTCAAGATAACAGGGAAGGTACTCTTAATGTTTTTCTCCAGTTTTGTTTTCGTCCGTTTAATACGTGGAAACTCTGGATTTATTTAGATTGACGAAGGTCTATCTTTGAACTGTTATATAATTTACTAGCTGGATTCCTGATTAAAATTCCTACTCTAGTAAATATCAAGCAATTCTTCAGCTATCTGCTCCAATTTGCTTGGTTTTTACACAGCTATATTCCATTTTTCTAGCATGGGTTCACTGTATAAGTTTTAGGCGTTTCCCCTGTCTTCACGTCAAGGAGTTCGTCCTATTTATAAACAGCATCTATTTCAAGAGTTGTTTATTTAATTGTTGCTTTTACTGATTCGTATCAGTTATTTAAGCTAATCTCTGTTAGTCTGGATCTGCTTTCACATATTTAATGCTGGCATATAATCCTAGTCAGAACTGAGATGTAGAAATCTGTTTCGTCTTGCGACTGATTTCTGATTAATCTACCTTTTAGTAGGCTTCGAGCATTATCTATAATTTAGTTACTCGGTTAGTTTTAAAGAAAATACAATTGAGTCGCGCGCCTCTATTGTACCACTTATTTTTGCCCTTCTTAATTCTTCCCTTATGAGAATATTAATGTTAGTTAGGCAATTATTGAAATAACTTTACTTAAGCTAATCGCTAACTAAAAGCTGTTTCACTCCTCTTTTTGATGAGGACTACTCATAGTGAACATTTCACTTAATGAGATTAAACTGTAAATTTCAAAGCTAAGGAGCCAATTTTCTGAAATGTTTAGTCTCTTACTAGAGACTAGCACAGATTTTTTCCGGTATCTCCTGAAGTTCATTTGAAATTCCAATTTATATAGTTAATTCTTTAATTATACCTTTTACATACCTATACGGTCTGTTTCCTCTACCATTAATAATGGGATCGGGGTGGATAATTTAAAGAAATACCTTATATTCTGTTGGGTCAGTAAGTGAGTTGATCAGTTTCACTTACATCACCAGGTGAATATTTTGGTTTTGACCCTCATTAACATATGGGCCATCTGAGTTAGTTATTAATAACTACTCATATCACCGGTGGAGTAGAATAAGTGTCAGTATGGCTTTTCTTCCTAAGTATCCATCATTTATTCACTTTACTTTACTACCGGTGTTGTAGAACATGTTATGTCATATGAAAAAAAAAGGATTAAATTAGGGTGCCCCTAAATACTGCAAATTCTTACAATATTCCTTCCCTTCCATTAACTATGTCTACATTTTTGCAAGTGGTGGTTTTGGCCTTACCATTAGTTCATTTACTTTAGTTACTGCTATTTTCCCCTGGTTTAATTTATCTCTCAGGTATTATTTCCTTTCCTACTGAATCATCATTTGTTGATTAAATTTTTCCCTTAAAAAACATTTATTGGATTTCTAACTTATCTGTCCTAATTATCTATAAAATTGTCTATCACTCTCTGCTGCCTTGGTAATTTTTCAATATTACATGACTTATACAAGCAGATCAAGCATGAAAATACAATGATAATCAATGACAAAATAGTTAATTAACACATGATTCATATGTAGGAACATAAACCTTATGGATACATAATATAGTAGTGTGTTCATGAGTACACCACTTTTGAACCATTTAAAGAGAATATCAGAGTAGCAGAACCATACCTCAAACATCAAATGGGAATGACTATGAATTCTAAACATTCACTGAATTACCTATCTTATGTGAGTTTACCATCCCAAAGACCTTACTACTGGAGGTTCCTTACTGGACTTAGTTTCCCATCAATAAGATATAAAATATGAGTTTAAAAAAAAATCTCATATCCAACAACCAACTACCTGATGCATCTGCTAGAATCAAGATATTACCTGTGAACAGTTTTGTACCAAAAAAAACCTTATATTTATCTGAGCCATTATGGGTTCACATAAAACTTGACTCAGCTCATACTAATGAGTGATTAGGTCTGTTACTAACACTATAACATTCTGAAGTGACTTGGTTTACCTGCGAGAGGTTTTCCCTGAATTCATATACTCACCATAATACACCAATTGTGATGTTTACCATGAGTTTTAAATTCACGGACTACTCCACTACTAGGTGAAGTCCGTACCGGGCGGGACCACACATGTGGGATGTGGATTTTAATTCCTAAGAATAATTCGTTAAAATGTCTAGGGGGTATTATTGATTCTCTGGTCACTGGTCAGAATGCAGGGTGATCAGGGATATTTACCACAAATCCCAGGAGAAAAGAGTTCAATCCTTGAAACAATAGCATCTGTGTGTAGGTTTCCCTTCCCACTTCACCCTTAAATTAACTATAGATGCTAGAAGGATATTGATTGCTCACAACATATAAACAACCACTTGTTGGACACCACATTTACTTGATGTACACAACACTTTTGGACAAACAGTTCAGGTATTAACTCAAGATCTGCAATTACATATATAGATGTGTAATAAACACTATGCATTTTCAGACAGGCATGGGAATGATATGCAGTATTACAACATAGTACCCAGTGACCCCAGAAAAAAACAAGGTTATTACAAACAACACAACAACCACAAATTGGTTCTGCTAACTTGACTCATTGTACCTAGATAAAATCACATTGGTCTAGGTGCAGAAACCCAACATACATACATTTATTTCTGACACCATGTACAATTCTCATATTTAAAAATAATGAGTGGGTGTCAAAATATTATACATATATGTCATAACATAACCCTTTAGGTGTACACCATTACCATGTAAAACAATCTTTACCCTTTTCCTGTCATTGAAGAAAACCACACTCATGAAAACAGTTGATACTAATAATTAAATTAATTAATTATAGTGTTCATTTAGGCGTTGCGGATGGGCATTCTTCTCCAGTGCAAAGCAGTTAATGTCCATAATTATCCGTGCAGAATTATACTCAGTCATTTTCTACTCACAGTATGTCCACCGAAGTTGGCTGGCGAATGTTTCTAATCCATAATCCAAGAATAGAATTATACATAAGCACATATTCTCTCCATGAGTCTGAATTTAAGAATACTCGGTTGCCATTTGGGTTGTGTTCCAATTGAAATTGATGCCTAGGTCTGTCATACTTTCAGGAGATGCAACTTAAGCTCTGCAGAAGGTTCTTCCCTATATCATCTTATCGATGAAAAGATGACGACTGTCCAACAGCTCGGTTTATGTTAACCGTTTCCCAATTTAGTTCAAAAGGCTTTGTCACACACCCGGTTCATGTTGATAGGCCATCCCACACTTGATGATGGGCAGTTAGGCTGACATGGGACCAGCATAGAGTTCTCATTCATTCCATTTCTGTGTAGAACATACAGTGGTGAATCATTCATTTGGTTTCATCTGAAGATTCTGCTGCAGGCATGTAACTGAAGAATATTACTCCACCACATATCCAGGTTTGCAAGCCATCAGGTGATTCCTTTGGTTGCAGGCATAAAGGCATTTACTCATCTAGCTGCTTTCATATGGTTCTTTTGATGGTGTTCAGGTTTTGGACCTTGAGGTAATCTGGTGTAGTTATGGTTCAGATGTTCTGAAGTTGGTACATTTGTTTGTATTGGCTATAATGTTGTTTCAGTGTCTCTTCCCATTTGGTTGAGTTGGTGTTCATAGCTAGAACTTGGTGTTGCATGGCTGGAACCTTATGTTTGACTTTTGCAGCTGTGAGATGTTCTTTCGAAGACTTATCCATTGTGGATATTAACTTGGTAATCCAACCAACAGTTGAAGGTTACTCACTGTTGTTAGTTTTAGTAACTTGAAGAAGGATTGTCCCAGTTTCACTGACTTGGTTGAATGATGAGGCCATTGGTGATACTTCTCAGAAGTAACGCAAACGATACACTGTTGTCAGTACTCTGATGATCTTCATCTTTGTAGATTATTAGATCTTGAAGTCCATCCTGGATATTCCTACTAAAATAGGACTTAATCACTCACCCAGTCAGTTGTCTTCTAATTTATCTGTTGCTCGCTATGGAGCTATTGAGTGCCGCAGTAAACATTGAGGTATTGCTAGATCCAGACTATGGTTTGGACATTCACTTTATGGCTGTTGACCCAGGATCCAGTGTTAGTGATATAGTCCCACCGAATTCAACCACCACCTGCTTCTCTTCTATAGAAAAGGGATGACAAAGAATACAACACTAGCATTAACCTACTGTGTTATGATAAAAGGTTTACAACACAATTACAAACACAAATACAAAACAACAAGGGGAGAAGGGTAAAGGAGTGGGTGTCCATGTTCCACTGTCCCTCATTGCTGAGTTGAGCCATTCTGACTCTTTATAGTGAGTAAGATATTTTCTCACTTATATTTTGTTCTGTTGTTACTGGGACTATTGGATGGGTGAAGTCATTCTGTCCATCCAACATGTTGATATTGTCTCTCTCATTACTTGAAGAGAATAGCCTA
The DNA here is from genome assembly GCA_963921405.1 of Cepaea hortensis. NCBI lineage: Eukaryota > Metazoa > Mollusca > Gastropoda > Stylommatophora > Helicidae > Cepaea > Cepaea hortensis. The sequence goes on along the minus strand of OY992878.1, from coordinate 97,218,417 downwards.
TACAGAATCCCTGTGGTTTCTAATGCCGCGTCTTCATTTCGGCACTATAATCATCACTAGGTCAAGACTATTCACCATTGGCTTCTTAAGTACTGACGTACATATGTATTCTTACATCAACATCCTCTAATCCCAAGGTGCAACATTAAAATGTATATTCCCACAGTAAAAAGTAACAATCAGAACAAAGAAAATTCTCATACCAAAAAAAACATACATGTACATTTCTCTGATATTAAGTACATGATAATCATACATAATAATCATAATGATGATGCAGGGAGCCTAGGTTTTTGAATTATCTTCATGAACTAAAACATCCATTGTTTTCCCCCCACTGCGTACAGCACATGAGGATAGTAATCGCTGTGATATGTTTTGCCAATGACTGCTATTATTCGGAGGGTATTTATAAGAATAACTTATGCCGCATGGTCCAGTCTTCTGAATATTGCAAGCAATTTATTCACATCAATCTTCGCTTCTGTTTCTACTACGGTGAGGCGATGCGGAGTGAATCCTATCCGAACATGCACTTACATCACGCGTTTAATTGTTCATGAATTTATATTCAACCATGGCCTGTCCCTAACACTATTTTATGAAATGATTATATGTTCACCCTCATATGGAGTGGTTACTAATCTGTTAACAAAAGAATGGTACTAAAATTTAGCACTATATTTCCAAGTTACAGATTATAATGTGGCAAAATATTTTATCCCCTGACTAAGTACGAGTCAGGAATATGCGTAATCATTTGTATGTCCCCGCATGGATAAAACAAGTTCAGAGACATCCTTACCAGTGCATTTACACTACATAGGATATTTGAAGGTGGCAGACACCAGTTCTCTACTTGTGCAGTATGAAATCAAGAGTCTGCTCCTACATTGAGAAAATGTTTCTTTAAAGTCCAATCTCTACAGTACATAAATTATTTGCAGATTTCTAAGCATTGATAGGGATATATAGTTCCATTGCATAGAAGTTATTTTTCATAGGACTATGAAATTGGCAGAAACGAGTTTTCTTCTCTGAAGTATGAATCAGGAGTCTTTCCTAAATTGAAAAGAGTTTCTGACATGAGAGTTGATACTCTATGTACTACAGTACACATACTATTCATAGGTTATAAACACTATTTAGTTAGATATAAGTTCATAATGCCTATAAAAGATATTAACATAGGGATTTGAAGACATAGGAAAAATTACAGCGTGGCGCCCACCTGTGTTTCCTTAGTAAACATCATCCAGCCTGGTTTAAGAGAATTGTAACTAATTCTTAATTAAACATACTGGTCAATGTAATACATACATATATCTTAATAATGTAGATAACATACCAATAGCTTGAAGAGAATCATGGTTTTAAAACAAACTACCTTCTCCCCGAAGGGAAAGGTCGACTTTCTTGTCTGTTCTCTTGACTAGAAATGGCCGCTTCAGTCTTTGTTTTCCCCCTCGCCAGGATTGGCCAGATAAGGGAGAGAAAACAAGCCAAAATAAATTTAGCTGTGCCACGGTCAGTCTATCGCTGTTTTATTTTCTCCTACATTAAGTAAGTTACTTAATCAGTAATTGTAAGGGTTTGTTTATTTTTAAGGGAGTCCATAAATAGGAAAGGGTAAGGACGTTTTATTATACCACACTGACCCTGCCCGGCTTCGCCCAGACCCTGGTGGGGAGCATCTCATTTAATTCATATAAGTTCCCGTTCCCGTTACCGACTATCTGTCTGTCTGTCTGTCTGTCTGTCTGTCTGTCTGACCCGCCCGGCATCGCCCAGCTCCTGGTGTGAAGCATCTCATTTAATTTATATAAGTAGTCATATAAGTTCCTGTTCCCGACTGTCTATCTGTCTGTCTATCTGTCTGCCTGACCCTGTCCGGCTTCATTAAATTCATACAACAAAAAAAGTAACTTAAAAGAACGTTCTTCCACACACCATCCATTATTTTTAATGAAAACTCTTTCTAATCACCTGCATGACTACAGTAACTTCTTAAGCAAAAAAAGATGAGTTACAATGTTATGCATTGTGCATCATTTTTATGAAAAATTTAAAAATGCCTTACAGATTGTATCATTATTTATTATAACTCATATGCCGGTACATAACTATGGACAAAGAGTTTATAAATCTTTGAAAACGATGCCACAATATGACTATAAGTTATACAGAAAAGTTATGCCCCTTGAAATAACTTTTACAGAGTTAGGTCCCCTGAGATATATGAAATTATGATAAAAAATGAAAAATGAAATAATACTGAGTAAGCAGGCGAATTCACACTAACAAAATATCACAGTTGTCAGCGCTGGATTGAAAGGAAGGCGTGTGGAAAATTTCATCTCAATCGGATGGGCCGTTCGCGAGCGTATAAAGGACATACATACATACAGAGATACATAAATACGGACGCACATCCTAATTTATATATAAGACTAGCAGACCCGGCCCGGCTTCGCCCAGTTCCTAGTGGGGAGCATCTCATTTAATTCATATAAGTAGTCATATAAGCTCCCGTTCCCGTTCCTGTCTGTCTGTCTGTCTGTCTGTCTGTCAAATAGACCCATCCCTCTGTCTCTCCCTCGTCTATCCCTCCCTCCCTCCCTGTCTGTCTGTCTGCCTACCCGTCCCTCCGTCTCTCCCTCCGTCTCTCCATCCCTCCCTCCCTCCCTGTCTGTCTGTCTGTCTGTTTGTCTATCTATCTATCTCTGTCTGTCTGTCTGTCTGTCTGTCTAAAAGACCCATCCCTCTGTCTCTCCCTCCGTCTATCCCTCCCTCCCTCCCTGTCTGTCTGTCTGTCTGTCTGTCTGCCTACCCGTCCCTCCGTCTCTCCCTCCGTCTCTCCATCCCTTCCTCCCTGTCTGTCTGTCTGTCTGTCTGTGTCTGTCTGTCTGTCTGTCTGTCTGTCTGTCTGTCTGTCGGTGTCTGTCTGTCTGTCTGTTTGTCTATCTATCTATCTCTGTCTGTCTGTCTGTCTGTCTGTCTGTCTAATAGACCCATCCCTCTGTCTCTCCCTCCGTCTATCCCTCCCTCCCTCCCTGTCTGTCTGTCTGTCTGCCTACCCGTCCCTCCGTCTCTCCATCCCTCCCTCCCTCCCTGTCTGTCTGTCTGTCTGTCTGTCTGTCTGTCTGTCTGTCTGTCTGTCTGTCTGCGTCTGTCTGTCTGTCTGTTTGTCTAATAGACCCATCCCTCCGTCTATCCCTCCCTCCCTCCCTGTCTTTTTGTCTATCTATCTATCTATCTATCTATCTATCTATCTATCTATCTATCTATCTATCTATCTATCTATCTATCTATCTATCTATCTGTCTGTCTGTCTGTCTGTCTGTCTGTCTGTCTGTCTGTCTGACCCGGCCCGGGTTCGCCCAGTCCCTGGTGTGGAGCATCTCATTTAATTCTGAGTAGGTAAGAATCCGCTCTGCCTTCAAAATGTTGACGTGAAGATTTTCTTCCTGCAGCTGCTTCTGTATTTGTTGATCAGTAAGCTCCATTTTTAGCCGCTTGACCACCCATCTGACTGTGTTTGAATCAGTGTTTCTGATTCTGGTGTCTTGGTCCTCCTTCCTCTCACAAGTTTTTGTGTTCGTCTGTGGGTAGTCGTCGCTCTTCTTATTGGTAGTTTCATTGACTGTAGGTTCAGATACTTTATTACAGCTTGCATGCAGACTCTCCAAAGGCAGGTTCGTCTTCTTGATAGTCTGGTCGGTTTTCTCACTATGCATCTTGGAAGCTGCTTGTTTCTTTGTGCTATTACGACGTGCCATTTTCCACCCGCTGCTTGAAATGTGTAAGGCGTCTTGGCTTGATAGCGCTGAGAAGTGCTGTCAAGCGAATCGTGTCGATATGATGGCGGAAAACACTAAAGATGCGATGATATTGTTCAACATCTTTTAGATAACTTCTTAAGTATAGAAAGATGAGTTACAATGTTATGCATTATGCATTATTTTTATGTAAACTTTGAAAATGTCTAAAAGATTGTATCATTATTTATTATAACTCATATGCCGGTATATAACTATAGACAAAGAGTTTATAAATCTTTGAAAACGATACAACAATATGACTATAAGTTATACAACAATGTTATTAAAAGTTATGCCCCTTGAAATAACTTTTTCTAGAGTTAAGTCCCTTAGCTATATATAAATTTTAATGAAAAATGAAAAATGAAATAATACTGAGTAAGCAGGCGATTTCACACTAAAAAAATATCACAGTTGGCAGCTCTGGAATGAAAGGAAGACGTGTAGAAAATGTCATCTCAATCGGATGGGCCGTTAGCGAAAAAATAAAGGACATACATATTTACATACATATTTACATACATACACTTTGTTTTATATATATATACTAGCTGACACGGCCCGGCTTCGCCCAGACTCTGGTGGGGAGCATCTCATTTAATTCATATAAGTAGTCATATAAGCTCCCGTTCCCGACTGTCTGTCTGTCTGTCTGTCTATCTATCTGTCTGTCTGTCTGTCTGTCTGACCCGGCCCAGCCCATGGTGGAGAGCATCTCATTTAAATCATATAAGTAGTCATATAAGATCCCGTTCCCGACTATCTGTATGTCTGTCTGTCTTGGGTAAATGGAGGAGGGAGGAGGAAGAGGGAGGTGGAGGAGGGAAGAGGAGGGAGGAGGAGGGAGGAGGAGACAGGAGGAGGAGGGATTAGGAAGAGGAGGGAGGAGTAGGGTGGAGGAGGGGGAGGAGGAGGGAGGAGGAAGAGGGAGAAGGAGGGAGGAGGAGATCGCAGGAGGAGGAGGAGGAGAGGGAGGAGGGAGAGGGAGGAGGAGGGAGGAGGAGGAGAGGGAGGAGGGAGAGGGAGGAGGAGGGAGGAGGAGGAGAGAGTAGGCGGAGGGAGGAGGCGGAGGGAGCAGGAAGTGGGAGGAAGAGGGAGGAGGAGGAGGATGGAGGAGTAGAGAGTGGGAGGAGGGAGGAGGCGGAGGGAGGAAGAGGGAGGAGGAAGAGGGAGAAGGAGGAGAAGGAGGGAAGAGGATGAGAGGGAGGAGGAGGAATGTGAAGGGAGGAGGAGAGAGGAGGTAGAGGGAGGAGGAGGAGGAGGGAGGAGGATAGAGGAGGAGGAGGGATGAGGAGGAAGAGGGAGGAGGAGGAATGTGAAGGGAGGAGGAGGGAGGAGGTAGAGAGAGGAGGAGGGAGGAGGAGAATGGAGGAGGAGGGATGAGGAGGAGAGGGAGGAGGAGGGGGAGGAGGGGGAGGAGGAGGGAGGAAGAAGGAGGAGGGAGGAAGACGGATGAGGGGGAGGAGGGAGGGGTAGGAGGGGGAGGAGGAGAAGGGAGGAGAAGGGAGGAGGAGGAGGGAGCAGGAGGAAGGAGGAGGGAGGAGGAGGAGGAAGAGGGAGGAGGAGGGAGGAGGAAGAGAGAGGAGGGAGGAGGAAGAGAGAGGAGGGAGGAGGAGGGAGGAAGAGATAGGCGGAGAGAGGAGGAGGAGGGAATATATACTAGCTGACCCGGCCCGGCTTCGCCCAGACCTTCTGGGGAGCATCTCATTTAATTCATATAAGTAGTCATATAAGTTCCCGTTCCCGTTACCGACTGTCTGTCTGTCTGTCTGTCTGTCTGTCTGTCTGTCTGTCTGTCTGTCTGTCTATCTGTCTGTCTGTCTGTCTGACCCGGCCCGGCATCGCCCAGCTCCTGGTGTGGAGCATCTCATTTAATTCGTATAAGTAGTCATATAAGCTCCCGTTCCCGTTCCCGACTATCTATCTGTCTGTCTATCTGTCTGTCTGTCTGTCTGTCTGACCCGGCCCGGCTTCGCCCAGACCTTGTGGGGAGCATCTCATTTAATTCATATAAGTAGTCATATAAGTTCCCGTTCCCGTTACCGACTGTCTGTCTGTCTGTCTGTCTGTCTGTCTGTCTGTCTGTCTGTCTGTCTGTCTGTCTGTCTGTGTCTGTCTGTCTATCTATATATATCTGTCTGTCTGTCTGTCTGTCTGTCTGTCTGTCTGTCTGTCTGTCTGTCTATCTGTCTGTCTGTCTGTCTGACCCGGCCCGGCATCGCCCAGCTCCTGGTGTGGAGCATCTCATTTAATTCGTATAAGTAGTCATATAAGCTCCCGTTCCCGTTCCCGACTATCTATCTATCTGTCTGTCTGTCTGTCTGTCTGTCTGACCCGGCCCGGCTTCGCCCAGACCTTGTGGGGAGCATCTCATTTAATTCATATAAGTAGTCATATAAGTTCCCGTTCCCGTTACCGACTGTCTGTCTGTCTGTCTGTCTGTCTGTCTGTCTGTCTATCTGTGTCTGTCTGTCTATCTATATATATCTGTCTGTCTGTCTGTCTGTCTGTCTGTCTGTCTAATAGACCCATCCCTCTGTCTCTCCCTCCGTCTATCCCTCCCTCCCTCCCTCCGTGTCTGTTTGTCTATCTATCTATCTATCTATCTATCTATCTATCTATCTATCTGTCTGTCTGTCTGTCTGTCTGTCTGTCTGTCTGTCTGTCTGTCTGTCTGTCTGTCTGTCTGTCTGTCTGTCTGTCTGTCTGTCTGTCTGTCTGTCTGTCTGTCTGCCTGACCCGGCCCGGGTTCGCCCAGTCCCTGGTGTGGAGCATCTCATTTAATTCTGAGTAGGTAAGAATCCGCTCTGCCTTCAAAATGTTGACGTGAAGATTTTCTTCCTGCAGCTGCTTCTGTATTTGTTGATCAGTAAGCTCCATTTTTAGCCGCTTGACCACCCATCTGACTGTGTTTGAATCAGTGTTTCTGATTCTGGTGTCTTGGTCCTCTTTCCTCTCACAAGTTTTTGTGTTCGTCTGTGGGTAGTCGTCGCTCTTCTTATTGGTAGTTTCATTGACTGTAGGGTCAGATACTTTATTACAGCTTGCATGCAGACTCTCCAAAGGCAGGTTCGTCTTCTTGATAGCCTGGTCGGTTTTCTCACTATGCATCTTGGAAGCTGCTTGTTTCTTTGTGCTATTACGACGTGCCATTTTCCCCCCGTATCAGGCTGCTTGAAATGTGTAAGGCGTCTTGGCTTGATAGCGCTGAGAAGTGCTGTCAAGCGAATCGTGTCGATATGATGGCGGAAAACACTAAAGATGCGATGATATTGTTCAACATCTGTTAGATAACTTCTTAAGTATAGAAAGATGAGTTACAATGTTATGCATTATGCATTATTTTTATGTAAACTTTGAAAATGTCTAAAAGATTGTATCATTATTTATTATAACTCATATGCCTGTACATAACTATAGGCAAAGAGTTTATAAATCTTTGAAAACGATACAACAATATGACTATAAGTTATACAACAATGTTATTAAAAGTTATATGCTCCTTGAAATAACTTTTTCAAGAGTTAAGTCCCTTAGCTATATATAAATTTTAATGAAAAATGAAAAATGAAATAATACTGAGTAAGCAGGCGATTTCACACTAAACAAATATCACAGTTGGCAGCTCTGAAATGAAAGGAAGACGTGTAGAAAATTTCATCTCAATCGGATGGGCCGTTAGCGAAAAAATAAAGGACATACATATTTACATACATATTTACATACATACACTTTGTTTTATATATATAGATAGATATAGACAACATATGTAAAGAAACCAGCCAAACAGAGACCGCAAGAACACCGCATGACGAGAACACAGAAAAAGATCCATCTGCAAAACGAACCATTAGATAACTCCTGTTTGCGGACGACCAAGTACTAATAGCAAAATCAGAAGCTGAATTACAAGACCACAAGAAATGTCCAAACGAAATGTGTAGGGAACATAACATGAAAATTAGCACAAATAAAACATAGGTATTGACTATAACTAAAGAAGAAAAAGCAACAACGATTCACCTAAACGAACATTCCTTGAAACAAGTAAAGATTTTCAAGTACCTGGGAAGTATAGTTTAGTTTATTTTAGTTTAGTCGATGGATCAACATCACGGCACATGGGTGCAACCCATAAGAAGAGCTCCATTTTCCTCCTAATTCAAATCTGAGTCTGGAGAAACTCAGATCAGTGCACGAACTCCGTAGCACCGGCGAGGATCCTGAAAATACTTTGGGTAGATTTTTAACTAAATTTTGCCCGGGATCTGCAAATCTGCAAAACCTAGGAAGTATAATATCATCAAATGGCAAATCAGAAGACGAGATCAAAAATAGATGCAATAAGGCAAACCAACTCATTGGACAAATGGCACCAATACTAAAGAACAAAAATGTATCAATAACTACTAAGAAAGCACTTTACAACACAATCTTCCTACCAACTCTATGTTACCAATGCCAAACCTGGACAAGGACAGAAAAAGAGAAAAGAAAAATCACAACAATAGAAATGAGATTCCTGAGAAGAATACTCAATGTATCAAGAAGAGATAAGATCAAAAAATGAAGAAATCAGGACTAAAGTGGGGGTTATAGGTGAACTAGATTTTATTAGACGGCAGCAAGTCAAATGGTTTGGCTATGCAAGTAGGTTATCAACTAACAGTATACCACAACAAGCAATGATGTACAGACCAGAGAGAAGCAGCGGAAGAGGCCGACCACGTAAACGATGGACGCAGGTAATAACAGAGTCCATGGGAATATCGATACATGAAGCCCATAAGCGGGCACTCTCCCGCTATATATACTTCACCTCGACACCGCAAGATACAAGAGGAACATTATGAGATGAGATAAGAAGATATATATATATATATAATAATTACTGGAATCAAGTAGCAGCAGTTAAAATGGGAAATAAAGAGGGCATTTTCGAACAGATAAAGCTAGGAGTACGACAGGGGTTTGTCTTGTCACCGTATCTCTTCTCCCTCTATAGTGAAGTAATAATGAGAGAGATCAAAGAGAAGCCAGGAATACTAATCGGAGGTTATAATATAAACAATATACTCTATGAAGATGTCACATTATTGGTGGCGGATAATGCAACAGACCTACAACAATTGTTGGACATTGTAGTAAAAGACTGTGCACAGAAAGGACTCTCCTTAAATATCAAGAAAACAGTAACAATGGTGATATCAAAGAAAATGGTGACACCAAAATGTAACAGAGAAATTGAAGTGGGAATTATTAACCAAGTGGATAATTTTAAATACCTTAGGGCACTTATAACATCAGATGGAAGATGTACAATAGAGATTAAGATGGGATAGGGCAGGCAAAAGCCGCATTTCAGAAAATGAAGAGTATCTTATGCAATAAGTCACTATCAATGAATGTACGATAGAGAGTGCTGAACTGCGATATAGAACCAGTTTTGCTGTATGACAGCGAATCTTGGAATGTAAATAAACAAACTAGGAAGAGATTAGAAGCAACAGAGATGTAGTTTTTGAGACGAATGTTGGGAATTCCTTGGACTGCCAGAGTAACTAACGACGATTGCCTGAAAGGGGCTAATGAAACTAGAACATTTTATACAACATTAAGAAAGAGCCAGACAGCTTTCTTTGGTACTGAGATGAGAAGAGAGGCATTGGAGAACATCGTGACAACTGGAAAGATCGAGGGGAAGAGAGGCAGAGGCAGACCAAGAGAAATGATGCTGGACGGATTGAAACGGTGGCATCGAGGAATATCATCAGCAGAGTTGATCCAGAACACCAAAGACCGAGATCTGTGGAGAGCTATGAACCCCTACGCCATCTGGCAGGGCACTTGATGATGATGATATTGATAAAAATAATCATAAACAAGTGGGTTGTGAGCAATGTCGCTTTCTTTCCTTGCCGCGTGTAATGATTTTCTGAAGTGTCATTACACATTATAAACGGTTCAGCAATAGACGTTCTCACTGTTGCTTTCAACTCCCACAGTGACTATTTTGATAAGTTCAATTGTGAGTGTACATACTCGTCGTTTAATTTAAAAGCCATGCCTAATCCTGGTATCCAATAGCATCGCAAGAGCGGCTCTAGCAGATCCTGATAGTTGCCAACCTTATCGCTTTAAACTTGAGTCCACGTGCTGGAATACATTCTAGGTGAACCATCATCCTCACCTGTGGGACTATCATCCATAACAAGATCTCGAAAGAGCGTGGACCGAAAAATAAAGTTCTCTATTAGTTTACGTTGAGGTAAAGAGCGGAAACAAGTTCGTAAGGGGTTCCACGAGCGGTTTGTTAACTTAATCATTTGTCCCCGGTTCAAGTGACTGTAGTTTAGGTCAAACCTTCTGTTACGGTGGCAAGTCAATGCAAGGCGTTTCCATAGACGGTGGAAAAGACAAAACTTTCTGTGCCATGTCTCTCATCCAGATAGCAATGACCATTAGGTCACCAGAAAAATCCCACTTATAATAATCAACGCCAGTAATGTGAATCAGCTGTCTAATGCTGTTTTACCTTTCTTTCTTGCTAACAGTTTACCCCAGTGGAACAGGTGGTAAAACATTACCACAATGGAACAGCAAAGCTTTTAAACTCAACTTTTACGAATCAATGAACAACCTCCAGTCCTCGTCTGTTTGCAGTAGGGAGTAAGACAGCTCGAGTTTAATAGATGTGTACTGCTGCCACCATATTTATTGTAACAGGGAAAGAAATTAGGTTATGTGGCATTTTGAAATAAGAAAGCAGATTTATTTTTCTATCGGAGCTGTGCTATTTATCTCTTGACAATTGAAAATCGCTCACTAGATCATCCAATTCATGCTGGCTACATCTCGAAATTCATGCGGCTTTCTAGACTTGTCAAAAGTCACAAAACCAGGATTTCAATAAAACATTGTCGTTGTATGTGTGAGCAGGTACTATCGACCACACAGACACACAGAACGTGTACTCTGCCTCACACAAACGTTACTTCTGCAAGCTTCCACACACACGACGATAACGTTTTACACAGAGACAGACCGACCCACCGACCGACCCACCGACCGACCCACCGACCCACCGACCCACCGACCCACCGACAGACCGGACTCACCGACCGACCTAAGATATAAGATATAAGATATAAGATCGAACTAACGAACGAACGAACAAACTTCATTTTTTAAGGTTTAATATTTGGGCACGCAGACCCGTCTAACATTCTGCCCTTCTATCACTCTATTTCATACATTTTTTCATTCATACATAAGTAGGTCAGCATGGCCGAATTATAAGAACGCGCGTTCTTAAACATCCGGTGTGCTGAGGCCGAGGTACGGGGTTCAACCCCTACACTGGACAGTTGGATGAAAATGTCATATAGTCCTTGACTTGGGGACGTAAATTACGTCAGCTGGCAGGGCACTTGATGATAATGATGATGATGATGATTATGTTTGCCTTCAAATGTGCCTTAAGATGACATCGTTTCATTGATTCGTTGGTCAAGCATTGTTAGCATAAAAGACAAAAAGGTGACCGTTCATCGTGGACAGCGGGTATGAAACCACATTTTAAATATTCCTCCGAATACAGATGATTTTTTTTTTCTTACTTGCACCACTCATTTCACTACAGGCTGAAATAAATAAATATAAGATCAATTAAAAACTAAAAAAAAAAATAACATGAACTGGAGTAAACGTAGACTAACAATGCATATTTAAATATGTATGGCACAATCACCCCACCGCAAAAAAAGCATACTTTGGAATATCTGGAATATGATGCTTCTACAACTGAAATTAATACAAATTACCAATTGAATTTACATACCATTTATATATCACTTAAGCGGACGCTTATTTCAAATTAACACCAAAGGTGAATACTGAACGTTACTGCTAAACACTGCAGAAACTGAGATCCCAGCACTAAGGATTTCGCGCCATTCAGAAGAAATAGCGCGAAATGCTTAGTGCCGGCCAGTATAATCAGTAGCTCAACTCTAACGTCAAACAATGAGGGAGTCTCTGTGGCGAAATGGTCAAGCCGTTTGACTCGGGCTTCGAAGGTTGTGGGTTCTATTCCGGGCCGCGTCCTTCGGTTCACGAGTTAAATTTTTCGGAGACTCATGTGGGCCGTCGCTAGAGCTACGGAGTTCGTGCTTTGTGCCACGCTTTCCGCGCTGCGGAAAGAGACTGAGCCATATGGGATAAAAGCCGGTGCAATGAAGTCAACCCTGTCGACTTTTAAGCGACTTTTTTTAAGTCTAACAATGAAATCAAGGCTACTAACATGGCGGACAGAAGTTACTTATACTGGACGTTTACCAAGCTCGAGTAGTGACTGAGAGTCGCCATACGGTTAACTTAAACTCCCCCCCCCATAACAATCGAATTGCCGCCCCCCCCCCCCCCGTGAGACACACTGTTGTACACAGTCAAATGCCTTTGAATAATCCACAAAACATGAGAATAAGTTTACATTAATTTCTCTGCACTTCTCTATTATTAAACGCACGTTGAGAATGTGATCTCTTGTTCCTCTTCCTTGTCTAAATCCAGCTTGAACCACATTAATTTCTTCTTCCATTTTCTTACGAAGTCTTCCCATTATGATTTTTAGTAGAATTTTACTTGCATGACTGATCAGGGCAACAGTTCTATAGTTGGTGCATAATTTCATGTTGCCCTGTTTTGGTATTGGAATGAAGATAGTTCTCTTCCAATCTTTTGGCCATATACCATATTTCTATATCTTTCTACATAATGTGTGATAGATGTGTATGCTTTCTTCTTCTCCCGCTTTAATTAGTTCAGCTGGTATCTCGTCACATCCAGGTGATTTACCATTCTTCAGGTTCTTTATTGTCCATGCAATTTCATCTAATTAGGGTTCAGATTCTGTCCGTGCTGGCATTGGCTCATGTATCTCATTCAATTCCTCACTGTCACTCATATCATATATTCAACCGCAGTACTCCTGGCATCTTTCTAGAATTTGTTTAGATTCTGTTAAGGTATTTCCCATCTTGTCACAGATAACATTCAGTTGATGTTGAACATTTCTTGTCAATAACTTCATTTCTTTGAACATTTCGTAATCTCTTCCACTCTTATGATATTGCCCTGTTCTGGTACAACAATCTTGTATATATTGGGTTTTGTCCTTTCGTGTATTCTTTCTTATTTCTCGAGTTAAAGATTTATACTTCATCCTGCTTTTATATGTTTCTCATCTTTTCTGTTTCAGTTGACTACATTGTTTTATTAATTCTAACGTGTCTGATGTAATCCATGGCTTAAGGTGCTTTTTCTTGGTCGGAATTAAATCTTTGGCTGCAGTTTACAAGATATCTCTAGCTTGTACTGCCAGTTCATCAGGTGTCATTTCCTCTTGTACAGACATCAAGACCCCAAAACGATTCCTAACTTCTACAGTGTATGCATCTGGTATTGTTGTGAGATCAAAACGAAGTGGCATTGGTCCTCGGGTAAGCTTTTTGAGTTTTAATTTCAGATCTGCTTCTAATAACTGATGATCTGTATCACAGTCTGCACTTCGTAGGGTTTTTGCAGATATTAAGTTGTTTGTATTAAAATATAATCTATCTGATTTTTGGTAATACTGTCCGGGGACTTCTATTTGAAGAGTCTTCTTGGGTGTTGTTTAAAAAGTGTGTTGGCTATCGTTAACTCATTTTCTGTGCAAAATTCAACTAGTTTGTCACCTGCATCATTTATATTTCTCAATCCACATTTTCCTAAAACGTGTCTCTAATTTTCAGCTCTTCCTGTACCTACCTACTTTTGCATTAAAATCTCCCATTATTATTCCTCTATCATTATGACCAATCTTATTTAATGTGTCTTGCAGTGTGTTGTAAAAATCTTCAGTTTCTTCCTCCTCTGCTATTGAAGTAGGTGCATATATCTGTATGAGAGTTGTGTTTATTGGACAGCCTTTAAGTCTAATAGTGAGGATTCTAACACTAACTTTCCCATTAAGCTTTTGCAGTTGTTTTATCTAAACAAAATGCCACTCCACTCTGGCCTCCGACGTCTCTACCAGAATAAATTAAAAGACTTCCAGTTGTAAAACGTCCCTTGCCTCTCCAGCGATGTTCACTAATTCCAAAAATTTGAATATTTAACCTCTCAATCTCATCACATATTACTTTAAGCTTCCCCTCATACAGACTTCTCACATTCCACGTTCCTATTCTTACTCTGTTTCTTAGTTTGACACAGGGGATTTCCTTGGTAACAATCAGGATTAACTCCGTCATCACGATTACTAGTACTGGTCCCTGTGTCACACTCTTCCCCGGTGTTATCTTATCTGCCTGGCCTGGGGGTCTCGCCACCAGATCTCTTTCTTATTATGTTTTCTTTCATAGTTATTATGGTTTCTTGGCAAATTTTGCAGAAGGTAGTTTGCCATTGCCTTCCTTCTGGGCAGTGACTGTACTAGTCGGTGGCCAAAGCCATTGTCTCTACTGATGAGATCATCTGCCTATCGCCGCAGAGTGTAAGACCATAACCAACAACAATCTGTCGGCTGCTCTCACACTCCATCCACCACCTGCTTCCATGGCTTCACGTAACCCTGATCGGGGGGCTAAACGGGTACTCCACCTTGCCCGAGGGTGTCCCGTAGACTAACGGAGGAAAGGAGGCGTCTTACATCTACTTTGATATGGGATACCCCTACCCCGCTAACCGAAATTAAAGGTTAGGATTCTGTAAATGATGAGGCCTAATGTTTTGTGCTCAATTACACTTTCTACTGGCATGTTATCGATATGAAGTTGAAGTGATCTGTGTGAATTTAGAGTTTGAACTCTTTGTCTGGTTTTCAAACAACACTATCAATACCGACCGTTACACACATCTATTGAGAACACAGGACATTAGACTTCAAAATGTTGAGAGTATCTTCATAAGAAGAAGAATCAGATATTGACAGAGAAAATCATGCGTACCTGCAACTCATGAAGAATCAACTTTCTATTCTATGCAACTGGGAACTCTGGTAGAAGATGTTAAGGAGACACCAGGTGATGCTGTCCCAGTGAACTTTCAACACTTATATATTTTAGCAGCAGTCCTTTTCTCAAAACGCTGTCACATTATGTTTCTACTAGTGCCCAGTCATTGACTACACTTATGCCAACATTATCAGCAGAACTAATGTCAACATTACCTGGTTTGTCACAAAGAAAAGTTGCAAGAAAGCGAACAAATGGAGGCGTGACTTGGTGAACATCATAGCTGTCTATCGCTGGTGGGACCTTGGAATCCGTTAGATAATATGTGAAATCTACTCAGCGAACTGCCATGTGGGGAACGAAGACGCAGCAAAGCAAGCAACTAGCCTTCAAGTCATATCCATTGCGTCTGCAACAACTCTACAACAGGATTACATTGACATGTCGTTGTGTCAGTACTACAGAGCTCAGTGTGTGAAGTACACAGTGACAGTTCTGTTTCTAATAGCAACACGCCAAGATTGTACAAATGGATTGTTTGGACAAAGATGTATGTTATAATGACATTGTTATAAGGACATATGTAACCCTGAGGATGAAAGCTGCTCTTTTGGTGTCTCATGTGAGGCGGGTTTCTTTGGTCCTGGGTGTCAGTTTATGGATGAGGCGATCACAGAATGATGTCACAGGCCATCATGATTTACAAGATACATCTCTTACACTGAATCTGTCACATCCATGCAGAACAATATGGTTTGGGTTTGAGATTATATTCCC
Source organism: Cepaea hortensis (assembly GCA_963921405.1). NCBI lineage: Eukaryota > Metazoa > Mollusca > Gastropoda > Stylommatophora > Helicidae > Cepaea > Cepaea hortensis. The sequence goes on along the minus strand of OY992878.1, from coordinate 97,202,822 downwards.
CTTATGTCAGACAATGCTGTGAATAGTCCGCTAAGTCAGACACGATGTCTTAACTATGAGTGGTACGATCACGTACTCCACTTTTGTGAGGTGCAAGCTTATAGCCATGGAAGAACTAATGCAGTTGATACTAAGACTTAAGACAACAAAGGTGTAGAAGGTATTGCGTCAGCTGTGATTCACAATTACAAGGAACTTCCAGGAGACTTTGTCTGACCTCGTCTTAGAAGACTAGCTTCTGCTGCTCAGGAGATCGCTGACCTAGCGCAGTGGTGTACATTGTAGGGAACGCTGCATTTCAACATGTTCAAATATGATGGGAAACAGTTCTTCGCGGTTATTGGCACTGAAAAGCAACACCGACGATACCAGGGCGGGTGGGGCGGCGCCAGGTGTATGGACTACTGAGGGACATCCCCTGCCCCTTCCCTAGCAGGCAGGTTCTACTAGGGTGACCAGTTATTTCCTGCCTGTCAATCAAACCAATCATGGAAAATAAAAAAGATTTATCGCCGAAGCAACGGAGTGCGTACTTTCATACAAAAGTACAGGTTCTATGTAGCACTTCAACACTCTTTTTCTCGTTTCATTTGATATCTTTTTATTGGTCAGTATGTTTTTCATCTTGCAAAAGGCTACCTTCGCAATGGCAATTCTTGTTCTAATCTCTTCAAAACATCTCCCATCAGATGTTATGACTGTTCCGAAATAACTGTCCGATTCACTTGCTTAAAAATATGCCCATTTACTCGTATTTCACATTGTGGTATTTCATTCTTCTCAGTGACGACCATCATTGTTGTCGGTGCCTTGGCGAATATTTATGTTCAGGAATAAGCCAACAACGTTCAGAAGACTGGCCAAGTTGCAGACGTTATTTCTGAAAAACAGGACCCTTCTTATACTAGCAGCAATTGGTGAGTTGTATAACCGCGTTCATTAACCCCATGCGCCTATAGACAGGAGGGGAGAGGACCATCTGTTCCGGTCTTATGGTTTGAAGAATGGGAGGAAATCCCAAGAATGGCCCTTGCATTATTAATAATATTCTTATTATTATGTGAAGGATTCACATGTTTTCTCTGTTATGAGATTTATGTATTCCGTTCGTGATTGTTACTTTTACTGCTGGAGTATACATTTAATGTTACCCCAGTGGAGACATGATGATGATGATGAAAGAAACCCTTGTGTACAGACATCAAGAAGCGAATATTGACTGGTATGGTCGTTGGCCTTTGGCCTAATGCTGATTACAGCTAAGGAAAGAAGACGAGGAATCCTGGCCAAAAGGCCTATGTCTCATGGATTCTTTTCATGGTAGGACAGGTGTATTCTCAGATGTCTGAATGGTTAGGATATCTCTAACTCATCAGAAAATCCCAGTAGAAATCTCGGCAAGGAATATTGAGTGAGGGGATACCTCACTCACTTTTGGAGTTAGAATAACTCTACAATAAGCGAATATGAACGGGGAAAACACTACTTTCTCTACTTAAAATAACGGGACGGGGAAAACACTACTTTCTCTACTTCTTTAAATAACACTACGTGTTATTTTGTCATTACCAGCTCTGGAGGGGCAGGTGGTGGTTCGGACTTTATCACTGAACGGGAACCTGGCCAAAAGCCCGTTATAAGTGATACATGAAATAATGACTTATACCAACAGTCTGGACCTATAATACAAAAAGTTGACAGCCGCATTTATTAGCTGCCTTTGTCAGCAAAAGACACGTACGAAGAGGATTTACCAACGACGTTGATGAGTTCTGACTTATGTCGGGATACACCATGACGGCGTTCCCAATTATCTTGGTAAGTTTCCGCCTGCTTCAATATCAACTAGAATGGTCAAAGAAACGAAGGGACAGTCCAAGTTTGAATAAAACTACCAGAAGTGAGAACCCTCCAACTGCCTGTTGGATTTCCAGTTTTAAATACAAAAAAAGTATTACCCTTCGACACAAGTCATATGCCGGCAAGACCAGGTCCTAGATCACCATCGGGAAGACACTATAAGAAAGAAGCTAGAGGAGTCAATGTTTATACACATGCAGCAGAAGGGATTCTCCGGCTGTCTGCGACTCCCAGTTTGTGTACTGGAATTTCCTCTTCTGTTACATTCCTGAGCAGATCAGTTCTGGACATAGTCCCAGATGATACCAATGAGTGACTCTCAGCATTGTATGTTCCTACAATGGAATGGATATTAAAGGATAGCTCTTTGCGGGTCACCTGTCGGTCTGATTGCCTATCTACCTGAGATTGGGTGTGTGTGAAAACCCGGTGGATAAATATTTGAGATTCTGCCAATAACAAGCAGAGATGCTGGACGGTCGTCATTTTTTCATTGGAATCAATGATGTAGGGAAGTGCTTTCTGCCCAGACTGAAGAGAATATCCTGAAAGTTTGACTGACTCAGGCCTCGACTTCACTAGGACACGGAGCCTCGTGCAAAAGAGTGTTCTTGATCGGACTCCTGAATAATGGGGATTGTGTATGTGTTTCAATTCCTGGTTAGTAGAGATTACAAGATATTCACAAGCCAATTTACAGTTGATATTAGATGGGTAGGTCACAACTGAATGCATTATCAATCAATTCCTGGATAATGGGAATTTAATCTGCCTTGCATTGGAGAGAAATACTTAACAGCATAACAGAAAAGAAAAAGAAAGAATAGGACTAAGTAAGTAGTCTAGTTATTGTGTTATAGATTTGTATTATTATTTTGTTTTCTGGATATATGTCATTGGTTTATAAATCTGTTGATTTTTCTTCTTCTTCTTCTTTCGTTCGCTTGAAATATGTGTATAACTGCAATGTTGTCTCTTGTATGAACTGAACTGTCTTTTTCAGTTCAAACAGCGGTCCATAGAGTTTATCTTCCACTCTCGTCTCTCTAGGTCACAAGGTTTGCCTAGATATGTTATATTTTGGGCAGTCTTGGAGTATGTGCTCTGCTGTCTGCGACGCCAATCCACATGTGCACATGGCTGTTTCACCAATCTTAAATTTTGTATACATGTGGTTGCGTAATCTATTGTGTCCTGTTCTGAGGCTTAGAATAATGACTTGTTCTCGTCTGTCCATAACGTAGTAGTCATTTTGAGCAGGTTTTGGTGGCTTTCTGACTGATTTGATCATTCTTTTCTTTTGGTGGTATGTAAAGGGCACATCAGGCTGTTCTTCTTTGGCTCCTTCCTCAGCCAATTGATCAGCTCTGTTGTTTCCGGGTACTCCACAGTGGGATGGTATCCACTGTATGGTGACCTTATGCTGACTGCTAAGTTCAGAAAGTAGTGTCCTTAGTACTAGCAGTTTCCCAGACAGGAGCGCCTCGAGTACTGATTTTTCATCTGTCAGTAGCAACACAGGTTGTGTACCATTGCTGGTATTTAGTAATTTCTCTGTTGCTATCTTGATTGCCTCAATTTCAGCATCGTAGTTATGGCAGTACTTTCCTGTCAGTACTCTAGCTGTGTCCCTAGTATTATTTGGGTATTCTATGTACACTCCCGCTCCTCCATTTCGAACAGCATTTTGTGCTGACCCATCTGTGTAGACTCGGATCCAGAGGTCCTGTGGGTATTCTTCATCAAGGAAGCTGAGAGTGGCTGTTCTGCGCTGCACACTGTTCTGTTCGTCCTTGTCAAATATTCCTCTCACTTTTGTCTGGATTTGTAATGATAGTCTATGCTCATCTTTCCATGGAGTTCGCTCTGGAATAGTTGTTAGGGAGATACCAACTGTGGGCAGATCGGTGGTTTCTCTGCAGAGCCGTTTGGCCTGGTGGATAAAACTACTTCTTTTCAACCGCCCCATACCTAGGTTTTCAAATCTGTTCTTCATAGGGTGGCCTGGCAAGCTGAGGAACTTTTCTGCTTATATTAGCGTTTTCGTATCTCTGCGCTCACTCAGTGCTAGTGTCCTCCCCATCTTCTCCATTTCCACTATAGGGGTTTATCTCATCCCTCCTGTGGTGACTCTAAGTGCTTGATTTTGCATTTGTTCCAGCTCTTGTAGTGTGGTTTTTGATGCCGAACACCACGCAGTTGACCCGTATTCCAGGTGTGGTCGTATGCTCTGTTGATAAACTTTGCTAAGTATTTTCCCACTGGCTCCCCATGTGGTTCCACTTAGCTTTCTCAGGATGGCTATTTTCCTTCTGGCTTTTGCTACTGCTTTGTTGATGTGCTTTCTCCAAGTCAGCCTGCCATCAAATGTTACTCCAAGGTATGTTGGTTCTTTATCTTCTGTTAGGGGTGTTCCATTGATCTGGATGGTCCCTGCCTTTAGTTTTGGAGAGAGGGTAAATAGGGTGGTGCTGCACTTGGCAGTGTTTATGCTGACACACCATCTATTTGCCCATGCAACAAATGTATCTACAGCTCTTTGTAGCAATTTGGTTGCCACTGATGCATGTTCATTTGTGCTCCATAGAACCAGGTCATCGTCGCACATTGCCGCTTTAATTCCATGAGGTAGATTAGCAACGAGATCATTGATGAAGATTAGAAAAAGTGTGCGGGACAAGACTCCACCCTGGGGAACACCGTGACGCAGTAGTACTTTCTTGCTCTTTAGTCCGTCTATCTGTACTCGGGCTCTTCCGTTGTCCAAGTATGCTTTCTCCCATTTGTACATTCTTCCATTGACTTTGCAGTTTCTCAGTTTCTTCATCAGACCTTCTTTCCAGACTTTGTCAAAGGCTTTCTTCAAATCTATCCATGCCGCAAGCACCAGCTTCTTCTCTTGGAATGCATCCTAAATTTCTTGAGAGAGGTAGGTTGTCTGATCTTCCGTAGAGTAGCACTGCCTAGAGCCAGCCTGCTGTGGCGCAAGGATGTTTTTATTTTCAATGTACCACTGCAGTCTGTGATTGATGATGCGCTCCAGTGTTTTACAGAGACAGCTGGTGAGGCTAATTGGTCTGTAGCTAGAGGCAATGGAACCATCTTTCTCTCATTTTAGCAGGGGTATCATGATTACCTCTCTCCAGGCTTGTGGAACACTGCCTAAGGTCCAACTGTTATTGAAGATCTGCAACAGCTTTGCTTTGGCCTCTGTTCCTAGGTTCCTGATCATTTCATTGGAGATACCATCAGCTCCTGGTGACTTTCTCATTTTAAGTTTTGATATGGCTAGCTCCAGTTCGCTGATTGTGATGGGTGCCTCCAGAACCTCATGTACAATTTCCTTTTGTCTTGTATGTTGCCGTTTCTCTCGAATCTCTTGTTGTTTCTCTGGACTAATTTTGATATTGCTATCTTGTGCGAATGAGTCCACAAAATAATCAGCTGCTGGCTTTCTTATTAATATGTTTCCATCTTTATGTAGTGCAATTTTTGAGTTTCTCCCTGTGCCCTCATCTTTAAGTTGTTTTATTAGCTTCCACAATTTCCTTGTGTCTCTTTCAAAGTTCAGAGACTCTGTTTTTTCCTGCCAGCTTTTCCGTCTAGCCTGCAGCTTGGCCCTTTGAAATTTGGCTTTTGCGTGCTGGAATTTATTGATGTGCTCTTGGCTGGGTGTGGCCTCTGCTTGCTTTCTACACACTTCCACATCATTATGCAACTGTTCCAGTTCACTACTCCAGTAGGGTTTATATTGTTTACGGGCTCCTCTTGGTACTGTTTCTCGCGCTGCCTGTAGTATGCATTTCCCAAACTCTTCAACTACTTTATTTATGTCTTTCTCAGTGTTCAGGTTTCTAACCAGTATGCTGGTGCCATTCTTGTACATTGCCCAGTCTGCTTTCTTGTAGTTCCACCTCTAGAGGGTGCTGCTTTCACTTACAAGCTCATTTTCTACAGTTAGAAAGACTGGCCGATGGTCACTGCCAACAAGTTGTTTCCCAACAGTTCGTGTAATGTTCCAATCCAGGTCTGACGAATGGAAAGCCAGGTCAGGTGTAGTTGTAGTGTGCCATGATCTCGAGTAGAAAGTATGTGGGTCTGACGGCTTGTTAACCAAGATGAATCTATTCTCATCCTGCCAGTCTTCCAGTCTCTCTCCTCTCTGGTCCATGTGATCATAGCCCCAACTCTGCGAGTGGCTGTTGAAATCGCCACACACAATCATTTTTTCTGTTAATGGTAGTGTGTCCAGTGCCTGTGGGCGGTCACTTGGACAGTAGTAATTGATCAGATGTAGGTCTGTATAGTCTGTCTTAATTTTAAGTGTCTGATACTCAGCCCCTTCCATGTAGACTTCGATTTGGGAAGCAGTGATGTTATTTTTTACAAGGGTAAGTATCCCACCTTTTTGAAGGCTATATTTTCGTTGAGATGAGTTTCTTGCAAGCAACATATGCTTACTTTTTCTTGGTCCAGGATGTTTTCTAATTCTATTTTGTTGTTGTTGTTGCTGACTCCCTCCGCATTCCAGTGCATTATTTTAAGTCTTTGTATAGTATGGCCAGCCGTTCTATTCTCCTGTCCCCTGGCTCCACAGGACATCTGAGAAGGACCTCCAGTAGTTGGGGTTGGACCCTTTCGAGACATAGGGCCCGGCACTGCACCTGCCTGGGGGTCCAAAGCAGGGCGAGCGCCATAACATTTAGAAGTAGTCGACATATTCCATTTTGCGTAATTGCGTGGCATCCTGATTTCTATGGTGCGCCTCCTGGCTGGTTGCCTCCGTCTTCAGCACCTTTCCTTTGCTAGAGCAGACTGTGGTCTCACTCGAGTTTAGATGTGTACACACGCACACACGTGTCTGCACATGCATGTATGTGTATACACATCTAGAGCACACTGGTTATTTTTCGGCGCCAGAAACTCGCCGTCGCCCCTTCTCCTGTTAGTAGAAACAGTTCCGCCACGTGAAGGCCAGGAGTTGGACTTTTGCTGCATAGGTTATGTATTCACGAGCCATTGGGGTATTTAAGCAATGTTGGGCGCTTACCCCAACACTGCGCCCCGGCTACATACAGCAACTTTTGGAACCTGTTGATTTTTCAATGATTGGAGAACCAAATAGTGGTTGTTGTTTTTGGTTTTGAGTGCATTGCTATTTGGGACAATATGGTTATCACGTAGGAATGTGTACATATATCAGATTTCATCCCATGCATATTCCAAAAACTCAGTGTGGTCATTACACATATATGTGTACTTCAGATCTTGATTTAATTCCTGGTGAACAAGTTTATCCCAATTTTGACGTTTACGTTAATCACTTGTTTATGTTTGTTCAACTGTGGTTGTTCTATATGTTGTAAACAATCAATGTTCTCTGACACTTTATCAAATTCAAAAGGTGATCGAGCGGAAGGGGAGACCTACACATAGATACCATTGTCAAAAGGAGGGAATTGTTTTTCCCCTTGTATATGTAGTACATTTCCCTGATCAACTTTCCTTATAGACGTGAGTGAGAATGTAACTTCATCCCATCTGAGATTCCCTGGACAAACTAAGTAGATGTTCTCATGTGCTAAATCCTACATACCACACAATTATCACTTAAAAATCTGAAAATACATGAGGGGGGGGGGGGGTGATTTTGTCATGTTAAGGCTGAATTGACGCATATAATACCCTGAGGTGTGTGTGTGTATGTATGTGTGTATATACATATATATATATATATATTCACAGGTCTATTTAGTGAAGGTTAATTGTATGCAGTAAACACGAAGGTTACCTCCTTGAAGTCAATATAACTATAAATTGCTACGAAGTTCGACTTCGACGAAGCCTGTGGGAAGCTCAACATTCATTACTTCCAGAGTTTGAACCTTGAGGCTCCCGAATCTTATGTAAAGTGCAACGGTTATGAAGCACCGAGGATAATAGACACTAATCAGAGAAGAATCGTCAAAATTAACTTTGTATTGCTTCTCTGCAGAGAAAGTTACAGTGAATCGTGTCTATTCAAAAGTGACAGTGAGGCAAAGGGAATTATACGAACATTATTATAAACACCTCCACCCTACATGCTGAATATTGTTTGATGTCATTTAGTTACACATTAGTATCCACAGCTCCCGTGTGTTGCCGGGGCCTATAAGGGAAGCAAAGAATAGCAACACTGTAGCCTACCACGCATGTCGTAATAGGCGACTAAGGAGGCTATGGTTCCGTTGCCCTGCTACTGAGTGAGTGCGTGGCGCGACACTGTGAGCTGTGAGTTTCGTGTGAAATGCTTTTGAATCTGCCCGAGGTTTTTTGGAACGTGACTGCATGTTCGAAGCGATGGCAGCTGGCTATGTCCCAGAGTTGACCGGTTTTTGCCTTATGCAGAAATGCGTGGGTGCTGGGCTTCTGGTTGACTCCACTGCCATCGACGATGAACTGTATTTTCGTGGACTGTGTGGGTGAACATCTAGGAAACATCCAGATGGGAAAATGACTGCCGATTCCATCAGAGATAAACTGGATGTTTCGTGGGGGACTATTGTGTTGACATTCTGGCGGCGGCATTAGGCACAGTGTATCTGTGCTGTCTGTTGTTTGTTTTAGACTTCTGTCTTTTCCACTTTTCACATTGGGCAGTGGGGAGCGTTTTATGTGATATTCACTGGCACAGGAACGGAGCATAATGGGAACGACCCGTTGCTGTGAAGTTGGAACCGCGACTAACTAACTAACTAACTAACTAACTAACTAACTAACTAACTAGTATCCACAAAGGAACAATATTCTAGTTTCAAAGAAGTAGAACATTGATTATTTTATGAACGATACGACAGTCATAGTGAGAAACTATGGTGATACAACTGTCCTTAATTACCGGAAGTGCAAGATAGAAGTTCTAACCAGTGTCCAGTGTAGTAACTGGAGGAATTAAGCCAGAAGTCCAGCTAGGAGCTGAATCAACTGTCTAGTGCAGAACCTGTCTGTGATCATAGGGGAGTCCTTAGAAGATCATCATCCAACCAGGTGAAGTGTATGTCACTGACGAGACAGAAAGATACACTGAAGTCCCTAGACATGACGAAACTACAGTGAAAATTCTGAGCTCCTATGTATTGTATGAATTGTTGTGTTGTATGTGTTGTTGGTTGAATTGAGTTAATTAAAATATTGAATACTAGTGTCCTGGTCCTTGTTGAAGTAACAGCTGAGTGAATGCCACTTTGATAGGTTGTATTACCTGAGTCCCGAGGGGTCAGCAAGAATAAGAGTTGATTAAGACGAAGATAGAAATGTGATACCATTGTGATAATTCTTACGCCAACCCCATAAGTTCTGTCACACTTGGAGATCATGGGAGCGACCTTCCACCCTGCCCTGTACTGATACTTAAGTCCAGTACAGTCAGGGCAATAAGAGCCCGCAGAGCATTCAGTTATAATTGTAACCACTCTTCATTAGTGGGGCGCCTTCGATCACAGAAACATTCTAAACCAACAAGAATACTCTTTACCCAACCACCATGGTGGACACCAGAGGTGGAGACATCATGGAAGGAAAAGAGGGTGTCCATGAGGAATTGGCGGAGGGTGCGGAGAGCAACACATCCACTTGCCGCAGAATTGGAGTAGGCGGAAAGGTATGAACAAAGTAAAGGCGCAGCAGTTTAAACTCCAGACAGCAGAGACAACAGGGATGAAGTGGGAACAGTTTATAAATGAAGTTGGAGGAATGTGACATTGGGTAAATTCTGGAAGCTGCACCGGTAGATGAACAGACAAGCAATTCCTGGTACACATTGCATCGTTTATGATGATAAGAACCGACCTATGACAACTGACCAGGACAAAGGGGAGGCTCATCTTGCATGATTTTTAAAACAGACGGACCAGCAAGATTGAGCTATTAGAGATATGGTCATAGAAGCATTGTCACCGCTCACTAGGAAGGAGGACTGTGAGGTTAAGGTGGAGGATATTAGACGGGTACTGAAGAGGGCAACAGACAGTGCCAGGCCCGGACGGGGTGAGGTACACCCATATGATTATCATGCAGGATGGGGACTTAGAGAAGATGACTCTTTCTTTCAACCTAAGCATGAGTAGGGCTGAAATACCACATGATTGGCTGCACAGCTATCTGGTCCCACTTTCAAAGCCGGGTAAGGATCACTCCAGACTTAATGGATACTGGTGGCAATAAATAGGGTGACAAAGTGGTGCAGAGACGCAGGGGCGGTTATAATCCCAGACAAGACTTCGGTTATGTCGTACTTCCTGGATAACCGGATTGTGAAGGCAGATGTCCCATTTATTATATTAAATCCTCTTAGTCATCATCATCACGTGCCGTGCCGACTGGCGTAGGCGTTCATGACTCTCCACAGATCTCTGTCCTTGGTTTTCTGTATCAACTCTGTCGTTGATAATTCTCAATTTCATAATCGCAATCCATCCAGCATAATTTCTCGTTGTCTACCTCTGCCTCTCTTCCCCTCGATCTTTCCAGTTGTCACGATGTTCTCCAGTGCCTCTCGTCTCATCACATGACCAAAAAAAGCTGTTTGTCTCTTTCTTATTGTTGTATATTATGTACTAGTTTCGCCAGCCTCTTTAAGGCATTCGTCGTTAATTACTTTGGCAGTCCAAGGAATTCGCAACATTCGTCTAAGGAACCACATCTCTGTTGCTCCCAATCTCTTCCTAATTTATTCATTTATATTCCAGGATTCACAGCCATACAGCAAATCAGGTCCTATATAGCACCTATATAGCATATAGCGACTTAATGCATAAGATATTCTTCATTTTTTGACATGCAATCCTGTTCTCTGTTCTGCAATCTGTTCTTGATCTCTGTTATGAATCTTCCATCTGATGTTATAAATGTCCCTAGATATTTAAAACTATCCACTTGGTGAAGAATTTTCCCTTCTACCTCTTGGTAGAGAGAGAGTAACTTGAATTACTTGGGTATCACCTTCGACAGATGTATGTCTATTAAAGATCATGTGGAGGATTTGGTGATGAAGGCTGGTAGGGTACTTAATGCTTTGATGGCGATGGCAGCAACCGGGGTAGAGCAGAAATGCTTTACAGGCTCTTTCAGCAGTTAATACTGTCTGTATTTGAGTATGGGTTGGAGCTCCTGACAGTATAAAATAGCCAGCTTGAAAGGTTGAAGCGATTACAAAATGTGGTTATGCGGGTGATTATGGGGTGCACAAAGGACACACCAATTATATGCATGAGGCATATCCTGGTGCCACCAACAATGGCGGATAGGCATTGGGTCTTTAAGCCACATGTCTATCAAACACACCAATGAAGGTCTTTATCCAGAATTCCAGAGCACCATCCAGGTCGGGAAGTTGATAAACATTGTCTAAAGGTGAACTAAGCAAGTCCTTTAAATGCGTTTTGATTGAAATCTTTGTAATTTCTATATTTTATACTTATATGTTCTGTTTAGGAGTTTTAAATCCCTTTTTAGACCATGTGCAGCAAATTTGGTAGTGATCGCACAATGCACAATTGAGTACCGTGCATTCTATGATGTTGTCTAAGCAACTTACATAAATGTGATCTATAAATGTGGTAGATGATTTTGATATTCTAGTATCTTGGTTTACTGTATGTTGGAAGTTGTATGATGCAATTATATTTTCTCATGTTATGTTGTATTTGTTGGTGTCAATGTTAAAGTCTCGGATTAGTATGGTTTCCTTCCCGGTAGTGAAAACCACATCCACCATGGTAGTGATATTATCGTACCAGACGTGTCCAGCCCTGGGATTTTGATAGAGGTACCCAATTATCAGGGTTGTGCGGTTTTGAAGTTTTAGTTCTAACTGAATATATTCTATTTTGCAAGTTTAAAAGTCTTGCCCAAGGCGAACATTTAGTAAATTAGAAACATAGGCTGCCATGCATTCTCTTGATTCCTACAGGGATCTCTTCTTAAAATTTATAACGTTTAATAGCGATGTCCCCATCTGAAATGTTTTCATTTAGTCTACTTTTACTAAGGCCGAACAAATGAAAATTGTGATTAAGAATAAAAGTTAACTCTGGCAGCTTACCAAACAAGTGGCAAATGTTTAAATGTCCCAGGCGTATTCCCGATTTAGTGAGCCAGTGTTGCCACTTCTCAGACATTTGACAAATGCATTAAGTGTAAATTAATTAAAGGTTTAAAAAACAACACCAAAAAAACAAACAAAAAAAAACAAACATTACCTTTCAAAAGACCAGTAATATAACTCGATATATAAATGAAAATATTATAACCTTTAACTAACAGAGGCCAAGGAGATGTGGATGTACAGACGAATATGTCGTATTTCATGAAAACAAACACAAATGAAGAGGTTTTAGAATAACTGGGAATGAAGAGAGAGTTGATGAAAGAAATAAAGATGAGGCGAGTGAATTATTTCGGCCACGTTAAAAGACATGATACTCTTATAAAAATAACACTGGAGGGCAAGGTTGAGGGCAAGCCTTCAAGGTAGACAATAATACAAATGGGAAGATAACATGACGAAGTGGACGAACATCACCCAGACAGAATGTACCGTCAGTGCGATAGACAGATAGTATTGGAGATCCATTGCAGCAAGCCTTCATTGTGAAGATGGCACCTGAATGATTGAACTAATTTGACCAAAATGACAGTATAAACACAGAATAAAACGAAATGAAGCATCTGAACATACAACAACTAATGAACTCGAAAGAACTACTTCGCAAGCTAAGTAACTAGCTGCTATCCAAAAGAATGAATAAATGACTATACAAGTCAATGTTTATATTTAAAATTTGGTATACCTGACGGGAAATAAAACGTTCAACAGTAAGCAATTACAGTTCAAAGAGGACGCTTTTTTCCCGATATCAGTGCGTATAGGGCTCAGTTTTTAATACATATCCTATATTACGGAACTGTAATGTAGTGACATCATAAATGCTTGATACAGTGGGACTGGACTAAATTGCAACAAGTATAGAAGTTCTTTACTCCAATGATAGGAACCTGTTGTTTTCTGCCAGTTTGTCATTGGCTGGCATGAGCTTGTTGTGCAACAATGGTATTAGAGTCTCGCGTGTGTGTCGATGTTTGCAACTAGGGTTCCTTGCAAGGGAGGGAAGAGAACATATCCTGATAGTTACCATCTTCCTGTGTGAAGGTGGAGATAGGAAGAGGAGATTTATTTATTATTGGTGGCATATGTGCATCTTGAGTGGCAAGAGTTCTGGAGAAACGCGCCATCACACGTTTACCTGGGATAATGGGGGTGTTTCGGCTGGCCTGGGAGACTGGTTTATTAGTAATCAATGTCCGTCCTGTGTGCGTATTTGTCGTGCTTTGTGCCCTTTCTGGGTATTTAATAATTTTAGCCAGAAAATTACTACTTAATGTGGTTGTGTGGATTTCGTCTATGTACAGTCGTTTCTTTGGCAAGCCTGTCTGCGATGTTACGAATTGTGTACACCAATGTGTGTGTTTGTTTTCATGTGGGATACACAATTTTAAAAAATAATGAAGTTTACATTATAATGATTACATATTTTTTCTAGGGTATTATTGTTTATGTCAGCCAGTCTACGCTGGGAGCCATAACTTGGCGGTATGATGGAGGAGAAAAAAAACCTCTTGTATTTGGAAAAGTGTAAATTAATAAGTCTAATACTTTCCATAAATTAGAAATGATGATAATTTGGTTTCTCATAGTGTTGTTTATCCCTATGTGATTTGTAATGTTTGTAACGTTTGTATTAATTTCCATTCTACGTGTACTATCTGTTAGGCTGTCTACCCCTTCTTATGGAAACGGAATTGTTTTAGAGAATATCCTGAAAGTTTGACTGACTCAGGCCTCAACTTCACTAGGACACGGAGCCTCGTGCAAAAGAGTGTTCTTGATCGGACTCCTGAATAATGGGGATTGTGTATGTGTTTCAATTCCTGGTTAGTAGAGATTACAAGATATTCACAAGCCAATTTACAGTTGATATTAGATGGGTAGGTCACAACTGAATGCATTATCAATCAATTCCTGGATAATGGGAATTTAATCTGCCTTGCATTGGAGAGAAATACTTAACAGCATAACAGAAAAGAAAAAGAAAGAATAGGACTAAGTAAGTAGTCTAGTTATTGTGTTATAGATTTGTATTATTATTTTGTTTTCTGGATATATGTCATTGGTTTATAAATCTGTTGATTTTTCTTCTTCTTCTTCTTTCGTTCGCTTGAAATATGTGTATAACTGCAATGTTGTCTCTTGTATGAACTGAACTGTCTTTTTCAGTTCAAACAGCGGTCCATAGAGTTTATCTTCCACTCTCGTCTCTCTAGGTCACAAGGTTTGCCTAGATATGTTATATTTTGGGCAGTCTTGGAGTATGTGCTCTGCTGTCTGCGACGCCAATCCACATGTGCACATGGCTGTTTCACCAATCTTAAATTTTGTATACATGTGGTTGCGTAATCTATTGTGTCCTGTTCTGAGGCTTAGAATAATGACTTGTTCTCGTCTGTCCATAACGTAGTAGTCATTTTGAGCAGGTTTTGGTGGCTTTCTGACTGATTTGATCATTCTTTTCTTTTGGTGGTATGTAAAGGGCACATCAGGCTGTTCTTCTTTGGCTCCTTCCTCAGCCAATTGATCAGCTCTGTTGTTTCCGGGTACTCCACAGTGGGATGGTATCCACTGTATGGTGACCTTATGCTGACTGCTAAGTTCAGAAAGTAGTGTCCTTAGTACTAGCAGTTTCCCAGACAGGAGCGCCTCGAGTACTGATTTTTCATCTGTCAGTAGCAACACAGGTTGTGTACCATTGCTGGTATTTAGTAATTTCTCTGTTGCTATCTTGATTGCCTCAATTTCAGCATCGTAGTTATGGCAGTACTTTCCTGTCAGTACTCTAGCTGTGTCCCTAGTATTATTTGGGTATTCTATGTACACTCCCGCTCCTCCATTTCGAACAGCATTTTGTGCTGACCCATCTGTGTAGACTCGGATCCAGAGGTCCTGTGGGTATTCTTCATCAAGGAAGCTGAGAGTGGCTGTTCTGCGCTGCACACTGTTCTGTTCGTCCTTGTCAAATATTCCTCTCACTTTTGTCTGGATTTGTAATGATAGTCTATGCTCATCTTTCCATGGAGTTCGCTCTGGAATAGTTGTTAGGGAGATACCAACTGTGGGCAGATCGGTGGTTTCTCTGCAGAGCCGTTTGGCCTGGTGGATAAAACTACTTCTTTTCAACCGCCCCATAGCTAGGTTTTCAAATCTGTTCTTCATAGGGTGGCCTGGCAAGCTGAGGAACTTTTCTGCTTATATTAGCGTTTTCGTATCTCTGCGCTCACTCAGTGCTAGTGTCCTCCCCATCTTCTCCATTTCCACTATAGGGGTTTATCTCATCCCTCCTGTGGTGACTCTAAGTGCTTGATTTTGCATTTGTTCCAGCTCTTGTAGTGTGGTTTTTGATGCCGAACACCACGCAGTTGACCCGTATTCCAGGTGTGGTCGTATGCTCTGTTGATAAACTTTGCTAAGTATTTTCCCACTGGCTCCCCATGTGGTTCCACTTAGCTTTCTCAGGATGGCTATTTTCCTTCTGGCTTTTGCTACTGCTTTGTTGATGTGCTTTCTCCAAGTCAGCCTGCCATCAAATGTTACTCCAAGGTATGTTGGTTCTTTATCTTCTGTTAGGGGTGTTCCATTGATCTGGATGGTCCCTGCCTTTAGTTTTGGAGAGAGGGTAAATAGGGTGGTGCTGCACTTGGCAGTGTTTATGCTGACACACCATCTATTTGCCCATGCAACAAATGTATCTACAGCTCTTTGTAGCAATTTGGTTGCCACTGATGCATGTTCATTTGTGCTCCATAGAACCAGGTCATCGTCGCACATTGCCGCTTTAATTCCATGAGGTAGATTAGCAACGAGATCATTGATGAAGATTAGAAAAAGTGTGCGGGACAAGACTCCACCCTGGGGAACACCGTGACGCAGTAGTACTTTCTTGCTCTTTAGTCCGTCTATCTGTACTCGGGCTCTTCCGTTGTCCAAGTATGCTTTCTCCCATTTGTACATTCTTCCATTGACTTTGCAGTTTCTCAGTTTCTTCATCAGACCTTCTTTCCAGACTTTGTCAAAGGCTTTCTTCAAATCTATCCATGCCGCAAGCACCAGCTTCTTCTCTTGGAATGCATCCTAAATTTCTTGAGAGAGGTAGGTTGTCTGATCTTCCGTAGAGTAGCACTGCCTAGAGCCAGCCTGCTGTGGCGCAAGGATGTTTTTATTTTCAATGTACCACTGCAGTCTGTGATTGATGATGCGCTCCAGTGTTTTACAGAGACAGCTGGTGAGGCTAATTGGTCTGTAGCTAGAGGCAATGGAACCATCTTTCTCTCATTTTAGCAGGGGTATCATGATTACCTCTCTCCAGGCTTGTGGAACACTGCCTAAGGTCCAACTGTTATTGAAGATCTGCAACAGCTTTGCTTTGGCCTCTGTTCCTAGGTTCCTGATCATTTCATTGGAGATACCATCAGCTCCTGGTGACTTTCTCATTTTAAGTTTTGATATGGCTAGCTCCAGTTCGCTGATTGTGATGGGTGCCTCCAGAACCTCATGTACAATTTCCTTTTGTCTTGTATGTTGCCGTTTCTCTCGAATCTCTTGTTGTTTCTCTGGACTAATTTTGATATTGCTATCTTGTGCGAATGAGTCCACAAAATAATCAGCTGCTGGCTTTCTTATTAATATGTTTCCATCTTTATGTAGTGCAATTTTTGAGTTTCTCCCTGTGCCCTCATCTTTAAGTTGTTTTATTAGCTTCCACAATTTCCTTGTGTCTCTTTCAAAGTTCAGAGACTCTGTTTTTTCCTGCCAGCTTTTCCGTCTAGCCTGCAGCTTGGCCCTTTGAAATTTGGCTTTTGCGTGCTGGAATTTATTGATGTGCTCTTGGCTGGGTGTGGCCTCTGCTTGCTTTCTACACACTTCCACATCATTATGCAACTGTTCCAGTTCACTACTCCAGTAGGGTTTATATTGTTTACGGGCTCCTCTTGGTACTGTTTCTCGCGCTGCCTGTAGTATGCATTTCCCAAACTCTTCAACTACTTTATTTATGTCTTTCTCAGTGTTCAGGTTTCTAACCAGTATGCTGGTGCCATTCTTGTACATTGCCCAGTCTGCTTTCTTGTAGTTCCACCTCTAGAGGGTGCTGCTTTCACTTACAAGCTCATTTTCTACAGTTAGAAAGACTGGCCGATGGTCACTGCCAACAAGTTGTTTCCCAACAGTTCGTGTAATGTTCCAATCCAGGTCTGACGAATGGAAAGCCAGGTCAGGTGTAGTTGTAGTGTGCCATGATCTCGAGTAGAAAGTATGTGGGTCTGACGGCTTGTTAACCAAGATGAATCTATTCTCATCCTGCCAGTCTTCCAGTCTCTCTCCTCTCTGGTCCATGTGATCATAGCCCCAACTCTGCGAGTGGCTGTTGAAATCGCCACACACAATCATTTTTTCTGTTAATGGTAGTGTGTCCAGTGCCTGTGGGCGGTCACTTGGACAGTAGTAATTGATCAGATGTAGGTCTGTATAGTCTGTCTTAATTTTAAGTGTCTGATACTCAGCCCCTTCCATGTAGACTTCGATTTGGGAAGCAGTGATGTTATTTTTTACAAGGGTAAGTATCCCACCTTTTTGAAGGCTATATTTTCGTTGAGATGAGTTTCTTGCAAGCAACATATGCTTACTTTTTCTTGGTCCAGGATGTTTTCTAATTCTATTTTGTTGTTGTTGTTGCTGACTCCCTCCGCATTCCAGTGCATTATTTTAAGTCTTTGTATAGTATGGCCAGCCGTTCTATTCTCCTGTCCCCTGGCTCCACAGGACATCTGAGAAGGACCTCCAGTAGTTGGGGTTGGACCCTTTCGAGACATAGGGCCCGGCACTGCACCTGCCTGGGGGTCCAAAGCAGGGCGAGCGCCATAACATTTAGAAGTAGTCGACATATTCCATTTTGCGTAATTGCGTGGCATCCTGATTTCTATGGTGCGCCTCCTGGCTGGTTGCCTCCGTCTTCAGCACCTTTCCTTTGCTAGAGCAGACTGTGGTCTCACTCGAGTTTAGATGTGTACACACGCACACACGTGTCTGCACATGCATGTATGTGTATACACATCTAGAGCACACTGGTTATTTTTCGGCGCCAGAAACTCGCCGTCGCCCCTTCTCCTGTTAGTAGAAACAGTTCCGCCACGTGAAGGCCAGGAGTTGGACTTTTGCTGCATAGGTTATGTATTCACGAGCCATTGGGGTATTTAAGCAATGTTGGGCGCTTACCCCAACACTGCGCCCCGGCTACATACAGCAACTTTTGGAACCTGTTGATTTTTCAATGATTGGAGAACCAAATAGTGGTTGTTGTTTTTGGTTTTGAGTGCATTGCTATTTGGGACAATATGGTTATCACGTAGGAATGTGTACATATATCAGATTTCATCCCATGCATATTCCAAAAACTCAGTGTGGTCATTACACATATATGTGTACTTCAGATCTTGATTTAATTCCTGGTGAACAAGTTTATCCCAATTTTGACGTTTACGTTAATCACTTGTTTATGTTTGTTCAACTGTGGTTGTTCTATATGTTGTAAACAATCAATGTTCTCTGACACTTTATCAAATTCAAAAGGTGATCGAGCGGAAGGGGAGACCTACACATAGATACCATTGTCAAAAGGAGGGAATTGTTTTTCCCCTTGTATATGTAGTACATTTCCCTGATCAACTTTCCTTATAGACGTGAGTGAGAATGTAACTTCATCCCATCTGAGATTCCCTGGACAAACTAAGTAGATGTTCTCATGTGCTAAATCCTACATACCACACAATTATCACTTAAAAATCTGAAAATACATGAGGGGGGGGGGGGGGTGATTTTGTCATGTTAAGGCTGAATTGACGCATATAATACCCTGAGGTGTGTGTGTGTATGTATGTGTGTGTATATATATATATATATATATATATATATATATATATATATATATATATATATATATATATATATATATATATATATATATATATTCACAGGTCTATTTAGTGAAGGTTAATTGTATGCAGTAAACACGAAGGTTACCTCCTTGAAGTCAATATAACTATAAATTGCTACGAAGTTCGACTTCGACGAAGCCTGTGGGAAGCTCAACATTCATTACTTCCAGAGTTTGAACCTTGAGGCTCCCGAATCTTATGTAAAGTGCAACGGTTATGAAGCACCGAGGATAATAGACACTAATCAGAGAAGAATCGTCAAAATTAACTTTGTATTGCTTCTCTGCAGAGAAAGTTACAGTGAATCGTGTCTATTCAAAAGTGACAGTGAGGCAAAGGGAATTATACGAACATTATTATAAACACCTCCACCCTACATGCTGAATATTGTTTGATGTCATTTAGTTACACATTAGTATCCACAGCTCCCGTGTGTTGCCGGGGCCTATAAGGGAAGCAAAGAATAGCAACACTGTAGCCTACCACGCATGTCGTAATAGGCGACTAAGGAGGCTATGGTTCCGTTGCCCTGCTACTGAGTGAGTGCGTGGCGCGACACTGTGAGCTTTGAGTTTCGTGTCAAATGCTTTTGAATCTGCCCGAGGTTTTTTGGAACGTGACTGCATGTTCGAAGCGATGGCAGCTGGCTATGTCCCAGAGTTGACCGGTTTTTGCCTTATGCAGAAATGCGTGGGTGCTGGGCTTCTGGTTGACTCCACTGCCATCGACGATGAACTGTATTTTCGTGGACTGTGTGGGTGAACATCTAGGAAACATCCAGATGGGAAAATGACTGCCGATTCCATCAGAGATAAACTGGATGTTTCGTGGGGGACTATTGTGTTGACATTCTGGCGGCGGCATTAGGCACAGTGTATCTGTGCTGTCTGTTGTTTGTTTTAGACTTCTGTCTTTTCCACTTTTCACATTGGGCAGTGGGGAGCGTTTTATGTGATATTCACTGGCACAGGAACGGAGCATAATGGGAACGACCCGTTGCTGTGAAGTTGGAACCGCGACTAACTAACTAACTAACTAACTAACTAACTAACTAACTAACTAACTAACTAACTAGTATCCACAAAGGAACAATATTCTAGTTTCAAAGAAGTAGAACATTGATTATTTTATGAACGATACGACAGTCATAGTGAGAAACTATGGTGATACAACTGTCCTTAATTACCGGAAGTGCAAGATAGAAGTTCTAACCAGTGTCCAGTGTAGTAACTGGAGGAATTAAGCCAGAAGTCCAGCTAGGAGCTGAATCAACTGTCTAGTGCAGAACCTGTCTGTGATCATAGGGGAGTCCTTAGAAGATCATCATCCAACCAGGTGAAGTGTATGTCACTGACGAGACAGAAAGATACACTGAAGTCCCTAGACATGACGAAACTACAGTGAAAATTCTGAGCTCCTATGTATTGTATGAATTGTTGTGTTGTATGTGTTGTTGGTTGAATTGAGTTAATTAAAATATTGAATACTAGTGTCCTGGTCCTTGTTGAAGTAACAGCTGAGTGAATGCCACTTTGATAGGTTGTATTACCTGAGTCCCGAGGGGTCAGCAAGAATAAGAGTTGATTAAGACGAAGATAGAAATGTGATACCATTGTGATAATTCTTACGCCAACCCCATAAGTTCTGTCACACTTGGAGATCATGGGAGCGACCTTCCACCCTGCCCTGTACTGATACTTAAGTCCAGTACAGTCAGGGCAATAAGAGCCCGCAGAGCATTCAGTTATAATTGTAACCACTCTTCATTAGTGGGGCGCCTTCGATCACAGAAACATTCTAAACCAACAAGAATACTCTTTACCCAACCACCATGGTGGACACCAGAGGTGGAGACATCATGGAAGGAAAAGAGGGTGTCCATGAGGAATTGGCGGAGGGTGCGGAGAGCAACACATCCACTTGCCGCAGAATTGGAGTAGGCGGAAAGGTATGAACAAAGTAAAGGCGCAGCAGTTTAAACTCCAGGCAGCAGAGACAACAGGGATGAAGTGGGAACAGTTTATAAATGAAGTTGGAGGAATGTGACATTGGGTAAATTCTGGAAGCTGCACCGGTAGATGAACAGACAAGCAATTCCTGGTACACATTGCATCGTTTATGATGATAAGAACCGACCTATGACAACTGACCAGGACAAAGGGGAGGCTCATCTTGCATGATTTTTAAAACAGACGGACCAGCAAGATTGAGCTATTAGAGATATGGTCATAGAAGCATTGTCACCGCTCACTAGGAAGGAGGACTGTGAGGTTAAGGTGGAGGATATTAGACGGGTACTGAAGAGGGCAACAGACAGTGCCAGGCCCGGACGGGGTGAGGTACACCCATATGATTATCATGCAGGATGGGGACTTAGAGAAGATGACTCTTTCTTTCAACCTAAGCATGAGTAGGGCTGAAATACCACATGATTGGCTGCACAGCTATCTGGTCCCACTTTCAAAGCCGGGTAAGGATCACTCCAGACTTAATGGATACTGGTGGCAATAAATAGGGTGACAAAGTGGTGCAGAGACGCAGGGGCGGTTATAATCCCAGACAAGACTTCGGTTATGTCGTACTTCCTGGATAACCGGATTGTGAAGGCAGATGTCCCATTTATTATATTAAATCCTCTTAGTCATCATCATCACGTGCCGTGCCGACTGGCGTAGGCGTTCATGACTCTCCACAGATCTCTGTCCTTGGTTTTCTGTATCAACTCTGTCGTTGATAATTCTCAATTTCATAATCGCAATCCATCCAGCATAATTTCTCGTTGTCTACCTCTGCCTCTCTTCCCCTCGATCTTTCCAGTTGTTACGATGTTCTCCAGTGCCTCTCGTCTCATCACATGACCAAAAAAAGCTGTTTGTCTCTTTCTTATTGTTGTATATTATGTACTAGTTTCGCCAGCCTCTTTAAGGCATTCGTCGTTAATTACTTTGGCAGTCCAAGGAATTCGCAACATTCGTCTAAGGAACCACATCTCTGTTGCTCCCAATCTCTTCCTAATTTATTCATTTATATTCCAGGATTCACAGCCATACAGCAAATCAGGTCCTATATAGCACCTATATAGCATATAGCGACTTAATGCATAAGATATTCTTCATTTTTTGACATGCAATCCTGTTCTCTGTTCTGCAATCTGTTCTTGATCTCTGTTATGAATCTTCCATCTGATGTTATAAATGTCCCTAGATATTTAAAACTATCCACTTGGTGAAGAATTTTCCCTTCTACCTCTTGGTAGAGAGAGAGTAACTTGAATTACTTGGGTATCACCTTCGACAGATGTATGTCTATTAAAGATCATGTGGAGGATTTGGTGATGAAGGCTGGTAGGGTACTTAATGCTTTGATGGCGATGGCAGCAACCGGGGTAGAGCAGAAATGCTTTACAGGCTCTTTCAGCAGTTAATACTGTCTGTATTTGAGTATGGGTTGGAGCTCCTGACAGTATAAAATAGCCAGCTTGAAAGGTTGAAGCGATTACAAAATGTGGTTATGCGGGTGATTATGGGGTGCACAAAGGACACACCAATTATATGCATGAGGCATATCCTGGTGCCACCAACAATGGCGGATATGCATTGGGTCTTTAAGCCACATGTCTATCAAACACACCAATGAAGGTCTTTATCCAGAATTCCAGAGCACCATCCAGGTCGGGAAGTTGATAAACATTGTCTAAAGGTGAACTAAGCAAGTCCTTTAAATGCGTTTTGATTGAAATCTTTGTAATTTCTATATTTTATACTTATATGTTCTGTTTAGGAGTTTTAAATCCCTTTTTAGACCATGTGCAGCAAATTTGGTAGTGATCGCACAATGCACAATTGAGTACCGTGCATTCTATGATGTTGTCTAAGCAACTTACATAAATGTGATCTATAAATGTGGTAGATGATTTTGATATTCTAGTATCTTGGTTTACTGTATGTTGGAAGTTGTATGATGCAATTATATTTTCTCATGTTATGTTGAATTTGTTGGTGTCAATGTTAAAGTCTCGGATTAGTATGGTTTCCTTCCCGGTAGTGAAAACCACATCCACCATGGTAGTGATATTATCGTACCAGACGTGTCCAGCCCTGGGATTTTGATAGAGGTACCCAATTATCAGGGTTGTGCGGTTTTGAAGTTTTAGTTCTAACTGAATATATTCTATTTTGCAAGTTTAAAAGTCTTGCCCAAGGCGAACATTTAGTAAATTAGAAACATAGGCTGCCATGCATTCTCTTGATTCCTATAGGGATCTCTTCTTAAAATTTATAACGTTTAATAGCGATGTCCCCATCTGAAATGTTTTCATTTAGTCTACTTTTACTAAGGCCGAACAAATGAAAATTGTGATTAAGAGTAAAAGTTAACTCTGGCAGCTTACCAAACAAGTGGCAAATGTTTAAATGTCCCAGGCGTATTCCCGATTTAGTGAGCCAGTGTTGCCACTTCTCAGACATTTGACAAATGCATTAAGTGTAAATTAATTAAAGGTTTAAAAAACAACACCAAAAAAAAAAACAAAAAAAAAAACATTACCTTTCAAAAGACCAGTAATATAACTCGATATATAAATGAAAATATTATAACCTTTAACTAACAGAGGCCAAGGAGATGTGGATGTACAGACGAATATGTCGTATTTCATGAAAACAAACACAAATGAAGAGGTTTTAGAATAACTGGGAATGAAGAGAGAGAGTTGATGAAAGAAATAAAGATGAGGCGAGTGAATTATTTCGGCCACGTTAAAAGACATGATACTCTTATAAAAATAACACTGGAGGGCAAGGTTGAGGGCAAGCCTTCAAGGTAGACAATAATACAAATGGGAAGATAACATGACGAAGTGGACGAACATCACCCAGACAGAATGTACCGTCAGTGCGATAGACAGATAGTATTGGAGATCCATTGCAGCAAGCCTTCATTGTGAAGATGGCACCTGAATGATTGAACTAATTTGACCAAAATGACAGTATAAACACAGAATAAAACGAAATGAAGCATCTGAACATACAACAACTAATGAACTCGAAAGAACTACTTCGCAAGCTAAGTAACTAGCTGCTATCCAAAAGAATGAATAAATGACTATACAAGTCAATGTTTATATTTAAAATTTGGTATACCTGACGGGAAATAAAACGTTCAACAGTAAGCAATTACAGTTCAAAGAGGACGCTTTTTTCCCGATATCAGTGCGTATAGGGCTCAGTTTTTAATACATATCCTATATTACGGAACTGTAATGTAGTGACATCATAAATGCTTGATACAGTGGGACTGGACTAAATTGCAACAAGTATAGAAGTTCTTTACTCCAATGATAGGAACCTGTTGTTTTCTGCCAGTTTGTCATTGGCTGGCATGAGCTTGTTGTGCAACAATGGTATTAGAGTCTCGCGTGTGTGTCGATGTTTGCAACTAGGGTTCCTTGCAAGGGAGGGAAGAGAACATATCCTGATAGTTACCATCTTCCTGTGTGAAGGTGGAGATAGGAAGAGGAGATTTATTTATTATTGGTGGCATATGTGCATCTTGAGTGGCAAGAGTTCTGGAGAAACGCGCCATCACACGTTTACCTGGGATAATGGGGGTGTTTCGGCTGGCCTGGGAGACTGGTTTATTAGTAATCAATGTCCGTCCTGTGTGCGTATTTGTCGTGCTTTGTGCCCTTTCTGGGTATTTAATAATTTTAGCCAGAAAATTACTACTTAATGTGGTTGTGTGGATTTCGTCTATGTACAGTCGTTTCTTTGGCAAGCCTGTCTGCGATGTTACGAATTGTGTACACCAATGTGTGTGTTTGTTTTCATGTGGGATACACAATTTTAAAAAATAATGAAGTTTACATTATAATGATTACATATTTTTTCTAGGGTATTATTGTTTATGTCAGCCAGTCTACGCTGGGAGCCATAACTTGGCGGTATGATGGAGGAGAAAAAAAACCTCTTGTATTTGGAAAAGTGTAAATTAATAAGTCTAATACTTTCCATAAATTAGAAATGATGATAATTTGGTTTCTCATAGTGTTGTTTATCCCTATGTGATTTGTAATGTTTGTAACGTTTGTATTAATTTCCATTCTACGTGTACTATCTGTTAGGCTGTCTACCCCTTCTTATGGAAACGGAATTGTTTTAGCTATGTCGGTGTCTGATGAGGACATACGGTCACTGTATATGCCTTTCATCAAGGAGTCACCAATTAGAATGTGGATGCAGTCAGTTGAGTATCTGTGTATGCACTATTTCTGGCACATCTTGCACGTTGTTTCTTCCATTGATAATTATCCATCTGTAGACTGTCTTCTTGCAAGTTACCAGATCTTTCTTGAATATGCGCGTTGTTTGTCAGCAATGTTTCGTCGTACTGGCCGTACAAATCTATTGCTTGCTTTTACTTCGATGAGATATGTTGAGTATTGTTGAATGTCTTTATCTATTTGTTGATGTGTTTTCATTGGCTGTATAGTTCGCGCTACTAAGGATGGATGTGTTGTTTCGAAACTGTCTGTATGTTATGCCTGATCAGTAGTGAGCGCACGTTGTAAAGTCTCCATGGTATGTTTCAGTAAAGCGTTTTCTTCTCTCAGGAGAGTGACCTCTGATATAGTCATTGTGATCCTGGCGATCTTGTCTGCTTTCAGAGGTGGCGTCTAGAAATCAACCTCAATGCGCTGCTGACAACCGCACGAGTTTTGGTTTGTAGCTTAAATCTCATATAGTACTGATGGTGAAACCTCTATTTGATTTGAAATGATTTCATTTGGTTGTATACTGTCTTCCAGTAGCTCCATCGTGTACTCAATTGCTAACAACACTTGTCTGTTAGAAGACGTTGTGTTCGTGTTGCTGTTGTGCTGAGTCATGGGTTGTTCGATTATGTTGTTACTATGGCCTGATGTTGTGATGACTACATCTGCAGGCTATGTTGGGTTTATGGTCTCGCCAGATACTAGCATGCTGAGATCGGCAGGTATGTTTAGTCAGTCACCTGTCAGTTTATGTACTGTCTGCAGAATTTCAATGAATTGTATCACTCAGACATGACGGCAGCTCGTCATTGGGCTAACAGCTTTTTCTTTGTAAGATAGAGATGTAACATGTGTAGCGGAGATTATATTTTTACGTCCACGTGTGCACCACTTCGGTCTTTCCTATATTCGATTTGGTCGCCCTGGTAATATATGATTAGAAATGCCTCGTAGTGTATTGTATTATTGAATGTAATTTAAATGCATTTACCGTCGTTCATACATTTAATAGACAGTGAAGGAGACGCCAAAACAATTCTTTAATTTGCACCTCGCTGCTCTCTCTGTGTTGAGCGTGTAGTTTCTAGTGACTGCAGATCATAATCCACTTCGACCTCTCTCTCCCGATATCTCCAGCACAGAGATTTCCTCCTTGTCAGACATAATTGCATGTTACCATGTTTCCACCACAGGTAACACATTGTAGCGCCCACACGCTGTTTAAGTTATAGTGATGTGATTGGCTAGTTGAAGCTATCACTTACGCTTCATTGATCCATGAATAATTTATTCATAGTACTGAATACAATATTATTAGTATTTACATCTAACACTGCACATATTTAGCAACAATTTCAACAGTTGAACGGCATCATTGTGATCACAGTCATATCAAATCCATTGCGTATGAATGAAGATGAACAATAAAAATAATACAAAAAGGAGGAGAATTCATAAACACATTCTCACGGCTGCAGTCTGTGAGGGTAGACAGACAGACAGAGAGAGAGAGACAGACAGACAGATGGATGCGTGGGTGGATGGATGGATAGATAGAGAGATAGAGAGATGGATAGATAGAGAGATGGATAGATAGATGGATAGACAGGATGGATAGAAGGATAGATGGGATGGATAGATGGGACGGATAGGACGGACAGATAGGACCCTCAAATAGGACGGACATATAGGACAGATAGACAGATAGATAGATAGATAGATAGATAGATAGATAGATAGATAGATAGATAGATAGATAGATAGATAGATAGATAGATAGATAGATTGGATGGATTAATAGATAGGATGGATAGATAGATAAATAGGGATAGATAGATAGATAGATAGATAGATAGATAGATAGATAGATAGATAGATAGATAGATAGATAGATAGATAGGACAGATAGAAAGGACGGAAAGATGGGACGGATAGATGGGATGTATAGATGGGGCGGATTGATGGGACGGATATTTGGGACGGATAGATAGATAGATAGGTAGATAAGATGGATAGATAGGATGGATAGATAAGATGGATAGATATGATGGATGGGATAGAATAGATGGGATAGATAGGACAGATATGATAGATAGATTGTGAGTACCTTAGTGTGTGTGTGAGTGGTTATGCTAACATAAAGTCACAACTCTGCATACTAAGATAATATTCGTGTATGAGAATTGGCCAGACAGACAGACACACATATATAACGTATGTCTATCTGTGTGTAAGCCTGTATGTTTCTATGACGAATTGCCTGTTTGTCTTCGGTTGTCTGTTCAACTGTTTGTGTATTTGCCTGATCTCCGTCTGTATTTGTGTCAGGACTGAATGTGTATGTGTGGCTTTTGACTGCTTATGCTTATTGTCAACCTCATTACATCTGAACAGCATTAATGTGCTATTCGTGTTCTCATCAAGCATTCTATGAGATAACGAGCAGATTATAATTGGGTGCCTCAAACAGGCTTTCCAGATCTTGTATTATTTCATCGGCATTGCTACGAGGAACTCACTGGTTCTCAAACTATGTTCTACAAATGCACATGTCCGCAAAAACCAGATATAATACTTAAAGGGTAATTCCATTCCTCGGAGAGTAAAGTTGTAATAGAAACATGATAAGAGTTCAATTCTGGCGAAAATATTATTGGTAGTTGAGATGGATGACAGAATTTTTCGGATTTTAGTATGTCGGCTAGCAGCTGCTTGAGCCTCGAGGGAAAGACGCCCTTCATCGACCTGATGAAGATATTACTAATTGATGGATTGCAATTCAATATGCCTATAACATATTAATTTATAGTTACAATATCATCTTCTGTGTCCATTAGTTTGTCAATATTTTCCCATATGCTCAATGGTTGCCAACAATTATCTATCTATTCTTTAGTCTAAACAGAAAAATTTGAAGGCATTGTTGATGCTCTTTTATTACCGCTAAATTCTAAAGTAGTACCGACTGATTCATTCATTCATTCCGTAGCATGGCCTTTGAAGAACATCGCTTACATAACAATCATCTGGAAAACTTCTCAATCATAAGCAAGATGTCCCACGTCCGATACATCCATCTGGATATCATCTGCCACATCTCGCACCCACATTCTCTTTGGCCTTACTCTTTTTCTCTTCCCAGGCATATATCCTTCCATGACTGTTCTCTACAAACTCTTATAACGTTTCAAGTGACTAAAATATTTAAATTGTCTTTGTTTTATCGTATTTAGAAGTCAACCTTCTTCAATATTCATTTCTTGTCGTATGGATGCATTTGTTCTTTACTGTATCCAATATAGTTTTAGAATCCGTCTATAACATTTATATTCAAAGACATTTATGCGCTATTGAACTTGTTTAGTAAGTGTCCATGTCTCACATGTGTATGTTGCAATGGGAAAGAGGCATGCTCTTAAAAGCACTAATTATAATACCGACTACATCCAGCATAATTGCTCTTGGTCTGCCTTTGTCTCTTTTTCCTACTCATTTTTCTAGTTGCCACAATATTATCTAATGCCTCTCTTTTCAGCTCATGACGAAAAAGAATGGTGTGTGTCTCTCTTATAGTAGTAAACAATGTGAAAGTTTCATTAGCCTCTTCCAGGCAATCATTGTTAGTTCTTGAATATCTAGACATTTTGCTTCAGTCACAACAGGCCTACTAGATCGCGCAGCATCTTCCAAGTTTCCCGTAGCAAGAAACTTATTCAACACATTTCTTACCGTTATGCGATGAGGAGGCTGTTTATCAGGAAATCTTGCAATAAATCTTTGAACAACCATCCGTCTGTATTGACCAGAATTTCGAAACACTTGTTCAACCAAAATAATTATTTCTTCCGTTGATAACACCATTCTGTTTGGAGTGCAAATAATTACTCCAGCAGACGGCAGCCATTCGCTGCATGCTGCTTTACGATGGGCTATGGAGCACATCATTTGATGACGTCAGGTACTTCTTTTTTCAAATTTGTTGTACATACAAAATGTAGTGAGATTATACAAACACCCGGCTTTTGCTTCCGGTCAAGATGGCGGCGGACAGTTCTGTTGTGTTTGACAGCTCTTTTTTTTCGCATAGGAGATGGATAATTTCATCTCTTGCATGTAATTTGTGCGCCAGGATGTTTCTTCTCAAGATTTTCGTCGGTGCTACGGAGTTTCGTGCATCTAAACGAACCACTCTTTGAGTGAATTTTCGCAGTGAGTGAGCTACCGTGCGGTGCTTGGGTTTTCAACATGGCGGAACAGTGTTTGTGCCCCGTAAGCGAGTAGGCAGACGAGCTGGAGCCAGGCGTTTTAGATTCAAATGTGACCGTCCGGGCCTCAAGAAAACTCGTATTCTTTATTGGAATTGTGCCAGCGAACTGGTATACAGGAACGACATTGTACTGCTTCAGGTAACAAGACTGGGTGTTAATTCACTCCATTCTGCCGGCTTCAAATGTTTCTACAACAGGCGACACCTGTGAATGGCGATTCTTATTTGTGACAGTATAGTGGCTTAAGAGCTGGACATATCCAGGTGGAACAGTGAAAACATACAAATAAAGACGGTTAGAGTTCAATCCGGTCTACCATTCGTGTTGGTTAATGTTTATGCCTGTAAAGTGAGTGTGGATTCTCAGACGTGGAAGTGCTTAAGTGACAGATTAAGTCACGAGATGAATGTTATTTTATGTGGCGATTTCAACGCTAAAGATCATGGGTAAACATTTCCTCCAACACATAGGGGAGAGGAGGAGGAGCTCGAGGCTGCACTTGAAACCATTGACCTGGTGTGTATCAACAATGACTGTGTCACCATGACAGCAAGTCGTCCAGATGATGAGGTCAGTGCTATTGACCTGGCGCTGGTTTCTCCTTCACTCACTACAGTGTGTAGATGGGGTGTCCTAGGGTACCACGGCAGCGACCACCCCTTGCAGCATATTGATGGAGAAAGGCAGAACCAGGCAGCACAAGCCAACGGTCAACACTTTCCAGTATGACAGTACAGTACAAGATGTGGTGAGTAAAATAAGGCGCGACAAACGCAGAAAGCATCATGGCAGGGAAAAAAAGCTGGGAGCAGCCACATTGGTGGAATCTTGAGGTGGAAAAGGCCTGGGTGGATGAGCGTGGTGCTGCAATGAAATGGCAAAACGCCAAGAAGAACAGAGCTGCCCAACCTTGTCTTTGCGTGCACTTAGAAGGAGAGATGCACACAAAAGTAAGCTATTTAAAAGAGGGGAGATAGGCGGCCTGGTGTGCCTTGCCAGTGAGAAGCCCAGATCGTTCGCATCCACATGTATTGATGGACGTCAGTCGCGGTGATAGGGCAAATCTTGAGCTACAGCCTACGATGGGTGACGTTGTAATATTCTGTTATCATAATTTGGCCGTGTCCAGCGTGTGCCGCGTGGTTACACACACGATTCACACGCCAGTTATCCGGGGTTTGTTTCCGGGTGCGGTCAAGGATATGCACTACTGACGAGTTCAAACCAGAGCGAAACTCGAGTCTAGTGCTTCCACATTGACGTGGATATGCCTTAGGTTCATACCAGAATACGATCAGCGTTGCCAGTAGTGGGTTGTGCTCGATATTTAAATCTCAAATCCCGAAACAACCAAATAAATCAATTTGATTATTGCTCGCTGGACTTTATGCGGCCTGGTGTGCCTTGCCAGTGAGAAGCCCAGATCGTTCGGGTCCACATCGATTGACTGACGTCAGTCGCGGCGATCGGGCAAATCTTGAGCTACAGCCTACAATGGGTAACGTTGTAATATTCTGTTATCATAATTTGGCCGTGTCCAGCGTGTGCCGTGTGGTTACACACACGCTTCACAAGCCAGTGATCCGGGGTGTGTTTCCGGGTGCGGTCAAGGATATACACTACTGACGAGTTCAAACGAGAACGAAACTCGAGTCTAGTGCTTCCTCAGTGGCGTGGATAGGCCTTAGGTTCATACCAGAATACGATCAGCGTTGCCAATAGTGGATTGTGCTCAATATTTAAATCTCAAATCCCGAAACAACCAAATAAATCCCCCCCCCCCCCCCCAAAAAAAAAAAAAAAAAATGGTTAAGGTGGTTAAAAGTGAAAACTGTGAAGAGTGATGTCAAAGAGTAAGCACAGACAGGTCACTGAAATTGTTCTGGCGACAACATAAAAGCAGGAGGGGGTATAAGAGTATTACTGACTTCCACGGTGCTGACCTCATCTGGCAGAGGACTGACGAGAATAAGGATAAAACCCTTTTTGATCGCTATCTGGAGCAGAGCAATCAGACAGACATGAGAGGCCGAAACTTTGCTAAGACAGTTACCTCAGGCCCAGGACATTTCAGATGAAGACACGGTGACAGTGAAAGAGATCAAGGCTGTGCTTCGACGAACAAAAAACAGCCACCAGAGCTAGATATTATAAGGTATGAGAGCATTAGTATGTGTACTGACAATGAGTTAGAGAAACTAGCAGATATGTACAACAACAGTATAGGGAATGCTAGCATCAAGGAGGGGTGGTTACACAGCTTTCTGATTCCCTTGCCGAAACCTGGCAAAGATTCAGACCACACAAGAATTCAGGAATATCGGGTAATAACCATGCACAACCCAATAGGCAAGCTGTTGGTGAAGTTAAGTGCCAGAAAAATATCAAGCCAGCTAGAGAGACATAGTTGTTTTACCCCCTACCCTTGGGGGGGGGGGGGGGTGTACCGTCCAAACTTATAAACCTGGACCAACGCAGCAGTCTTCGCCCATGACGTCTATGAAGGTTTACACTCAGTCATTGAAACATGTGCTGCGGCTATTGATCTTGTACCGTTGGATTATTTAATGGTACAGCTTCTTGAACTCAAGATAAATCCATTCCTCCTTAGTTGGATCGCCGTAGCCTTTTTCCAACGAAAAGTAGTTTTTAGATGTGGCAGCTGGACTTCTGAACCAACAACAATATATCCTTGCCTGCCACAGGGATCACCATTATCTCCGATGCTGTTCAACGCCTACACTGTGAGAATCACCGGTGAGCAAATCACAGGGCTGGGAAGGAAATTGTCGTATGCGACGACGTGTTAGTGTATCGTCAGGATAAGGATAGTGATCAGGTTGCGGTGGAACTACAAACAAAATTCAATCGCATAATCACTTGGTGTGTTGAAGGTGGGGCGAAGGTCAACCCAACGAAGGCAGCAGTGGCATGGTCCTCTTTGAATAACCCTAACTCCACCATTGACTGTAAATCTGTGCTAAGAGACGGCGAACGAAGCTGTGTGTATTATTCTTGGATGTACAAGAGGTACACCATGCAGACATAATACAAATTTGCCGAGCCCGTGCCTACCTCAGAGTCAATGCAAACACACAACAGCCACTGCATGGAGAAATTAAGAAGATAAAGGCATCAGGTTATAAAGAGGAAAGTCGTGGATGGGTCAAGCCAAAGACATTCTTCATAAGGTGTGTCCACTTGAGGACTTAGAACCCGGCTAAGAGTGGGTACTAGTGCCTATAGAGTTATGTAGTCCTTTTCAGTTTGCATCCAACTAGACAGGAAATAGTTAGTTAGTTAGTCAGTCAGTCAGTCAGTCAGTCAGTCAGTCAGTCAGTTAGTTAGTTAGTTAGTTAGTTAGTTAGTTAGTTAGGTAGTCGACAGATCATCCTCATTGCACATCGAACCATTCAGTCCATAAGTGCTCGGATCCCCTCCTCAGCAGACAGGAAATGCAGACAAGAAAATCCAGCTGTTGTGGAGGCGGAAGTACAGGCTCTGGTCTTCGAGAATTCTTTAAAGAGTGATGCTGTCATTCACACGGATGGGCCAGTCGTTCGACGAGTGAGAAGTTCATGGGCCTTTACGGCTCAGGCCGGCCGGAGAATTATGAAGGAAGTCTGGTGCTTTTGCTTTGACCACAAGTAAACTGGCCATGGAAGTCATGGCAGTAAGGAAAGCAATAACATGACTTGAGACACAGACATTCAATCGGGCATGTGTCATTACTAACTCAGTGAGTGTGCCCAGGAAGATACAGACGGGGTTGGTCCGAAGAGAGTGGTTGCTGTCTCTGGAGCGGTCTCGGTTGGCAAAGATTAATTTCATTTTCGTGCCAGGACATGCGGGTGTACAAGGAAATTAGCAGGCTGACGAGCCATTGACAAGGCAGACATTCTGAATGCTCTATGATAAGTAAGTTGTTTATGAGAACCAAGTGATGACTGTGAATCTACAACCAAGGTCAGGCTGCGAGAACAGCAAGTTAAAAGAGGTGTGGCCAAACAAGAACAATACGCAGGAAGCCAAAGAAGATTAATAAATCAACACAGAACTGGTGTCGTAAGCCGCTACACGCTGCGGGATTTGCTGAGGAGGGGAACCGAGCACTTATGGACTGGATGGTTCGATGTGCAATGAGGATGATCTGTCGACTAACTAATACACATACACTCACTGATACACACACACAAACACACACACACACACACACACACACATATATATGTTCTGTTGTTTGTCCATCAAGAATGATGATGACCATTCATTTCATCCAGTGGGGTTGAAAGTATGGAGCTGTGGGTTCTAAGATGGCTGATTAGGCCTATTTTGGCTCGAAATGTTCTTTGACAATGTGGACAAAGAATGCTTGACGTTTCTGGAGGAGGATTTCCTGCAGTGGTTTTTCTGTCCTGCCTTTTCTTCACAGCTCTTGCAGTCCTGGTTGCCTCACAAGTGACTGCACCCTTGCGTAATGATGCACGCCACGAATTTCGGTCTCTGGCTGCAGCCGCCCAGGTGTCATGATGAATTCCAAAAGCAATCAGTGAGATTTTCAGAGTGTCTTTAAAGCGTTTCCTCTGGCCACCTTGGGAGCGTTTACCACAACGCAGTTCGCTGTAAAAAATTCGTTTAGGGAGCCTGTGATCTGGCACGCGACTCAAGTGACCAGCCCAGCGAATCTGATTCTTCATCAGTAGAGTGTGGATACTGGGCATGGACGCTCCTTCTAGGACTTCAGTGTCTGGAATCTTGTCTTGCCATTTAATCTTCAGTAGCTTCCTTAGGCAGACTGTGTGGAAGTGGCTTAATTTCCTAGCGTGTCGCTGATAAACAGTCCAGGTTTCACAGGCATATAGCAGTGTGGATAATACAACTGCTTTGTAGACTTTTAGCTTTGTTTGCAGGCTTATTCCAGTTCTGTCCCATATATTCTTGTACAGTCTGCCAAAGGCCGCACTGGCCTTGGAGATTCTTGCATTCACTTCGTCAACAATTGTGGCAGCTTGTGACACAGTGCTGCCAAGATAGGTGAATTTGTCCACAACACTTAGTCTATGATCATTCACTTTGATATTCGGCACAGTGTGATTATTCCCTGGAGCTGGCTATTACATAACTACAGTCTTCTCCAAGTTGATATTGAGCCCAAAGTTGGCACAGGCATGTGAGAAAGCTGAAACATTATGTTGCATGTCCGCCTCTGAGTTGGCGTATAGAGCGCAATCATCAGCAAACAGGAGCTCTCTGATGGTGTCGCTGTTAATTTTGGTTTTAGCTTTCAGCCTTCTGAGATTGAATAACTTTCCATTCATACGGTAGTTAATGTCTATTCCAATGTCGTCGTTCTCGAAGGCATTCATCAACATGGCTGAAAACATGAGGCTGAACAGTGTTGGTGCCAGGACACATCCTTGCTTCACTCCATTGGTGACAGGAAAGGGTTCAGACAGTTCACCATTTTCCTGTACTCTTACCTGCATACCATCATGAAATAGCCGCACTATTTGGACAAACTTTCGTGGACAGCCATATTTTGCCATAATCTTCTACAGTCCTTCTCTGCTGACTGTATCAACAGCCTTGGTAAGGTCAATGAAAGTGGAGAACATTTCGCAGTTCTGTTCCTGACATTTCTCTTGCAGCTGCCTTGCAGCGAAAATCATGTCAACAGTTCCACGTTCTTTTCTGAAGCCACATTGACTCTCAGTAAGAAGACCTTGATCGAGATGGGCTGTGAGGCGATTGAGAAGAATTCTAGCGAGTATCTTCCCTGCAATTGAAAGCAAGGAGATGCCTCGGTGGTTGTCACAGGATTCGCGGTTTCCTTTACGTTTTGTAAAGGTGGACTATTGACGCGTCCTTGAAATCTTGTGGCATGGTCTCGTTCACCCATATGTTTGCAAAGACTTGGTGAAGCTGCTCTGTTAGGACCGACCCACCTGCCTTGTATATCTCTGCTGGGATGGAGTCAGCACCAGGTGCCTTGCCACTAGAGAGTTGCTGGATGGCTTTGTTTACTTCCACTATGGTTGGCAGGTCATCAAGTGTCTCATTGGTGGGAACTTGAGGAAGCCAGTTGATGGTTTCATCATCGAAGAAGGAAGTTGCATTTAAGATGTTGCTGAAATGCTCTGTCCAGCGTTGAAGGATTTTTTTCTTATCGGTGACCAATGTTCCCCCATCTGCACTGAGGAGGGGAGCTATGCCTGGTGATGGAGGACCATAGACCACTTTCAGTGAGTCGTAGAAGTTTTTCATATCATGTCTGTCAGCAAAGCCCTGAATTTCATCAGCTTTGCTGCTCAGCCAGGAGTCCCGCATGTGCCGAAGTTTCTGCTGCACTACTCTCTGAATGTTCTTGAAGGCATCTTTTTTTGATGTTGACTTTGGGTTATTCAAATGTGCCTTGAGGAGAAGATGTTTCTCGGTCAGCAATTGGTTGATGTCTTCGGAATTTTCATCAAACCAGTCTTTATGCTTTCGGGGGACTGGCCCAGGAATTCCATAGCAGTGTTGTAAATTATGTCCTTTAGGGCTCTCCATTCTGTTTCTGTATCCTGTTTAGCTGCATAATTGGGCTTGAGGCGGTCTTCCAGCATATTTTCAAACGACTGCTGCATTATCTTGCTGTTTAGGCGGGTGACATTTAGCTTTTTTTTGCATTTTCACCCCTTGAGGACGCCGTGGTGGCCTGATGTGAATGTTTATTTTCGAGACAATGAGACGATGGTCTGTCCAACATTCGGCACCACACATGGATTTTGTCACTCGAACGTCTTGTCTGTCACTCCTCCTGACGATGACATAGCCAATGAGGTGCCAGTGTTTCGAGCGAGGGTGCATCCATGATGTCCTATTTCTCATGGGGAGACGGAAACTTGTGTTCGTAATCAGGAGATCATGTTCGGCACATGTCTGAAGGAGGAGGAGTCCATTGCTGTTACAATTTCCGACTCCATGCTTTCCAATAATGCCACTCCAAGAGGTGGTGTCCGTGCCTACTCTGGCATGGAAATCCCCAAGGAGTATACGTTTGTCTCCTTTGGGAACAGATGTTAATACATTGTGCAGGTCCTCATAGAACTTGTTCTTGACATCATCTTCGTTGGTCATAGTTGGTGCGTAGACACTCACAATGGTTGCATGCTTCCTTCCATTCAGCAGGGGCAACTTAATGGTCATGAGCCTGTCATTTACAGCCTTTGGAAATCCTGCTAATTTGCCAACCAGGGCCGACTTAATGGCAAATCCCACACCGGATTGGCGCCTTTCCTCGCTTTTCCTTCCACTCCAGAAACATGTGTAGCCGGCACCTATTTCACAGATTTGGCCGTCTTCTGCAAGTCGTGTCTCGCTCAAGGCTTCTCAATGTCGATGTTGTACCTGCCCAGCTCTCTCCCAATCAGTGCTGTTCGTCTCTCTGGACCCGACGCGCCGTCTCTGTCAAGTAGGGTGCGTACATTCCAAGTTCCAATTGTTAAGAGAATATGGTTTACTCTTTTAGCTTTGCTTGTTTTATCTTTGTTTATATGTCGACCGCAGTTAAGGGTACCCACCAACCGCGGCTAGCTGGTTAGGTAGAGATGGAGCAGACAATGTTTAGGGCTAATATAATGTTTAAAAATGTTTAGGGCTATATATATATATATATATATATATATATATATATATATATATATATATATATATATATATATATATATATATATATTCGATAGAGTATATAGAAGCAAAGTCTTAAGACGCGTCTTTGGGCCCATTAGGGATACACAAAGTGGAGAGTGGAAAAGAAGAAGCAACAAAGACATTTATGATCTGTTTAAGTCCCCGCTAATCACTGGTATCATGAAGGCTAATAGGCTGCAATGACTGGGGCATATACAAAGAATAGAAGATAATAGGGAAACAAAACTCGCTTACACTCCATAAGTAAATGACCGTAGACCCCGAGGTAGACCAAGAAGTCGCTGGAGAGATAATATACATACAGATCTACAAGCACTTGGAATCAATGACTAGCAAGAGAAGGTCCACCAGAGAGACTAATGGAGACGGCTTGTATCTGCAGCAAAGATCCCCAATGGCTCGGAATACTGAAGACGAAGAAGAAGAAGAAGTAGAAGAAGAAGAAGAAGAAGAAGAAGAAGAAGAAGAAGAAGAAGAAGAAGAAGAAGAAGAAGAAGAAGACGAAGAAGAAGAAGAAGAAGAAGAAGAAGAAGAAGAAGAAGAAGAAGAAGAAGAAGAAGAAGAAGAAGAAGATAGAAACAAGCTGTGGGAAATCCTTAAACAATATGGAGTGAGTGCACATTTAACATACCTATGTAGAAGTTTATACAACAACACTGAATGCATAGTGAGAGCAAATGGAGGACACTCAGAACCCTTCACCATAATGTTATGTCCTGTCCCCTCTCTTGTTTATAACATATATAGACAACATATGTAAAGAAACCAGCCAAGCAGAGACAGCAAGAATACCGCATGACGAGAACATAGAAGAAGAACCATCTGCAAATCTAACAATTAGAGAACTCCTGTTTGCAGACGACCAAGCACTAAGAGCAGAATCAGATGCTGAATTACAAGACCACATGAATATTCTAAACGAAATGTGTAGGTAACATAACATGAAAATTAGCACAAGCAAAACAGAGGTAATGACTATAACTAAAGAAGAACAAACAACAACAATCCACCTAAACGAACATCCATTGAAACAAGTAAAGAGTTTCGAGTACCTAGGAAGTATAATATCATCAAATGGCAGATCAGAAGACGAGATCGAAAATAGGTGCAATAAGGCAAATCAACTTATTGGACAAATGGCACCAATACTAAAGAACAAACATGTATCAATAACTACTAAGAAAGCACGTTTCAACAAAATCGTCCTACCAACTCTATGCTACCAATGCCAAACCTGGACAATACCAGAAAAAGAGAAAAGAAAAATCACAACAACAGAAATGAAATTCCTGAGAAGAATACTCAACGTATCAAGAAGAGGTAAGATGAGAAATGAAGAAATCAGGACTAAAGTGGGGGTTAAAGCAGCACAAGATTTTATTAGAAAGCAGCAATTCAAATGGTTTGGCCATGCAAGTAGGTTGCCTGTCAACAGCATACCACAACAAGCAATGATGTACAGACCAGATGGAAACAGAAGAAGAGGCCGACCAAGTAAACGTTGGACGAAGGGAATAGCAGAGTCCATGGGAATATCGATATATGAAGCCCATAATCGGGCACTCTCACGATGTTTATACTTCACCTCGACACCACAAGGTACAAGAGGAACATGATGAGGTGAGATGACATATATATATATATATATATATATATATATATATATATATATATATATATATATATATATATATATATATATATATATCTGAGGAAAATGCAAAGAATACCATGGACAGCCAGAACAAACTAATGAACAAGTCCTTCAAGAAACAAATGAAGATCGTAAACTGATTAGAGTCATTAGACGTAAACAGTCAAAATCTTTTGGGCATGTTATCAGCAGAGATGACTTGGAGAACTTGGTGACGACTGGCAAGATCGAAGGGAAGAGACCAAGGGGAAGACCGAGACGTAAATACCTGGATGGCTTGGCCTCGTGGCATGGTCGAGACATGAATACGGAGCTGATCCACGACTCTGGTGATCGAGTGAGATGGCAGAACATGATGGCCCATTCAACATAATACCTGGGACGTCTGCCTTGACGATCTGGTCTGGGTTTAAAATGGCCCCTGCGTCCCTGCACCACTCCGTCACCTTGTTTACCGCCACCTGTACGTCTTTCGCCAAACTGGCCCTGTCTCTGCCCTGTCTGTACACCAGCACATCATCTGCAAATGTCAAGATTTTACCCACACCTGGTGTCTCAATAGCTGCGATTTTGCTGGTGTAGACATTAAAGAGCACCGGGGACAAGGCAGATCCCTGCGGCAACCCAGGTGTAATAGTACAGGGGTCAGAAGTCCAGGTACCCATGCGCAGTGCAACCTTACGCTCATAAAGGACTGCCGCAACCCATCTAACAAGGCAAGGGCAGACTTCCATGTCCAACAGTGTGTATGTCAACCGATCATACCTGACCCTGTTATACGCATCCTCCAGGTCAAGCGCTACCGCGACTGTCTCTTGTTTATCCTGGAAGAATATGGAATACAAGGGCAACTGCTAGAAAACAATTTATTCATTAGTTTTCCATAATTCGCAGCCATACAGGAAAATTGGTTCTATATAAAATGTCAGCACTTTCTTTCTTACATTCAATGATAGTGAAAAATTGCAATAAATAATTTTAATCTTCTGAAATGTAACGTTTGCTTGCCCTATTTTGTTCTTAATCTATGTTCTGCATCTTCCATCTGCTATTATAATTTCCACCAGATTTAAATTTAGCATCTTGGCCAAGAATATTCCCATCTGTTGTTATATCAAATTTTAGTGTCACCATGCTCATCGATATGCTGGTGCAGTCGCCCCGAACTGTGCAGGTTAGGATTGTCTTTTTGCCCTTAACAGAAAAAACTCCAAACCTTACCGAGGATTCGAACCCGGGTCTCCCAAAGGAGAATCTGGCGTTCTAGCCATTCGGCCAGACGCTCCTCTTATTATATGTTTGTTTGCTTATCCTTTACAGGACATTGCTGTCAACATCAGCATCTTTCAGCTTATTGTTGATTTCTTGGAAAGATTACGCTCAGTAGTTCGCTTTCTGAGCGGCCGGCTCACATACCCCGTAAGTTACTAACGCGATTCGAACCACTGCTGATTCTCACTGTCGTCACGTCACTTACGAGAGTATTCGAGATTACGGAGAAAAGTGGCTAACCTCTAGGCCAGGAAGCCGGCCTCTTATTATATAGCACATTATTATATCCTCACATTATATGTAAAAAAAAATGTTTTTTAAATCTCATCACTGCCCACCAAAAGGGCATCTCCATCTTTAACCATCTCGCCTGCCTCAG
The DNA here is from genome assembly GCA_963921405.1 of Cepaea hortensis. Lineage (NCBI taxonomy): Eukaryota > Metazoa > Mollusca > Gastropoda > Stylommatophora > Helicidae > Cepaea > Cepaea hortensis. The sequence goes on along the minus strand of OY992878.1, from coordinate 97,162,347 downwards.
GCACACTCATGCTCAAGGTACCTGTGCAATTTCTTGTGCCCATCTTCTTGCTGTCAACCCCAGCATTTTCGCTGTTCGTGATTCCTGGGCAAATTTTACGTTCAGTAGTTTGCCATTGCTTACTGAACGACCAGCTCCTATACATTTTTCGAAGAAACCAGAACCGCAGTGTTTCGAACCCAGATATACGGGCTCACAAACCGCGTTCGCAAGCCCTTAGCCACAGAGATCGGTCACATTATATAGCAACCTCAAAACATGCTCTTGTATTTATGTGTAATAACAGAAGCTTAATATTTCTTTCTTTCTTTCTTTCTTTCTTTCTTTCTTTCTTTCTTTCTTTCTTTCTTTCTTTCTTTCTTTCTTTCTTTCTTTCTTTAATGAAAGTAAGCTTTAATATAGTGACATTAATAAACTCATTCTTATTAGACAGAAAACAAGTAGTATCACACAATAAATCTCTATCCCAAGCCATTACCATTAATACTGGAGTACCTCAGCGGTCTATACTTGGCCCTCTGTTATTTGCCCTTTATATAAATGATCTTCCCTTATATCTGTCATCGTCCTGCGATCTATTTGCAGACGACTGCATAGTATATACAAACGCTATTGATCGTAATGTGCTAGAATTATCCTTGAAACAGGAAATAAATAGTGTAGTTAACTGGAGTCATGCAAACCGCATGCAAATTAACATTTCTAAAACAAAATCTATGTTAATATGAACCAGGCAAAGACTTCACACTCTAAACTCGCAGAGAACTCTTCAGCTGCACATTGGTAGCACGCCTATAGAAAGTGTAACCAAGCACAAGGAACTGGGTCTTATCATAAATAAAAATGTATCCTTTAATTCCCATGTTCATGCTCTAGTTAAACAAATAGCCAAAAAAGTATACCAACTTGCCAAAATTAAAAACTTCCTCGACGAAAACACAAGAAAGATATTCTATACTTCCCACATACAAACACATATTGATTATTGCTCAACAATCTGGGATGGATGCTCCAAATCAATAACAAAACTAGCTTGTCCCAAGCTACCTTTGGCCATTGTTTAAATATAACGCAAGACATAGCGAACGACTAAATATACTTCATATCCCTAAACCTAGGATAGACATATAAAACAAGCTTAGCATACTCTGCCACTCAGTTGTGGAATAATCTTCCACAAGAAATCAAAGACACCACCAATCATTATACATACAGTCGCAACCTGCTTGAACACTACCTCAGGACAGACTACATGCCCCCTTAAAAAAAAAACAGCAACAAAGACAATAATAATGGTAAATTATCTCTAACGACAACTAGCCAGAAAAAAAAAACATTCTCATATGTGTGGCACGTTACACCCACCTTGAGTATTTATGATGCCCATGTTAAACATTGCCTCAACGAGTCATGTATTATTGATTATTTTTCTAGCGTTTCAATACTTATTGTTCTTTTGTTGTTAAAGAATTGCTTCATAAGAGATGTTGAATGAAAGAATGTATGAGAGGGAATAGAGAAGAAGGGCAGAATGTCAGACGGGCCTGCGTGCCCAATTCTTAACCCTTTGAAAATAAAGATTTTCGTTCGTTCGTTCTTTCTTTCTTTCTTTCTTTCTATCTTTCTTTCTTTCTTTCTTTATTTCGTTCCCCCCCCCCCTCTCTATCTTTCTTTTCTTTCTTTTCATGCTTGTGAGTATATCTCTTTTTCCGTCTCTCCTTCTCCCGGTGCCTCTATTATCCGTTGGAACGGATACATTAAAAGCAGTGATGTGACAGGAACTGTTAATTTACGTTGTTTCATGAAATGTGTTCAATCCCGGCTAGCATACTTTTGTCCTGATGTATTTGATTATATAGAGGGCATATCATGTAAAGTATAGGACTCTTTAACACCGCTTAGGCTCATCGGGCATTGGTGGTAGACCCATGTTTGTACAGACCGGTTGGCCCTCGGCGGAGCATACAGTGGATTCCATAGAAAATACTCCAGGGGTTGCAGTGGGTGGTTATGATACAATCAAAATACGTTAAGCTTGATGACAACGTGGTCATGGTAACAACTTAGAGGGAACTACAGACAATGATCCATTAGCTGTAGAAAGTGAAACAGCTTCACATTGAATAAGAAGAAGACAAGCATGATGGTAGTATTCTTTTAACAAAACGTATCATGTCTAAATATGCAGATAAAGCCAGTGGTAATAGTTTAAGACAAGTACAGGAGTTCAAGTACTTGGGTAGACAGATAACATCAGATGACAGATGTATGAGAGATATATAGAACTGAATCATCATCATTATCAGTATGTGCCATGCGTATAAGCGTAAGCTGTCATTGTCTGCGACCTCACTCGATGACAACAGTCTTGGATCAGGTCTTTATTCTTGACCCGATGATGTGACGTGGCTAAGCCATTGCTCTTGTTCAACCAAGTTTTTCGGTGATCACGAAGTCAATCTTGACTGTCTACGTCTCGTGTCACTTATAAATGTGCCAAATAACACAAGATGGTCAAATTTTTTTTGACAACTTCAAACTGTATGTAATTGTTTAGCGTAATACTCTGAGACGACATTGACGACTGAACATGATATATCAGATGCCATCTATCTATCGAATAGCAGTTCTATTGCAGAACGTTATTCTCATCACTGCCCCACAAAAGGGTATCTCTATCTCTAGCCATCTCGTCTGCCTCAGGCACACTCATGCTCAAGGTACCTGTGCAATTTCTTGTGCCAATCTTCTTGCTGATGGATTAATGCTTATTCTTCTATGAACCACCATTTTTATAGTTGTTCTTTCCAAACTGCTGTGTCGATTAATATGGCCAAAGTTATTCAATTTCCGAGAGCTGATGCTGTGTATGAAATTTTTTTAGGTCCATAAATTATACTGGATTATCTTGGAACCATTCGACATAGAGCAAATTATAGGTGATGACATAAGCCTGGGTCATTGACAATGAGTTGAGTGAACGGCCATGAGAAAGAATGGGTGAGAGTGGGAGACAGTAAAGTGACTGACCTGGCTATGAGAAAACAGCCAGTCCTGAGAAATAAAATAGTGAGGGTAGAGGAAAAAACCCCTAGTGTGGATGGGGCGAGAGATAGGGTATTTTGTTGTGTGAAGTCAAGGGACTTCAGAGGGAGTTGAGTTTGAGATACCGAAGGAGTCGGTAGTCCACAGGGAACGGTGTTGTGTGATTCTCCGAGCGGTGAAGGCAGTCCTAAAACCCAGAGTGGGTTACATAGAGAGCAGAGGCTCCGACCCAATGTGTGGGTCGTATTGTGGGAGATCCAGCCGTGCATAGTAGTTGGACTAAATGTCTTGTGGATTTGATATGAAGCAGGCTTGAGAAGGCATTGATGTGTGCTGGTTAAAATTGTGAGGAGGATATTTATAGTCTATGGATTACATTGTTACTGGATATATACATATGTTCCGTGAGTCTGTGTTATTTCTGTAATAAAGGATTATGCGCGCCAACTGAATCTTGTTTAATGACTGGTGAATGTGGGGGTGAGTTATATTGCAAGACAGTTAGATATCTCAATTGACACACCATGAGTATCGTTACCTAGACAACGACCATCACACGACAATATCACGCAAAGATCATCAAGAACATTGATATTATCATCAAGAAAGACGTGTGACAGGTTCATAAAGTATATTTCGAGTTTTATTTACTTGAAATATTGTTGTTAGTTAGTTAGTTAGTCGACATATCATCCTCATTGCACATCGAACCATTCAGTTCATAAGTGCTCGGATCCCCTCCTCAGCAAATCCCGCAGCGTGTAGCGGCTAACGATGCCAGTTCTGTGTTGGTTTATCAATCTTCTTTGGCTTCCTGCGTAGTGTTCTTGTTTGGCCACCCCTCTTTTAATTTGCTGTTCTCGCAGTCTGGCCATGGTTGTAGATTCACAGTCATCCCTTGGTTCACGCAAGAGTCTTACTTCTCGTAGAGCATTCAGAATGTCAGCCTGGTCAATGGCGCGTCCGCCCTCCACAGTAGCCTCACCTGCGAGCTTGTCAGCCCGCTCATTTCCTTGTACTCCCTCATGCCCTGGCACGAAGATGAAACTAATCTTTGTCAGCCGAGACCGCTCCAGAGGCAGCAACCATTCTCTTCGGGTCGACCCCTCCTCTATCCTCTTGATTATGTTCATTGAGTCGCTAAGGAAACATGCCCTAGTGAATGTCTGTGTCTCGAGCCATGCTATTGCTTTACTTACTGCCATGACTTCCATAGTCAGGCTACTTGTGGTTTCAATGAAAGCACCAGAGTCCTCCTTCACAATTCTCCCTCCGGCCGAGCTGTAAAGGCCCATGAGCTTCTCACATGTCGGACGACCGACCCATCTGTGTAGATGACCGCATCACAGTCTAGCGAATTCTTGAAAATCAACGCTTGTACTTCAGCCTCCACAGCAGCCGGATTTTCTTGTCTGCATTTTCTATCTAGTTTGATGCAAACATAAATATTGTTGTTAATGTTCCTTAATTAAGTAGTCTGTGCACATGTCTTTAAACAATGCTCTCTGTTAAAACTAACAATTATTCTCACATTATCGCCTTTTCTCATCAAGTGGTTTCTCCCCCCCCCCCCCCTTCCCCCTCTAGCACTGCTATATATGCAAGACTACATAATTTAACACGTTACCTTCTATTTCTTTGTTCAATTATGTTCCCCATTAAAATCTCCACTCTGTTAGTAGGTCTTTGCTCTAATGTTTTGTTGTCATAGAAAATCCACTTTCTAGCTGTCCGTAAAAGGAATGGCAAACTACTGAGCGTAATCTTGCCAAGAAATCAACAGACAGCTGAAAGATGCTGCTGTTGACAGCGATGTCCTGTAAAAGGATATGCGAATAGCTGTCCGTAAACCAGCGTCTCTCATTTGAAATGTCTACCCTGTCAACATTTTCATCACTGACTTGCCGTGTTTCAAGAGTTGTTTCCTCTCACAATTTCCAGCCTGCTAGAGCAGATCGTTTTCTGTTATCATAAAAAAATCACCAGCCATGAAAGGGGCACGAGAATGAATTGCGCTAGACAGCATCCATTGTTACAGTCACATTAATGAATAATGCATTATTTACATAATAAGCGATTGTGTTTTACTTTCAGCAGGAAGCTTTGCGTGCGCACAATAAATTCGATAGCGTTTCTTCTGTGAAATACTGTGTGTGTAGGTATGTGTGTGTAAGTGTCTAAGCGTTTGACTAGGTTTGTGTGTATGATTTTGACTCACTATCAGTGTGTATTTTTATATGAGTGATTTTGTCTCACTGTGAGTAAGTGTCAGAGTCACAAGAAGTTTCTTCACTTAATACTTGACCGAATCTGTGCTTGTCATGATCAGTATGTTATTTAATGCTCGTTTTTAACAATATCTCATTGACGTGTTTTGTTTGTCAGTGTTTGTGTTAATGAGTTTGTATTTTAGTGTGTTTTCCTTGAGAATCTTTGCTTGTGAAAGGTATCTGTTCTGCCTTTTCTAACCATGATATTTCAAGAGATCACCTTGCTCGTGCCCATTTTCTTTCCACACACATTACATATATTCTGTTTGGTCGGGTTCAACAGGATTGGTAACATACGAACGGAAATTTAACTATATTGGTAACATAGGACGGGAATTCAACTATCTAGTTCAGTAATAAACACAGATGGAAAAACAACAGAGGCAACATGCAAACTAATTCAAGCAGCGACAGCATTCATTGGAGCTAATGCCATCTCTGTATTTCTACCTCTTCCAGCCACGACTACACCCTCTCTCTAACTCTTCCTTATATTTGATATAACTACACCATCCCTCTATCGCTTTCTTATCTGTAGACATGACTGCACCATCTGTCTGTTTCTTCCTTATTTACAGATCTCACTAGATTAATTCTCTAAATCATCCTTGCCTGTGTGACAGAGTCGGTAGTACAACCATCGCTTTTATATATATATATATATATATATATATATATATATATATATATATATATATATATATATATATATATATATATGTGTGTGTGTGTGTGTGTGTGTATGTGTGTGAGTGTTCGCATATCCTTTACAGGACATCGCTGTCAACATCAACATCTTTCAGCTGTTTGTTGATTTCTTGGCAAGATTACGCTCAGTAGTTTGTCATTGCTTTCTGAGCGACTGGCTCACATATCCCGTAAGTTACCGACGCGGAGAGAACCGCTACCGATTCTCGCGCAACGTCACGTTACTGACGAGAGTATACGAGATTACGGAGAAGGTCGTGTAAGCTCTAGACCTGGATATTATATAGGGCACCATTAAAATGACTTTAGATATAAGTAGATGGACGATAGGTGAATTAAGACAACTAAACCTAGGAAATTTGGTTGGAGTTGGCCACACCTTGCTGATGGTCTGATTGCCGAAAAAGTCGTGGACATATTTTTAGTAGTAGGAGGAGGGGAATGGGAGGAGAGAGGAGGGGGAGGGGGAGGGGGGAACTGATTGTAGTCGGTCTATTGCAAAGCGGAATTTGCGGGAATCGGACGCACCTGGAGACCAGATATCCCCTGTAAACTGTAGGGAAGAAAAGCTTACACGGCGGTAGTATTGACCCAATTGTACTTCTAATTGTCACTTAATTGATTCAGCTCGAATAAGCCAGGACTCCTGCAGAAGAAGCGCTTGTAGCAAAGAAAGACTGGGTATGTTAACATGTCTACGTTAAATATTGTTGTAATAAATAAGTGTTGTATTAATAGATGTGTAAATTAATATACGCCTGTCTCCGTAGCGAAGAACTAACGGACGCGATTCGTAAGCCCGCTTACCCGCGTTTGAAACACAGCTGCGACCGATTTGGCAGCAGACCGCGTTGCGCTGGGTTTTAACTAGTTGGTATAGGAGCCAGTCGTGCAGAAAGCAATGGCAGACAACTGAACGTAAACTTGCCTGGACATCAACTGCAGTAAAATGCTGGTCTTGACAGCGGTGTTCTGTAAAAAGGATATGAAAACAAAATTAATATATACTATAAGTATGTATAAACTACACTAGGAACTTCATACCGTAGCTTTGTACGGAATATAATAAGCCCAGATAAGCCCAGCAAAATAGGTAAAAGGTCGACTCAGTATTATCGTCCTGTCTCCACTCTATCTGCAGTCCTGTAGATGTCCTGTCTTATGACCGCTCTTACCGACCCACATATTTTCTACTCGAGATCATGGCACTCTACAACTACACCTGACCTGGCTTTTCATTCACCATCGGTCAGTCTTTCTAACTGTAGAAAATGAGCTTGTAAGTGAAAGCAGCACCCTCTCAAGGTGGAACTACAAGAAAGCAGACTGGGCAATGTACAAGAATCGCACCAGCATACTGGTTAGAAACCTGAACACTGAGAAAGACATAAATAAAGTAGTTGAAGAGTTTGGGAAATGCATACTACAGGCAGCGCGAGAAACAGTACCAAGAGGAGCCCGTAATCAATATAAACCCTACTGGAGTAGTGAACTGGAACAGTTGCATAATGATGTGGAAGTATGTAGAAAGCAAGCAGAGGCCACACCCAGCCAAGAGCACCACAATAAATTCCATCACGCAAAAGCCAAATTTCAAAGAGCCAAGCTGCAGGCTAGACGGAAAAGCTGGCAGGAAAAAACAGAGTCTCTGAACTTTGAAAGAGACACAAGGAAATTTTGGAAGCTAATAAAACAACTTAACGATGAGGGCACAGGGAGAAACTCAAAAATTGCACTACATAAAGATGGAAACATCTTAACAAGACAGCAAGCAGCTGATCATTTTGCGGACTCATTCGCACAAGATAACAATATCAAAATTAGTCCAGAGAAACAACAAGAGATTCGAGAGAAATGGCAACATACAGGACAGAAGGAAATAGTACATGAGGTTCTGGAGGCACCCATCACAATCAGCGAACTGGAGCTAGCCATATCAAAACTGAAAATGAGAAAGTCACCAGGTGCTGATGGTATCTCCAATGAAATGATCAGGAACCTAGGAACAGAGGCCAAAGCAAAGCTGTTGCAGATCTTCAATAATAGTTGGACCTTAGGCAGTGTCCCACAAGCCTGGAGAAAAGCAATCATGATACCACTCCAAAAATCAGGGAAAGATAGTTCCATTGCCTCTAGCTACAGACCAATTAGCCTCACCAGCTGTCTCTGGAAAACACTGGAGCGCATCATCAATCACAGACTGCAGTGGTACATTGAAAGTAAAAACATCATTGTGCCACAGCAGGCTGGCTTTAGGCAGTGCTACTCTACGGAAGATCAGACAACCTACCTCTCTCAAGAAATTGAGGATGCATTCCAAGAGAAGAAGGTGGTGCTTGCGGCATGGATAGATTTGAAGAAAGCCTTTGACAAAGTCTGGAAGGAAGGTCTGATGAATAAACTGAGAAACTGTAAAGTCAATGGAAGAATGTACAAATGGGTGTAAGCATACTTGCACAACAGAAGAGCTCGCGTACAGATAGACGGACTAAAGAGCAAGAAAGTACTACTGCGTCATGGTGTTCCCCAGGGCGGAGTCTTGTCCCCCACACTTTTTCTAATCTTCATCAATGATCTCGTTGCTAATCTACCGCATGGAATTAAAGCGGCAATGTACGCCGATGACCTGGTTCTATGGAGCACAAATGAACATGCATCAGTGGCCACCAGATTACTACAAAGAGCTGTAGACACATTTGTTGCATGGGCAAATAGATGGTGTGTCAGCATAAACACTGACAAGTGCAGCACCACCCTATTTACCCTCTCTCCAAAACAAAAGGCAGGAACCATCCAGATAAATGGAACACCCCTAAGAGAAGATAAAGAACCAACATACCTTGGAGTAACATTTGATGGCAGGCTGACATGGAGAAAGCACATCAACAAAGCAGTAGCAAAAGCCAGAAGGAAAATAGCCATCCTGAGAAAGCTAAGTGGAGCCACATAGGGAGCCAGTGGGAAAATACTTAGCAAAGTTTATCAACAGAGCATACGACCACACATGGAATACGAGTCAACTGCGTGGTGTTCAGCATAAAAAACCACACTACAAGAGCTGGACAAACTGCAAAATCAAGCACTAAGAGTCACCACAGGAGGGATGAGATCAACCCCTATAGTGGAAATGGAGAAGATGGGGAGGACACAAGCACTGAGTGAGCGCAGAGATACGAAAACGCTAATACAAGCAGAAAAGTTCCTCCGCTTGCCAGGTCACCCTATGCAGAACAGATTTGAAAACCTAGCTATGGGGCGGTTGAAAAGAAGTAGTTTTATCCACCAGGCCAAACGACTCTGCAGAGAAACCACCGATCTGCCCACAGTTGATATCCCCCTAACAACTATTCCAGAGCGAACTCAGTGGAAAGATGAGCATAGACTATAATTACAAATCCAGACAAAAGTGAGAGGACTATTTGACAAGGAAGAACAAAACAGTGTGCAGCCCAGAAAAGCCACTCTCGGCTTCCTTGATGAAGAATACTCACAGGACCTCTGGATCCGAGTCTACACAGATGGGTCAGCACAAAATGCTGTTCGAAATGGAGGAGCGGGAGTGTACATAGAAAACCCAAATAGTACTTGGGACACAGCTAGAGTACCGAAAGGAAAGTACTGCCATAACTACGATGCTGAAATTGAGGCAATCAAGATAGCAACAGAGAAATTACTAAATACCAGCAATGGTACACAACCTGTGGTGCTATTGACAGATGCAAAATCAGTAATCGAGGCGCTCCTGTCTGGGAAATTGCCAGTACTAAGGACACTACTTTCTGAACTTAGCCGTCAGCATAAGGTCACCATACAGTGGATACCATCCCACTGTGGAGTACCCGGAAACGACAGAGCTGATCAATTGGCTAAGGAAGGAGCCAAAGAAGAACAGCCTGATGTGCCCGTTACATACCACCAAAAAAGAATGACCAAATCAGTCAGAAAGCCACCAAAACCTGCTCAAGATGACTAACACGTTATGGATAGACGAGAACAAGTCATTATTCTGCGCCTCAGAACAGGACACAATAGATTACGCAACCACATGTATACAAAATTCAAGATTGGTGAAACAGCCATGTGCACATGTGGATTGGCGTCGCAGACAGCAGAGCACATACTCCAAGACCGCCCAAAATATAACATATATAGGCAAACCTTCTAGCCTAGAGAGACGACATTGGAAGATAAACTCTATGGACCGCTGTGTGAACTGAAAAAGACAGTTCAATTCATACAAGAGACAGCATTGCAGTTATAGACAAATTTCAAGCGAACGAAAGAAGAAGAAGAATGGCCGCTCTGTGTCCTGATTTATGTCCTGTCTCTAATCTATCGACTATACTATATATGTCCTTACCTATGTCCTGTATGTCGTTATCTATGTAGTCCTGACTCTATTCTGTCCCTTGTCCTCTCTATGTCCTGTACCTACACTCTCAACACCCTGACATCCTCCCACTCTCCCGGGGTATTGTGTCACGAAATTCATTCCAAATGGTGTGACACAAAACTAATTGGTCAGTGTGTTGTGGGGTTTCGTCAAACACTCTATTCAGGTAACACTCTGATTCATAAGGGTATGAAACACTTTTAAAGTCTCTACCCACTGGTCTATGATCAGTTTAACATTCTTGATATGTTGCCAAGAGTCACTACTCTCCTACATTCCACTACTGGAAGCTGTTACGTACCAAAGTTATCTTGTCTTATAAGTATGGTTACCCATAAAATGCAACGCCTCTCAGACACCCAAAATTGATGCCCCGCAACAATAAGTCCCTTTTGACGGAGACTAATCATGGATATATCATCCATGGCTTCCGTAAAATGTTACCTCAACGTCTTTCTTCAAGATCTGTGTCTGCTGATCTATCCCTATCCAGCTTCCACTTGTTGATAGATCTTTCATCTTTGTACTCATAATCCCTATTAATCTCTTGTGTCCCTTGTATAAGTGTGATCTCCCTTACTTCAAATTTAATGTTTGCACGTTATATGTTCGTATTATGTTTGTTTGCGTGTTCTATTATTTTTCATGTATGTTTAAATTAGAAACATAGGTGTATGTTCATACTCTGTGTATTTTAGATCTTCAAGTTTCATCAGGTAGGTTTCTACATCTCATACATTAAGACTTATGCTCAATTTCTAAGATGAGTCCCCGAACTGTGATTCTTGAAAATATACCCATAGTTGTAATGTACTTATAACGTTAACACTTATAAAATCATTACACGCCCACGTGTTTTACATCGAGGACGAAGACAAATCACCACAAGAAAACATGTGTGCAAAAAAGCGCACTGATATTCAACCTCCTCATTTTAATGCATTCATTCATCCTTTCATGCAATTTTTGCTCACTCAGTTACACAATGCATTAAAAATGATTATTATCATGAAACAAAATACGCTCATTGTATTTTGCAATCGCAATACGTTTTATAGTAGAATTAATGTATTTACACGATTGTTTGATTGCTCTGGGCAATACTGAGGGAAAAAAAATTATAATTTGGTTTAACAGGTGTTATAACAAAAGAAATGTAATTTAACTAAACTAAATGGATCTAGTAGAATTGTATTAGCTCCCTTAAATCAAAAATGTTGTTACTGTTTTCTTCTGTGCTAATTATTTAACAAAAGAATTTACCACAAAATATAAGTACTTTCTGGTAGCAGAAAATAATCTTAATAGAATTTAGCACAGTAGTCTCGTTCGAGACCTGTAATTTCTAATCTAATAGTTTGTTACTGTTAATTGCCTAAATGTTACTTTAAATTCTATTGTAACTCAATAGCTTGCACATTTTTACGTGTATATAATTTACATAAATTTATATGCATGTACCAATTAATATTATAATTTACATGAAGAGGAAAATTTATCTGCTTGTGCAACTAGAATAAAAATAAGTTGAGCCGATACATGTTATGTGAACAACTATATAATAATTACACTATAATTATCTACACTAATTAACTATGTAGTCGTTCCAGATGACGGAGACTATGTCGCGTCGTTGATTTGCTCGACTGCCAAGTCTGAGGGTCTGGTAAGCAAATCGGCTAAAGTGTTCTTATAACCTCGAATATGTTTGATGGAGAATGAGTAATTTTGCAGAATAAGGGCGCAACGATAGATGCGGTTGTTCTTCGGTTGTCCTTTCTCGATAACCATCAACGGGGAATTGTCATTTTCAATGACGAAATGTGTTCCGGCAAGGTACTTATGTAATTTACTATCATAATAGACAATTGCGAGGGCCTCCCGTTGAGGCACTCCGTACTTTGATTCTGCTGAAGTCAGCTTCCTACTGACGTAGACTATTGGATGGTAGATATTATCGTAGGACTGGAGGAGCACACCCGAGATGGTCGTAGTACTCGCGTCTGTTCTGAGAGTATACGAAAGATCTTTATTTGGTAACTGTACAATAGGAATGTTACTGAAATAATATTTCAGTTGTCACAATGCGTTCTTTAAAGAAGCACACTGTACATTGATTTTTGCATTAGATCTCAATAAATCTGAAAATACGCTGGTGATTTGTGCCAAATTTTGTATGAACTTGTTGTAATAATTCACCAGGCCTAACAAGCTTCTGACTTGTTTCTTAGTGGTAGGCATCGTGAGGTTTAGAATCTTAGTCACGATGATATCATCAGTACTCAAGTGGCCTTTAGATATTTTATGGCCTAGAAATTCAATTTCTTCAAATGCCAATTCCACTGTTGTTGGTTTCACAGTGAGTCCGAACAATTTTATCCTGTCGACGTTATATTTCTTATTTTTCATACAAGTGAGGTTCCTCGGTGTTACATTACAGTGCAATATGATGACACTCTTTCTTTCATAAAGATATTCATGCAAAAATGGTGGAAGAACACATATCATTGCAAAAGTCACAAGCAATATTAATATGGTAATCAAGATAATTGTGGTTGGTGTGGATTGCATTTGGTAAGCGCACACTGCTGCTACCATAACCTTCAGTAACATTAATAATATAACTGGCATGAAACTGATCGTGTGCCATATTAGCAGGTTTCTGTTCCGATTTCCATCACTTTTGTTATGTCCCTTGAAACACATGCAATTGTGCAATGTGTTACTGTTCGTTTGTTTCAGATTGTGTTGTCTGCTAGAACAAGATTGTTGGGTATCTGTTCTTAGTTCTGAGTAAGGTGTCTGGTTTACCTGTTGTGTATCGTGTCTGTTTATGTCAGTGTTGTCTTGTGACGTCGTTTTACTGATAGTGCAACTGTTTGTGGATTTATTAATCTGATCGTTAACAATTTTGTTTAAACTGTCACAATCGTTTCTTTGAAGAGTAACTATGTTATGTAGTACTTCACACTGATCTGTTATTTTCTGAATAGTTGTTTCCCTTAGGCTTTCCGACCTTGGTTGACTACCATTCTTATTTGTCGTAGTTAATTTCTTTACTCGACTTTTTATGTGATGCTGTCTTTCCCATTCCTTAATTTCTTTGGGTGTACAGTATCTTACATCTGGTAAGCAATCAATGATTAAGTCTGCACACGGATCATCCAAGATCGCACACGTAAATGTTCCTGATAAAAAATGTGTACAAATACAAGCTGTAGCTAATGGATATTGTTCTATCCTGCCCGAAAATGTTCGGCAACTTACAAACTTTCCTGTATAATCGGCTGCCTTTGCGAGCTCCTTTCTTAGTCCAAGTACAGTACTACCGGAATCGATTAGGATTTGACATGGTGTGTTATTAACTATACCATAGTGAAACTGTAAGTTTCCTTTGGAGGAACTTACTGCGTTCACATTTTCTACTGAACCTGAAACTGTGTGGCCGCATTTTAATACCCCATTCTCATGAAACTTATGACATGTTTGACATCTATCACAATATAGAATATCAATTGCTGCTAGACCATTATGTTCAATTTCTTTCATTCCTTCATCCTCACATTCGCTTTCAGAAGAAGAGTCAATGAATACTGCATTCACGCTTCTCAATCTCTGGCGACCTTGACACTAGAACTATAGTGCCCGTAAGATTTGCACACATAAAAATACATTTTACGGCACGCCGGTAAGTTTCTCTTTTACCTTGCTGTTTTTAACCATCATATCTAGGTGAGCTGGTTAATTTGGATTTGCATCACACATTTCAAATTGAAAATGAGAGAATTTGCAGTATGGACATTGTGGTGCATTGGATTTTTGTTTTTCACTGTATCTAAATGGTTTCTGTGGTTTTGTGTTTGCTGCCGCCACTATGTTATTTTCGTTGTCGTTTGAACTAAAGATTTCCCTATTGGAAGAAAAATAAGCGGAACCTTTTTTCTCTTAACGTTCCAAAGATTCAACATCAGACTGGTGTAAAAATTTGGCAAAAGGTGTTAGAATTGATGAAATAATTTTGTCTATTATCATAAGGTCTCTTAGCTTTTCATAGCTTTTATTTACCTTTGCAGCGTTCAGCCACTTATTATACACATCTTGCACGTGAGAAACGTAATCAATGAACGCCTGATTCGTTTTAGGTTTTAGTTTAGAGAACAATACCTGATACCCTGGTGCATCTAACAAAAAGTGTTGCATGATACGTTGATGTATATAGTCATAATCTTTCCTGAGGTCTTGCGGAATAGATTCTGACTTTCAAAGGTTCCCCTGACAGATTTTTCATATAGATCATGGCCCAATGTTCTTTCAGAATTTCTTTGTACCTCATTTGATATTCAAAATTTTCAGACCATGCTGAAATTGAGTCGCTTTGGCAGAATGGTTTAACCACGCCTTTATACTTATTGTACTTGTTTTCTTCTTCTTTACTTTTCAACTTTGTTGTTGCAATATGCACCTGTGATTCGACTTCCAGTTCTTTCATTTTTAACTGGGTCTGTGCTTCAATCTGTAACTGTTTTTCTTTAAGTTTGGTCGCTTCTGCTAACTCTAATTGTTTATTTTTGGCCTCAATTTCCGCTAGTCCTTTTTTATGCAAGCGTTCTTGTGCTCTTTCTTCCCTCTCTGCAGCAGTTTATCTATCTCTTTCTTCATTCTCAATTTCAGCTTTTCTCTTTCTTCTATCTCAACCGCCGCAATTCTGTCAGTATGTTCTTTATACTTCTTCTCTGCCCATTGTTCTAATCTGTCTCCACTATAGCCTAGATCTTTTCCAGCTTCAATGCACTCTCTCAAAGTTGACATTTTTACCAGTTATGTTCAACAATAGCAATATACAATAATATTAGAATATACAGATGCAATGCAGCAATTATTGGTGTCAATTTACAGCAATATTACAACAAAAATTAGCGTGCTTCTTTAAATGTGATATCAGACAAAATGGGGTACTTATCTGAATTTAATCAATTTCAGCTGTTTCCCCTTGTGTTACTCGGATGACTTTCTGCTCGCGCTTGTATATACTCTGGGTTGTTGACATCTACTCTATTTTATAGCCATACTTCTGTTGTGCAGAAGAGCAACAATTAGTAACAGAAACCAGGAAAATTTTGGCTGTCAAGTCGATAATTCAGAGGAGGGGAATTAAATGTGTTTTATATATTTGTGAATTTTTTCGGTCGTCTTGTCTTCTGTCGTGTTTAGTTATGTATGGTAGTCTTCACCGCCCGTGGAACATCAACTGAAACGTCAATCTGAAAATATGGTGCATGTCAATTCCATATCAATTCATTAAATGTACATATGTTTTCACTTTCAGTCGGTATCTTCACTCACTTTCACCATCAGGTTGTTAACTACTTTAAGTTGTAATGTTTACAACTCACTCATCACTTTACGTTCTGGCTTTTGGCAACTCCTTTCAGTTGTAATTATACATACATTCTGGCTTTTGGATTCATTCAATCGTTTGATTGTACACTTCTGACACCACTTTAAGTTGTACCTGTCAGCGTCTCACGCGCACACAAGTATTCTAACTCCTTCATACGCACTCAAGGAAAAACGTCAGTCGTGCATATGGTTCGTTCCACACGGGATATTTATTCAGGCGAACCTGATCACAGTTGCAATTCGCACACAGGCGATAATTTCAATATATATATATATATATATATATACATACAAATGCCGCCTTAGGTGTCCCCACCTAAGTCCTGTCTCCACTCTATCTACAGTCCTGTAGATGTCCTGTCTCATAACCGTTCTGTTTCCTGACTTATGTCCTGTCTCTAATCTATCGACTATACTATAGATGTCCTTACCTATGTCCTGTATGTCGTTATCTATGTAGTCCTGACTCTATTCTGTCCCTTGTCTTCTCTATGTCCTGTACCTACTCCCAACACCCTGACAGTGTCTGTGTGTGTGTGCGTGCGTGCATGCGTGCGTGCGCGCACGCAGCGCAACTGACTGAAATCTTCAACAGCTCCCATTGATCATCAACATATTGAAATAGGATTTCTAGATCAGACAATATCAAATGTGTTCTTTACTTTTATGTTAAAATTATTTTGTACTTATTTCTCTGTCAGTTTTCAATTTGCACACATCATATTTCATGTTAAACACTTGACTTTCTTTAAATTTACCCTTAATGTGCCTGTAATTAATCTGTGATCACCGTAACAGTCTGCATTGGGGACTGTTTTTACGACTGTTAATACATTTCTAAACCTTCCGCTAATCAGTATGTAATCTATCTGGTTTTAATCCTGCTGTCTGGACTCCTCCATGTCCATAATCTTTTAGGATGCTGTTTAAACCAGGTGTTTCCTACAACCATTTCTTGTTCTGTTGCCTATTCTACACGTATGTATCCTTTTTCGTTTCGCTCTCCCAAACCATGGTTACCTACACTGCATCCATCGCCTTGATTTCCTACTTTTGCGTTGAGATCACCCATAATGATATTTATTTCTGATCTTTTACGGTTCTTCAAAGCCTTGTCATTATAAAATCTTCGATACTTTCTTCACTGCATTCACATATTGGGGCATATACTTGAATGACATTTATTTTCAAAGGTCTTCTGATTAATTTTACTACTAGAACTCTGTCTGACACGGCCCAATATCCTTTAATAGAATTTGATGTTTGCCGATCTAATATAATGGCTAAACTGCTCTGCCGTTCTTCTTCCCCAGAATAAATAATCCTAAAATCCTCTCCTGTCTTGATCCCTACCTGTTTCCACCTCGTTTCGCACATTCCTAATATGTTAATCATCTCTCTTTCCATTTCTTGTTTGAAGTTTTCTAATTTTCCTTCTGCACTCATTGTTCTAACAATCGATGTTCCTACTTTCAATGATAGTAATCTTTTGCACCTAATAGCCTGCTGACGGCCTGGAGTCACCTCGTGCACATGACTACTTCTACCGGGCGAGGCTGCTCTATAGAGCACCCATTTACGCCGTTTTTCGACGAGATCGGACAACATAATTTTCTTGGCATCTGTAAAGAAAGTAGTTTGCCATTGCTTTCCTTCTTAGCAGTGACCATACTGGTCAATGACCGTAGCCATTGTCTACTCAAAAACGAGTTCCTCTGCCTAAAACAATATGTCGGCTGCTCTTCAGCTTCATCCACCACCTGCACCCATGGCTTCACGTAACTCTGATCGGGAGGCTAAACGGGTACTCCATCTTGCCCAAAATCATGTCCGTGAAAAAAGGAGAGGAGGATGAGAAACGGAAGAACTTGAAGCAGAAGGAGTAGGAGGAGTAGACGGTGAAGGAGGAGAAGGAAGAGGAGATGAAGATCTAAGAGGAGTAGAAGAAGAAGTTCAATTAGATGCATATTCTTTACAGGACATAGCAGTCGACTCCAGTATTTTTGTTTGTGATTCCTGGGCAAGTTTTACGTTAAGTAGATTGCCATTGTTTTCTGAATAGCCAGCACTCGTACCATTATATGGAAACCATCACAAGACGGTCTAATTCCACATGATCCTCAACTGTGTTTCGAACTCGATATGCGGGATTACGAATTGCATTCGTAACTCCTCCGCCACAGAGCTAAGGAAGAAACACACAATAAATTAAAATCTAAGTTTCTATCTATGGTTTTACTACGCATGTCAGGAGACAGAGACAGATTACCCACCGAAGAACTGATGTACACAGTTGTCACATTGTCTCCACTTTCATTTTCACCATATATGTTTTATTGTATTTAAATACCAGTTTCAAGACAGTCTTCTCTCTAAAGGAAGCTTTTGATTTCGAATGCGAAAATAGGAGTGAAAGATGTGAGTTTATGGCATGCTGCATCATTTGCAAATGATGACACAAACTACATTTCTGGATTAGCGTGTGAATGCTTCCCTGATTTTAAACACTCTATGCGTAAAGCCCGTAAAGCTCACTGAATGATGTGAATGACACACGAGTTATGTTTTATAGCATCTCTTAGTACCGACAGGAAGTGCTGTATTGATAGGAAACCTAATTCCGACAAGTGTCTTCGGGATTTTGACGCTTGTGTAGGCCGCTATAGCCTATAGGATTCTCCTTAAAGAGCTGCTAGGTGTCAATATCCGAGCCGACTGTGCTGAGGTAGTGGTGGGGAATTCTAGAAGCAGCTAGGTGATGGGGATGGTTTGCTCAGGGGGTTGTGGGATTTGAATGGCTAAGTCCAGTGATGGATAGTTCTCTTTTTAGAGCTTCTTGCGGGACTGACTGAGGATAGAGACGAGCACCAGAAGAAATCCATGAACGCCCGGTTTTGTTTACATAGTCAGACACATAGGGAAGATTGTGCGAGTCCGTGGTGTTGTAGTAGAAGTGCTTATGACGGCAAGAACATATATGGAAAATTTAATATCTAGAGAAATCATTAAGAAGTAAATGTTATAGTGGAACTGAAGAAAATGAAGAGTTTTTTTTCCAGAAGCCATAAACAATATATTCTACGATTCTTTGGGTGGTTGACATCTTTATGACGCACTTAGAAGAACAAAGATCCTCGAATACTAAGGACCTGGTTCTATACTTCCGGTGTGTGGATGGTATATTATTCCTCACAGCGACCAGACAACAAGGAGAGTCGTTCCATATCGTCATGAACCAAGCCCACAATAAATATTTATTATGAACATAATGATAACTTATCATTCTTAGACACCCCAATCGGACGTTGAGAGGATGGCCCCATATAATTTGCAATCTATATAAACGGAACATGGACGAGCGAATATTTGAATTTAAATAGCCTTGAATCCATCCAATTTAAGCGCAGGTTCGTACGAAGCTGATTGAATCGAACTGGGAAGATTCGCTTCGAAGACACACTAAAGGAAGAACAAGACACCCTCCGCAGTGACTCCCTCCACCTCCATTTTCAGAGTAGATGTCGTGGTATTTATTATATGTTGGGCTCTGCTTTACAAATCACCATTGATTAACCTTTGCTATGAACCCTCAGGCACTTTTTTTTTTGCCTCTTTGCACAGGGACCTGTAGAGACCGGAATAAGAATCGCTGTGACATAGGAAATTCTTTGCAAGACAGAAACATATTCGAATAAGGAAGACACAAACAATAGATTGCACGATTTATTGCCTGGCATATTTCGCTGCATCTCGTCAGGTACATACTGCAGAAATCACACAACTTACGTGAAATTAACTAGATAAATCCTTCAAGTTGAAATATACACAAATTCGCACAGTAATGTCACTTATCTACCACGGTAATTTTAAGCTGACTAACATGTCTTTCTGTTTACACAATTCTGGCTTGCGTTGATAGATCATAATTGCTTCTGCAAATTTTAACAAGCGAGTATTTTGTGGGGGCTTAGTACGGACCTTGTTTGACCGTGCTAGAAAGATATGCACCCAGGACACACTGACAGAGGAATTTGAAACTCTGAAGAATGTCTTAAACCTGAATGGGTACTCCACAGGATTTATAAAGCGCCATTGCCAACAGCCCAAACCCAAAGCAGACGTAACTACAGTCCCTAAACTCAAGGTATTCATCCAGCTAACCTTTCGAGGGGATGACGTAATGCAACGTCTACAAGACCGGCTTACTACAGCAGTAGGTCGCACATTCTGTGCGGCAACTCCAGTCATTAGATGTAAAACCGTACCCATTCCTACACCAACAGTCAAAGAGCCTGTTCCTCTGTACGCCACAAACAATTGTATTTACCAATTCACATGTAGATGCCAGGCCGTTTACATTGGTCGAACGGAGAGACAGCTTAATAAACGGGTGTCAGAACACATACCTCAATGGGTCAACAAGATACAACACACAGGAGTTGCTAGCCGCGAGGAGCCGACACACCGGAAGCTCCCGGCGTCTTCAATCGGCAGGCACATTGTCGCCAGTGGCCATGTTGTGTCCAGAGACACTGCATTTCGCGTGTTGTTTAGAACACAAAATATTCGCTTGTTAAAATTTGCAGAAGCAATTATGATCTATCAACGCAAGCCAGAATTGTGTAAACAGAAAGACATGTTAGTCAGCTTAAAATTACCGTGGTAGATAAGTGACATTACTGTGCGAATTTGTGTATATTTCAACTTGAAGGATTTATCTAGTTAATTTCACGTAAGTTGTGTGATTTCTGCAGTAGGCCTATGTACCTGACGAGATGCAGCGAAATATGCCAGGCAATAAATCGTGCAATCTATTGTTTGTGTCTTCGTTATTCAGAAACATATTCATCAATTTCAAAGCAGTCGATTAAAGTGAGATTTAAAAAAAAAGTGTTAAAGTACTGTATGGAACCTATACCGTTATATGTATATAACATATCAACTATGAGCAAACAGGCTGAGAAACAACTAATGGCAGTGGACATGTGGTTTCTGAAGAAAATACAAACTAATACCATGAAAAACCAATGTGTCCTACAATAAACAAATGAAAACCTTGACTTGATTATAGAAGTTAGACGCAAACAGTACATATTGTTGGGCATGTTATGGGGAGCAATAAACTAGAATAATCGGAGCAAGAACACATTTATGATCTATGACTTTGGTGATCGTGGGAGACGGCGAATCTTGACCGCCCACGCTGATCAGGATGGCATATGATGATGATGAGGATGATGATGATGATGATGATGATGATGATGATGATGATAATGTTACAGCGTTGCTGATCTAAGTAACAATACATTTATTTGCAAAGTACATGTTAGATATTCTCTTAAACTAAAACTATGTTATTGTTATTCGTTATAGCTACACATGTTTCCATGTTTCCAACTCTCGCAAATGCTGTTCACAGCAAAGATACACTTTTCGCTTTACAAATCCTGGTCATAGATTTATTAGCACTAACTTGCTTATCCTCTCTCTCTCTCTCTCTCTCTCTCTCTCTCTCTCTCTCTCTCTCTCTCTCTCTCTCTCCTCTACCTACCTACCTACCTACATACCTACCTAACTACCTACCTACCTACCTGCCTGCCTAGCTACCTATCTACCTGTCTGTCTGCCTGCCTGCCTGCCTGCTTTCCTAGCTACCTAACTACCTACCTACTAGCCTACCTGCCCGTCTGCATGTCTGACTGCCTGTCTGTCTGTCTGTCTGTCTGTCTGTCTGTTAAGGCTCACTCTATTTCGTTGGCTGGTGACTGTGTTTGCCTTGCATATAAAATGGTTCAATATCACACACACACAAACACACACACACACACAAACACACACACACACACACACACACACACACACACACAAACGATGATGCTCCATAATTACTATTGGTTTACATAACAACAACTATTTAACTGTTTATAATCCATCACAGAATAGAAAATAATGACAATCCTGGTTGCTATCCGTTGCCTCGTCAAACTGAACTGAAGCTGAAAGCTTTGACAAATTGTGTTGCTGCATTTCGACATATGTAACCCAATTGTCCGAGCATCAGTATCATTTCATAGAGGTATGCACTGTAGTTGTTAAGATAATTGTCTCCAACCACAGTGTATATACTGTCCGCGGCAGCTAACAGAATGAGGTCCTCTCCGATAGTATAGGACTTTTGCAGCCTGCTGTATATGCAACATTGTGAGAAGCTAATTGAGAACTTTAATTTACAGACAAAACTTTTTAATGCTCAACTGTTGCTTTTTAAAACATTTAAGTTTAGCAGTGAAGACCTCTCATGTTTTTTAGTAAAAGGGGCGTTCATTTGAAATCCGTTCGTGCCGCACCGCGCGTAATTACGTACGTTGAATATGATCATGTCATAGTCATGTGATAAGTACTGACCAATGAATAAAAGAGCCCGTGCTTATCTTCCCATGATGCACATGTTCTGTTTCTGTTGATCAAAAATCCGTCCAAAGAAGTTCAAAGAGCGGTGATTCAACTTCTTTCATTTGAAGGATGTCGACCAGTGGACATTCATCGAAGAATGCAGGCAGCGTACGGTAACAAATGTGTGTCGAAGACAACAGTGACAGACTGGGCATGAATGTTTCGGAAAGGACGTCAGTTCACGACAGATCTTCGACGGCCGGGTCATGCGCATAATTGTTGCAACAGAAAAAATCATCGCCAAAATTGATGCAGCAGTACAGATGAACCGTTGTCGAAGCATGAGTTCGCTAGCGAAAGAATTTGATGTGTCAATTGGGACAATTCAAAAGGTCGTTCGTAAGAAACTGCAATATCGGAAGGTGTGTTCACACTGGGTACACGGATGTTCACCGACCACCAAAAAGTGGAACGCTTAGGATGGTGTTTGAACCACTTGCTGTGTTACAGAGTGGAGGGTGATGCATTTCTCTTCCGCATAGTGGCAGGCGATGAATCATGGTGTCACCACTTTGAGCCGAGCAGCAAAAGAGAGAGCATGCAATGGAAGCATGCTGGATCACCAAAAGCCAAAAAAATTATGTTACTTTGCCGGTTGCTTTCTGAGCGATCGGCTCACATTCCCCCGTAAGATACAAGCGTGGCTCGAACCGCTGCCGGTTCGGGCGCAGCTGCGTTACTCACGAGAATGTATGGGGTTACGGCGAAAGCCGTACATTCCTTCGCCAGAGAGATCGGCTTCTTTCATGCTTTTGTAATACAGCCATTGGAACGGGTTTCAAATGAACGTCCCTAATATATTACTTGTGAAATGTTTCTAAATGCGGTTTACGCTTATTTCAGTTTCATGGTGTATAAATTTTGAGTGTATACACGCGTGTATTATTAAGTATGTATGTGTATGTGTATACATATGTAATTTCACAGACTAATAAAATGTATCTGTTGAGCCTCGTTTGTCTCTGTGGCCGTGTTCAAGAATCGGTACATTAAGTGGAATATATAAGATATGATAATATGGCTGTGTGTACATATTGTTATATGGAAAGTTTAGATTTAAAGTTCACAGAGTGTGTGCATGTAGACTTGAAATATAATATTATTACAGGTTGCCATTGCTACTGCTTTGCAGCCGTTGGGTAACCATGCTTTTACCTCGCGTCACCAAACAAACTGGAGAGACAAAGGCTGTTTGCTGTTGTTAGTTGTCGGCGTATGGATCTTCCCGGTGACTATTTACAGCCTCATCAATCATGACTGCAACAATCTAATGAGCTCCGTTTGTGTGTGTTTTGTTTTGTTGAAGTTCTGTAAATGTCACAGTCATTATAGACCCGATGTCTGACACTAATTTAGGAATGTGTCCCCTGTTTTGTCCGAGCAATCAGCATTCACACAATACACTCGACCTTTCATGAGCATCTGTAATATCATCTAGTGTCGGTGTGGGCAAGCCTGTGCGGTTCTTGTGTTGGTTTAAGCTGAAGCTGGAGCCCAAGTGAGGAGTATCAATTATTTTCGTCAATAGTGGTTTCCATAGCAGGTCAGACAAATGATACAGTGTGAACCAAGAGGAGACGGGGATAAATAAATAAACAGAGGGCAGTAATAGCTATAAAAATCGTGTGCACTGACTAGAAATCTATTTCTATAGTGTGCTAGACATTGTACAATAGGGGAAACAAAATAACCGGGGTAACCAGATAAACCTAGCATTAAACCAACACGTATGCTCCTGTTGGACTGACTTAACTCGTAACAGCTTACTGCACGGGTTTTTAATTTAGCGCCATCCTCCCAACACACATATAATCACAATCACACACTCACACACACACACACACACACACACACACACACACACCAACCTACACACTCGCACACACACACAAACACTCAATATTTATATGAATCAGTTATAATCATGCGCCATGCCGGTAAGCATGGGCGGTCATGTTTTGCCATCTCACTCGAACATCAGAGTCGTGATCAGTTCAGTGTTCTTGTCTCGACCATACAACGTGGCCAAGCCATCCGGGTGTTTACTTCTCCTCTGCTCTCCCCTTATTCTCTTTCCATCGATCTTGCTCGTTGTCACTTAGTTCTCCAATTTATTTCTTCTCATAAAGTGACCACAAAATTGTGACTGTCTACTTCTAATTTCTCTAATCGGTTTACGGGATTCATTTGTTTCTTGTAGGACTTGGTCATTGTGTTTTTTCTTTTTTTTTTCTTTTGATCTGTCCATGGTATTCTTTGCATTTTCCTCAGAAACCACATTTCCACAGCAATCAGATGTTTTCAAGCTTCTCTACTCATTGTCCAAGTTTCACATCCATACAAAAGCACAGGTTCTATGTAGCACCTCACCACTCTTTTTCTCGTTACGAAAGACATCTTGTATTGGTCAGTATGTTTTTCATCTTGCTAAAGGCTACCTTAGACATTTCGATTCTTGTTCTAATCTCTTCAGATGTTATGACTGTTCCGAGATAATTATACCGTTTCACATTTTAAAGAATATTCCCAGTTACTTGCATATTACATTGTGATATTTCCTTATTCATAGTGACGACCATAATCTGTGTCTTCTTACAATTTAATTATAACCAAAGTTGTTCATTGTATGCAACAATCGCATCTACTAAATGTTGCAGAGCCTGCTCATTGTATGTAATCAATACTGTATCACCCGCATATCTAATGTTATTTATGTTATGTCCCTCTATGATGATTCCTTTCATATCGTCAACATTTCTGAAAATATTTTCACTATATAGGGAAACAAAATCTGGGGCCATTACACATCTCTGTCTCACACCTCTCTTAATAGGCTGATATTGACCTACTTCATTATCAATTTTTATGGAGGCTTGTTGTTTCCAGTATATGTTTTTTGTGAGCCTAAAGTCTTTCCCAACAGTTTGTAGATCTGCAAGCATCTCCATCTTGTTGAAATGTCTTACTTTATCGAAAACCTTTGTGTAGTCAATAAAGCAAAGATGTAAGTCTTTGTTTGCTTCTATAGAACGTTCAATTAATGTTCTCAGCATATACACAGCATTTACTGTACCCTTGCTTTCTACAAACCCACATTGTTCTTCTTCTATTTTGGGTTGTATTTTCGTCCTAACTCTTTGCATGATAATTCATAGCAAATTCTTTGTGATGTGGCTCATTATACTAATTGATTGACGTTGATCACATTCCAAAGCTCCTGATTTCTTCTGGATTGCAATAAAAATAGAATTTTAGAGTTCAGGAGGTATTTCTCCAGTATAATATATTGTGTTCAGCAGTCTGGAGACTTGTTCTATTCCATATTCTTCTAAGACATTGTTCATTTCTGTTAGATGACCCAGGGTCTTGCCAAATTTCATATGGTTAAGAGCATTCTGAACTTCTAACTTCAGAATTGATGGTCCTTCATAATTACTCCGAATCTCAAAACTGAGAAGGAAGACCAGGAGAATTTTTAATCAGGTAGAGTTTGGAACGATTAGTAGTATGACTCCTCCCTGGCTGTTGAACGAGGGGACGGAGCACGCATAGGAATGTCCTGAGTTCAGTGATGTCGGTTCTTATCTCAACTAAATTCAATTCAATACACCAGACAGAAAATATAACTTTCCGTAACACGATATAGTGTACAAATATCTTCATATCAATGCACTGGGTAAAACAAAGTCATCACATAGGCCTTAGTATAACATATAGAGAATTAATGAATGGTTCAAAAACCTTCCAAGATAGTCCTAACCAGCACTACTGGTGTTAACGACAAATCTTTCTTAACCGGTCTCCCCGAAGTCACATAATCCGAAAAACGTAATCACACCGTGCTCTCTGGCACTTCAATTTCAACTGACGCTGAGTATGATTTTGGCTCTAGTATTTACACTAAGTGAGCAAGAGACTTTCGTGGGTTTATTGTCTCCTGACTGTTTCCAAGCTAACAGTGATGATTACTTAAAATAACATTTCCATTGTTTCTCAATTACAAACTTTCATTGTGTTGACAGATTAATCTCCCTGTAGTCTAGGGGCATCAATTTGTCCTGTCTGTTTACACATCACTGGAAATGCAAACTGCAGTTATCCAAACCAACACTGCCGCATGAGAATGGCATGCATTCGACCATTCTAGAAAGTTTTCAGTTTGGTGGGACGTCGCAATTTCACAAGTCCCACCTCTAAGACAGTTCTTCCTAGGGAGAACTGGAATATCGATAAAAACCTACTTCCTGAATCCTCAGATCTACTCTATCTCTTCCTCGGTGTTTCCCTCGGTTCTGATATGTTTAAAATATCAGGATCCAGATGTAGACTTAGGAATTCTGCTCCAACATTTATTTTCCCCGGCACATATTCATTCTGAAACTAATATGGTGGTAAAAACAGTGACCATCTCATCAGTCTTGCATTTAAGTTCCTTGCAGCCGCTAGGAACATTAAGGGTTTATGATCGCATTGTACAGTAAAATGCTTCCTGTACAAACAAGCTTGAAATATCTCCACAGCCCGTACTAATGCTAGACATTCTCGTTCTATCGTAGAATAATTCCTCTCTACAGAATTCACTTTCCTGCTAGCATAAGCAACAGGGACTAACACTGAGTGCTCATCTTCTTTTCTCTGAAGTAATGTGGCACCAATTCCAATGTTGCTTGCATCTGTACAAAGAGTGAATGGGAGTGTGAAATCTTGAATATGAAGTAATGGTTGTCCAGTTAAAGCCTTTTTGAGTGCTGAATAAGCATTCACACTTTTGCCAGACCATATGACTTTCTCTGGTTTCTTGGTAAGGTTGGTTAAAAGAGCAGTGAGGGAATTGAAGTCTTTTTGTGCTTTTGAGAGAATCCACACAAAGAAACAAAAGATCTGACATCTTTTTTTTTTTTCGTGTTTGGACTCGGTTGCGAGTTGTAGCTTTTCAATGTTGCCCTCATGAGGAGTCATGAAATATTGAGATACCGTATGGCCAAGAAAATCGAGTTGTTGGAATCCTATCAGATACTTTGTTTTGTTGTGCTGTTAAACCAGTTTCCTTAAGGCGTTTTAACAGAAGGTGGAGTACCTTAATATGTTCATCAAACGCCTCTGTCGCAATTAGGATATCGTCCATGAAATTGATTATAGCAGGATGTTTAAGTGGGTCGAGTAATTTTCGCAGCATTTGAGTAAAGACACAAGGATCATGACTCAATCCGAAGGAATGAACATTGAACTCATAGTGACCATCAGGTGCACTGAAGGCCAGCCATGGTCGAATCTCTGGTTTCAACTGACTCTAATAATATCCATAACTGAGGTCAATCATTGTAATGTAGATGGCCTTGTTGAAACTAGTGAAAAGCTGGTTCAGGTCCGGTAAAGGTTCGGCCTGAAATTTCGTGATTGCATTGAGCTGTCGGTAATCGGTGCAAAATCTATGTTCTCCACTTGGTTTTCTCAGTAAAACCACACTTGCACTGTAAGGTGACTCTGATAGAGATATGACTCCAGTTAAAAGCATTTGCTGGATCTCTTCTTGTAAAGTGTTCACATTGGCATATGGGACTGTGTATGTTTTGACTCTCACGGGTGTACTGTCCATCAGTTTCATGTCAAATTGCACTAAATCTGTGAGTACTGGCTTGTCAGTAAGTACTTCTGCATATGTGGCTAAGAGGTCTTGAATCTGGCGTTGTTGATCGTCGCTCAATGTAGAACTGATGTCAACATCACGATGCGTTTCTTTTGCCCGCAGAGGGTACTCTACACCCATAGTGCTTCCGTGATCTACTTCTGTAGCCACTGCCAAAGCCATCAAATGAGCTGTCTCGTTTGGAGGCCTTTCATTGTATTTCCTCAAGAGGTTTGTGTGATAAATCTTCTGTTTGCCTCTAATGGAAATCTTATAATTAGTGCGAGATATTTTCTCGATAACTTCAAATTGTCCTTTCCAACCAATCTGCAGCTTATTTTGAATTGTTGGGAGAAGCAACACCACTTCCTCGCCCACTTCTAGCTCTCTGTGTTTAGCTTTCTTGTTGTAATAGCTAGCAATTTTACGTCGAGCTTGGCGCAGGTTGTCTGTCGCTAGTTTCCAACCTTATTGTAATCAATCATGTGCCATGCCGGAAAGCGTGGGCGGTCATGATTCGCCATTTCACTCGATCACCAGAGTCGTGGATCAGGTCAGTGTTCCTGTCTCGTCCATGCCATGTGGCCAAGCCATCCAGGTATTTTCCTCTCGGTCTTCCTCTTGGTCTGTTCCCTTCGATCTTGCCAGCTGTCACTAAGTTCTCCAGTCCATTTCTTCTCATAACATGTCCAAAAAATTTTGACTGTCTACGTCTAATTTCTCTAATCAATCTACGATTTTCATTTGTCTCTTGTAGTACTTGTTCATTGGTTTTTCTATCTGTCCATGGTATTCTTTGCATTTTCCTCAGAAACCACATTTCTGCAGCCATCAGATGTTTTTCTGCTTGACTGCACATTGTCCAAGTTTCACATCCATACAAAAGAACAGGCTCTATGTATCCCCTCAACACTCTTTTTCTCGTTTCAATTGACATCATTTTATTGGTCAGAATGTTTTTCATCTTGCTAAAGGCTACTTTCGCAATGGCGATTCTTGTTCTAATCTCTACAAGGCATCTGCCATCAGATGTTATGACTGTTCCGAGATAATTGAACCGATTCACTTGTTGAAGAATATTCCCATTTACTTGTATATTACATTGTGGTACTTCGTTCTTCCTAGTGACGACCATAACCTGTGTCTTCCTACAATTTAATTCCAACCCCAGCTGCTCACCGTGTACAACCACATCGTCTACTAATTGTTGCAGATCCTGTGCATTGTCTGCAATCAATACTGTATCATCTGCATATCTAATGTTATTTATGTTTCGTCCTCCAATGCTGATTCCATTTAGGTCTTCTACATTTCTGAAAATATTTTCACTGTATAGGGAAAAAAGATCTGGAGACATTACATATCCCTGCCTAACACCTCTCTTAATAGGTTGGTATTGTCCTACTTCATTATCAATCCTTATGGCAGCTTGTTGTTTCCAATATATGTTTTTTATAAGTCTAATGTCTTTTCCATCAATTTGTAGATCTGCAAGCATATCCACAATGTTGACATGTCTCACTCTATCAAAAGCCTTTGTGTAGTCAATAAAGCAAAGATGTATATCCTTGTTTACTTCTAAAGCACGTTCAATAACTGTTCGCAGCATATACACAGTATTTACTGTACCCTTTCCTTCTACAAAACCACATTGTTCTTCCCCTATTTCAGGTTGTATTTTCTTCCTCACTCTTTGCATGATAATTCGTAACAAAATCTTTGTGATGTGACTCATTATACTAATTGTTCTATGTTGATCACATTCTAAGGCTCCTGATTTCTTTGGGATTGCAATAAATACAGAATTACATAATTCAGAAGGTATATCTCCAGTATCATATAATGTGTTCAGCAGTCTAGTGACTTGCTCTAGTCCAAATTCTTCTAGAGCTCTAATCATTTCTGTTGTGATGTTATCTGCACCGGGGGCCTTGCCAGCTTTCATATGCTTAAGAACATTTTGAACCTCCATCTTTAAAATTGCTGGTCCTTCATTATTAAATCTAATAGCATACTGTTCCTCTCTGTTATCATTATACAGGTCTTTCACATAATCTGTCCATACATGTAGAATCTGATCTTTTTCTATTATGACTTTGCCATCTTTAGTTTTTAGACAGCCTGTTGATGTACTTGTTCTTTTATTAGTAAGTTTCTGAACTCTTTTGTGCACTAATTTGGTATTTTGACTGTTGTGTTGTTTTTCAATTTCTAAGCACTTTTCCTCAAGCCATGATTCTTTTGCCTTCATACATAATATTCTGACTTGTCTGTGAATTTCTTCATATTTGGCAGGATTATTTTTGTTGAGTCTTCTTGTTTCCATTAAGTGTAAAATTTCCTCTGTCATCCATTTCTTACGACCCACCTTCTTTAATTTTGGAATAGATTTTTCTGCAGCCACATTGATTGAATTCTTTAACATTTCCCATTGATCATCCACATCCTGGAATAGGATCTCTAGATCAGACAATATTTCAAATCTGTTCTGTACTTCTATGTTGAATTTGTTTTGTATTTCCTTATTGTAAACGCTGTTTTAATTCTGCCACATGTGTGGACGCAGTTACTACTGTCTCATCAACGTGATCATTATTCCAGGTGCGAAATTGAGCTTCAAGTGGTCCCTTTATCGGACGATCAAACAACAGAGTTGCTGGTGTAATTCTAGTTTAGTGATGAGGTACTTCCCGGCAAGCTAATAGTGCTGCTGGTACATTCGTATCAGGTGTGTCATGAGCCAATTTTCTCAAGATAGTAATAAGGGTATCGTTAAATCTTTCTACTGACCTGTTCGAAGCATATTGATACGGAGAAGTGTGAATCTATCTACACTGGAAAAGTCTAAAAACTTCCTCCATTAACTTGACTCTGAACTGTGCTCCCACATCGAGCAAGCATCTACCACTGTAAGTATATAGCAGTTCCTTCTCTTTGTTCTGTTAAGAGGTCCTACTATATATCACAGCAACTGTTTCAAATGGTGTAACAGTGATGGGCATTTAGCCAGATGTAGCTGGTGCTGTCCAGTGCTTTGAGGCCACTCTCTGACACTGGGAGGCATGAGTCAACATACCAAACTATGTCCGCATTTATTACAGGCCAGTAGTGTAGAAATCTTTTGCGTGGTAGCACTGATTCCGATGCGTCAACTGAATGGTTGACTATGGCCCATATCTAGAATTTGGGCTCTGTGAGAAAAGTAGCTTAAAGTAGCATTGCAGCGGGTTTTTATCCCATATGGCTCAGTCTCTTTCCGCAGGGTGGAAATCGTGGCACAAAGGACAAACTCAGTATCTCCAGCGACGACCTCTGGATTCTCCGAAAGAATGCACTCGTGAAATGAAGGAATCGAATATACAACACTCGGAGCCCAAGTCAGACGGCTTGACCACTTTACCACGGAGACTCCCGAAAGGGGTGCAATGTGTAATATTAGTAAAGACAGAGAATGTACAGAGGTATGGGGTAAATAATGTGTAAATTGACAGGAAAGTAGAAGAAATATATTTCTTACCTTATGTTTCATTTCCTTCTTGTTTCTTCAGCTGCTGGTTAATAATTGTACACAAGTATTCATGTTACTAAAATGCATTTAGCTTTTTATATTGAGTTCGTGAAAGCTTCCAAATAGCTGTGCGTTAATGTGCGTATGGAGTGACCAGAATTGATACCGCAATTTAGTCATCATGTTTCCATTTTTAAGGATCTGTTCAGCTGTCTGTGTAGTTTGTTCACACGTACACATGGGTGACAGACCTGCTTTGAGTCTTCGTGAAAGACTGTCTACTCTGCTGTTTACCGTTCAGAGACGGAACATGATTACCTGTTTTGCACTATGAAAATAGTTGTCAAGTGTCTCTGTAGTGGGCTTTCTTCTTAACGACCAAGATGTTGGTCCTCTTTTCATTGAATTTTATAGATTGATTCGTATGCACGTGTGTTGTCCCCTAATTTGACAACGTGTTTGCTCTCACGTTTCGTGTTATGCCACAATATGTCAGTTTCCACCGCAATATTACTCTTCTGTTGGTATTCAATGCGTTTAGTGTGTGTGTGTGTGTTTTTTTTTTCTTCTTCAATACAGTTGTTTGTCACCGCTGAGGGCTTGCGGAATTGAAAATTCATCACTATGGAATACAAACTGTTGCCATTGACATTATGCTGATGCTGTAATGTTTAGAGCCTGCAATTCGTCTGAATAGTTGGAGCAAAATATCCCAGTAAGTGTGTACGTAGATTAAGGACTGCGATCTGCTCAGACCTTAATCTGTGTCGGACGATTCCAGTAGGTTGATGATTGCTCTCGGTTGCATAAAATTCAATCCATCCTTTCTCCAGTAGTCCTCTTCCTCTTTCAACACATGGTCCTCACATTTATTTCAGTAACTTTTATCAATATTTAATAGCGCGGACTGGGTTAGTATCTTGACGTCAGACAATTTGAATGTAATATTGGCAGCTGCCACTTGTCCTTTAATTTTAGCTCACACATGTTCTATAGGGTTTAAATGAGAATGATACGGCGGTAGTCTCAAGCACCTATGGCCATGCTCTTCTATCAACTTGTCGATTTGAAATTTCTTGCTTTTTTGCGCCTGTTTTACAAGGGACAACTACTGTAGCTTGAAATATGTTTCTGGAAATGGTATATTTTCCCTTCGGAGCCATATCTTTATTGCTTCCTTTGTGCCCGATGCCGTAGGTATTTTGTCTTCTTGGGCAACAACATTGTGATATGATGCATTGAAAATTATTAGACAAGACGGTCTATCAAGGGATGGAAGTACTGTATTCTCGAGCCAATCTCTAAATACATTACCATTGATCTCATTATGATAATCCCTATTGTCTGTAGGCTTTGATACGAACACGAGCCCAGCATTCTGTAGTAAGCCATTATGAGTACTACCAGCATAGGCTATGACCAAACGCTGTCCTTTACTACTGGGCACATAACGCTTTATCTTTCCATCCATTGATTGCCATTCCTTTTCACTTGTGTGGTGCGCATTGATCCACGTCTCATCCAAATACACTATGTCATAATTTTCTTTGCGCATTTCCCTTATTTCACGTAGGTATCTGATTCTCAAGGCTGCTAAATGCGGTTGCTCGCAAAGAATATTTCTACAGCCCTTGTACTTTCAAAAAGTTAAGATAATGTCCTTATAATTTTCCACAAAGTTGTTTTGACTAGCTCTATGTTATTGTTCTTTCTCAACCAAACCCTAAGTTTTCTTACAGTCACTGTTTCTTTGGCATCCAGAATTTTTATAATGCTGGATAATCCTGCATATAAAATCCAAAATTTTTATAATGTTAGGAGTCTCCGTGGCGAAGTGGTCAAGCCTTTTGACTCGGGCTCCAAAGATCGTGGGTTCGATTCCGGGCCGCATCCTTCGGTTCACGAGTTAATTTTTTCGGAGACTTCTGTGGGTCGTCGCTAGAGCTGCGGAGTTCGTGCTTTGTGCGATGCTTTCCGCGCTGCGGAAAGAGACCGAGCCATATGGGATAGAACCCATTTTTATAATAGCTCGCCTTATGGCATCTTTGTCAAAGCTGTCTACAATAATCTTTCTACCTACCGTTTTGTTATTGCGTGGTGGTTTAATTTCAGATTCTTGCACCCATCGACTCAAACTCCATGCATGTACTGTTCTTTTTTCGGAATTTGTAATAGTATAAAACAGTTTCCTGCGTTCAGCTTCTTAACAAAAATATGTGTACAACTTCAAAGCGATTCTTGAAGTGTACAATTTCACATTAAACCCCATTGAAAAATATTCACACATTTCAATGTTAGCGATAAGTGGTAAGATTAAAAAAAGAAAAACAACATATTAATCAGGTTTCATGAAATAACCCACATTTTGAGACACCTCTGAACAGTCCTTGTTTGAACAACGCGGGTAGTTGGCATAAGGCCAATCCCTTCAAAACACTACAATATTTAACATTGAGCGCTGATTGTCTGGCTACGCTGTAATACATTTAAAATTATGAATTTCATCTCAGACCCGTAAATTATATACCGCATATAAACAAACTTTGAAAAATGCTGTAAAATCTCCAGAACAAATTTTTTTTTAATGATAAGGTTATATACTAAATCTCATAATTTTACTGAGATATGGATGTTTATATTGCGGCAAACAAATGTAGGGGAGACTGGGGAGAAATGGACCAGCAATTTTGTAGTTTTCAATTTTTGCTCATCACAGGAACAGATTTTATCGAAACATAACAAAACCATGACTAAAATGTTGTACATTCATTTATTTTAAAAGGGGAAAACATTTAGCAATCTATTTCTATATGTTTCTTTACAAAATGCATTTCAAAAATGTATATGAACATGGGGAGAAATTGACCACCATTGGGGTGAAATGGACCAGCACGTGGGGAGCAATGGACCATAGTGGGGAGAAATGGACCTTTTTTAAAAAGAAGCAGCAACAACTCATCCATATTGCTATAAGAAATAAATAATCATTAAAAGGATATTTGCAGTTTTTTTTTATTATTTTAAGCGACAGTAAAAAGTTTAATATGATATATTAATCTAATATAAAGTTTTATCGAACATTTATGCCTGCAAGACTTTCTTTGAAGACATAGCCATCTTTGGTCCTAGAAGTGGTTCCAGTGATTGTAGATCTAGTAAGCTGTGCTTTAATACATGTAATTGAGACACTGGCGACATCTTCTACCTTAGGCTTAACAAATTTACCAGCAACCTTCTCACTCTTGCGCAAGAACTCTACCTCAACATCACCATCATCATCAATGTCTCCCCTTACAATTCCTACATAGTAAACACAAGTCTTCTTTGTTCCATATTCATATAGCACACACTGGCCTTCAAAAACCTCACGGACACCAGTCAAGCTAACCGTACACTCCTCATTTTCACCAAATGAAACATCAGAATCTGTGTCATCACAAAACGAAATGTCAGTTTCTGGATCTGAATCAACATCAAGTTCTTTCAGCAGCTTTCTCTTTGCCTTTTTGGGTGGAACCTTTGCTGCCTTTTCTTTCATCACCGCTCTTTCCCTAATTCGATCCATTTCTGGCGTAGAAGTAGCCAGCATAGTTTTTCCTCTTTTCCTCCTCATATTATTTGAATCTTTTCGCGGACCAGCTTTTGGTAGTCCTCTGAAAACATGAGGCGAAGTAAAGGAAGAAGTAGCTTTATGTTGAAGACTCCCTGATATTTCCTGCAAGTCATCTACAAGGTTCTCAACATTACACTCTTTCTGATTTTCATGAAATTCTTGTGCAGTTTGATCTGTGCTGGTACCACAATGTGGAGATGCTGATCCTGTCTGTTCATTGCTTTCTAAAGTGGCATTTTCACTGTCCTTGCTGATGGGCCTGTTCGTTATTTCTGAAGGCATAAAATCATCTTCTGTAAAAACATCTTCGTTAAAGGGCCAAATACCTGACACTGTAAAGCCTGATTGAATGTTAATGGGAGTTGCCGCTTTAAGAAAAGCGTGGCCTCCTAGATTTGCAACTTGATAGATTGTCAGTGGTGTCCCAACATTGTTCATCATCCATGAATCACACGCATTGTTGTAGACCGACTTCATGGGTCCAAAAACTGAACGGTCCAAGGGCTGAGTTTTAGATGAGGTGTGTGGTGGCAACGTGATCACATGAATGTTGTTTTTCTTGCACAGTTCAAATGATTCAAATGAAATGTGGGAATCGTGATTGTCCAAAATCAAAGGGAAGTCTTTGGAAGGTCTTGAATGCTTAATGAAGTGATTTATAACTTTGACGAAATTATCACGGGTCATCCAACCTGATTCATTCACAAGGCCAAGGGAACCTTCAGGTGCTCCAGCAAGCATAAAATTCTTACAGATTTTTCTGGGAAACACAACAACTGGAGGGATAATGTGACCCGCAGCTGACACAATGCAACAGATTGTGACCAGTTCTCCTCTTTCTCTGGATGTCACCTGGCCTATTTGCTTCATTCCTCGTGGGGCAATTACTTTTGGCACTTTCTGTACAGTGATCAGACCTGACTCATCCAAATTGTAGATTTGAGCTCCACTCACATTTAGTTTTGTAATGGTTTCCTTCACAATGTTGAAGCAGGTGCAAATATTATGTTTGTTGAAAGCTGTAGCTCTAGCCAGAGATGTTGCCTCAGGTTGCCTTATGGTCAGCTCGGGATTCCGTCGCAAAAATCCACAAAGCCAGTCATTCCCTACCATCATTTGCTCATCCCAGGTTAAAGGATGTGCAATGTTATTGACTTTCGCCATCTTGTACGCCAAAATACGAACGTTTTTAGTTGTGAGTCCATGGAAACATTCCTGCACAATCTTTCAAGTAACTAGCAAAATCAGCTTCTTGCTTAGCTGTGAAAACAAGGCTATGCCTATAATTTGGTACGAGTCTAGTAGGCAGACCATTTCCTTCTCTGTCTTTTGTAAGATTGTTATTGAGGGTAGAGCGAGCAATGCCGTACTCCCTTGCAGCTTTCCTCACTTTCATTCCATTTTTCACAGCATTAACAGCTTCTCTCATACGTTCCTCCGTAACGAGACCCTTGTTGGTGTTTCTGATGTACAATCTTGGCATCTGAAACAAAAGAGTGACAGAATTATATAACATTTAGAATGGTAGGCCTATCATTTGCAAAGAAATACTGATCTTAGCACGAATGGCGTGCATCTTTAATAAATCACTGAAATCAAATTTGTTAACAGTTTTATTGGTCTAGATTTAGACCCCAGTATTAAAAAGAATCAATAATGCTGATATTCGAATGCAATCTTCAACACTTTTAATAACAACAGACTGTCTTGTCAATTTCTTCTATGGGGAGAAATGAACCATGGGGAGAAATGAACCGGTCCATTTCTCCCCCATCAATGTATTAAACTATTTAGCCATAAAGTCTCTTAAATCTAATATTATATGCTATATTTTTTATATGAACTCTTAAATAACAAGTAAATAAAGATATTAACGTAATTACCTTGTCCTGATTCCTGACTATGCGTCTGCTTTACGATGGTGTCTGGAACTGGAAAAAGAAACTTTAGTGCCGAAAATTTTTCAAACTTTGCGTGGGAACGACCTGTAATAGATATCTAGCCTGCTGCCTATGTTAAGCCACATTTTCTTTCAGCTGATAATTTGGTCCATAGCAGATACACGTCGACATTATGGAGATTTCACCAACTGTGAATTCGCAGAGGAAATGCTGCGCCTAAAGGGAGCTAGTTTGTAGAACATTCTGCGCCTCTACGGTTAGAGATTCCGATACTTCATTTGTAATTAACCGCAAACAAACCGAAAAGTTATTTTTACCACTGACCTAGATCTGGTGGGATCGTCGATTTTCACACTAGAAATACCGATATTGACTTTGGTGTCGGTCGACAAGTGTGTTTGCAGCAAAGTATACCCAAAACCGCATGTCATTGTTTGTCTTCACATCAAAGATGTTCGCAGACAGATGGGTCATACACACGTACAAGATAAGACGAGTATCACAAGATATTGCTATACATTACGATGACAGGGAGGGCCCTTCTGGCCCAGAAACATTTATTGCATCAGCGATCTGTCTAGCAGTCCACCACGCACTCAACCGGAAGTATATCAACACACCCCTACACCCAATGTGGAATCACCCTTAAAGTCATGTGATTTCCCAGGAAGTCCCGGGATTCTTTTTGTTTGCGGTGAATTAAAAATGAAATACGTAGACAGTGGACTGAGTCGTCTGTTGTCCGTAAAGTCACCTTCATCTTCGTCCCGGGACATGCGGGAGTCGAGGGAAATGAACGAGCTGATAAACTGGCTCTCTCTGCATCCCCTGCAGATGGCCAGCCCATGGTTCGTGCCGATGTTATTAACGTCCTTAAAGATACTCAAGAACAGAGGACTTTGACGTCAGTGAATCCACATCGCTGTCCAGGATGAAAGACTTGGGAGAAAGAATTGGCACGGCCAGACACGAGAGGTACATCGGGAAAACGAGGTGCCTCGTCAACCAACAAAGAACTGGCACTATTAGCCACCGGACGCTGATGCACAGTCTGGGGGGGGGGGGGGAAAGAGGAGCTGAGCACCTATGCACCTGTCCGGAGTGCAAGGAAGATATCCCAACTGATAAATGATAACTGATAAAAATGAAATACCGATACTCCTCTGCTTGTTGGGGAGCAGAGGAAATACGAGGGCGAGTCAATACGTAAGTCACACAGTTATGTCATATGGCAGATAAATGTAGTTGGTGTTTTCTACAGGTGTTATTAGGTGACAGCAACATCGAACTTCATTTTCCATATGCCATTTGACATAACTGTGTGGCTTACGTATTGACTCGCCCTCGTATTTCCTCTGCTCCCCAACAAGCAGAGGAGTATCGGTATTTCATTTTTATCAGTTATCATTTATCAGTTAGGGTATCTTCATTGCACTCCGGACAGGTGCATAGGTGCTCAGCTCCTCTTCCCCCCCCCCAGACTGTGCATCAGCGTCCGGTGGCTAATAGTGCCAGTTCTTTGTTGGTTGACGAGGCACCTCGTTTTCCCGATGTACCTCTCGTGTCTGGCCGTGCCAATTCTTTCTCCCAAGTCTTTCATCCTGGACAGCGATGTGGATTCACTGACGTCAAAGTCCTCTGTTCTTGAGTATCTTTAAGGACGTTAATAACATCGGCACGAACCATGGGCTGGCCATCTGCAGGGGATGCAGAGAGAGCCAGTTTATCAGCTCGTTCATTTCCCTCGACTCCCGCATGTCCCGGGACGAAGATGAAGGTGACTTTACGGACAACAGACGACTCAGTCCACTGTCTACGTATTTCATTTTTAATTCACCGCAAACAAAAAGAATACCGGGACTTCCTATGAAATCACATGACTTTAAGGGTGATTCCACATTGGGTGTAGGGGTGTGTTGATATACTTCCGGTTGAGTGCGTGGTGGACTGCTAGACAGATCGCTGATGCAATAAATGTTTCTGGGCCAGAAGGGCCCTCCCTGTCATCGTAATGTATAGCAATATCTTGTGATACTCGTCTTATCTTGTACGTGTGTATGACCCATCTGTCTGCGAACATCTTTGATGTGAAGACAAACAATGACATGCGGTTTTGGGTATACTTTGCTGCAAACACACTTGTCGACCGACACCAAAGTCAATGTCGGTATTTCTAGTGTGAAAATCGACGATCCCACCAGATCTAGGTCAGTGGTAAAAATAACTTGTCGGTTTGTTTGCGGTTAATTACAAATGAAGTATCGGAATCTCTAACCGTAGAGGCGCAGAATGTTCTACAAACTAGCTCCCTTTAGGTGCAGCATTTCCTCTGCGAATTCACAGTTGGTGAAATCTCCATAATGTCGACGTGTATCTGCTATGGACCAAATTATCAGCTGAAAGAAAATGTGGCTTAACATAGGCAGCAGGCTAGATATCTATTACAGGTCGTTCCCACGCAAAGTTTGAAAAATTTTCTGCACTAAAGTTTCTTTTTCCAGTTCCAGACACCATCGTAAAGCAGACGCATAGTCAGGAATCAGGACAAGGTAATTACGTTAATATCTTTATTTACTTGTTATTTAAGAGTTCATATAAAAAAATATAGCATATAATATTAGATTTAAGAGACTTTATGGCTGAATAGTTTAATACATTGATGGGGGAGAAATAGACCGGTTCATTTCTCCCCACCCCATGGTTCATTTCTCCCCATAGAAGAAATTGACAAGACAGTCTGTTGTTATTAAAAGTGTTGAAGATTGCATTCGAATATCAGCATTATTGATTCTTTTTAATACTGGGGTCTAAATCTAGACCAATAAAACTGTTAACAAATTTGATTTCAGTGATTTATTAAAGATGCACGCCATTCATGCTAAGATCAGTATTTCTTTGCAAATGATAGGCCTACCATTCTAAATGTTATATAATTCTGTCACTCTTTTGTTTCAGATGCCAAGATTGTACATCAGAAACACCAACAAGGGTCTCGTTACGGAGGAACGTATGAGAGAAGCTGTTAATGCTGTGAAAAATGGAATGAAAGTGAGGAAAGCTGCAAGGGAGTACGGCATTGCTCGCTCTACCCTCAATAACAATCTTACAAAAGACAGAGAAGGAAATGGTCTGCCTACTAGACTCGTACCAAATTATAGGCATAGCCTTGTTTTCACAGCTAAGCAAGAAGCTGATTTTGCTAGTTACTTGAAAGATTGTGCAGGAATGTTTCCATGGACTCACAACTAAAAACGTTCGTATTTTGGCGTACGAGATGGCGAAAGTCAATAACATTGCACATCCTTTAACCTGGGATGAGCAAATGATGGTAGGGAATGACTGGCTTTGTGGATTTTTGCGACGGAATCCCGAGCTGACCATAGGGCAACCTGAGGCAACATCTCTGGCTAGAGCTACAGCTTTCAACAAACATAATATTTGCACCTTCTTCAACATTGTGAAGGAAACCATTACAAAACTAAATGTGAGTGGAGCTCAAATCTACAATTTGGATGAGTCAGGTCTGATCACTGTACAGAAAGTGCCAAAAGTAATTGCCCCACGAGGAGTGAAGCAAATAGGCCAGGTGACATCCAGAGAAAGAGGAGAACTGGTCACAATCTGTTGCATTGTGTCAGCTGCTGGTCACATTATCCCTCCAGTTGTTGTGTTTCCCAGAAAAATCTGTAAGAATTTTATGCTTGCTGGAGCACCTGAAGGTTCCCTTGGCCTTGTGAATGAATCAGGTTGGATGACCCGTGATAATTTCGTCAAAGTTATAAATCACTTCATTAAGCATTCAAGACCTTCCAAAGACTTCCCTTTGATTTTGATCTTGGACAATCACGATTCCCACATTTCATTTGAATCACTTGAACTGTGCAAGAAAAACAACATTCATGTGATCACGTTGCCACCACACACCTCATCTAAAACTCAGCCCTTGGACCGTTCAGTTTTTGGACCCATGAAGTCGGTCTACAACAATGCGTGTGATTCATGGATGATGAAAAATGTTGGGACACCACTGACAATCTATCAAGTTGCAAATCTAGGAGGCCACGCTTTTCTTAAAGCGGCAACTCCCATTAACATTCAATCAGGCTTTGCAGTGTCAGGTATTTGGCCCTTTAACAAAGATGTTTTTACAGAAGATGATTTTATGCCTTCAGAAATAACGAACAGGCCCATCAGCAAGGACAGTGAAAATGCCACTTTAGAAAGCAATGAACAGACAGGATCAGCATCTCCACATTGTGGTACCAGCACAGATCAAACTGCACAAGAATTTCATGAAAATCAGAAAGAGTGTAATGTTGAGAACCTTGTAGATGACTTGCAGGAAATATCAGGGAGTCTTCAACATAAAGCTACTTCTTCCTTTACTTCGCCTCATGTTTTCAGAGGACTACCAAAAGCTGCTCCGCGAAAAGATTCAAATAATATGAGGAAAAGAGGAAAAACTATGCTGGCTACTTCTACGCCAGAAATGGATCGAATTAGGGAAAGAGCGGTGATGAAAGAAAAGGCAGCAAAGGTTCCACCCAAAAAGGCAAAGAGAAAGCTGCTGAAAGAACTTGATGTTGATTCAGATCCAGAAACTGACATTTCGTTTTGTGATGACACAGATTCTGATGTTTCATTTGGTGAAAATGAGGAGTGTACGGTTAGCTTGACTGGTGTGCGTGAGGTTTTTGAAGGCCAGTGTGTGCTATATGAATATGGAACAAAGAAGACTTGTGTTTACTATGTAGGAATTGTAAGGGGAGACATTGATGATGATGGTGATGTTGAGGTAGAGTTCTTGCGCAAGAGTGAGAAGGTTGCTGGTAAATTTGTTAAGCCTAAGGTAGAAGATGTCGCCAGTGTCTCAATTACATGTATTAAAGCACAGCTTACTAGATCTACAATCACTGGAACCACTTCTAGGACCAAAGATGACTATGTCTTCAAAGAAAGTCTTGCAGGCATAAATGTTCGATAAAACTTTATATTAGATTAATATATCATATTAAACATTTTTACTGTCGCTTAAAATAATAAAAAAAACCTGCAAATATCCTTTTAATGATTATTTATTTCTTATAGCAATATGGATGAGTTGTTGCTGCTTCTTTTTAAAAAAGGTCCATTTCTCCCCACTATGGTCCATTGCTCCCCACGTGCTGGTCCATTTCACCCCAATGGTGGTCAATTTCTCCCCATGTTCATATACATTTTTGAAATGCATTTTGTAAAGAAACATATAGAAATAGATTGCTAAATGTTTTCCCCTTTTAAAATAAATGAATGTACAACATTTTAGTCATGGTTTTGTTATGTTTCGATAAAATCTGTTCCTGTGATGAGCAAAAATTGAAAACTACAAAATTGCTGGTCCATTTCTCCCCAGTCTCCCCTACATTTGTTTGCCGCAATATAAACATCCATATCTCAGTAAAATTATGAGATTTAGTATATAACCTTATCATTAAAAAAAATTTGTTCTGGAGATTTTACAGCATATTTCAAAGTTTGTTTATATGCGGTATATAATTTACGGGTCTGAGATGAAATTCATAATTTTAAATGTATTACAGCGTAGCCAGACAATCAGCGCTCAATGTTAAATATTGTAGTGTTTTGAAGGGATTGGCCTTATGCCAACTACCCGCGTTGTTCAAACAAGGACTGTTCAGAGGTGTCTCAAAATGTGGGTTATTTCATGAAACCTGATTAATATGTTGTTTTTCTTTTTTTAATCTTACCACTTATCGCTAACATTGAAATGTGTGAATATTTTTCAATAGTGTTTAATGCGAAATTGTACACTTCAAGAATCGCTATGAAGTTGTACACATATTTTTGTTAAGAAGCTGAACGCAGGAAACTGTTTTATACTATTACAAATTCCGAAAAAAGAACAGTACATGCATGGAGTTTGAGTCGATGGGTGCAAGAATCTGAAATTAAACCACCACGCAATAACAAAACGGTAGGTAGAAAGATTATTGTAGACAGCTATGACAAAGATGCCATAAGGCGAGCTATTATAAAAATGCTTTTAAAAGTCGACTTCATTGCACCGGGTTCTATCCCATATGGCTCGGTCTCTTTCCGCAGCGCGGAAAGCATCGCACAAAGCACGAACTCCGCAGCTCTAGCGACGACCCACAGAAGTCTCCGAAAAAATTAACTCGTGAACCGAAGGATGCGGCCCGGAATCGAACCCACGATCTTTGGAGCCCGAGTCAAAAGGCCTGACCACTTCGCCACGGAGACTCCTAAAATTATAAAAATTTAGGATTTTATATGCAGGATTATCCAGCATTATAAAAATTCTGGATGCCAAAGAAACAGTGACTGTAAGAAAACTTAGGGTTTGGTTGAGAAAGAACAATAACATAGAGCTAGCCAAAACAACTTTGTGGAAAATTATAAGGACATTATCTTCACTTTTTGAAAGTACAAGGGCTGTAGAAATATTCTTTGCGAGCAACCGCATTTAGCAGCCTTGAGAAGCAGATACCTACGTGAAATAAGGGAAATGCGCAAAGAAAATTATGACATAGTGTATTTGGATGAGACGTGGATCAATGCGCACCACACAAGTGAAAAGGAATGGCAATCAATGGATGGAAAGATAAAGCGTTATGTGCCCAGTAGTAAAGGACAGCGTTTGGTCATAGCCTATGCTGGTAGTACTCATAATGGCTTACTACAGAATGCTGGGCTCGTGTTCGTATCAAAGCATACAGACAATAGGGATTATCATAATGAGATCAATGGTAATGTATTTAGAGATTGGCTCGAGAATACAGTACTTCCATCCCTTGATAGACCGTCTTGTCTAATAATTTTCAATGCATCATATCACAATGTTGTTGCCCAAGAAGACAAAATACCTACGGCATCGGGCACAAGGAAGCAATAAAGATATGTCTCCGAAGGGAAAATATACCATTTCCAGAAACATATTTCAAGCTACAGTAGTTGTCCCTGGTAAAACAGGCGCAAAAAAGCAAGAAATTTCAAATCGACAAGTTGATAGAAGAGCATGGCCATAGGTGCTTGAGACTACCGCCGTATCATTCTCATTTAAACCCTATAGAACATGTGTGAGCTAAAATTAAAGGACAAGTGGCAGCTGCCAATATTACATTCAAATTGTCTGACGTCAAGATACTAACCCAGTCCGCGCTATTAAATATTGATAAAAGTTACTGAAATAAATGTGAGGACCATGTGTTGAAAGAGGAAGAGGACTACTGGAGAAAGGATGGATTGAATTTTATGCAACCGAGAGCAATCATCAACCTACTGGAATCGTCCGACACAGATTAAGGTCTGAGCAGATCGCAGTCCTTAATCTACGTACACACTTACTGGG
Source organism: Cepaea hortensis (assembly GCA_963921405.1). Classification (NCBI taxonomy): domain Eukaryota; kingdom Metazoa; phylum Mollusca; class Gastropoda; order Stylommatophora; family Helicidae; genus Cepaea; species Cepaea hortensis. The sequence goes on along the minus strand of OY992878.1, from coordinate 97,118,061 downwards.
ATATTTTGCTCCAACTATTCAGACGAATTGCAGGCTCTAAACATTACAGCATCAGCATAATGTCAATGGCAACAGTTTGTATTCCATAGTGATGAATTTTCAATTCCGCAAGCCCTCAGCGGTGACAAACAACTGTATTGAAGAAAAAAAAAAAACACACACACACACTAAACGCATTGAATACCAACAGAAGAGTAATATTGCGGTGGAAACTGACATATTGTGGCATAACACGAAACGTGAGAGCAAACACGTTGTCAAATTAGGGGACAACACACGTGCATACGAATCAATCTATAAAATTCAATGAAAAGAGGACCAACATCTTGGTCGTTAAGAAGAAGCCCACTACAGAGACACTTGACAACTATTTTCATAGTGCAAAACAGGTAATCATGTTCCGTCTCTGAACGGTAAACAGCAGAGTAGACAGTGTTTCACGAAGACTCAAAGCAGGTCTGTCACCCATGTGTACGTGTGAACAAACTACACAGACAGCTGAACAGATCCTTAAAAATGGAAACATGATGACTAAATTGCGGTATCATTTCTGGTCACTCCATACGCACATTAACGCACAGCTATTTGGAAGCTTTCACGAACTCAATATAAAAAGCTAAATGCATCCTAGTAACATGAATACTTGTGTACAATTATTAACCAGCAGCTGAAGAAACAAGAAGGAAATGAAACATAAGGTAAGAAATATATTTCTTCTACTTTCCTGTCAATTTACACATTATTTACCCCATACCTCTGTACATTCTCTGTCTTTACTAATATTACACATTGCACCCCTTTCGGGAGTCTCCGTGGTAAAGTGGTCAAGCCGTCTGACTTGGGCTCCGAGGGTTGTATATTCGATTCCTTCATTTCACGAGTGCATTCTTTCGGAGAATCCAGAGGTCGTCGCTGGAGATACTGAGTTCGTCCTTTGTGCCACGATTTCCGCCCTGCGGAAAGAGACTGAGCCATATGGGATAAAAACCCGCTGCAATGCTACTTTAAGCTACTTTTTTTATTGCGCCCACTCCCATACGAATCTGGCTACGCCTTGTACTTGTGTCCTTACCAGAAATAACGTGGTAAGACTAGTTTGTTAGCGTGAATTCACTATATTTCCCCCCAAAACATCAAAAAGAAATGTTACCGCTTTCAATGATTTAAGTTGCTTTTGGACCTAGCAAAGACATATTCGTTGGGTGGGGGTAAATATAAGACGGCTGGAAACATTTCATAACGATGCAACAGACAGTTTTCAAAATAATTGATCGTGAATGAAGGCATTCTTTGTGGGACATACTATAGTATGTCGATGGAGCCAATATTTCTAGCTCAGTTGAACAGTGTCCGTACCAGGCCACGCTTGTATTGGACCGGTGCAAAAGTCATAGTTCAGGTATTGGCCCGTCCATGTTCCTTTTTCGGTAGATTGATCTTTGGATGGTGTCAACCTCTCGACGTCGGATAAATATGTCTAAGACCCATAAGGTGTCATTTTGTTGGTGATTTTGTTTGTTGTTCGGTGTTTATAATCATTACAAAATCGTCTATACAACGGCAGTACAAAACCATGTCCTTGATATCCAAGTCTCTTCTAAGTACGCTGGAAGGTGGCCTAAAGGACTTCCAATGGCCATACCGTTAATTGAGGGCATGTGTGTTTAAATGTATACAGCTAGCTTGCGAGAAAAGAAATTCAGTTTTCTGTATGTCATAACTTTTGTTTTGGTTTCAGAATTTGACTTGAGGAGACCAATACAAGATGTATAAATCTATGGTATTACAGAAAAGTAGCTACATTGACTAGTGTGTCCTCTGCATTGTCTAGTGTGTCATCTCTCTACATTGTCTAGTGTGTCCCCATAGCTGCATTGTTTAGTGAGTCCTCTAACTACATTGTCAAGTGTGTTCCATATCTACATTGTCTAGTGTGTCCCCATAGCTGCATTGTCTAGTGTGTCCTCTATCTACATAGTCAAGTGTGTTCCATATCTACATTGTCTAGTGTCTCCCTGACATATGCCTGGGTCATTGACAGTGAGGGGAGTGACCTGTAGCCGGGCTACGAGAAAAACAACCAGCCATGAGAAATAATGGTGAGGGTGGATGCAGACAGTTTAGTTTTGTGTGAAGTCAGGAGACTTGAGGGGAGTTGAAGCTGGGACCGACTGAGGGTCGGGTCGCTTTGGACAGTGGAGTGTCAGGACAAAGGAAGTGGAAGTCCGGGGTCTAAAAAGTGAATGATAGGGGAGTTAGTGATAGAACTCTGCCCTGTGGGTTTTCAGTGATGGGAATTCTGAGACTAAGGATTAAAGACTGAGCCCAGTTATCAGCAGACATAGTGTATTGAGGCCTAAACCCCAGAGTGGGTTGAATAGTTAGTGGAGGCCTAGACCCAGTGTGTGGGTTGTATTGTGTGAGGTCCAGCCGTGGATAGTAGCTGGATAACTGTCTTGTAAATTGGATAATAAGAAGGCCTTGAGAAGGAAGTGACGTGTGCTGACTAAGTTGTGAGGAGAATATATATATTCTGTGGATTATATTGTTTTCTGGATATAGAAATATGTTACGTGTGTCCGTGTTCTTTCTGCATTAAAAGATTATGTGCGCCAACTCAATCCTGTTCACTGACTGGCGGATGTGTACTCTGGGGGTGAGTTATAGTGTGAGACAGGTGGCTAGCTCAACTTACACTGGGTAGTGAACCACAAGGAGCATTGTAACCTAGACAACGACCATCTCACTCGATTATCATTAAGAACATCGTGAGATATCTGGGAGCTCGTCGCTTAGTAAAGATTTTCTTACAGCTACATTCGGTCAACGACCACGGTGATATATTGAGATATCTGTGGGCTCGTCGCTTATAGAGGAGTTATTATCTGGTGACTACGTTCGATCAAATAAACAAACAAACCCTTCACAATTTGGATATTGTTACTTCAAGATGTTAATGGGAACTCTTTTTTGTGTGCGCCAGATATTTAACACAGACAGACGGGAGTGAATACCCAAGCTAGCAGACGACTTTGTTTCAAAGGTGTCGGAGAATTGACACACTGTTCACATGAGGCCAGAGTGAGAGAGAGGGTGGACTGCGGAGCGTATCCACGGTATAAAGACAAGGTTTGCGCCTGTGTGAGAATTGGTGAGCAGACAAAACAGCGGCACAGAAAAGTCGGCGCTATGATACTAGCTGGACTATATCCTGACTGTTGTGTGTGGGTGTGACGAGGACAGGATTGAACACCAAAGATAACAGACAGTTCGCGAGACGGTCACTACAGGTAAATTTGATACCGGAAGTCAGCACACGTAAACAGACGAGGCGGGACGTCAGGAGAAGACAGGCGCATGTGTTTATAGTTCAAGATAAGGGGCGCCAGTGGATAGTACGGGTAAAGTACTGAGAACAGTGAACTCTCGGGAAGGGGAGATGTACATGGATGTGTAGAATACACAGAATTTTATAGTTTTGGGTTAGCCGGAGGGGTGACCGACGGGGGTAGTAACACTATCCCTTCCGCAGCCAGAGTTGGTGCGGGTTAATGACTAAAAATAAAAAGAAAACCTCAGCAGTGGCCAGCGGGGTGAGGTCGGTGTAAAGTGTGATTTTCCATGGTGTTAAAAGAGTCAGCCGTGTTGGGGCAGAAGTCAAGGCTGTTTACCAGTAAGAAGTTACTGAGGATTTTTTTCCCCCACTGACGGTGATAAAGAGAAATTGAGGTGACATTGTGAGTTGGGGTGTGGATGGAGTGAAGATACTCAGGAAATTTCCTCGGCCTGTTGTTGACAAGATGACTCATGTGGTATGAAGGTGAATCGTGAATGAACAAAACAAGTTGTTTTGAACGAAAACTAGACTTTGTGTTCGTCTTTGTTGAAACCCCTCTGTTATCATTACTCTGTCATGAGCAAACATTTTTATAACGAAGGATTACGTGTCATCACCGCAAGCATGGTTGCATACAGTTGCCAAAAAGAAGTGACTGTACAGAGCTAAAGCGTTGGACATTTGCTGTCATTTTTTGTGTTGAACCTTGTCGTTAAACGTGAATCTATTACATATATGACACAACAATGGACCATCTCCGCAACCAAGGTATAATAGCGTTACGGACTGGGTTGAGACAAGACGTTTGGATTATTACTGTGTTGTCACCACGTCCAGGGAAAGTAACAACATATCAAAAGAACATTGTTCTGTTGGGATTTACCGTCGTAGACATTTCGGAACATTAACTTTAACCAACAGACATTTCCAGGATATTATTGGAATCTATTTCTAACAAATTAATAACTTTTGCGACTGGTTAATAAGTACAGTATTGTCGACCAGCCATTTGGACATTTTGTTTGCTCTCATCGTTCTAACTGTCGTTATCGTTTGTGTATCTATATATGTATATGTTATTACATGTAGTTGTTGGATAGGCATATTTTGCAACTTCTATCTAAATCAGGATAGGCTTTGCAAAACGTGGTTCTTTCTTGTTCTTACGATATTTTTGTAAGGACAACGCTAAAAAGTTAGCGTGTTTGTGCTTTGGCATTGGGGTCCTAACCAATATCTAGAGCCGCTGTGTATGACGTCAGAGTTGTGTATATTGTTAATTTAGAGTGCTTTTCTTTCTTTCCATAATATTTACATATGATATTTGTATTCTTCGGATATATGTTATTATTGTGACCTTTCGTCATTTCTACTGTCTAGTGGTCTGTGTCAGTTTATATATATTACGCGCACTGTGGTCGTCTCACACAAGCTTGTGGATGTTACTGTGGTTTATTTCTTTGTGATCACCGTCTCCGTGTACTTGGCTTGTGCGTATAACGTTGTATAGATATCACTTATTGTTATCATTCATTTGTTTGTATATGTATATATATATTTACGTACGTGTAACAATATTTCCAGAGACTTTATGAAACTAGTTGTCATATATATATATATATATATATATATATATATATATATATATATATATATATATATATATATATATATATATAAGGGGGTATAAGCAAATATACCCTCACTACCTAGTGCTTGTTAAGTGACTGGGTGAGTACAGAGTGATATTATTAGTACTACGAATTTACGTACACAGTGAGTGGTGGTGTACTTAGAGAAGGTACACAAGGACTAGCAGCAGAGTCTTTACATTTATAGTTGACTGACGGACTGCTAAGTGTTCACAAGTACAAGATGCCTACTTTAATGGAATACATCGAAGCCGGGGAACGGTTAGGTCTGAAGGGCAAAGATTTGCAGGAGTTTGCAGAGGCAAAATTGAAAGAAGTTCAGCACTGGGAAAGAGAGGAGAGACATAATGAACGTGAGGAAAAACGCCTACAGGAAGAAAAGGTAGCTGAAGACAAGCGTCTACAGGAAGAGAGAGACACACAAGTGAAACTAGAAATGGAACAACAAAAACGCTTACAGGAAGTAGAGTTAGCTGAAATGGAAAACAAGCGTCTACAGGAAATTGAGAAAGAGAAGATTAAGATGGAAACTGAAATTGCATTTAAAAAATTAGAACTATCTTCTAAGGGTCAATTTGAGGAAGGCAGAAGACCTTCGCAGTCGTCACAGAGACTAAAACTGCCATACTTTACGGACCGTGACAGTCATGAAGCTTATCTTTCGTGATTCGAAGCATCAGCGAAAGCGTTATGCATTTCAGAAGGAGAGTATGCTATTAGACTAGGTGAGTATCTGACGGGTAAGGCCCTAGATACCATGTTTAATTTACCTTTGGAAGAAAGAAACAATTACACTATTTTGCGTCAGCGCTTACTTACAAAGTTCCAACTAACTGAGCATGAATACAGAACAAAGTTCAGACAATTAGGGCCAGAGACAAATCAGGATTTTACAGATTTTGTCAATACAGTGAAGAACACATTTAATAAATGGATGGAGCTTGCAGAAGTAGGGAAAGATTTTAATAGATTAGTGGATTTAATGTTAAGAGACAAGGTAGTATCTGCATGCAATACAAACTTAGTGGCTTTCTTTGAAGAACGTAAACCAAAGGACATAGACACAATGTCTCAGTTAGGGCAAAACTACATGACTGCACATCCTAAAAGTTATATTGGTAGACACATGAGTGAGGAAATAGTCTGTGCAGCGTATACGAAACAGGACCATAATCCAGTTATTAGGCCAAGATCGAAAAGTGTGGATTCAGCTCAGAGATATGAGCAGCAAGGACCTCAAGACAATGGGTTCCGTGGCAACTATTTTAGCATAGCAGGACGTTATCCATACAAAAGGGGGAACTTTCAGAGACGTCCAAATAGTTATGCCGGATGTTGGAATTGTGGGAGCTGGAGACACAAGGCAACACAGTGTGATGTACAACCATCCAGTGAGCCAACGAGTAACGTAAAGAAGGAGATCATCTGTTTCAAATGTGGCAAAAAGGAGCACGTCAGCTACCAATGTACGGGTGGGCAAACCGAACATTCTAATGCAGCCCAAGTGATTGAAACATTTAACAAGGAGAGTTGTAATGGATGCAAACCTCTGTTTGATAAAGACAGTGAACCAGTCTTAATGTGTGGTCACACAGTTAAGACAGGATCAGCAGTGCATGCAGGAGGATGTTTGAAGATGCATCATGGATTTATTAATGATAGGCCAGCGTTAACAATTGGGGATTCCGGATTTACGTCCATCGGAGTTAGAAAAAGTTTGGTAGATTCCTCCGATTACACAGGGGAAAAGATCAGGTGCATAACATTTAATGGGACAGTAGAATTCTACCCATTAGCCGTGATAACAGTGAAAACACCATATATCACATGAAGAGTGACAGCGTGTGTTCTAGACTCACCAGTGGCGGATCTGATCATAGGAAATGTGCCAGGAGTTAAAGATTGTACTGAAGAAGAAGTAGTTTATTGGGACCAGAAACATAGTTTAAGTAGTAACGAGGTAGTTACCAAAAGAAAACCTAAATTAGAGAGTATAGCTGAAGAAGAAGAGGCTCTTGAAGTAGACATAGGGACGGAGGAAATGGATAGTACAGCTGAGCAGGTGAGAATGGATCTCAAACATAGCTTTAACGAATCCCATAGAAAACATAATACCCTGGACAAATGTGTCCAAGGGTGTAGTAAAGTGAGACATAGGCAATCAAAGAAGGGTAGATGGTGCTTCAGAAGGAAGAACAATACTCTCACTCGCCTGTTTTCAGATGGCGGAACTGCATGTGGGCAAGGAGTGGTACCCTTAGCACATAGAGATCGATATACTAGAACAGCTCAGGATATTGCATGTGCAGGACACATAGGAATAAGGCGTAAGCAGCAGAGAGCAGGAGGCCAGGTATATTGGCCAGGATTTAATAAAGAGGTCAGACTAAACAGAGACTCCAGTGTAACGATACAATATGCAGATAGCAATGTTAAGGGAGTTCAATAGAGTGTTAACGACATCACTGAACCGGGGTTAGGATTAGCAAACAGATGTTTTAAAGATATAGGAAACATTAGGCATGGGTACATGAAGGGTAGACACAGCAGGAATCAGAGATTGGTTGAGGCAAGAAAAGAACCACCTGATATATGGTCGGTACACAAACTCTCCAGATAGTTGATGGAAGAAAGAGGCAATGGAGCGCATCGACATGTATTCATGGACAATTATTAGCATAGGTACATGGTTTGTGTGTTATTGAAGATATTAATAGACCTGCGGGTACATAAATATAATGCTTTTCTATGTTATGTGGATTATTATGCCATGTATTAGCTCATGCATTGGTACACAAGATGGAAATTTGGTGGTATTGATGTGTTTGTAATATAGTAGTCTACTATGACTACTTGATGTATTATTTAGTGTGGTAGCTAAAGTAAGATGGAGTCATACTTAGGGCTACCCAGGCAATATGTCTGGGTCACATAGTTGATAAGTATTAGTCTCCCAACATTTGAAAACGATGTTTTCTTTTAAAGGGGGGGGGGAGTAATGACATATGCCTGGGTCATTGACAGTGAGATGAGTGACCTGTAGCCGGGCTACGAGAACAACAACCAGTCATGAGAAATAATGGTGAGGGTGGATGCAGACGCCCCCCCTCCCACCCCCAGGGTGGATGGGGGAGAGACAGTTTAGTTTTGTGTGAAGTCAGGAGACTTGAGGGGAGTTGAAGCTGGGACCGACTGAGGGTCGGGTCGTTTGGACAGTGGAGTGTCAGGACCAAGGAAGTGGAAGTCCGGGGTCTGAAAAGTGAATGATAGGGGAGTTAGTGATAGAACTCTGCCCTGTGGGATTTCAGTGATGGGAATTCTGAGATTAAGGATTAAAGACTGAGCCCGGTTATCAGCAGACATAGTGTATTGAGGCCTAAACCCCAGAGTGGGTTGAATAGTTAGTGGAGGCCTAGACCCAGTGTGTGGGTTGTATTGTGTGAAGTCCAGCCGTGGATAGTAGCTGGATAACTGTCTTGTAAATTGGAGATTAAGAAGGCCTTGAGAAAGAAGTGACGTGTGCTGACTAAGTTGTGAGGAGAATATATATATTCTGTGGATTATATTGTTTTCTGGATATAGAAATATGTTACGTGTGTCCGTGTTCCTTCTGCATTAAAAGATTATGTGCGCCAACTCAATCTTGTTCACTGACTGGCGGATGTGTACTGTGGGGGTGAGTTATAGTGTGAGACATGTGGCTAGCTCAACTTACACTGGGTAGTGACACACAAGGAGCATTGTAACCTAGACAACGACCATCTCACTCGATTATCATTAAAAACATCGTGAGACTCCTCTTTCTACATTGTCAAATGTGTCCCATATCTACATTGTCAAATGTGTTCCATATCTACATTGTCTAGTGTGTCCTCTATCTACATTGTCTAGTGTGTCCTCTATCTACATTGTCTAGTGTCTCCTCTATCTACATTGTCAAGTGTGTTCCATATCTACATTGTCTAGTGTGTCCCCATAGCTGCATTGTCTAGTGTGTCCTCTGTCTACATTGTCAAGTGTGTTCCATATCTACATTATCTAGTGTCTCCTCTATCTACATTGTCAAGTGTGTTACATATCTACATTGTCAGGTGTGTCCCATATCTACATTGTCAAATGTGTTCCATATCTACATTGTCTAGTGTGTCCTCTATCTACATTGTCTAGTGTGTCCTCTATCTACATTGTCTAGTGTGTTCCATATCTACATTGTCTAGTGTCTCCTCTATCTAAATTGTCAAGCGTTTTCCATATCTACATTGTCTAGTGTGTCCTCTATCTACATTGTCTAGTGTGTCCTCTATCTACATTGTCAAGTGTGTTCCATATCTACATTGCATATTGTGTCCTCTACATTGTATAGTGTGTCCTCTACATTGTCTAGTGTGTCCTCTATCAACATTGTTTAGTGTGTCCTCTATCTACATTGTCTAGTGTGTCCTCTATCTACATTGTCTAGTGTGTCCTCTATCTACATTGTCAAGTGTGTTCCATATCTACATTGCATATTGTGTCCTCTATCTACATTGTATAGTGTGTCCTCTACATTGTCTAGTGTGTCCTCTATCAACATTGTCTAGTATGTCATCTATCTACACTTGCGTATCCTCTACCTATGCCTATGTGTCCTTTTATTTACGCCCGTGTGTCCTCCAGTTACGTCCATGTGTTTTCTATCTACGCGTTTTGGCTTGGCTCTTGTGAGCCATTAGAAACCGTTGGCCTATCTTTCCCAGTGGCTAAAAAGGTCAATAGTAACACGTCTTACCCCATTGTCTAGAAATAAAGCAATATTTCACACTGTGTATAAAGGTCAGTGGTCTATTTTCTGTGCAATAACGGAGGAAACTAAAAGCTTACATTAAATTGAAAGTTACCTCCTATGTAGTACAATTATTCCTCACCGCCTTACTCTTTCAGCTTGTAATTAATTAATTGTAAATAATTGCTAGTATAGCTGAGCGCAGTTCAGTATACTTAACTTTCTCTCTTTTTCCTCTGCCTCCGTTCTCTCTCTCTCTCTCTCTCTCTCTCTCTCTCTCTCTCTCTCTCTCTCTCTCTCTCTCTCTCTCTCTCTCTCTCTCTCTCTCCCTCTCTCATCACACCCACACAACACACACACACAATACACACACACACACACACACACACACACACACATATATATATATATATATATATATATATATATATATATATATATATATATATATATAAATGCCGCGTGTTTGTAAAGTCTGACTACAAATTTAATATGTAGGACAATCCGTCCAAAGACAATCGGTGAAATCCGAAACCGACGAAAACCGAGGCAATTATTTCCATATGAATGCCATGTATCAACTGTCGATAAGAACAGGCTAGATTAGAATTAACCAAAGAACAGTTATATTCGCCACAATAGCGTAGTATAGAATAAGACACGCAAAATGTTGAAGAGAACTCAGCGTTAGAATGCTGAAACACAAGTAAGGCGATAACGAAAGTACCCGAGGTTGTGACCTCGGAAATAATACATGACAGGACGGAAGGTGACGTCACGTCGGAGAAGAATCGGGAAGGCAGTCAGGCCAGAGGTATCCAGTTGAAGGGACGTAAAATTGTTTTTAGCCGTGTAGAACGGCAAAGAAGTTTGAAGAATAATGCCAATAGGTTTTTCCAGATGTAGTGCATCAAACTAAAGGTATTGTTCGAGTATCCAAGATGAATGCTAGTCAAAGTGAGTTAATTTGTGGCAGTCAAGTTGGTGGCTCAGTGTGCCCAATATGGCTAGTCCTCCTTGTAAGTAGGAACTGTTGTTAAGCTTGACGTTGCATGCCTTTGAGTAAAGTGCGGCGACTGAAACCATCGTAGCCCCGCCTGAGACTAAACGAATGTTTAAGACAGTCATCACATAAATTAATAGGACGTTTATCTACCCTCATACAGACTGGAACATGAGGCGTTCGTGATTGACTGTATGCTGTTACACATGTCCACATTAAACAGGTGGTTGACTCAAGGACGTGTCAGTGTTTGTACTTATTCTACAGTCTGCTTTAATCTTGCGTGATAATGTGTCAATGCTTCTTCAGCGAGCCTTTATAAGAACGTTGACAATTAATCAATGTAAATCAAATTAATTCGTTCTAGACATTCCAAAATACATATCAAAACACATTTTATAGACTTGACTTGATTCGTAAACAAAAATTCCACATTCGGTCTCGTTCAACCTGCTTCTTCGGCGTTGGTTAGAGTTGATATCCGTGGTTTTGCGGGTTTTATCCTGTTTCTGTCCTAAAAGCTTAAAAGTGTGTGCGCCCTTACGAGTGAGTCCTAACTCGGACTCGTTGCATAAGCGTTTGTGTCTGTGACGTCAGCTGGGGGGTTGGTCGGTGGGTTATTCTTTATGCCCGTCTCGTCTGGCGGTTTCTTGGTTCAATGTTGGCTTCTGGCTCGTCTGTTTTGCTAGGATGCAGTCCTTATAAGGACTCATCCTTTGGTTTGCTTGCTTTTGTTGCCTTATTCTGAGATCGCCGGTTAGTACGCGCTGGTTTTCCTCTCAGTGTCTTCCCCGGTCAAGTCTTTTATGTTTTGAGGTAATTCGCGATCTTTGACAGGATTATCGGTTTTTGCGTCTAGTTTGACTAGTCTTGTGTCATATTTCCTGTTAACGACTGGTTTCCCATTGAACCTTTTCGTCAGTGAGAATGGGCTGCTGGCTTCATCTTGAGGTTTTTCGCTGGTCTTTGCCTTGGCTCCAGCTTGTGGCTTCTCTGCGGTCTTTTGCGTGGCTTCTGCTTGCGACCTCTATGCGGTCTTTGCGTGGCTTTTGCTTGCGGCTTCTCTACGGTCTTTTGCGTGGCTTCTGCTTGTTTCTTTGGTACTGTTCCATTTCTGCTTTCAGTAGTTCTCTCTCTCTCTCTCTCTCTCTCTCTCTCTCTCTCTCTCTCTCTCTCTCTCTCTCTCTCTCTCTCTGTTTTGATGGCTTTTATGACTTCTTCGTTTTCCTTCTTCATCTCGGCAATGCGCTCCATCTCTTGTTAGATGCTGTGCTGTTCATTGCCGCTGGTCGGAGTCGGCGTCAGCAGTGCCTTGGCTTGCTTCTTCAGCTCGTCAATCTGGTTTTGTAGCTGTGATTTTTCTGCTTGTGAGATGCCTGTTGCTGTTTCGCACCTCCGCAGTGCTTCCTTGTATGGTGTCTTTGTAGTTATGGCGGTCTTAAAGACATATCTATGTCTTTGGAGGTACGGACAGCCCAGGCGTCTTGCTCCATGCTTGCCAAGGCAGTTGGTACACTTTCTGCTGTCATTTGGCGCTCGGAAGTCCTTGTCCTGTTTGGACAGCGGATATTCCTTGTATGCATGGTGTTCGGCGCAGTATCGACAGATCTCTGTCTTGCTGCGGCACGTTGTTCTGATGTGGCCAGCCCTCTAGCATCTTGAACATTGAGTGATTCCTCGAAATGAATCTTTCAGGCTGTTGAATTTTCTTGTTCATAGCTACTGTGATCGACATCTCGCCACAGCTACATAAACAACATTAACACACAGGCACTGGCACAGCTACATAAACAACATTAACATATAGGCACTGGCACAACTACATGAACAACATTAACACACAGGCACTGGCACAACTACATGAACAACATTAACACACAGGCACTGGCACAGCTACATAAACAACATTAACACACAGGCACTGGCACAGCTACATAAACAACATTAACATATAGGCACTGGCACAACTACATGAACAACATTAACATATAGGCACTGGCACAACTACATGAACAACATTAACATATAGGCACTGGCACAACTACATGAACAACATTAACACACAGGCACTGGCACAACTACATGAACAACATTAACACATAGGCACTGGCACAGCTACATGACCATGCATATGCAAAGAAACCAGCCAAACAAAGACCGTAACAATATCGCACGAAGAACAGAATACAGAAGAAGAACCAACGGCGAATTACACCACTATTTGCTGACGATCAATTACTATAGTCTGTTCAGAAATGAATGCCTTTATTCACGATCTATTTTTATGAAAACTTTCTGTTGCATCATTATGAAAGTTTTCCTGCCGTCCTAAATTTACCCCCACCTAAAGAATATGTTTTTGATAGGTCCAAAGGCAACTTAAATCATCGAAAGCGGTGACATTTCTTTAATATTTTGGCGAAAATGTAGTGAATTCACGCTAACAAACTAGATTTATAGTAACGCACGTCATTTCGGGTAACAACAAGTACAAAGCGGAGCCAGAATCGTATGGGAGTGGGTGCAATAAAAAAAAAGTCGTTTAAAAGTCGACATGGTCGACTGCATTGCACCGCTTTTAAAAAAATCCCATATGGTTCAGTCTCTTTCCACCAGAGAGACGAATGGAGACGGATTGTATCTGCAGCAAAGAACCTCAATGGCTCGGAACGCTGAAGAAGAAGAAGAAGAAGAAGAAGAAGAAGAAGAAGAAGAAGAAGAAGAAGAAGAAGAAGAAGAAGAAGAAGAAGAACATAATGATAAAGTTATATGCTAAATCTCATCATTTTCTCTCAGTTGGTTACCGAGATATGGAATTTTATATTGGGGCGGACAAAAGTAAACAGACTATAATAGCAAAATCAGAAGGAGAATTACAAGTCCACATAAATAGCCTAAACAATGTGTTATAGGGGCATAACATGAAAATTAGCACAAGTAAAACAGAGGTAATGACTATAACCAAAGAAGAAAAAACAACAAATATTCAACTGAAAGAACACCCTCTAAAAAAGTAAATAGCATCACGTATTTAGAAAGTATAATTTCATCAAATAGCAATTCTGAAGACGAGATCGAAAATAGATACAATAAGGCAAACCAACTCATTGGACAAATGGCACAAATACTTAAGAATAAACACGTATCAATAGATACTTAAAAAGCTCTCTACAACACAATCTTCCTACCAACTCTATGCTACCAATGACAAACCAGGAAAATGACAGAAATAGAGACAACAAACATTAAAACAACATAAATGAGATTCCTTGGAAATATACTCAAATGTATCAAGAAGAGAGAAAATCAGAAATGAAGATAACAGGGCTAAAGACAGGGTTATAGCAGCGCTAGATTTCATCAGAAAGCAGCAAGTTAAATGGTTTGGCCATATAATTAGGCTATCATCTAACAGTATACCACAACAAGCAATGATATACAGACCAAACGGCACCAGAATACAAGGTCGACCATGTAAACGATGGGCAAATGGAATAACATAATCCATGGGAATCTCGATATATGAAGCCCGCTGTTTATGCTGAACCCCGACACGGCAAGGTGGAAGAGGTACAAGATGAGATGAGACAGCTACATTAACAACATTACAAATAGAACTGTGTCCGAAGCAGTACCACTAATTTCTGTTTGCTTGGGGTTGAAACCAGGACCACTGTTCTGGTAAGCAGGGTTGCCACTTTTTTTGGACCAAAAGTATCTAGAAATGGCTCAAGCAACATCCATAAATATCTAGATTTCGTTGGAAAGTATCTAGGGAAAATATCCAGATTGAGAAAGTAAGAAATTACATATGTATTGATGTGACTGCCGATCTCCCTGGCGAAGTGTTTACGGCTGTCGCCGTAATCCCGTATATTCTCGTGAGTAATGCAGCTGCACCCGAACCAGCAGCTGTTCGAGCCGCTCTGGTAATTTAAGGGGTAAGTGAACCGGTCGCTCAGAAAGCAATCGCAAACTACTGAGCATAACTAGTACATCAACAGCAGCTGAAAAATTCTGATGTTGACTGCAATGTCCTGTAACGGATATGCAACATTTAAAAAAATATTGATGTGACTTACCTATAGAATCATGTCCTCATCTTCACTGATGATGCACTCTCACAAGATGCACTTAGTTTGGATGATGAAGTTGAAGCTTCAGATTCAAAATGACTCTGGTATGCTTTAGCTGTTCCAATTTCTTTTAATACACGATCAGGGAGCTGATAAGTTGAACAGCATTTTTCTGCTCTCATCAGGCCAAATCTTATTGTCAAGATAGCATTTAAGAGGTCAAGTTTCATCATGTTTCTTAGTTTACATTTTGTATAATTCACAGTACTGAAAACTCTTCCCGCATCAGCATTTGAATGGGGTAGTATCATGGCAGACATCGCATATTCAAAGAGCTTACAGAATGGACTGTTTCCTGAGGCATCTTTAAATTGTCTTACTTCACTCCAAAAAGCTTCAGTTTCTGTTTTGTTTGTCCAGTCAACCAAATTTATTTTGGTTAACTAATATTCTACTTCCGCCACACTATTATCAGTAGTCCTTAAAAATTTAATAACTTGACAATATTTAGGTTTGTCCTATACTGGCTGAGATATGTTGTTAATAGAAAAGAATGAAATACTTTTCAATACATCTAAATTTTAAAGAAGTCTCTGCTTCAGTTGATTGAATAATGAGACAAGACAATCTTGACAGTGCTTTCTTAAGTTGTTCTCTTCATTTTCTGTTAACAGTCCTTTTGTTTTTAAACCATCAATTTTTGATTCGATTTGGTATCCTAGGTATGGCTTAGGGGCCAAATAGCTCTCTATAGTGCAAGTGAACAAGTCTGCTTTACAAGTTGGCAATATAAGTCTTTTACCAATTGAGTGAAATAGCAAAATGATGTCGTCAAGTAATTTAACTTTATCATTTTGAGATTCAAATAGTTTATTAACTTTTTGCACTTCACTTAAAATGGGTTGTAAAAAGAGAAGGAATGCCAAATTTTTTTCATCACTGTACATTCCATATAGTATTTCAGCTGTGTAGCACTTTTCACTTTGTCTTGTTATTTCGAAGTGCGTCTTCAACTCCAACCATTGGTCCACAGTTACTTCAACAGCTGGTTGAATTGATAACCATCTAGTTTTGCAATATGACAGAATTTTCAGTGGTGGGGAACTATCATTTAATGCTTTATATAAATTGTTATTGCTGTTGTCTGACATATGATTTGGAGAACCAGTTATGTGTTTCAGCAATAAGGAATTGCAAATTCCTTAGTAAACATTCTGATGAGGCATGTGATAATGCTAGCTGCAAGGAATGACACGCACATTTTATGAGGATTAAAGATGGGATATCTTCCTTAAATTTTATATAAACGCTATGGTTGATATCAACTATTATCGAGGCATTATCTGTACCAGTTGCAGCCAAATTCACATGAAAAGAATCACAAAGTCGGCATTACAGCAGTAAGTCGCAGCACAGTGTGTTCACAGTTCAAATAATGTTATTATAATTTATGCGCCGTTTTACTCATTACCAGGGGGTTGCCAGATTGTTGAGCGTTGACCCAAGTCAGTTCAAAGTTTAAATAATGACAGTTACCATAATTTACGCGCGTTCAGACCAAACATAAAATGGGTAAATGACACCGAAAGAAAAGTAAAATCTAGAAAGTATTCAAAATATCCGACTCCAAATGAAAAGTATCTGGAATTGCATCCAGCATCCAAACGTCAGAAAACGGTATCCAGATGCCGGCAGAAACCTCTAGATCTGGATATAAAATATCTAGAATGGTAACTATGCGGTAAGATAAGATAGAGCTACCACAACTGGGTTGAGAACACACCGTCTTGCGTGCACTGGTTTTCATTTAAACGCCGAGTAATTTGTTTTCATTGATCTGAAAAATAAAACCAAACGTATTAAAGCCGTCGCCCTCCCCCACTCACCCACCTACATTTATTTAAGCCCGTTAGAGTGTTAGATGTTCGCGATTTCTGCGTGTCCCTCGTGACTGAACTTTCACCAACATCCTCCACTCCCAGTACTCCAGCTTCATGCTGTGAGTTATCGACTGTTGATGAAAATGCTCGAGGGAAACAGATGGTGTCCTAGTAACTTGAAAGTGCAATCTGGCAACAATAGTTTGAGTTACAAATTTGTAGCGTGTAATGGTTGCCTGCATTTGCCAGCAATGGCAGTGAGAACGGTTGCTGTAGAGTTCCACAACCAGTGTACTGTAGGACGCCTGAGACTCAGACAGGCTTGGCGACAAATAAACAGACAGACAGGCTTGGCGACAGACAAACAGAAAGGCAGGCTTGGAGACAAACAGAAAGGCAGGCTTGGCGACAGACAAACAGAAAGGCAGGCTTGGCGACAGACAAACAGAAACAGACAGGCAGACAGACAGGTAGGTAGGTATGTAGGCAAGTAGGTAGGTAGATGAGGTTTTGTGTATGAAACAAAAGAATAGGCGTAAACTGCGAAAGAAGGTCTTAATAATATAGTTATAGGGGAAGATGCCGTCTTCGTGGCGATGGGTTGCGGACGCGATTCGTAATGCCGCTTACCCGCGTTCGAAACACAGCGGTGACCGATTTGGCAGCAGACCATGTCTCGCTGGTTTTAACGTGCTGGTATGGGAGCCGGTCGTTCTGAAAGCAATGGCAAACTACTGAACGTAAAACTTGCCAAGACATCAACAACGGCAGTAAAATGCTGGTGTTAACTGCAACGTCCTGCAACTTTTAAAATAAACATGAGAACATAGGAAAGACACATATCACATAAACCTACACACCACATGGATAGTGGGAGGCAGAGACAGTCAGAGAACAGTAGTCCCACACACACAGAGAGAGAGAGAGAGAGAGAGAGAGAGAGAGAGAGAGAGAGAGAGAGAGAGAGAGAGAGAGAGAACTTCACACGGTGTGTCAATCCATGACAGCTGAAATAAGACGTCGCAGAAGATCCCCCTGTGACGGCTAAGGAAGAGCCTTGGTTACATCTCCAGCGATTTGTTGCATTATGTCGTTTTTCCTCTACTGCTTTGTCCCAGGCCTTGTTTACCTGGAAGCCTATTAACGAAGTATTGTGATTGTTCTTCGGACATGCTTTGAAATGTACGGTGTTTAATGTGGCTTATTCCCAGGCGACTATCTTTAAGATGATTTTATTTCCACAGTACATCATTTTCATTGCTTCACGTAATGAGATTTCTATTACAATAGGGTACGTTTCTATTCGCCCAATCCCTGTGAATGCCCACCAGCAGGTGAAATGTATATAAATTATACATGAATAAATGTGCATGTCACAAACTGACGGATTGTTAACTCCCCAATTGTAATTGCACTGGCTTTCTGTCCTGATGACGACTGCATGGGGGCATTCTGACTACTGGCTAATAGACAGGTACATTCTTGTTGACTGCATACTTCTCTGATGCCGTTAGAGGTAATGTTTGGAGCCAGAACGACATTGTAATCGACCCAACCTCATAAAGTGCGTACCAGAGAATTTTCCAAATTGTTCTGACAGCAACCAGGAAAGTAGATCACCAAATTATGTTATGGTATATCTAGAACAAGTAGCGACAACTTCTTGTACTGTTGTGCCAAAGTAGTATTGCAAAATCTCTTGTTTTGAAAACCAAAGTCTACCATATTTGTATATACAACAACCACTAACACAAATTAATTTAGTCTTGGATTCACATTTCTGATACATTAAATAGTTATTTTATTCTTTATAGATTATCCAGTTCTTCAAAGTACAAATACAAATATTATGTTTTGCAAATGTCAATACATTGCCACAAGGCCCACAAATAGACTTACTAGACAATGCGCTACGCGGCTGCCACTAAAGGTCTACTCTCTTTTATTGTGTTTTCTTTTCATATCCTATTTACAAGACATTGCTGTTGTTGATGCGTTGGCAATTTTACGTTCAGTAGTTTTTATTCTATTACTTTGCTTAATTATGGATATTTTCATCTCCTAGTGTAATTTGTGTGCCAGGATGTAAAACCAGAAGTTTCTTCTTAAGATCTGCGCCGATGCCACGGAGTTTCGTGCATTGAGCGAAGCAATCCTTGAGTGAATTTTCGCAGCGTGTGTGGTTCTGTGGTGTTCGGTCTTCTCAACATGGTGAAACAATTTGTGTGTTCCTTGCGGACGGCAGTCAACAAAACAAGGCGACGGGTCCAACGTGGTGGCCGCAAGCGACAAGGAATACGAGGTATGGTAAGACGTTTTAGACTTAAATGTCATCGTCGGGGCCTCGGGAATACTCGTATTTTATATTGGAACTGCGCCAGCGTAAACCAACGAAGCCCGATTCTCGTAAACCTGGTTTACAGGAATGACATAGTAGCATTCCAGGAGAGGAGGCTGGGTGTTCAGCTACTCCAAATGGTCGGCTTCAAATGTTTCTACAACAGGTGACATCTGGGAATGACGATTCTCATCCGCGACAGTATGGTGGCTTCAGAGCTAGACATGTCCAGTTGGGGCAATGACGACATACAAATACAGGCGGTTAGAGTTCAATCCGGTCTACCATTCGTGTTGGTTTATGCTTATGCCCGTAATGCGAGTGTGGATTCCCAGAAGTGGCAGTGCTTAAGTGGCATATTAGGTCACGAAAAATATGTCATTTTCTGTTGCGATTTCAACGCTAAAGGCAGATCATGGGGAATCATTTCCTCCAACACACAGGGGGAGGAGCTCGAGACTACACTTGAAAAGATTGACCTGGTTTGTATCAACAGTGGCTTTGTCACCAGGACAGCAAGCCGCCCAGGTGATGAGTACAGTGCTATTGATCAGAGGCTGGTTTCTCCTTCACTCACTGCAGTGTGTAGATGGGGTGTCCTAAGGTACCACGGCAGCGATCACCACTCTTGCAGCATATTGGTGGAGAAAAGCAGAACCAGGCAGCACAGTCAACGGTCAAGACTTTCCAGTATGACAGTACAGGGCAAGGTGTGGTGAGTAAAATAAGGCGAAATAAGCGCAGAAAGTTTCAGGGCAGGAAAACAAAAGCTGGCAGCACTCACCTTGGTGAAATTTTGAGGTGAAGAAAGATTGGATGGATAAACGTAGTGCTGTAAGTAAACGGGAAATCGCCAAGAAGAACAGAGTTGCCCAACCTGGTCCCTGCATGCACTTAGAAAGAGAGATGCACACAAAAGTAAGCTATTTAAAAAAAAAAAAAAAACTGGTTACGGTGGTTAAAAGTGACAAATGGACATATGTATGTCAAAGAGTAAGCATAGACAAGTCACTGAAATTGTTCTGGCGACTATATAAAAGCATGAGTGGGGTAGTCAAGAATAAGAGAATTTGACTTCCAAAGTGCCGACCTCATCTGGCAGAGGACTGACGAGAACAAGGGCAAAGCCCTCTTCGAACGCTTTCTAGAGCAGAGCAATCAGACAGACATGAGAGGCCGAAATCTTGCCAAGGAGGTCACCTCAGAGAGGTGTAAAGCCCAGAACATTTCGGATGAAGACACAGTGATAACGAAAGAAATCGAGGCTGTGCTTCGATGAGCAAAAAACAGCGCTCCAGGGCCAGATGGCATAAGATGTGACGACATCAATAGGTGTGCCGACAACGAGCTAGAGGAACTAGCAGTCATTTACAACAACAGTATAGGGAGTGCTAGCATCAAGGAGGAGTGGTTACACAGCTATCTGATTCCCTTGCCGAAGCCTGGCAAAGACCACACAAAAATTCAGGGATATCGAGTAATAACCATGCAGAATACAATAGGCAAGCTGCTAGAGAAGTTAATTGCCAGGAAAATATCCAGCCAGCTAGAGAAGCAAAGTGTTTTCCCACCAACTTTGGGAGGATACCGTCCCAAAAGAGAAACCTGGACCAGTGCAGCAGTTTTTGCCCATGATGTTTATGAAGGTTTCCACTCAGGCATTGAAACCTTTGCTGCAGCGATTGATCTTGAGGAGGCGTACAACAGAGTACCATTGGATATTCTAATGTTTCAGCTTCTTGAACTCAAGATAAGTCCGTTACTCCTTAGTTGGATCGCTGCAGCCTTCTTCCAATGGAAAGTAGTTTTTAGATGTGGCAGTTGGACTTCGGAACCAACAACAATATATCCTGGCCTACCACAGGGATCACCATTATCTCCGGTGCTGTTCAACGCCTAAACTGTGAGAGTCACCAGCGAGCAGATCACTGGACCGGGGAGGACATTGTCATATGCCGACGATGTTTTAGTGTATCGTCAGGGTAAGGTTAGAGATCAGGTTGCTGTGAAACTGTAGACCGAACTCAATCGCATAAGAACTTGGTGTGTTGAAGCTGGGGCAATGGTCAACCCAACAAGGCAACAGTGACATGGTTCTCTTTGAATAATCATATTGTAAACACTCCAACACCAACTGTTAATCTGTGTTCAGAGAAGTGGAAAGAACGCAGGCAATGAATTACCTGGGGCTACGTTTTGATTGAAGACTTGCTTATAATGAGCACATAGACAAGGTGATAACAAAGGCCAAGCGGTGTTTGGCTGCGATGCGGATGATGGCGGCAGCAAACTGTGAGCAGCGCCATCTATGCCTCCTATACGAGGGGCTCGTCATGTCTGTTTTTGAGTATGCGATGGCGATCCTGACTCTCAGCCATAAGCAGACAGAAAGGATGGGAAGGATACAAAACGAAGCTATGCGCATTATTCCAACCATTGAAGACAGACTACAAATTTGCAAAGCACTTGCCTACCTCAGAGTTAACGCAAACACACAACATCCACTGCATAGTGAAATTAGGAAGGTGAAGGGCAGCAAGTTAAAAAGAGGAAGGTCTTGGATGGGTCAAGCCGAAGACATTCTTCAAGAGTTGTGTTCACTGGAGGACTTAGAACATGGCGAGGCGGAATTATGTGTCTCTAATTTTATTGCCCGGGTTTTTCCAGGTCTTCCTCTGTGTTTTTGTGCTTTGCGAGTCTGAAGAGAGGGTTTTCTGTGTATACCATAAATAAGTGTTCTTAGTGAATGTCCCGCTTCTGCAGTCTTGGTATCTGTAGGGGTGTGTGGGGGACCGGGAGGGAGGGGGAGGGGGATTGATTGAGGGTTATGACTTGTCAACTCAGCTTATGTGTATTTTTCATGGACTCTGACTTTAGTAGCTCTGGCTTTGCTAGTATTTAAATCTTATTGCATTCACCCCACCTGCTTCCCACTCCCCTGTTTTGTATTCACACTTTCTAAAGTACTAGAAATTCTGGGTTTCGTACATTATCAATGTTTTGTTGTCGTACACTAGTGCAGTGATTTCTATATCTGATTCGCCCCAGATGATGTTCATTTGCTGCCAGCAGCCTTCTGTATTCACCCCGTCTATTAACTACTGCATGTCCTAGTACTTCTGTATTCACCCCGTCTACTAACTGCTGCATGGCCTAGTACTTCTGTATTCACCCCGTCTACTAACTGCTGCATGGCCTAGTACTTCTGTATTCACCCCGTCTACTAACTGCTGCGTGACCTAGTACTTCTGTATTCACCCCTTATACTAAATACTGCATGACCTAGTACTTCTGTATTCACCCCTTATACTAAATACTGCATGACCTAGTACTTATGTATTCACCCCGTCTACTAACTGCTGCATGGCCTAGTTAGTACTTCTGTATTCACCCCGTCTACTAACTTCTGTATGGCCTAGGTAGTACTTCTCTATTCACCCCGTCTACTAACTACTGCATGGCCTAGTACTTATGTATTCACCCCGTCTACTACATGCTGCGTGTCCTAGTACTTCTGTATTCATCCCGTCTACTACCTGCTGCATGGCCTAGTACTTATGTATTTACCCCGTCTACTAACTACTGCATGGCCTAGTACTTCTGTATTCACCCTGTCTACTAACTACTGCATGGCCTAGTACTTCTGTATTCACCCCGTCTACTACCTGCTGCATGCCCTAGTACTTCTGTATTCACCCCGTCTACTAACTACTGTATGGCCTAGTACTTCTGTATTCATCCCGTCTACTAACTGGTGCATATCCTAGTACTTCTGTATTCACCCTGTCTACTAACTACTGCATGGCCTAGTACTTCTGTATTCATCCCGTCTACTACCTGCTGCATGGCCTAGTACTTCTGTATTCATCCCGTCTACTAACTGGTGCATGTCCTAGTACTTCTGTATTCACCCTGTCTACTAACTGTTGCATGGCCTAGTACTTCTGTATTCATCCCGTCTACTAACTGGTGCATGTCCTAGTACTTCTGTATTCACCCTGTCTACTAACTACTGCATGGCCTAGTACTTCTGTATTCACCCCGTCTACTAACTACTGCATGGCCTAGTACTTCTGTATTCACCCTGTCTACTAACTACTGCATGGCCTAGTACTTCTGTATTCATCCCGTCTACTAACTGGTGCATGTCCTAGTACTTCTGTATTCACCCTGTCTACTAACTACTGCATGGCCTAGTACTTCTGTATTCACCCCGTCTACTAACTGCTGCATGGCCTAGTACTTCTGTATTCACCCCGTCTACTAACTGCTGCATGGCCTAGTACTTCTGTATTCATCCCGTCTACTAACTGGTGCATGTCCTAGTACTTCTGTATTCACCCTGTCTACTAACTACTCCATGGCCTAGTACTTCTGTATTCACCCTGTCTACTAACTGCTGCATGTCCTAGTACTTCTGTATTCACCCCGTCTACTAACTGCTGCATGGCCTAGTACTTCTGTATTCACCCCGTCTACTAACTGTTGCATGGCCTAGTACTTCTGTATTCACCCCTTCTACTAACTGGTGCATGGCCTAGTTAGTACTTCTCTATTCACCGCTTCTACTAACTAACTGCTGCATAGTCTAGTACTTCTGTCTCATTCTCAATAATACTTTGCTTCCTAGCTTCTCTGTGCAGGTGTTTTAAACTGTTAGGTGTAGATTATCATCACTGTAGGTGATTACAATCAGTCAAACATGTTTAGTTTAGTTTAGTCGACGGATCAACATCACGGCACACGGGTGTAACCCATAAGTGCTCCGTTCTTCTCCTAACTCAAACCTGAGTCTGGAGAAACTCAGCTAAGTGCACGAACTCCGTAGCACCGGCGAGGATCCTGAAATACTTTGGGTAGATTTTTAATTCGAAATTTTGCCCGGGCAGCGCCGTTAGGCTACTCTTTTTCGATTTCCAACTGCCAAGGGATTTGTTACGTGCGCAACAATACACACGGGTGTCCAATCTCACTACCCAGAGACCAGGGGAAATTTTTACTAGAAGTCCACGTGAAAAAATCCCGGTCCTCACCGGGGCCTGAACCCGGGACATCCAACACTCGAGGCGGACACCATACCACGAGACTACGCAGCCCCCTCAGTCAAACATGTGGTGCTCACTATCCTCCCAATAGGTGGTTACAATCAGTTAAACATATGATGCTGTGGAACAATCTTCCACAAGAAATCAAAGACATCACCAATTCTTATGCATATAATCGCAAATTATTCGAACACTATCTCAGTACGGATTATCTCCCCCCCCCCCCCTTAATAATAGACATAATAATAATAATCAAACCCTAGTATAATAGCCAGTGCCCTTTTGATAGGCCAGTATATTCCACATAGCTAATAACAAGTGCCACACCAGTCATTACTATTACTGTGTCGTGTAGTATTTATTGATTTTTTCATTTTCCTATGCCTTTATAATGCATATCTTTAATATTGTTGCTGTTTACAGTTAGCCTTGAATGATGTGTGAATGATATAAAGTATGAAAGAGAGTGATAGAAGGGCAGAATGTTAGACGGGCCTGAGTGCCCAATTCTTAAACCTTTTAAAATAAAGTTTGTTTGTTTGTTTGTTTGTATTCACCCCGTCTAATAACTGCTGCATGGTCTAGTTAGTACTTCTGTATTCACCCCTTCTACTAACTGCTGCATGGCTAGTAATCCTGTATTCACCCCGTCTACTAACTGCTGATGGCCTAGTTAGTACTTATGTATTCAAACCGTCTACTAACTGCTGCATGGCCTAGTTAGTACTTGTTTATTCACCCCGTCTACTAACTACTGCATGGCCTAGTACTTCTGTATCCAACCCATCTACTATCTGCTGCATGGACTACTTAGTACTTCTGTATTCACCACTTATACTAACTACTGCATAGCCCAGTAGTTCTGTATTCAACCCGTCTGTCACGGAACCACTGTAATGAACGATAAGATGATAAAATAACAGAGACAATTGTATTCACAGCTGCAATTGTTTGTTTCCAGTGGGGACACTCTCACGGCAGATCAAAGGAAACCGCCAGTCTTTGAGAATTCCCCAGGAAATGGGAAAATATGTCGGCCTGTTGTTTTGACGAATCGCAAGTTGAAAGGAAAGACGGGTGCGTTAGTTGTAAGAAGAGAGACAACTCCTCTTGTGAAGTTAGGGACGGATTGTCTGCCCCTGGGGACACCTGTTGTTGACATAGAATGGCGTCACTAGGACGATCCCAGGCTGTATGAAAACAAACTTGTGCCGCCAGTGTGAAGAATGTGATTTAAATAGACTGACGTGTTAGCTGGCTCGGTTCTAATATTGAAAAGTATCTCGTGTGTTCGGCATCAATTAATGTTGAGAAACATGTGTCTTTCATGGCAAAGTATAGATTCAATTCACAATTGTGCTAGGATTTCATAAGGTATTTAGAGATAGCCTTTAGATGTAAATAATATAGAACAGTCTAGTGATAAATAGAGTGTAGGACTTTAACATAGTGTTGTTGCGTTGTGGTTAGGTATTCAAGGAGTGTCGGCGACAGTAGGAAGTTGCATTGTTAAAATTAACTAGTGTGAGACGTCAATTAGCTCAGCTGGTTGGAAATAGTGAAGTGGGATGATATTTAGAAGGATTGAGGATGGTTTGGGGATAGGGGAAATGTCCAATGGTGGGATCTTCCAGTGGGTTTCTACTGGGGTTCTGCACTTTACATTTGGTCTTTCCTTATCTTACCCTGATTCGGACCGATGTGATGAGCTCCTCTGTCCCATGGCAGAGTTTGGTTCACTGTGTATACTGAGTGAGGCCATCGGCCTACACTCATCTAATAGGGATCAGTGTTCGGTTGCTCTCACCAGGTGTGTGTTCTCTCTCTTTCACAGGTTCCCTCAGGTTGTCACGAAAATCAATTGAAACATCACAACTTTCAGATCATGGATAAACTAGTGCAGGAAGATGTATTCAGTGGCCTTTGCACTGGGCCCATAATAGAAAGGGTCTGAAGAAACAGGGCTCTGTTGAGCCGATACATATAAGTATCCGACACGATGACTTCTTAACGATAGTGATTGTTGTTTCACACCACATGTGAACAGAACGATAATGATTGTGTTTTCACACCACATGTGAACAGAACAATAGTAGGTGTTTTCCACATCACATGTGAACAGAACAATAGTATTTGTGTTTCCACATCACATGGGAAAAGAACAATAGCGAGTATTTAGGAAATTAGTATATTCCTATGAGACAATGTACAATAACTGTGTAAGGGTGAAAACTTTAGGACATTTTTTTAGAAGGGAATAATGTTATTTCAAGGGACAGTGTTCCATATTTTCACGATGCAGGGGTTGTGAAGTCTCCGACTCTAAGGGCATTTAGGGAACATTGTGTATTATCAATTTGGGATCAGTACCGAACTATATCTGAGATTGGTTACCAGGTATCGTGGTTATCAAAAGCTACTGGAGATAGTCAACATCTAGCAGGAGGAACACATCGTTTGGTGAGGTCATTTTGTGCTGACTCTGATGATGTGGTGTAGTCCTTACCGGGATGATAGGACCTGGCTCCTGAGCTGTTCGGTCTGATTCTGCAGACACACTAGAGTATACGACATACATTCTACACATACACTTCTCGCATACATAAACTTTTCTTCATTAAATTAATGTGTTGTTAAATTTAGAAGCTACATCTGGTTAGTATGATGTCTTGGGGAAGTGTGAGAGGGGGCATGATCCAGGGGTGAGAGAGAGATAGAGAGAAAGAAAGACGTTGTGGACGGAATCTGGTGGATTCTCCAGAATAATGATATGGGGTTAAAAATAATGTGGGCGTTGATTCCCCTCACTCCAGGGACAACACAATAAAGGAAACCCACGACACCGTCTACTAACTGCTGCATAGCCTATGTAGTACTTCTGTATTGACCCCGTCTACTAACTACTGCATGGCCTAGATTTTCTGTAATCACTCCGTCTACCAACTATTGCATGGCCTAGTACATCTGTATTCACCCCGTCTACTAACTGCTGCATGGCTTAGTTATTACTTCTGTGTTCACTTCGTCTACTGACTACTGCATGACCTAGTTAATACTTATGTATTCACTCCTTATACTAACTCTTGCATGGCCTAGTACTTCTATATCCACCCGTCTTCTAACTGCTGCATGACAGTTAGTACTTCTGTATTCACCCCGTATACTAACTGCTGCATGACAGTTAGTACTTCTGTATTCACCACTTATACTATCTACTGCATGAACCAGTACTTCTGTATTCAACCCGTCTACTATAGTATGTCCACATTTGTTTGCCTTCATTCACGATCAATTATTTTGAATCGTTATGAAATTTTTCCAGTCGTCTTATATTTACCCCACCCAAGGAATATGTCTTTGATAGGTCCAAAAACAACTTAAATCATTGAAAGCGGCGACATTCCTTTGATGTTTTGCTCAACAACTAGTGATTTCTCGTTAACAAAGTTATTTTTACGGTAATGGGAGACCTGTCAATTCTGATGACACACAAAGGCGTATCCGGATTCGTATGGGAGTGGGTGCAATGAAAGAACTAGCTTAAAATCGACATGGTCAGCTGCATTGCACCGGGTTTTTATCCCATATGGATCAGTTTCTTTCCGCAGCGCGGAAAGCGTCGCACAAAGCACGAACTTCGTAGTTCCAGCGACGACCCTTGGGAGTCTCTGAAAAAAAGCAACGTGAAATGAAGGACGCGGCCCGGAATCGAACATACAACCTTCGGAGCCCGAATCAGACGGCTTGACCACTTCACTACGGAGATTCCCGAGAGGGGTGCAATGTGTAATAGTAAAGACAGAGAATTTAGAGGCACGGGGTAAATAATTTGTAAATTAACAGGAAAGTAGAAGGAATATATTTCTTACCTTATTTTTCATTTCCTTCTTGTTTCTTCAGCTGATGCTGATGCTGTAATGTGTAGGGCCTACAATTCGTCTGAATAGTTGCGATCTGCTCAGACCTTAATCTGTGTCGGACGATTCCAGTAGGTTGATGATTGCTCTCGGTTGCATAAAATTCAATCCATCCTTTCTCCATTAGTCCTCTTCCTCTTTCAACACATGGTCCTGACGTTTTTTCCAGTAACTTTCATCAATATGTAATAGGGCGGACAGACAGACGGACGGACAGACAGACAGACAGACAGACAGACAGACAGACAGACAGACAGAAAGGTAGGTAGGTAGGTAGGTAGGTAGGTAGGCAGAAAGGTAGGTGGGTGGGTGGGTGGATGGATGGCTGGCTGGCTGGCTGGCTGGGTCGGTCGGTCGGTGGGTGGGTGGGCCGGCCGGCCGGCCGGCCGGCAGACAGACAGACAGACAGACAGATAGATAGATAGATAGATAGATAGATAGATAGATAGATAGATAGATAGCTAGATAGATAGATAGATAGATAGATATCGATCGGTCGGTCGGTCGATGGATCGGTCGGTGGGTCGGTCGGTCGGTGGGTCACTCGGTCGGTGGTTGGGCGGGTGGGTGGGCCGGCAGGCAGGCAGGCAGATAGATAGATAGATAGATAGATAGATAGATAGATAGATAGATGGATAGATAGATAGATAGATAGATATATAGATAGATAGATATCGGTGGGTGGGTGGGTCGGTCGGTCGGTGGGTCCGTGGGTTGGTGAGTCGGCCGGCAGGCAGGTAGGCAAGCAGGCAGATAGATGATAGATAGATAGATAGATAGATAGATAGATAGATTGATAGATAGATAGATATCCGTCGGTCGGTCGGTCGGTCGATGGGTCGGTGGGTGGGTGGGTCGGTGGTTGGGTGGGTGGGTCGGCCGGCAGGCAGGCAGATAGATAGACAGACAGACAGACAGACAGACAGACAGACAGATAGATAGATCCCCGCCAGAAGCCGGGCCTTGTCAGCTAGTTTATTTATATAATCACGTTTCATGAAAGAACCCCCATTTGGAGACACCACTGAATCTTCGCGCTGTTTGTTTCAAAACGGAAATCACGTGAAAATTTTAAACAATGCGGGGACCATTCTTGGTGAAGCTGTAATACTGTTAAAATCATGGACGTAATCTCTAAGTCGTAATTAATATACCGCATATAAACTAGCTTTGAAATCTGCTGTAAAATCTCCAGAACAAAAAAATTTTTGTTGGGTGGACATAATGATAAGGTTATATACTAAATCTCATCATTTTCCCTCAGTTGGTTACTGAGATATTGAATTTTATATTGAGGCAACAACAAAAAAACACACTATAACTGCTGCATGGCCTAGTTAGTACGTCTGTATTCACCATTTATACTAACTACTGCATGGCCTAGTACTTCTGTATTCACCCCTTATATTAACTACTGATTGACCTAGAATTTATGTATTCACTCCGTCTGCCAACTATTGCATAGTCTAGTAATTCTGTATTCATCCCGTCTACTAACTAATGCATGGCCTAGGACTTCTGTATTGACCCCGTCTACTAACTACTGCATGGCCTAGTACTTCTGAAATAACCACGTCTATTAAATACTGCCTGGCCTAGTACTTCTGTATTCATCCCGTCTACTAACTCCCGCATGGTCTAGTTAGTACTTAAGTAGTCAGACTATCTACTAACTGCTGCATCGCCTAGTTAGTACTTCTGTATTCACCCCGTCTATTAACTACTGAATGGCCTACTTAGTACTTCTGTATTCAGCCCGTCTACTAACTACTGCTTGGCCTAGTACTACTGTATTCACACCTTATACTAACTACTGCATGGCGTAGAATGTCTGTATTCACCCCTTATACTAACTACTGCATGGCCTAGTACTTCTGTATTCACCCCGTCTACTAACTGCTGCACGGCGTAGTACTTCTTTATTCACCACGTCTACTTACTGCTGCATCTCCTAGTTAGTACTTCTGTATTCACCATTTATACCAATTACTGCATGGCCTAGTAATTCTGTATTCATCTCGTCTACTAACTGTTGTATGGCCTAGTTAGTACTTCTGTATTCACCCCGTCTACTAACTGCTGCATGGCCTAATTAATACTTCTGTATTCGCCCCGACTACTAACTACTGCATGGCCTAGTACTTCTGTATTCACCCCTTATACTAACTACTGAATGGCCTAGTACTTCTGTAATAACCCCGTCTATTAACTACTACATTGCATAGTACTTCTGTATTCATCCTGTCTACTAACTCCCGTATGGTCTAATTAGTACTTCTGTATTCAGCCCATCAACTAACTGCTGCATGGCCTAGATAGTACTTCTATATTCACCCCTTCTATTAACTACTGCATGGCCTACTTAGTACTTCTGTATTCACACCTTATACTAACTACTGCATGGCCTAGAACTTCTGTATTCAACGCGTCCACTAACTGCTGCATGGAATAGTTAGTTCTTCTGTATTCACCCTGTCTACTTACTGCTGCATGGCCTAGTACTTCTTTATTCACCCCGTTTATTAACTACTGCACGGCCTAGTACTTCTGTATTCACCCCGTCTACTTTCTGCTGCATGGAATAGTTAGTACTTCTGTATTCACCCTGTCTACTTACTGCTGCATGGCCTAGTTAGTTCGTCTTTATTTACCTCTTATATTAACTACTGTATCGTTAAGTACTTCTGTATTAACCCTGTCTATTAAATGCTGCATGGCCAAGTTAGTACTTCTGTATTCACCCCTTATACTAACTACTGCATGGCCTAGAACTTCTGTATTCACTCCGTCTACTAACTGTAACTACTGCATGGCCTAGTACTTGTTTATTCACCCCGTCTATTAAATACTGCATGGCCTAGTTAGTACTTCTCTACTCACCCCGTCTACTAACTACTGCATGGCCTAATACTTCTGTATTAACTCCGTCTACCAACTACTGCATGGCCTAGTACTTCTGTATTCACCCCGTCTACTAACTGTTGAATGGCTTAGTACTTCTGTATTCACCCCGTCTACTAACTGCTGAATGGCCTAGTACTTCTGTTTTGAAATCGTCTTCTAACTGCTGCATGGCCTAGTACTCCTGTACTAGTAATGTCTACTAACTGCTGAATGGCCTAGTTAGTACTTCTGTCCTCACCTCGTCTACTAACTGCTGCATGGCCTAGTTAGAACTTCTGAATTCACCCCGTCTACTAACTGCTGCATGTTCTAGTACTTTGTATTGACCCCGTCTACTAACTGCTGCATGGCTTAGTACTTCTGTATTCACCCCGTCTACTAACTGCTGAATGGCCTAGTACTTCTGTATTGACATCGTCTTCTAACTGCTGCATGGCCTAGTACTTCTGTATTCACCCCGTCTACTAACTGCTGAATGGCCTAGTTAGTACTTCTGTCCTCACCTCGTCTACTAACTGCTGCATGGCCTAGTTAGAACTTCTGAATTCACCCCGTCTACTAACTGCTGCATGTTCTAGTACTTTGTATTGACCCCGTCTACTAACTGCTGCATGGCTTAGTACTTCTGTATTCACACCTTATACTAACTACTGCATGGCCTAGAACTTCTGTATTCAACGCGTCCACTAACTGCTGCATGGAATAGTTAGTTCTTCTGTATTCACCCTGTCTACTTACTGCTGCATGGCCTAGTACTTCTTTATTCACCCCGTTTATTAACTACTGCACGGCCTAGTACTTCTGTATTCACCCCGTCTATTTTCTGCTGCATGGAATAGTTAGTACTTCTGTATTCACCCTGTCTACTTACTGCTGCATGGCCTAGTTAGTTCGTCTTTATTCACCTCTTATATTAACTACTGTATCGTTAAGTACTTCTGTATTAACCCTGTCTATAAAGTGCTGCATGGCCAAGTTAGTACTTCTGTATTCACCCCTTATACTAACTACTGCATGGCCTAGAACTTCTGTATTCACTCCGTCTACTAACTGTAACTACTGCATGGCCTAGTACTTGTTTATTCACCCCGTCTATTAAATACTGCATGGCCTAGTTAGTACTTCTGTACTCACCCCGTCTACTAACTACTGCATGGCCTAATACTTCTGTATTAACTCCGTCTACCAACTACTGCATGGCCTAGTACTTCTGTATTGAAATCGTCTTCTAACTGCTGCATGGTCTAGTACTTCTGTACTAGTAATGTCTACTAACTGCTGAATGGCCTAGTTAGTACTTCTGTCCTCACCTCGTCTACTAACTGCTGCATGGCCTAGTTAGAACGTCTGAATTCACCCCGTCTACTAACTGCTGCATGTTCTAGTACTTTGTATTGACCCCGTCTACTAACTGCTGCATGGCTTAGTACTTCTGTATTCACCTCGTCTACTAACTACTGCATGGCCTAGTACTTCTGTAATAACCCCGTTTATTATCTTCTGCATGCCCTAGTATTTCAGTATTCACTCCGTCTACCAACTACTACATGGCCTTGTACTTCTATAATAAACCCGTCTATTTAATACTGCATGGCCTAGTACTTCTGTCAGGATCTGATTCACAATCACACAGGCTCGTAGTAACCATCAGATGCGATAACAAACACTGTCACAGAATGACTGTACGTGACACACGGCGAATACAATTATAACCACTTTATTCGCACTTCTCACTCGCCGCAAACATTACAGGCATCGCTCAACCATAACGGTGATGCCATTACACAATAAAAATATACATTCAATGCATCAGTTCATAACTTACAACACTACGTCCCAGGCGCACAGTCTTCTATACTCAAACAGGCGTTCTCTCTAATAGCGCCCACTCACACAAGCAATACGATAACACATCTCCCATGTCTGTCCTCTACCACAGTCCGAGGCCGTCTGCCGTCTAACTGCAGTGAGTCCTCGTTGGTCGTGTTTCCTCACTGCGTGGTCTCCGTGCGCCACGCGTGCCACAACTGACCGTTCTCGTCACTGCGTAGTTAGTGCCGCTCACAGGCGTACCTGGCCGTAATTGCCAGGCGTCGATGATGAAGACACGGCAGATCTGGTGGGGAGATTCTGACACTTCTGTATTCACCCCGTCTACTAACTGTTGTATGGCCTAGTACTTCTGTATTCGCCCCGTCTAGTAACTGCTGCATAGCCTAGTACTTTACTTCTGTATTCACCCTTTCTACTGACTACTGCATGGCCTAGTACTTCTGTATTCACCCCTTATACTAACTACTGCATGGCCTAGAATTACTGTATTCACTCCGTCTACCAACTACTGCGTGGCCTACTACTTCAGTATTCACCCCGTCTACTAACAACTGCATGGCTTAGTACTTCTGTATTCACCCCTGAGTTGAGTTGAGTTGCGTTAAGAACCGACATCACTGCACTCAGGACATTCCCATTCGCGCTCCGTCCCTTCGTTTTACAGCCAGCGAAGAGTCATACTACCAATCGCTCCCACCGCCATCCGACCAAATGCTCTCCCGGCCCTCCCTCCCAGCTTTGATACTCTTCCAGAACCCCTGCCGATCCCCCGCAATCCCAATCCCTCCACACATGGGCTCTCAATCCGCTCCTCCGCCCTCCCCACCCGATCCCACAAGCGCACGACCACCTCCCACTTGTCCATAGGCAAAATACCACCAAGAGGTGCCTCCCTGCTAGCCCATCAGCCTGTCCACTCACCCGTACACCCGCATGGCCAGGGCAAAATATCCACACAATTCTCACGATCCTCGACCTCCGAAGCGATGAGAGCCATTCCACACGAAACATCCTCCTATCCACCTAGCCAAGCATACTCACTGAATACGTAATGAATACAACGTGTGTTGCAGTAGTCTGTCCCAGCTACCGGAACGCCGCTGCCACTGCCTCCACCTCCATTCTCATGCTGGAGGTCGTAGTCTCATATGCCAGACTCTCCCCTTTCAAAACTCGCCCAATAGCCTTTGCAATAAAGCCCCAGCCATTATGTCCGTTTCCCACCACCGACCCATTGGTGCAGATGACCATGTCACCCCGATGTGTGCCGTTCTGGATCAGCTGTTGCACCACAAACCATTCTCTGCACTCACGACCCAGTGTTATTATTACATTGTGCCAGTCCGTCACGTCCTCCGGAACTTCCACCCATTGTCTTTCACGACTGATGGTCCCCAGATCACACACCCGACCCATAGAAAGCTCTGCCCGGGCCATCCAGGACCCCTAACCATATTCATTGCCGCATGCAGCGTGCGATCCCTGTCCGCGGCAACTCTTAGGTACCATTTGGCCTGAAGGACCCTATGCCTATCCGTCATTGTTGGTAGCGCCAGGATATGCCTCATGCATATAACCGGTGTGTCCCTTGTGCAACCCAGGATTAACCGCATGGCAGCATTCTGTATGCGCTCCAACCTTTCAAGCTGGCTCTTCGACACTGTCAGCATCCCCCAAACCACACCCAACGACAGAAATTATTAACTGCCGAAAGAGCCCGCATAGCATCCCCCGATCCACCCCGATCGCCGCCACAGCCCCCAATGCACCAAGTCCCCCCCCCCCCACCACTTCTACTAACTACTGCATGGCCTAATACTTATGTAATAACCCCGTCTATTAACTACTGCATGGCCTAGTACTTCTGTATTCTGAATGAATGAGAATGTATGAGAGAATGAGAATGTATGAGAGGGAATGGAGAAGGAGGGCAGAATGTCAGACGGGCCTGCGTGCATAATTCTTAACCCTTTGAAAATAAAGATTTTCGTTCGTTCGTTCATTTGTCCGTTCGTATTCACCTCGTCTACTAACTACTCCATTGCCTAGTACTTCTGTAATAACCCCGTTTATTAACTACTGCATGGCCTAGTACTTCTGTATTCACCCCGTCTACTAACTACTCCATTGCCTAGTACTTCTGTAATAACCACGTCTATTAACTACTACATGGCCTATACTTCTGTATTAATCCCATCTACTAACTGCTGCATGGCCTAGTTAGTACTTCTGTATTCACCCCGTCTACTAACTGCTGCACTGCCTAGTACTTCTGTATTCACCTCGTCTATTAACTACTGCATGGCCTAGTACTTCTGTATTCACCCCGTCTACTAACTGCTGCATGGCCTAGTTAGTACTTCTTTATTCACTATTTTGTTAGCGCCGAACGTTGGGCGACGCTTACCAAGCCCGACACCCCACATTGTGCCAACGGCTTCGGGCGGAAGAGCGCTATTGGGAGGGTACAAGCCTTACCCTGGTGCGAGGAAAGGCAACCTAAAGACAAAATGTCATGGCAGGGTAGACCAGGCCCTAAACCTTGGTTTGACAGCTGGTCTAGGATCGAAGCTCCGACAGGCGGCCAGTTCCAGATGTAGAGGTGTTACCTTTCCTCTGGAGTGAACTAGGCAGGCTGAGAGAGGGATCATGCTGCATGGGCAACACATGATCTCTATATTTTAGCCCAGGCTTTGTGCTGTGGAGAGGCAATAACTCCATCCTTGGTCTTAACTGGTCTCGGAATCAAAGCGACAGGCAACTGTTACAGGTTATAAGTCCCTGTCAATTAACGTAGACATGGAGCGCCACGCGTTGCCTCTGACGGTGGGAAACACCTACAGGTGTCACTGATCAGCTACCGACCGCCTCAAAATGGGCAGCCCCCGGCCAATTGGGTGCTGATCCGCTACAGCCTGCCTGCTTCAATGGGTTGGGGCTAGGACAAACTCTGAATCGCAGGCTGTAAAACGAATGCACCAGGTACAAATAAAAATAAAAATAACCACAAGCTACGGCTTAAACCTGGAACGTGAGAACCATGTGTCCAGGATTTTCCACTGACTTGACCAATATTGACGATGTGAGAAAAACGGCTGTGATTGATGCCGAACTCAATCGTCTTAACATTGATATTGCTGGCCTGCAGGAGACTCGTCTCGCTGAGGAAGGGTCACCAGAAATGACCTATGTATTACAAACTCCTTTTTAAAAACAAAAGTGATGCATAAGGTCACATGGAAACATCCAAGATCCGGCCATTGGCACCAGCTGGACTTCATCATCACACGGAGACAACATCTGAACCATATATCATTGACTCGAAGTTACCACAGTGCTGACTGTGATACGGATCATTCTTTGGTTGTTGCAAGGGTTAGACTGAAATCAAAGAGAATCTACACGGCTAAACACAAATCTAGCCCCAGGATTAATATTATTAACACTCACGATCCTGAAAATTGCTTTCAGTTTCAACAGCAACTTGAAGACGCTTTCAGTGATACACCAGAAAATTGTACAGTAAATGTAAAGTGGGGTCAACTTAAGGAAACTCTTTATAAAACTGCCGTAGGGGTTTACGGCACTGTGGATCATAAAAGGCAGGACTGGTTTGCGGCAAACAGCGAGACTCTGCAGCCCTTGATTGATAAGAAGAAGATAGCTCTTTTAAGAAACAATGAAAGACCAACGCGTAACACTCTGAGTGAGCTAAGGCAAGCTAGGAAGGATGTGCAAAAGGCTGCCGGGCAGTGTGGAAATGATTATTGGATCTAGTTATGTGAGTCCATTCAAATCGCAAGTGATAAGGGAAACATAAGAAGCATGTATGAAGGAATAAAGAAAGCCTGTGGTACAATGATCAAAAGAAGTGCACCATTGAAAACCTTGACTGGAGAAATCATAACTGATAAGAAACAGCAGATGGGTAGAGCACTATTTGGAGCTTTACTCAAGTGAGACCAAACTAGCGGATGAAGCCCTCAACGCCATAGAGGCTCTACCAACTCTTGTCCACCTGGACACACTTCCCACCATAACAGAAGTTAAGTGTGCTATAAATCAACTTGCATCTGGCAAGGCTGCAGGTAAGGATGGGATTCCCGTAGAGGTTATCAGGAGTGGGCAAGACACACTAACTCTACAGATCCACCAGCTAATAGAGCTATGCTGGCGAGAAGGACAAGTCCCACAGGATTTCAAAGATTCAAGCATCATAACACTGTACAAGAATAAGGGCGATCGGAGCGACTGCAACAACTATAAGGGTATCTCATTTCTGTGTATTGTTGGAAAAGTATTTGCCAGAATTGTTCTGCGCAGACTTCAAGTCCTATGAGATCAAGTCTACCCCGAATCACAGTGTGGCTTTCGACAGAACCGGTCTACCATTGATACGATATTCTCATTGCGACAAATGCAAGAAAAATGCCGTGAACAGAATCAACCACCGTTTATTGCCTTCATCGACCTCACAAAGGCATTTGATTTGGTCAGTCGTGAGAATCTGTTCAAGGCACTAAAGAAGATTGGCTGCCCACCAACTCTTCTGTCCATTGTGGAATCGTTCCACACAGGCTTGAAGGGTATAATCAAGTTTGATGGTGCAACTTCTGAAGAGTTTGAAATCAAGAGTGGAGTTAAGCAAGGTTGTGTACTAGCTCCCACCCTCTTTGGAATATACGTTTCACTTCTACTGACATATCCCTTTCGTGATCAGGATGGTGGTATATTCATTCACTCACGCTCAGATGGCAGCCTCTACAATGCTCAGAGATTGAAGGCCAATACCAAAATTAGGAGGGCACTGATCAGAGAGTTGCTTTTTTGCAGATGATGCTGCAGTTACGACCCACTCTGAGGAAGAAATGCATTCTCCAATGCATGTTCTGAATTTGGTTTAACAATTAGCAAAAAGAAGACACAGACTATGTCACAAGATGCACATGGGGTACCATCAATCTTTATTGACGACGCCGGTGATCAATGGTAGACCATTTTACATATCTAGGATCAGTGGTAAATAGCAAATTATCCCTAGATCAGGAAATCAACATCCGGATTGGTAAGGCAGCAACAACAATGAACAGATTAAGAAAAAGAGTCTGGGAGAACAGGAAGCTTACTGCCTAAACAAAAGTCCTTGTCTATCAAGCCTGTGTCCTTAGTACTCTTCTTTATGGCAGTGAAACCTGGACAACTTACTCACACCAAGAGAAACGTTTAAACAGCTTTCATATGCGGTGTCTGCGAAGAATTCATTGTATTAAGTGGCAAGACAAAATCACAAATACTGAAGTATTGGAAAGATCAGGTTGTGTGACAGTTTATGCCATGCTCAGTCTTCGTAGACTTAGATGGATAGGACATCTTAGGAGGATGGATGATGGTAGAATACCAAAGGACATCTTTTTTGGTGAATTACAGATATGTATGAGATCTCAGGGTCGGCCTCTACTACGATACAATGTATGTGTAAGCGATGTGTGTAAGCGGAACATGAATGATACAGGCATTGATAATGCACACTGGGAGCAAGTCGCAGCTGAACGTATTGCATGGAGGGCAAACATCAGAAATGGAACAAAGACAAAGGAGAAAATTATTGCAGATAAGTCACACATGAGTAAGATGGTGCATGATGGTGGAAATGACCATGTGTTCACATGCACCCACTGTGAACGGACATTTACAGCGCGAATTGGCCTTATCAGTCACATTCGCCACCGCCATAGGTAAACGTTATTATGCCTTTTAAAGCACAAACTATCGTCTGTCAAGACGGCAAGGTGCCAATGATTCACCCCGTCGACTAACTGCAACGTGGCCTAGTTAGTACTTCTTTATTCACCCCGTCTACTAACTGCTGCACTGCCTAGTACTTCTCTATTCACTCCGTCTACCAACTACTGTATGACCTAGTACTTCTGTTTTGACTTCGTCTACTAACTGCTGCACTGCCTAATACGTCTGTATTCATCTCGTCTACTAACTATTGCATGGCCTAGTCTACTAACTACTGCATGGCCTAGTACTTCTGTATTCATCCCGTCTATTAACTACTGCATGGCCTACTACTTCTGTATTCACCCCGTCTACTAACTGCCGCATGGCTTAGTTAGTACTTCTGTATTCACCCCGTCTACTAACTGCTGCATTGACTAGTGCTTCTTTGTTCACCCCGTCTACTAACTGCTGCATTGCCTAGTGCTTCTTTGTTCACCCCGTCTACTAACTGCTGCATGGCGTAGTACTTCTGTGTTCACTCCGTTTACGAACTGCTGCATGGCCTAAATAGTACTTCGTTACTCACCCCGTCTGCTAGCTATTGCATGGCCCAGTACTTCTGTGTTCACTCCGTTTACGAACTGCTGCATGGCCTAAATAGTACTTCGTTACTCACCCCGTCTGCTAGCTATTGCATGGCCCAGTACTTCTGTGTTCACTCCGTTTACGAACTGCTGCATGGCCTAGAACTTATAGTAACTGTGAATGTAAATTGTTCCTTCTGTCTTGATTTGTGAGGTAACCTACATTGTACTGATTTCTATGTCTATAATATGTTATGTATCTGTTAAGCTGTAACTTGATTTT
Organism: Cepaea hortensis; assembly: GCA_963921405.1. NCBI lineage: Eukaryota > Metazoa > Mollusca > Gastropoda > Stylommatophora > Helicidae > Cepaea > Cepaea hortensis. The sequence goes on along the minus strand of OY992878.1, from coordinate 97,078,720 downwards.
ACTTATCAGGAGATGATGATCCGATTCTATTTCTGCCCTTGTACAAACTACTAACTACATCATGTAGAGATAATGTGCATATTATGTTATAATAACATGTAATGACATTGACTTTATGTGTTGCCGTTTGGTATTCAAGGCACCAATATTGCCAATGTTTTTGTGCCTTTTAGTGCTTGTTAGTTGATGTAACATTTATCCTCAACACTAGCCTCATCCTTATCAGTTGTTGGCGGGTAACACTTAATCACATTCACGTTATTTCAAACTGTGTTGCTATTGTTTTGGAAAGTAACACTGTCAACAATATTAATGCTTTCTTTGCATCTTTAGATAGCATTAGCGCCACTCCATTACCGCGACAGGCATATACCTCCATATGATCTGAGGACAGCACTATTTCGCACAGATGAAAAATGTGTCTGCCAGCACTTAAGGGATTTGTGTCTGTCCACTTCCATCTTGTCGCATAATCCAAACATGCTAACCATTTATGTTTCCCTTCCTTTATCACTTGTGTTTGTGTTGAGTTCAGAACCGACATCATAGTACGCGGTCCGTCCTCATCTGCAACAGCCAGCGAAGAGTCCCTGTACTTACGGTACCAGTTGCAGTCTGATTTTGTATTCGTTTGGCCTTTCTTCTGAGCCTTGACTGTCGGCCCAAATTCTCTTCAGCACAGATCTCCCCAAGTCGGGATGATCTAAACCGTTCTTCTGCACTATATACACGATTCCAAAGGAGCCGGACCACATCCGCCTTATCATGCACCAATACCCCACCAAGTGGTGCAGAGGTGTATGGTTTTTTACCATTTCACACCGTTCAAATATTCCAGTGATAGAAGGTAATTCGCAGATTCCGTATCCTTACGAATTTTTCGCGGCCCGTCATGTTCATGTTAGGAAAATATCCTACTTCGATCTTGGTTGGCTGAGTTATTATTCTTTCCTTGTCTTTAATCTACGGGAGGTTAATCAGGTCCATGTCAACCCACCTTAGTCGGATGCTGCTACATGTAATGTAGGCTACAGTGTGACTACCATTTTCTTAACTGTTGAGTCCCGGTCACTTAGTTGTATACACGCTTACACATCTTCACGGCTCAGATCGCGATAGCATTGTAACTATACCGCTTACACATCTTCACGGCGCAGGTCGCGGTAGCACCGTAACTAACCCGCTTAAACATCTTCACGGAGCAGGTCGCGCTAGCACTGTAACTATCAGGCTTACACATCTTCACAGTGGAGGTCGCTGTAGCACTCTGTAGCATACGTCATCTGCCATCACCATTATTCCTGGAAACGGAGAAAGCGTGTCTGGGAAGACGCTCCTTATAAGGCAAGGTTGAGGATAGCCAGACCATTGGATGGCATAGTCCCTGCCTGGCCAGCTGGAAACCCGCCGGAAAAGTAGTTTCACTTGTCAGAAAGATGTCAGTCTGAAAAGTCCCTTCACCTAACCTGGGTAGGTATTCTAGTGCTTAATCTCGCCATCTGCGCCACCGATAAGCTTGAGAATTCATTGTAAATACTATGATGTGCCTCTAGATGCTTATAGGAGATATATATTATACATTTTATATGTGGATTGTGAAATTAAAAGATCAGCGCCTCATTGAGAGGATAGTCTGACTTGCTCGCCTTCTGTAGAAAAGACATGTCTTTTCCGCTGGAAAGTTTTGCCATGCTGAGCGTTTCACCTGCTATGAGTAGTTTTGATGTATGAATGTGAACGTTATCTCACCAACAATGCATATTTGCACTTTCCTATAGTTTTGAGACCTTTCCCTATGGACGCAAATTATTGTACAGTCTTCTTCCACATGTGAAAGGTACTGGAGAGTATGTGTTTACAACTCCTGGGTTTAGATTGTGTGATTAACATGTGATCTTTTCCATGAACATATTGAGAGGTTTAAGGGAAGAGCATATTGTCCCCATGAGATTTATTGCCCAGTAAGGGAGACAGCTAGAAGCACCATATACCCATTGGCTATAGGAGGCGCCGAAACCGCCAGCCGGGCAAAATTGCTTGTGACGGCTTGGTGAAAATTTTGTGTTTAGTGACTTTCTAAGAACGTTCTCATAAATACCATAAAGCATTTTGTCCTGAAGAAGGCACTTCTTGGTCTTGATGCATTGGATGAGTTTTGCAAATGGCGTTCTCTAAACCCCCGGCTCCTAAGAGTCAAGAGAGGGAATAACAATGTATTTAGTGTTCGAATTGTGGCTCATGCCTTGATGTATATCTATTATATAGCTCTCATGTTAATTCATGTTTCCATGCTCAGTCTTCGTAGACTTAGATGGAATCAACATCCTAGGAGGATGGATGATGGTAGAATACCCAAGGACATCTTTTTGGTGAATTAGAGACGGGTAAGAGATCTCAGAGTCGGCATCTACTACAATACAAAGATGTGTGTAAATGAGACATGATTGATACAAGCATTGATAATGCACATTGGGAGCAAGTCGCAGCTGAACGTGTTGCATGGAGGGCAAACTTCAGAAATCGAATACAGACAAAGGAGGAAATTATTGCACATAAGTCACACACCAAGCGTGTGAGACGTAAGATGGTGTATGATGGTGGAAATGACCACGTGTTCACGTGCACCTAATGTGAACGAATATTTACAGAGCGAATTGGCCTTATCAGTCACATTCGCTACCGCCATAGGTAAACGTTATTATGCCTTTTTGAAGCACAAACTATCGTCAGTCAAGACGACAAGGCGTCAATTGCAATGGCATAATTCATGTAATGATCATAATTTTTCTCATTTGTGTGTGTCTTACATTATAAATGTGGGTTTAGAATTGTGCATTTAACTGCTGGGCAAAAAGTGAATTTTGCCCAATGGAACTAAACAGGTGAATGGATGATGATGGTGATGAGGATGGTTTTGTTAACCGGGTTAAACCTGAGGGGTATGAGGACAGGGTTTTGCATTATAGACATGGGAGGAACATATGTATCATGATGACTTTGTCTCAATATGCTTTATGTCACCCTGCTTTTGTCTTATTGTGATGCCTATGTCACACCAAGATGACTGTGTCTTAACTGGATGACCTCGTCTTAACTTGAGGCATCTGTCTCAAAAGGAGGCCTGTATCACAACCAGATACGTCTATCGCAACCCTATTTGTTCCAATGAAACTCTGTCAGAACACGACAACACGCTCTCATATCTATGACCTTACCTTGTTTTGCTGCCCTGATCTGGTAGGAGTTTATATCATTGTAATATTATAACATCAAGGAGAAGCAGGTATTGGTGTTGGCTTTGTAATGACATTTGATTTTATACAAATGTGTAAAGTAGGGATTTTGCATTTTATGCCAGCAGGGAGCTGGATGGTGGAGGTGCATGAAGCTCATGATGCCTAGCCTCATTGTCTTGTCAACAGTGGGCTAATGAAGAGTTGGAAGCCTGAAACCTGACTGGTGGGAGGCTCTCCATTTCTCTCAGGACACAGGAGAAATTATGATTTTATAGAAATGACCCCAAGTCATGGTCACTCAGCATATGCCTGACAGCCCAACATCTTATCATCCGACGTACAGAGTACGAATGGATTAACATAATGAAGCATCCGACCAACGGGTGAAGTAAGAGGTTGTGATACTCAGATATTACCATGGACACCATGGACAATCAACATCATGGTAAATGAGATAGGAAACTCACCATGCAATGTCTTCAGAAGCAGTTACCTGTTGTCAAGATCGATTGACCTACCTCCACATCCTTAGGTGGTATACCAGGATAGGTAGCCCCTAAGTGATGAACTGCCAGTTTTCTATCAGCAAAATCCCAGAGAATGAACAGTAGTGGAGCGGTTAACTGTTATCAGGATTGATTGACCTACCTCCACACCCTTAGGTGGAATACCAGGATAGGAAACCTCTAAGTACTCAACTGCCGGTTATTAACAGCAAATTCCAAGAGAATGAATAGTAGTTTGTTAAAACCCCAAGAGGCTGATTACATTGATTATGAATGGAGAATTATGTTCAGTTTTTTTTTAAAGATTTATCTGCATTACTGAAGGAAGTGCTTGCACTAATGAGGGATGTGTATGCCATGCTGGAGGATTTGTGTCCACAGTATACTCAGAGAGTGGTATCAGCCCGGTCCATAATTTACAGCTAATTATGTAAAGAAAGCTGCAATGATATCATCGAGTGTGGGATCCCCCTAGGGACATGTGACTGGTCGTGCTGTAATGCTTTGTTGACTAAGGTTGAGATTCTGGTATCATTAACCATAGCTGCTGGAGGGTTTTCGTCTTTTTTCATTGTATGCGATGATATAGGGAATTACCTTCTGCCCAGTCTGAATATGGCCTCCTTAATTGTTGACTAACCACAAGCCTCAGCTTCACTCTGCCAAACAACCTACTTAGATCTCAGTTCATGGCTATGCCCTCTCGGGATCTCACTATAGAAAGGAATGACAGGGATGGACCAGAATTATTTCCTGTGCTGTTAACTTCCCCTAAACCATAACATTGATGGAATAGGTTAGGTTACAGAAGAATAAGTTGTCCCAAATGCAGGTTGAGATAACCTATTATTTTAATAGGACTCTGTTGGTGAATATGTATACACATATGTAAGAAACTGTTATCATCAATATGAAGATGGATTTGAAGACTTATTGTTCTGATAATTTAGGAAATTGTTGGTTGGAAATTTGGGAGTAAACCATCAGATGGTAGACACTGGTGTTTGTCATTCATGTGTTTGTAATTGAAGGAGGGGATTTAATATTCCCAGGTCAGACAGAGAATTCCCCAAAACCCTCCACGTGTTCTAAATAAATGGTTGGGTTGAAACCTGGAGTTTGTGTTTATAACTTGTGGAAGTTCTGTTAAAAGTGGTGTTCACATGTGTTGTGTAATACTATGTTACATTGGGTTCTTATAATGGTGGGGAGAGATCCATACACATGGACACATAATTCTATATGGACCGAGTCTTTTCCTCTGGGTGTCTATGGCAGAATTCCCTGATAATTTTCGCCTTCCAATGCAGGCCCTTCCTTTATAAAATCGTGTAGGACTTGAATACAGTAGGCGTGTGCGCCGTCGTGCGTGGGTGGCGGGTGCATTCGTAACTGCGAACGCTAACAAGACAAGTCACCTGAACAAGTCCAGAAGCCTGATACGGGGGAAAATGGCACGTGGCAAGAACACCAAAAGACTCGCGATATCCAAGATGGGCAGCGTGGAAGCCGACACAGCCGTAAAGAAGACGGGCGGAGAGAACTTTCGTGTGAGCTGCAACAAAGAAACTGAAACTACAGTTACTACTGCAGCCACCACGAGGAAGATCGACGACAACCCACCACAGACAAGAGCCAACACAGCTGAGACGTAGGAGAAAGACACCAGAGTCGGAAACACCGCATCAAAAACAGTCAGATGGGTTGTCAAGCGTATTAAAGTGGAGCTGTCAGACGAACAAATCCCGAAGCAGCTATAAGAAGCGAATCCCAACATCCGAATCTTGAAGGCGGAGCGGATCCTGACGTACTCAAAGATCCCTAACACGCTGGCGGTGGTGACGTCAGAGGGAAGCGAGATGCCGACCACAGTATCAATCAACAAGAAAATACAAGAGCCAGAGAGATTCATCCCAAGAATCAATCAATGTTCAAGATGTCAGAATGCCGGCCACAGCAAAGCAGCATGTCTCAGTAAGACATTTTCTACATTCAGTAAGTATTTGCCGGTACTGCGCCGATCACCACGCCTTCAATGAGTGTCCACTAACCAAGCTGGACAGGGACTTCCGAGCACCCAACAACAAAAGAAAGTGCGCCAACTGTCTGGGCAAGCATGTAGCAAGATACTTGGGTTGTCCGTACCTTCAAAGACACAGAGACGTGTTAAAGTTCGCCATCACCACAGAGACTCCATGTAAGGACGCAATGCAGAGCCACGGGCATCTATCAAGCGGAAAAAAGGTCAACTGGAAGACCAGAGAGATTAGCTAAAGAAGCAAATCAAGCTGCTTCAGACGCCGGTGCCGACCAGCGAAAATGAAAAGCTGCTTGCTGAGATAAAGGAGATCCAGCAAAACATCAAGCAAGAAGTGGAACATATGGCGCGGATAAAGAAGGAAAACGAAAAAAATCCTACAAATTATTAAATCAGAGGGAGAACTGCAAAAAGCTGAAATGGAACTTTTCCAAAACAAATTAACAGAAGCCATAAAGAAATCACAGAGAAACCGCAAGATGAAAACCAAGAGACCGAACCTGAATCGCAAGTGAAAGCCAGCAGCCTAACCACGACGCCCGCAACATTCAAGGTGAAGCCAATATCCCGTCAGACATCCGAAGAAAACCGAGATGAGTACCTTAACGACGGCATAGAGGACGCCCCGTTGCCGCCAGTATTTATCGATGAAAAAATCGCAGAGATAAAACGGATACACGAACTCAAGTGCAATGAATACAGAAGACGCATGAAAGAAAAACTAGGAGCCTTCACTAACGAAAGAAACCACCAGAGGAGACGGGAACAAAGGACAGCCGCCGACCAATCCCCAAGCTGGCGTCACAGACACAAACACTCACATAACCAGTCCGAGACAGGACTTACTCGTAAGAACGCACAAGACAAGAAAGAGGTTTAAAATACCCACAAAAACCACGGATCTCAACAATAACCAAAGCTGAGGAGGCAGGTTAGACGAGACCGAATTTGGAATTTTTTCTCTCTCGAAAATTGGAATACAGTAAGGCGCCTCCTTCCCTCCGCTAGCCTACGGGACACCCCTGGGCAAGGTGGAGTACCCGTTTAGCCCCCCAATCAGGGTTACGTGAAGCCATGTGTGCAAGTGGTGGATGAAGATAGAGAGCAGCTGACAGATAGTTGTAGGTTATGGTCTTCACCTTCACGACGGTAGGCAGAGGATCTCTTTTTTGAGGAGACAATGGCTACGGTCACTGACTAGTATGGTCACTGCTAGGAAGGAAAGCAATGGCAAACTACCTTCTTTATAAATGCCAAGAAAATCATGTTGTGTGGTCTCCAGATCTGTTTTCCCTGTACAGTGAAAATATTTTCAGAAATATTGAAGATATGGAAGGAATCAAAATTGGGGGACGATGCATCAATAACATTAGATATGCAGACGATACAGTCTTGATTGCAGACAATGAACAGGACCTGCAACATTTAGTAGATGCAGTTGTTACACACAGTGAACAACGAGGGTTAGAATTAAATTGTAAAAAGACACAGATTATGGTCGTCACTATGAAGAACGAAATACCACAATGTAATATACAAGTAAATGGGAATTAGTTAGTTAGTTAATTAGTCGCAGTTCCAACTTCACAGCAACGGGTCGTCCCCATTATGCTCCATTCCTGTGCCAGTGAATATCACACAAAACGCTCCCACTGCCCAATGTGAGAAGTGGAAAAGACAGGAGTCTCGACAAGTAACAGCCCGCACAGATACACTGTGCATAATGCCGCCACCAGAATGTCAACACAATAGTCCTCCACAAAGCACCCAGTTCATTTCTGATGGAATCGGCAGTCATTTTCCCATCTGGATGTTTCCTAGATGTTCACCCACACAGTCCACGAAATACAGTTCATCGTCAATGGCAGTAAATGGGAATATTCTTCAACAAGTGAATAGGTACAATTATCTCGGAACAGTAATAACATCTGATGGGAGATGCCTTGAAGAGATTAGAACAAGAATCGTCATGTCTAAGGTATCCTTTAGCAAGATGAAAAACATACAGACCAATAAAAAGATGTCAATTGAAACGAGAAAAAGAGTGTTGAGGTGCTACATAGAACCTGTACTTTTATATGGATGTGAAGCTTGGACAATGAGCAGTCAAGCTGAAAAACATCTGATGGCTGTAGAAATGTGGTTTCTGAGGAAAATGCAAAGAATACCATGGACAGCCAGAAAGACCAATGAACAGGTCCTTCAAGAAACAAATGAAGATCGTAAACTGATTAGAGATATTAGACGCAGACAGTCAAAATGTTTTGGGCATGTTATGAGAAGAAATGAATTGGAGAACTTGGTGACAACTGGTAAGATCGAATGGAACAGACCAAGAGGAAGACCTAGAAGCAAATACCTGGATGGCTTGGCCTCGTGGCATGGTCGAGACAGAAACACAGAGCTGATCCACGACTCTGGTGATCGAGTGAGATGGCAAAACATGACCGCCCACGCTTACCGGCATGGCACATGATGATGATGATGAGGTTTTGTTCTTCACGTTGGGAGTTTTTGGAGCCATTCAGGTGCTTCCTAAGGAGGGATGATACATTGATACCCATTCATCCGGGGCACCCCTAGTCATACGATCCACCATTCTCATTTTACACCCCATACACTCTAACTAGAGGTCGCTGTAGCACTCTAACTATCCCGCTTACACATCTTCACGGCTAGATCACGGTAGTACTGTAACCATCCATCTTACACATCTTCACGACAGTGGTCGCAGTAGGACTGTAACTATCTCGCTTACACATTATCACAGCGGAGGTCGCGGTAGCACTGTAACTATCCCTCTTACACATCTTCACTGCTCAGATCGCGGTAGCACTGTAACTATCCCTCTTACACATCTTCACTGCTCAGATCGCGGTAGCACTGTAACTATCCCTCTTACACATCTTCACTGCTCAGATCGCAGTAGCACTGTAACTATCCCGCTTACCTATCGGCCTTTTTGCAATGTCTTCCAGCTCCCGTTAAGTCATGAAGTTTTAAATAAATTGTAGACTCCCGTCTGGGAACTAGCCTAGTATAGGTACCATGACATGTTTTGGGAAATAAAGGTGACTGGTATGACATTCAACACCATCCATCGGATGCTAGTTGCTCTATATGGGAACAGAACGACACACCCAATAGATCTCAAGTAGTGTAAAAGAGCCATTGACGGAACATGCCCTGGCGAGCTGGCATAGTTGTAAGTGTTGCTGCATGGCTGTACACTTAGAACCCATGATGGATACACTACACTTTCCCCACAACAATTTGTCAACGGAACATGCCCTGGCGAGCTGGCATAGTTGTAAGTGTTGCTGCATGGCTGTACACTTAGAACCCATGATGGATACACTACACTTTCCCCACAACGATTTGTCAACGGAACATGCCCTGGCGAGCTGGCATAGTTGTACACTTAGAACCCATGATGGATACACTACACTTTCCCCACAACGATTTGTCAACAATCTCGTTTTCATCGCTTGGCGCAGTAACATTATGCATTCGTGTAAATGCATGTAGACGAGTGGATTTATAACTAGGGCACGGCGTGAGACTAGTTGTTCATGTTTCTGGTTGTGCTCTCCACGCTGGAGATGAAGTGTTAAGCTACATCTACCTGTGTTTAACTTGTTACATTGTAAGGTAAGTACCGGGTGTTTACATGTGAATCCTTGCAGCTGACAACATCTTTTAAAATATGTGCACTTACTCCTACCCGTTGACTGTGTATGTTACAAGTTAGTTTTATTTTACAGGATATGTGTGTTACAGGGTAGGGTAATACACGATATGTTTATTACAAGGTAGTTGTTGTTGTTTTTTTTTTTACAAGATAGGTTTGCATCAATGTAGTTTGTTACAAGTAATATATGGCACACGATATTCTTTTATATGTTACAAGGTATGCATGTTACAAGGAGTTTGTTACAAGATATGTATGTTACAAGATATGATGTTATAACGTAATTTGTTACAAGATATTTATATTACATGGCAGTATGTTGCATAATATGTATGTTTTAAGGCAGTATGTTACATAATATGTATGTTATAAGATATGTATGTTATCGGCACTATGTTATATGATATGTATGTATGTAGTATGTTTCAAGATATTCATTTTAAAAGAGATTATGTTACAAGAAACGTATATTTTAGTATACATATGGTACACGGCAGTATGTTACAATTTATGCATGTTACAAGGTAATCTGTTACAAGATGTGTATATTACATGGCAGCATGTTACAAGAAATGTATATTGCAAGATATTATTTACAAGATATGTATGTTACACGGCATTTTGTTACAAGGTAGTGCTACAGGACATGTATGTTATAAGGGAGTATATTACAATACATGTATGTTACAAGATATGCTTGTTGTAAGGCATTATTTTATATTATTTATACAGTACGTTACAAGATATGTATGTTACAAATGTTCCTAGCGATGTATGTTACAAGATATCATGTAACAAATTATGTATGTTACAAGGTATTTATGTTACGATGCATTATGTTACAAGATATGTGAGTTGTGAATTTCGCGTGGAATGCTTTTGCATCTGTCCGCGGTTGTATTTCGCGTGAACTGCATGTTCGGAACGATGACGGCCGTTTGTTGAAGGATTGACTGGTTTGCCTTTTTGGTTCACGAATGCATTTTTGAGGAGACTCCTGGGGGAGTCGTCGTTGTATCTACGGAGTTCGTGCTTTGTGCCGCGCTTTCAGTGGGTCGCCCTGCAAAAAGAGCCTTATGGGATAAAACCCCGGCCAATGAAGTCTTTCTGGTGACTGCCGTTTTCATCGACGATGAACTGTATTTTTCGTGGTGGACTTTGGTGTTGGCATTCTGGCGGCGGCATTATGCACAGTGTACCTGTGCGGGCTTTTGGCTTGCCGACACTCCTGTCTATTCCATTGTTCACATGGGGCAGTGAGAAGCATTTTGTGACAATCACTGGCACAGGAACGGAGCAATATGAGGACGACCCGTTGCCGTGAAGTTGGAACTGCGACTAACTAACTAACTAACAAGTCATATGTCAAAGGATATGTTTCTTGCAAGATATTACATTACAAATTATATGTTACAAGACATGTATGTTACAATACATTATGTTGCAAGATATTAGGTCCAAATATATATATATATATATATATATATATATATATATATATATATATATATATATATATATATATATATATATATATATATATATATATATATATATCGGGTACAATGTATGTCATTGGCATCTTTCCGTTTTGACAGACGATAGTTTGGTACATTGTGCTTTAAAAAGGCTTAATAACTACGACCTATGGCGGTGGCAAGTGTGGCTGGTAAGGGCAATTCTTGCTGCAAATGTTTGCCCACAGTAGATGCATGTGAATACCTGGTCATTTGTGCACCATCTTACGTCTCTCACGCTCTGTGTGTGCTTTATCTGCAATCATTTTCTCTTTTGTCTTTATTTCATTTCTGATGTTTGCCCTCCATGCAACACGTTCAGCGGCGACTTGCTCCCAATGTGTATTATCTATGCCTGTATCAATCATGTCCCGCTTACACACATCTTTGTATCGTACTAGAGGCCGACCCTGAGATCTCCTACCCGTCTGTAATTCACCAAAAAAGATGTCCTTTGGTATTCTACCATCATCCATCCTCCTAAGATGTCCTATCCATCTAAGTCTACGAAGACTGAGCATGGAATACACCGTCACACAACCTGATCTTTCCAATACTTCAGTTTTTGTGATGTTGTCTTGCCACTTAATACCAAGTATTCTTCGCAGAACCGCATATGAAAGCAGTTTAAACGTTTCTCTTGGCTTGAGTAAGTTGTCCAGGTTTCACTGCCATAAAGAAAAGTACTAAGGACACAGGCTTGGTAGACGAGGACGTTTTTTTGGCAGTAAGCTTCCTGTTCTCCCAGACTCTTTTTGCTAACATGTTCATTGTTGTTGCTGCCTTGCCAATCCTGATGTTGATTTCCTGATCGAGGGATAATTTGCTATTTACCTCTGATCTTAGATATGTAAAATGGTCTACTATTGTAACAGAGTGAACGGTTGAACGATAATCTCAAGTGATGACATTAAAGCCTTGAGTTGTAAACAGTTTTTATTATCTAGAAATACAAAGTCGATGTAACTCCATGAAACACACCGTGATCGGCCACAGATTGAGCTAGAACTGTTTATATCTTGACGTCACCCGTGAGCTTCCCTAACAATAGTGCTTTTAATAGTGCTCACGGGTGCGACATTTCCTAAACCTTCTCTATTTCCCCCTAACTATCTATAACAGAGATGGAGCTCTGTTATACTATCTCCAGTTCGGCGTCGTCAATAAAGATTGATGGTACACCATGTGCACCTTGTGACATAATCTGTGTCTTCTTTTTGTTAATTGTTAAACCAAATTCAGAACAAGCATTGGAGAATGCAGATAGTTGATGTTGTAATTCTTCCTCAGAGTGGGTCGTAATCGCAGCATCATCCGCAAAAAGCAACTCTCTGATTAGTACCCTGCTAATTTTGGTCTTGGCCTTCAATCTCTAAGCATTATAGAGGCCACCATATGAGCGTGAGTGAATGTATATGCCACCATCCTGATCACGAAAGGCATATTTCAGTAGAAGTGAAAAGTATATCCCAAAGAGGGTGGGGGATAGTACACAACCTTGCTTAACTCCACTCTTGATTTCAAACTCTTCTGAAGTTGAGCCATCAAACTTGATTATACCCTTCATGCCTGTGTGGAACGATTCCACAATGGACAGAAGAGTTGGTTGGCAGCCAATCTTCTTTAGTGCTTTGAACAGACCCTCACTACTGACCAAATCGAATGCCTTTGTGAGGTCGATGAAGGCAATAAACAGTGGCTGATTTTGTTCCCGGCATTTTTCTTGCATCTGTCGCAATGAGAATATCATATCAATATTAGACCGGTTCTTACGGAAGCCGCACTGTGATTCGGGGTAGACTTGATCTCCCAGGACTTGAAGTCTGCGCAGGACAATTCTGGCAAATACTTTCCCAACAATACACAGAAGTGAGATACCCCTATAGTTGTTGCAGTCGCTCCGATCGCCCTTGTTCTTGTACAGCGTTATGATGTTTGAATCTTTGAAATCCTGTGGGACTTGTCCTTCTCGCCAGCAAAGCTCTATTAGCTGGTGGATCTGTAGAGTGAGTGTGTCTTGCCCACTCCTGATCACCTATATTGGAATCCCATCCTTACCTGGAGCCTTGCCAGATGCAAGTTCATTTATAGCACACTTAACTTCTGTTATAGTGGAAAGTGTGTCCAGGTGGTCAAGAGTTTGCAAGGCCTCTATGGCGTTGAGGGCATCATCCGCTAGCTTCGTCTCACTTGAGTAAAGCTCTAAATAGTGCTTGACCCATCTATCCATCTGCTGTTTCTTATCAGTGATGATATCTCCAGTCACGTTTTTCAGGTGTGCACTTCTTTTGATCATTGGACCACAGGCTTTCTTTATCCCTTCATACATGCTCCTGATGTTTCCCTTATCACTTGCGATTTGAATGGACTCACATAACTTGATCCAATAGCCATTCGCACACTGCCTGGCAGCCTTTTGTACATCCTTCCTCGCTTGCTTCAGCTCACGCAGAGTGTTACGCGTTGGTCTTTCCTTGTTTCTTTAGAAAGCTATCTTCTTTTTATCAATCAAGGGCTGCAGTAACTGGCTTTTTGTCGCAAACCAGTCCTGCCTCTTATGATCCACAGTGCCGTAAACCCCTACCGCTGTTTTATAAATAGTTTCCTTAAGTTTACTCCATTTATCATTTACTATACAATTTTCTGATGTATCATTGAAAGCATCTTCAAGTTGCTGTTGAAATACAAAGCACTTTCCAGGATCGTGAGTGTTGATAATATTAATCCTGGGGCTAGACTTGTGTTTAGCTGTGTAGATTCTCTTTGGTCTCAGTCTAACTCTTGCAACAACCAAAGAATGATCTCTTTCACAGTCAGCACTGTGGTAACTTCGAGTTAATGATGTATGGTTCAGATGTTGTCTCCGTGTGATAATGAAGTCCAGCTGATGCCAATGGCCGGATCTTGGATGTTTCCATGTGACCTTATGCAGCTCTTTTGTTTTAAAAAAGGAGTTTGTAATACATAGGTCATTTCTAGTGCAATGCTCCAGCAGCCTCTGCCCATTATCATTCATGCGACCGATGTTGTATTTTCCAAGGCACACTGGCCATGAACTCGAGTCCTTGCCCACGCGAGCATTGAAATCACCGAGCATATAAATGTCTAGCTGCTCATAGAATGTATCCTTCACATCATCAGAGGAAGCGAGTGTCGGTGCATATGCAGTGAGAATGGTGGCAAATCCACAAGAGGTTGCCAAGCGCAGTGATAATAATCTTTCATTACCTCCAGCTGGGATATCAATCATTCCCAGTAGCGAATTCTTCACTGCAAAGCCCACACCATGTTGCCTTTTTTCTGCCTGCCCTCTACCCTTCCAAAAAAAGGTGTAATTGTTTTCCCTGAGTGACCCTTCCTCAGCGAGGCGAGTCTCCTGCAGGCCAGCAATATCAATGTTAAGACGATTGAGTTCAGCATCAATCACAGCCGTTTTTCTCACACCGTCAATATTTGTCAAGTCAGTGGAAAATCCTGGACACATGGTTCTCACGTTCCAGGTTGCAAGCCGTAGCTTGAGGTTTCTATTATTCTTTTTATTAGTACCTTGTGCATTGGTTTTACAGCCTGCGATTCAGATTTTGTCCTAGCCCCAAGCACCCATTGAAACAGGCAGGCTGTGGCGGATCAGCACCCAATTGGCCGGGGGCTGCCCAGCTTGAGGCGGGCGGTAGCTGATCAGTGACACCTGTAGGTGTCTCCCATCGTCAGAGGCAACGCGTGGCGCCCCATGTCTACGCCAACTGACAAGGACTTATAACCCATAACAGTTGCCTCTCGATTTGATTCCGAGACCGGTTAAGACCAGGGATGGAGTTATTGCCTCTCCATAGCACAAAGCCTGGGCTAATGTATGTGTGTTGAACGATATTATGTTACAGGGTATTATGTTTCAAGATATTTATGTTACAAGATATTTGTGTACAATATATTATGTTGCAACATTTTTATGATACAAAGCAGTAGTAGTATGTAATGAGCATTTGCCACCATTAATGTGTATTCAATCCACATGGTTTTTCTTATATTCGGTTATATGACGTCATGCCAATACGTCACAAAAAGTCACAAAGTCAGTCCGCATAATTCACATTTCTCGTGCTAAGGGTGATTATTACTTCCGGGTTTCCTCGCTAAGCGAGATAAGTACTTCCGGTGGTGGAGCTTTCTGGTTAATTGGGGGTAATTTTAATTATATTCTGGTGGTGGCATGATATATGGCATCGGGTTCCATGCGAAGTATATTAGCGTTTTCCACGCATATTTGATAATCCGATCATCAAATTTGATAATCCGATCATCAAAAGTGCTAGGGTGTATTCCTTATATGTCTTGTACAAGTGACAGTTTGTTGTTAAAATGGCGGGTATTATTTTTTGTAGTGGGCGCGGCTTAGTACCGTAAACACTATCATTATACGACAGGCGTTGTGTAAGGGCTACAGTTCCTATCATCCTCCTTCTCTTCTTCTTCACCTCGCTGTAGTGGGTGTGGCGTAGTGTCTAAAACACTATCATCATACCATTGATTGTGTATAAGGGTTACAGTTCTCTTCTTCTTCCTCGGTTTCTTCTTACTCCTCGACATCATCTTCTTCCTCCTCCTTCTTTTCTTCTCCATCCTCCTCTTCTTCTTCCCATTCCACCGCGTCCTCTTCCACCTGTTCTTCTTCTTCTTCTTCTTCTTCTTCTTCTTCTTCTTCTTCTTCTTCTTCTTCTTCTTCTTCTTCTTCTTCTTCTTCTTCTTCTTCTTCTTCTTCTTCTTCTTCTTCTTCTTCTTCTTCTTCTTCTTCTTCTTCTTCTTCTTCTTCTTCTTCTTCTTCTTCTTCTTCTTCTTCTTCTTCTTCTTCTTCTTCTTCTTCTTCTTCTTCTTCTTCTTCTTCTTCTTCTTCTTCTTCTTCCTCTTCGTTTTTACCCTATCTTCTTCCTCGTTTTCTTCTTCTTCCTCTTGCTCTGTTTCCTCCTATATTTATATATATATATATATATATATATATATATATATATATATATATATATATATATATATTGCGGTAGTGGGGTATGGGTACTCCCTATCAAAGGAGAGGTAAGGTGCCTCCATCCCTCCGCTAGCCTATTGGACACCCTTGAGCAAGGTGGATGCATTACATCTAAAGCTATACAAACTGATAATAAACATCTGGAGGGCAGAAGACTTACCCCATGACTGGAAAGAGTCATTATTGATACCTATCTTTAAAAAAGGAGACAAGTTCCAATGTGAAAATTATAGAGGAATATCACAAGCTATAAGATACTATTCGCAGTATTACTAAATAGACTAAAACTATATTCCATAGACATATTAGGTGACTACCAGGCGGGTTTTAGACAAAACAGATCAACAATAGATCAGATATTTATCTTACGAAAATTAGCCGAGAAAAATTGGGAATATAAAAGAGATCTCCATAACATGTTTGTGGATTTTAAAAAGGCTTATGATAGTGTCCATAGGAATAGTCTATGGAATGCTATGCAGGAATTTGGAATACCAAGAAAGTTAATCAACATGACCAGACTATGCATGGAAGATACTCATAATATAGTAACATATAATGGCGGGAAATCAAACCCTTTCCAAATAACATCTGGCTTGAAACAAGGTGATGCACTATCGCCGCTACTCTTCAATCTGGCTCTAGAGAAAGTTGTAAGGAATGTAAATGAGGAATGTGATATTGGAAGGACATCCAAGCTGCTTGGTTATGCAGATGATATAGATATTATAGGGGAAAAGAAAAGACTTTGGAAATATTGGCTCACTTAAAGGAAAAAGCCCAACAGATGGGGCTGGTTATCAACCAAGATAAGACAGAATATATGGTAATTTCAAGAGGCTAAAAACTCTGGCCACATACAAATAGATAATATGACCATTAAAAGAACGGAAACATACAAATACCTGGGTACAATCTTTAACTGCTCCAACATCATAAGGGAAGAAATAGAAACTAGAATCAATTCTGGAAATAAGATATACTATGCACTACAACATCTACTAAAATCAAATGCGCTATCTCGTAACACCAAAATCACAATATACAAAACACTCATCAGACCAGTTGTGCTGTATGGCTCTGAAACCTGGAGTACAACGAAAGGAGACGAAGCCTTGTTACATACCTTTGGGAACAAAGTTTTAATACGCATCTTTGGACCAATTAGGGATACACAAAGTGGAAAGTGGAAAAGAAGAAGTAACAAAGACATTTATGATCTGTTTAAGTCCCTGCTAATCACTGTTATCATGAAGGCTAATAGACTACAATGGCTTGGGCATATAGAAAAAATGGAAGACAATAGGGAAACAAAACTCACTTACACTCAGAAAATAAATGACCGTAGACCCCGAGGTAGACCAAGAAGACGGTGGATAGATAATGTATATACAGACCTACAAGCACTTGGAATCAACGACTGGCAAGAGAAGGTCAACCAGAGAGACGAATGGAGACGGCTTGTATCTGCAGCAAAGAACCTCAATGGCTCGGAACGCTGAAGAAGAAGAAGAAGAAGAAGAAGAAGAAGAAGAAGAAGAAGAAGAAGAAGAAGAAGAAGAAGAAGAAGAAGAAGAAGAAGAAGAAGAAGAAGTAGAGAAGAAGAAGAAGAAGAATGGCTACTGTCATCGACCAGTTTGGTCACTGTTTGGAAGGAAAGCAATAGCAAAATAAGTTCTTTACAGATGCCGAGAATATCATGTACTACAGTCTTATCGATAATCAGAGAAACGGCGTTAATGGGTGCTCCATTGGAGCAGCCTCGCCCGGTAAGGATAGTCATGTTCACCAGGTGACTCCAGACTGCCATAAGGCGACTGGGTGCAAAAGAATATCAACATTGAAAGTAGGAACTGTGAATGTAAGAACTATGAGTGAGGATGGACAATTTGATAACATTAAGAATGAAATGAGAAAATTAAATATTAACCTGTTAGGTATACGTGAGACCAGATGGACAGGAATGGGCATTACAACTTCTGAGGAATATAGAATAATCTATTCTGGTGGAGAGAAACAACAGCGAGGAATAGCAATTATAATGGATACAGAGAGAGCAAAATCGATCAAAGGATATTGGACTGTATCAGACAGAGTGTTACTGGTGAAGTTGAGTGGAAGACCTTTTAATGTTAACGTCATACAAGTTTATGCACCAACAGCAGACAATGGTGATGACAGCATTGTTGAATTTCATAATGATTTAGAGAAAGCCTTCAAGAAATGCAAGAATTCTGAAGTAAATATCATAATGGGTGACTTGAATGCCAATGTTGGAAATCAACAGGACATATGCATAGTAGGCAAATATGGACTGAGGCAGGGGTCACCAAACCTTTTTCACGGCGGGCCGGATATCTGACAAAATTACGAGCGCGAGTGGGATACTCGTTCTGTACAATACTTGCACCGCCCTCCGTGGCGAAGGTCTTATGGACGCGGTTCGTAATCCCGTATACCCACGTTCGAAACACAGCTGCGCATGATTCGACAGCAGACCGCGTTGCGCTGGTTTTTTCTACGCACTTGTATGGATGCCGGTCGTTCAGAAAGCAATGGCAAACTACTGATAATAAACTTGTCATTACATCAACAACAGCAAGAAATGCTGGTGTTGACTGCAATCTTCCTGTAGCTTTAACGATACTTGCAAGCCAGAACGAAAGCTCTGGTAAAAAAGACGAAAAACTAAGTTAATCATGGGTGAGTTGCGTGCAATGCACAAAAAATAAAGACAACCAGCATATTTATTTTCTAAAAATAATGATCAGAAAAGATAGTTACATCAGACCTAGTGTGCACATATCCGAATCTCACAAACTAAACGGCAAAACAGGTTAGTGAGATTTGTGAAACTGATATTTGGCTTTCAAGATATCATCAATTTTTGGTTTGCAATTGCTGCATCCAATCAAGAGAATGACTTTCAAATGTTCATCAGTCAATCTCGTTCGATGTGTTGACTTCACATACTTCATTTTTGAAAATGTTTGCTCACAGACATAAGCTGTTCCAAACACTGATACCATACCAGCGGCAAATTTCTTCAGTTTCAGAAACTCAACATCAAGTAAGTAGCGGTACAATTCAACAAGTTTTCCTTCTCTAACACTTCCCTTTCAACAAGCCATTTGCTTGCAAATCAGTGAGCGCCAACTGTAGTTCAACTGACACATCATTAAGGTTACAATCGAACGAATTCTATAACAGAAGCATGTCACTCTCAGTTCTGTCAAGATCTGAAAATCTCTCCAAATAATGCTTTTTTTTTAAAGTCACGAATACTTTTTTTTTCGGAAAATCGAGATTGACATCTTCGGCGATTTTAGCGCAAAACTCTTTGAAACTGTGAAAATGATAAAGGTTTTCTCCTTCCAGTTTTGCTTCAAACAATGGCAGCTTTCTTAGAAATCCGTTGATGATTCTGTAGAGATCACAGAAGAGGTTATCCTTTTGCTGAAGTTTCAAATTCAGTTCATTCATATGGGATGAGATGTCGACTCAAAATGACAACATTGACAGCCAGGTAGGATATGACAGCTGTGGATCAGCTCTATTTTTTTTTTCAGTGAGGAAAACATATATTTCGTTTCGTAGCTTGTAAAAACGAAACATGACTTTACCGCAGCTGAGCCACCTCACTGATATGTGACATGGCAAGTCACATAATTCAGAATAAATTTCTTCAAGAAAATCCTAGAATTGACGGTGATTGAGTGTATGTTCCAGAATGAAATTCACGGTAGAAACGACTGGTTTCAGTACACAAGACATATCTAAGTCCTTCACACAGATTGCTTGCTGATGTACGATTCACTATATGAGCAGAGCGCTCGGAATTTACAAATCTTCCAACTGAGTCCTGATCTGCCCCATCAGACCTTTCCTCACTCCAGTCATATTTTTACCTCCATCAACTGTAACACCTCGAAGCTGATTCCACTGAATCGGCTTCTAGGATTGAGTCTTGCAAAACTTTTTGCAATTCCATGAAAATGTCTTTTCCATTTGTTGTTCCATGCATGCTGCAAACGGATGCCAACTCTTCCGTTATCTGAAAGTACAAATTGACACCACGAAAGAACACGATAAGTTGTGACGTACTCGAGAAATCAGAAGACTCATCCAGCGCCAGAGAATACCACAAAAAGTTCCTAGTTTTCTCGCGTATCTCTAGCACTATATTCTCTCCATGTTCTTCTGTTCTTAGCACAACTGAACTTGCCGAAAGGCTCCTATTTCTAAACAAATCGGCTTTCTCAGGACACAAGTCATTTGCTGCTTCCATCATACATTCTTTGATAAGGTTGTCATCAGTAAACGGTGTTCCTCATTCTGCCACCTTATGCACTATTTAGTAACTTGTACGAGTGACAGATTTATTTTTAGCAAACTTTCTCTTGAAGAGATCTCTTTGAGTTTCTAACCACGTTTCATGGACTCATATTTCTCAGAGCTTAACTTTCCAGAAAACTTTGAATATGTTGACAGATGTTTTGTTTCGTAGTGACGCCAAAGATTGCACTCTTTCAAAACGGCAACACCTTCGCTGCCTATTACACTGCTGGTTTTCTGGTCCTTTGTTTCCATAAAGAGGTAGTTTACTTCCTGTTTCAAGATGGCGACGGACGGTCGTGTTGTTTTGTGATCGTTAACTTTTTCGTGTAGGAGATTTATTCATCTCTTGCGCGTAATGTGTGTGCCAGGGTGTAGAATCAGGAGTTTCTACTCAAGATCTGCGCGGATGCTACGGATGCTACGGAGTTTCGTGCATCGAGCGAAGCAATCCTTGAGTGAATTTTTCGCAGCGTGTGTGGTTCTGTGGTTTTCGGTTTTTCAACATGGCGGAACAACGTGTGTTTTCCGAGCGGTCGGCAGTCAACCTAACAATGAGGCGATGTGGGCGCCGGGAAGGCCGCAAACGACAAGGTAAGCGTGGTGGTTTAAGGCGTTTAAGACTCAAGTGTGACCGTCTGGGACTCAAGAATATCCGTATTCTATATTGCCAGCGTAAAATAACAGGGCCCTATTCTAGAAACCCTGGTTTACAGGAATGACATTGTAGCGCTCCAGGAGACGAGACTGGGTGATCAGCTACTCCGAATTGCCGGCTTCAAATGTTTCTACAACAGACGACATCTTGGAATGGCGATTCTCATTCGCGACAGAATGGTGGCGGCAGAGCTGGACATGTCCAGTTGGGACAGTGACAATATACAAATACAGGCGTTAAGAGTTCAGTCCAGTCTACCAATCGTGTTGGTTAATGTTTATGCCCGCAACACGAGTATGGATTCCCAGAAGTGGCAGTGCTTAAGTGACATGTTAGATCACGAGAGAAATGTTATTTTCTGTGGCGATTTCAACGCTAAAGGCAGATCATGGGGAAACATTTCCTCCAACACACAGGGGGGGGGGGGAGCTCGAGACTACACTTGAAACCATTGACCTGGTTTGTATCAACAGTGGCTGTGTCAAAAGGACAGCAAGCCGTCCAGGCGATGAGGACAGTGCTATTAATCTGGCACTGGTTTCTCCTTCACTCACTACAGTGTGTAGATGGGGTGTCCTAGGACACCACGGCAGCGACCACCACCCTTGCAGCATATTTGTGGAGAAAGGTAGAATCAGGCAGCACAAGCTAACGGTCAAGACTTTCCACTATGACAGTACAGGGCAAGATGTGGTGAGTAAAATAAGACGTGACAGATCACTGGACCTGGTAGGACATTGTCATATGCCGACGATGTTTTAGTGTATCGTCAGGGTAAGGATAGAGATAAGGTTGCTGTGGAACTACAAACCGAACTCAATCGCATAAGTACTTGGTGTGATGAAGCTGGGGCAATGGTCAACCCAACAAAGGCAACAGTGACTTGGTTCTCGTTGAATAATCATATTGTCAACACTTCAACACCAACTGTAAAGCTGTGTTCAGAGACGGTGGAAAGAGCGCAGGCAGTGAATTACCTGGGGATACGGTTTGATCGAAGCCTTGCTTATAATGAGCATATAGACCAGGTGATAACAAAGGCCAAGCGGGGTTTGGCTGCGATGCGTGTGATGGCGGCAGCAAACTGTGAGCAGCGCCATCCATGTCTTCTATACGAGGGGCTGGTCATGTCTGTTTTTGAGTACGCGATGGCAATCCTGACTCTCAGCCGTAAGCAGATAGAAAGGATGGAAAGGATACAGAATAAAGCTATGCGCATTATTCTTTGATGTACAAGAGATACAGCATGCAGGGCGATGCGCTACCTTCTTGATTTTCCAACCATTGAAGACAGAATACAAGTTTGCAGAGCACGCGCCTACCTCAGAGTTAACGCAAACACACAATATCCACTGCATAGTGAAATTATGAAGGTGAAGGGCAGCAGGTTAAAAAAAAGTACGGTCGTGGATGGGTCAAGCCGAAGACGTTCTTCAACAGGTGTGTTCACTTGAGGACTTAGAGCATGGCTAGGAGTGGGTACAAGTGCCAACAGATTTCTGCACATCCTTTTGAGTTTGCATCCAACTAGATAGAAAATGCAGACAAGAAAATCCAGCTGCTGTGGAGGCTGAAGTACAAGCGTTGATTTTCGAGAATTCGCTAGACATTGATGCTGTCATCTACACAGATGGGTCGGTCGTCCGACATGTGAGAAGCCTATGCGCTTTTACGGCTCGGCCCGGAGGGAGAATTGTGGAGGAGGATTCTGATGCTTTTGTTGAGACCACAAGTAGCCTGACTATGGAAGTCATGGCAGTAAGTAAAGCAATAACATGGCTCGAGACACAGACATTCACTAGGGCATGTTTCCTTAGCGACTCAATGAGCATGCTCAAGAGGATAGAGGTGGGGTGGATCCGAAGAGAATGGTTGCTGTCTATGGAGCGGTCTCGGCTGGCAAAGATTAGTTTCGTCTTCGTGCCAGGGCATGCGGGAGTACAAGGAAATGAGCGGGCTGGCAAGCTCGCAGGTAAGGCTACTGTGGAGGGCGGACGCGCCATGGACCAGACTGACATTCTGAATGCTCTACGAGAAGTAAGACTATTGCGAGAACCAAGTGATGACTGTGAATCTCCAACCATGGCCAAGCTGTGAGTACAGCAAATTAAAAGAGGGGTGGCTAAACAAGAACACTACGCAGGAAGCCAAAGACGATTGATAAACCAACAAAGAACTGGTGTCATTAGCCGCTACAGGCTGCGGGATTTGTTGAGGAGGGGATACGAGCACTTATGGACTGAATGGTTCGATGTGCAATGAGGATGATCTGTCGACTAACTAACTAACTAACTAACTAGTAGTTTACTTCCCATTCTCCATTGCAAACGCGGCACTCGGCGTCCTCTTTTCTTTTCTTAGTAGCCATAACGAATGGTGAAGTACACAGGATCTGAAAATGAAAACGACATTGAATTAGAAACATAATTAAAATACTATTGAAACACAAGAAAAGCAGAAGAGTAGGGATCACTGGTGAAACTACGGATCACCAAACGTACATATAAAGATTATAGATACCTTTGATAATAGAATATATCTCATAATAAGGTGTGCTAAATATATAAACAGGGCCGGCCTAAGTAAGCAGCCTAGAGCAGAGTTTTTCCACCGAAACAAACCGAAATCGCCCAAAGCAAAATTTCTGCCCATCTGGTTTATTACACAAAGTAGGACAGACACTTGGATCATTGCACAAAGTTCCTTGAGCAACGTAACTTTTTGTGTGAGGATCAGCTCTAGCAGAAAGGTTGAAAAACATTGGCCTAGACACCAGCTCGTTTAACACCTTGACCGGTGAATTCTTCTGAGCTTGGGATAATATTTTCGTAATAACACGAGGCTTCTATGGCATTTTATGCTATGTTTGCTACTTTATTGCCTCTATTCACTCTTGTAGTTCACTTACCTATAACTTTCAAACAAAGAAATCCTTGTTATATACCTATAAAATGGATGACTGGCAAAAAGAAGTAAATATTTCTGGGTGTTGACAGACGGACGCATCTGGGGGAGGGAAAGATGCGCGCGCGTCTGTGTGTGTGTGTGTGGGGGGGGGGGGAGTGGGGGCATGAAAAACATGCCAACGTCAGAGAGTAGGCGGCGCTACCACTAGCCGTGGAAGGAAATAAGCAAACATTACAATAAACAAGAAAATCTAGATACAATACTTTATAACTTAAAATAGTAAATTTAAGACACATAGCAGCCAGGAGGTCCCCGCACGTATGAAGATCTCTTATTATTCTAAACTTAATATTTAAATTTAAATTGTATCACAACTGCTCGTGTTCCATATATTATATCAAGGAAGTTTGAGTACCGTCGGCGGGCAGGAAGAAATGACGTTGAGGGCCAGATTCGGCCCGTGGGCCGTAGTTTGATGACCCCTGGACTAGGGGAACAGAATGAAAGAGGTTGCAGGCTTATACGGTGGGCAAAAGAGCATCATTTGATTATTGGACACACACGGTATCAACAGCACAGAGATTATGGACATGGGGGAGTCCTGATCATAAGATCAGAAATCAGACTGATTACATTCTCATCAATAGAAGATTTCGAAATGCCTTAAAAATCGCAAAAACTAAACCAAGCGCAGACTATAGCGACCATAGATTATTCTTAAGCAATTTACATATCAAATTAAAGAAAGTCAAATATTCACAAAGAAACACAAAATTTGATCTGCGGGCACTGACGAGTGAGGAAATACAAGATAAATTCAACGTAGAGGTAGAGAACAGATTCGATGCATTGTCCGATATGGAAATATTATTCCAAGACGTCAGTGAACAATGGGAAATATTAAAGAAATCATTCAACCAGGCTGCAGAAACAAATATCCCACAAATAAAGCCAATAGGACGCAAGAAATGGATGACGGAAGACATCTTAAAACTAATGGAAGTAGGAAGAAATAACAAAAATAACAAGGAAAAATATGAAGAGATTCACAGGAAAATTAGGAAGCTATGCAAAGAGACAAAAGAAACATGGCGTGAGGAAAATTGCAAAGACATTGAAAACCAACACAACACCCGGAATACCAAATTAATGCACAAAAGAATTAATGACAAATTAAGAACACACATATCAATGGATTGCCTAAAAACCAAAGATGACAAAATCATAATAGAAAAAGATCAGATTTTACATGCATGGTCAGATTATATGAATGACCTTTATGATGATAAAAGAAAAGAACAGTATGATCATCGGAATAATAATGAAGGACCATCAATTTTGAAGATGGAAGTTCAGAATGCTCTTAACCATATGAAAACTGGTGTAACAGAGTTAGGAATAGGAAGAAGGGGCAACGAGGTGTGCATAGTCAATAGGGAAGTAGGGCACTGTCAAGCACCATAATATGGGGTAGTTAGGGTGGGTCGTCCTATGACGAGGATCTTAGAAACAAGGTCAGTTGTGAATGACCCATCCTTCGATATGGACGTATGATTTAACTGGGCAACATCTGGCTTGATTGATGGTTTGTTATAACCTATCTCCGTTGATTATGAATAAAGTAATATGAAGAAAGAACCGTCTTGGAGTTATTGCCAGTTCACCATTACTTCGCTGTACTGTTACACTGGCTAGACCCCGTGTACAGATAACATCACAGTAGAAATGATCAATGCCTTAGAAGAATATGGAATAGACCAAGTCACCAGACTGCTGAACGCATTATACGATACTGGAGATATGTGTAGTGACTTTAATTATGTAGTATATGCTGTTTGATGTATATTTATGATATTGGTTTTGTTCCCCATATCCATGCATCTACTGTGTTCGTCAGGAAAGAGGCGCTGGAACCTCTTGCCCCCGGGTAGATTGGGCCCGTTAGCTATTACAGCGGCCAATCTAGGAGATGGAAAACTGCGATTATAAACCCCTAAGTGCAAGGTGGACCGACGTGACGAGGACTGAAAGGCCACGGGTGAGCTGACCGTGAACGTGGAACGTCTGGTATGCGGGCGGGGCGGCGCCAGGCGTATGGACTCCTAACGGACATCCCCTGCCCCTTCCCTAGCAGGCAGGCTCTACTAGGGTGACCGATTATATCCTGCCGTCATATCTAACCAACTATGAATAATACAAAAAATTATTGCCGAAGCAACGGAGTACGTGCTTTGTGCTTGATACCTTTGACAACAGCCATCGGGGAGAGAATGAAGCGGAGACGAAGAGGTAGGGAAGAGGGGGGAAGGAAAAGAAAGAAGAGAGCTGAAGCCAGAAGGGGTAGAAGGAAAACGGATCGTTTGGGACTCACAAATGTACGGGTTGGGTATTGGAATTGCCGCAGTGCGAAGCAACGAGGACCAATACTGGAGAAACTGGTCTACGATTTCGATGTCCTGATGTTACAAGAACTGAATACGAACTATTTTAAGTTCCCTGGCTACACATGTTACACCAACCCACTGGGCAGGCTCTGGTGGTCAAGGACGGTTTGCAGCATTCAATACTGGATATGAGTGGATGGGGTCAGGAGAGTAAAGAGGTGCAGGGAATGCGGATACAAATCGGCCGATACAGCTGGAACCTGATAAATGTATATGTAAGTGGGGAATCTTGCAAAAGCAGAGAGAGAGAGAGAGAAGAGAGAGAGAGAGAGAGAGAGAGAGAGAGAGAGAGAGAGAGAGAGAGAGAGAGAGAGAGAGAGAGAGAGTTGGGACTGGTTGAAAGGTTCAGTGGACACTCCAGATACCAGGTATCTGATATGTGGTGACTTCAACGCCCGCGCCAAGGAATAGGACAGGTCGGGAGAGAACAGACAGGGTATTGCTCTTGCTGAGGCCTTGCTTGAGGGGATGTTGATTGTCTAAATGACGGTACACCCACTAGGCTAGCAATGAGACCGGGGGACCCTGACACGGTCATCGTATCGCAGGAGGCGGCATCAGATATAAAATGGAGCTCCCTTGGAGACCATAGAAGTGACTACCTCCCCTGTTCTGTACTGATACCTAAGTCCAGCACAGTTAGGGCTATAAGAGCTCGCAGGGCATTCATTTATGATCACGACCACTCTTCGCTCTTGGGACGCTTAAGATCAGAGGGAAGATCTAAACCAACAAGAATACTCTTTACCCAACCACCATGGTGGACACCAGAGGTCGAGAATTCATGGAGGGAAAAGAGGGTGGCCATAAGGAATTGGCAGAGGGTGCGGAGAGCAACCAATTCAGTGGCCACATAATTGGAAGAGGCTGAAAGGTTTAAAAAAGTAAAGGTGCAGGACTTCAAACTCCAGGCAGCAGAGGCAAAGAGGATTAAGTGGGAACAGTTTATCAATGAAGTCGGTGGGGATATGACATTGGGAAAATTCTAGAGGCTGCACCGGCAGATGAAGAGACAGGTGATGCCTGGTACACATGGCACCGTTTATGATGATAACAACCGACTTATGACAACTGACAAGGACAAAGGTGAGGCTTTACTTGCGCGATTTTTAAAACAGACGGATCAGCAAGATAGGGCTATTAGAGATAATGTCAGAGAAGCCTTGTCACGGGTCACTAGGAAGGAGGACTGTGAGATTAAAGTGGAGGACATTAGACGGGCACTGAAACGGGCTAAAGACACAGCGCCAGGTCCAGATGGGGTAAGGTACTCCCATATGAGGAACATAAATGATGGGGACTTGGAGGAGATGGCTCTTTGTTTCAACCTAAGCATCAATACGGCGGAAATACCCTACGATTGGCTGCATAGTTACCTGGTCCCAGTCCCAAAGCCAGGTAAGGACCACTCCAGACTTAATGGATACCGAATCATAACCCTGCAAAACACGTATGGCAAAGTCCTCGAAAAGATAGTAGCATGCAGGCTCCAGCAACATTTGGAAAGTCGGAATCTGCTTCCCCAAGGACTCGGGAGCTACCGGCCTG
This sequence comes from Cepaea hortensis, assembly GCA_963921405.1. Taxonomy (NCBI): domain Eukaryota; kingdom Metazoa; phylum Mollusca; class Gastropoda; order Stylommatophora; family Helicidae; genus Cepaea; species Cepaea hortensis. The sequence continues at coordinate 97,050,820 of OY992878.1, read as the reverse complement.
GAAAGGACACCTGGGCCAATGCTGCAACTTTTGCATTTGATGTCTACGAGGGCTTCCAGGATAAACAGGAGACAGTGGCGGTAGCTCTTGACCTGGAAGATGCGTATAACAGGGTTAGGTATGATCGGTTAATACACACACTGTTGGACATGGAGGTCTGCCCTAGCTTTGTTAGATGGATTGCGGCAGTCCTTTATGAGCGTAAGGTTGCACTGCGCATGGGTACCTGGACTTCTGACCCCTGTACTATTACACCTGGGTTGCCGCAGGGATCTGCCTTGTCCCCGGTGCTCTTTAATGTCTACACCAGCAAAATCGCAGCTATTGAGACACCAGGTGTGGGTAGAATCTTTACATTTGCAGATGATGTGCTGCTGTACAGACAGGGCAGAGACAGGGCCAGTTTGGCGAAAGACGTACAGGTGGCGGTAGACAAAGTAACGGAGTGGTGCAGGGGCCATTTAAAACCCAGACAATGCATCGGTTGTGTGGTACTCCCTGGATAACCGGATCGTCAAGACAGACGTCCCAGGTATTATGTTGAATGGATGTCCTCTTAGTCGAGAGAGTAATTTGAAGTACTTGACCTTTGACAGGTGTTTGTCTTTTAAGGATCATGTAGAGGATTTGGTGGTGAAGGCTGGTAGGGGATTTAATGCACTGTGGGCTATGGCAGCAACCGGGGTAGATCAGAGGATGCTGTAAGGCTCTTTCAGCAGTTAATAATTTATGTCATTGAGTATGGTTTGGGGCTGCTGACAGTATCAAAAAGCCAGCTTGAAAGGTTGGAGCGCATACAGAATGCTGCCATGCGGTTAATACTGGGGTGCACAAAGGACACACCAATTATCTGCATGAGGCATATCCTGGCGCTACCTACAATGACGGATAGGCATAGGGTCCTTCAGGCCAAATGGTACCTGAGAGTTGCCGCAGACAGGGATCACCTGCTTCATGCAGCAATGGATATGGTAAAGGGTCATAGACTAAGACGAGGCAGATCCTGGATGGCACAAGCAGAACTTTCTATAAGTCAGGTGTGTGATCTAGAGACCATCAATCGTGAAAGAGAGTGGGTTGAAGTTCCGGATGACATGACGGACTGGCACAATGTAATAATAACACTGGGTCTTGAGTGCAGAGAATGGGCAGCGGGCCGCACTGAGATTGAAGTGCAGCAGCTGATCCAGAGCAACACACATCAAGGTGACCTAGTCATCTACACCGATGGGTCAGTGGTGAGAAACAAACGTAGTGGCTGGGGCTTTATTGCAAAGGCTAATTGGCGAGTCTTGAAAAAGGAGAGCCTGGCAAATGAGACTACGACCTTCAGCATGAGAATGGAGGTGGAGGAAGTAACAGTGGCATTCCGGTGGCTAGAGGAGACTACAGCAACACACGTTGCGTTCATTACGGATTAAAAGAATATGCTTAGCAAGGTGGAGAAAGGAATGTTTCGTGTGGAATTGCTCTCGTCGCTTCAGAGGTCACAGATTGTGAGAATTGTATGGATATTTTGCCCTGGCCATGCGGGTGTACGGATTGAATGAACAGGCTGATAGGCTAGAAGGGAATGCACCTTTTGGTGGTATCTTGCCTATGGACAAGAGGGAGGTGGTCGTGCGCTTGTGGGAGAAGGTGGAGGAACAGATTGAGAACCCATATGTGGAAAGAATGAGATTGCGGGGGATCAGCAGAGGTTCTGGAAGAATCTCAAAACTGAGAAGGAAGACCAGGAGAACATTTAATCAGATAGCGGTGGGAACGATTAGTAGTATGACTCTTCACTGGCTGTTGAACGAGGGGACTGAGCACATATGGGAATGTCCTGAGTGCAGTGATGTCGATTCTTGACTCAACTCATCT